>OZ020578.1:15417972-16635274 GCA_963971525.1 Cephus spinipes
AAGATTAGATAGAGCTTAGAAAATCATAAAGAATCTTCGGACGGAAAGAACCACACGGGCACCTCTGATACATCTAAGTACTATAATAGAACGTTTGTAGTACGAATATTACTGTACAATACTATTTTAGATAAAAAGGGAAAAATAGATGGGATATATTCTGTTATCTGTTATATTGTACCGCATCACCAGTTATCCCGAAAGACCTGAAAAAAGTCATGTAGATTTGAAGGGAAGATAAAAAGAATAAAGATTACAGTGCGAACCGAGGAATATGGAAAGTTTTGAAACAACGTGGACGTGACCTATTGCATTACTGTCAATTTATTTTAATGAATGATTTTCAGCTGAAAGTGTCATGTTGGATATGTGAATGGGTTGTAAGAAGCCAGGCGGTTTCAATTACATGACACTAGATGGCGGTATTGTGTCTAATTGTATACGCTGTTTGCGAATATGTGAATGTACCCGCGGTATAAACAAATATGGCTGTTTGTTCCATTATTTTCTGACAGAAGTGTAATATTCACAACTTAACATTGTCATTATAGTATGGAACGGATAATTTGACTTTGCTTATATAATGAATTTTATTGGTAACAAAAAGTTAAGCTGCCAATGTGTTAAATTCTACTTGGAAGAAATTATTCAAACAATTTAGCTTGATATGTCATACGTTTGAATTGAATGCAATTTTGTGATAGGGGTAGGATTATTGTCAGAGTTGATTGTATTAATTGTGGGCTACGATTAACAGCTCTTAGCTGTGCACAAAAATGTTTGTGTATTTAAGCAAAAAGATTGCTATACCGAACAACTTTCGCCTGAATTGTATAGCATGGAATCAGAGACAGGGATTCATTGCTGTAGGAGGAGAGGATGGTCTTTTGAAAGTACTTAGAGTTGAATCGAATACAAGCGGTCCTAGTAGTGATGGGAAAACAAGAGGTCTGGCTGCAGCAAGTAACCTGAGCATGAATCAAACATTGGAAGGTCATAATGGACATGTACAAGTAGTTACGTGGAACGAGGAACATCAAAAATTAACATCGAGTGATCAGCATGGCGTTATAATAGTATGGATGCTTTACAAAGGATCCTGGTATGAAGAAATGATCAATAATCGGAATAAGTCTGTGGTTAAAGGAATGTCCTGGAGTTCCGATGGTCAAAAGATTTGCATCGTGTATGAGGATGGTGCTGTGATTGTTGGGTCTGTCGATGGAAACAGAATATGGGGAAAGGAACTGAAGAATACATCTCTTACTGGAGTACAGTGGTCACCGGATGGAAAACTTTTACTATTTGGTCTGAAAACAGGTGAAGTTCATCTCTACGATAATCAAGGTGTTTTCCTTATGAAGCCCTCATCGATATTTGGAAATTCTGGACAAACACAAACTATCGTAGCTCTCCATTGGTATGACGGCAAGAATGGCTATGTCGCCCTAGACTGCCCAACACTGGCTATCTGTTATCAAAGTGGCAGAGTACAATTAATGAGAAACGAGAGTGATGACAACCCTGTCGTCGTAGAAACAGGAATGACAGCTGTTTGGTGTTCCTGGAACAACAGCGGATCTCTACTAGCAGTTACTGGTTTGTTGCCAATATTAACCAATGGTGAGAAAAAGGACACTAACTTTATACAATTTTACACTCCATTTGGTGAACACGTGAGGACTTTAAAAGTACCTGGTAGAGAGGTTACCTGTTGTGCTTGGGAAGGTGGATCGCTTAGGGTAGCTCTCTCCGTAGACTCCCATATTTACTTTGCCAATATACGGCCGGACTACAAGTGGACTTACTTCAGCAACACAGTGGTATTCGCCAACGAGAGAATTACGAAGGATGGCGTCTGCGTCATCTTCTGGAACACCACTAATAATTCTTGTTGTACAAAATACGTGCGTTCTCTCATCTCCGTCGCTTCTCAGGGAGAACACTGTGTCCTGGCAACTAGAAATGAAGCTAATCAAGGAATGGAACAATTTGCATTGATCGTATGTAACACCATAGCCACTCCGATAGACACCAAGTATCTTGAACTGGAACCTCTATGGATAACCATGACAAGTAATACTGTCATAGCAGCTTCTAAAAATAATTTTATTCTATGGAACTTTCGAACGCCACGAAACTCTGCGTTAAATGCTGGCAGAACTCGACGGGACAGGATCTACCATGTGGATGACACTCCTACAGGTGTTACGGAAGTCATACAGGACTTGGATAGAGATAGAACTTTTGAAACTCCTGTGAACACTAAAGCTACTGTTGATCCTATTTGTACTATATGCTCTACGGAGAAGATTCTCTTGGTTGGTAGAGAATCTGGAATGATACAGTGCTATTCGTTACCTCAAGTTACATTAACAAATAGATACAGCACCAATGCGAGGCCATGTAAAATGGCAGTCAATTGTAATTCCACCAGAGCCTCCATAATAGACACTTCTGGTATTCTGACCATGTTGGATTTTGAAAATCAGAAAGGATCTGGTGATAATGAGGATTGTAGTAAATTTGAAAGAAAAGATGTGTGGGCAATGTGTTGGGCTCAAGATAATCCTACTCTGTTAGCAATCATGGAGAAGACAAGGATGTATGTTCTACGTGGCTTAGATCCCGAGGAACCAATATCCTGTTCGGGATATATCTGTTCCTTTCATGATTTAGAGATCAGATGTGTACTATTAGATGATCTCATGCAACATCCGGATGATACAAGACCAGATCACATCCTGGACCTTGAAGTGAAATCGTTAAGAGACACTAGAGAACTACTAGCCAAAGTTGGTCTGAAGGAGGCCAATAACTTCATCCAAGATAATCCTCACCCTAGATTATGGCGTCTATTGGCAGAATCTGCCCTGGAACAACTGGACTTGGAAACTGCTGAGAATTCAATGGTACGCTGTACAGATTACCTAGGAATTCAGTTCATTAAACGTCTACAAAACGTTCATAATGATCAGCTGAAACGCGCTGAAGTTGCTGCCTTCCTGGGTAACTACGACGAAGCTGAAAAGCTTTATCTTACTTTGGACCGTCGTGATCTGGCTATTTCTCTTAGACAAAAGCTTGGCGACTACTTTCGGGTGGTGCAGCTCATGAAGATGGGTATAGGTGGTTCCGATAAACAGATGGAACATGCTTTCAACAAAATTGGTGACTTTTTTGCAGAGAGACAGAACTGGGATGGCGCCAGGGAGTATTATGAGAAGGGTCGAAATCTGGAAAGACTTATACAATGCCATTACAAGCTAGAAGATTACCACGAACTGGCAGCAACTGTGGATCAGCTTCCGGACAAAAGTCCAATCTTGAAGACAGTAGCAAGAATGCTGGCTTCCGTGGGTATGTGTCCTCAAGCAGTAAACGCTTATATAAAATACGGTGACGTTAAGCAAGCCGTAGATACCTGTGTTAGATTGAATCACTGGGACCAAGCTGTGGACTTGGCAAAAACGTACAAGATGGTCCAAATCGGGGACTTATTAAATAAGTATGCAGAGCATCTTTTATCAAATGGCAAGAGACTTCAGGCTATAGAATTATACAAGAAGGCAAACTGCCATCTCGAAGCAGCAAAATTACTCTTCAAGTTAGCTGAAGAGAGAGCTAAGGAAAGAAGCAATCCTCTCAGGGTAAAGAAGATTTACGTTCTGGCTGCTCTTCTCATAGAAGATCATATCAAGAATACACCAGCTCTCAAGGGTACCAGAAGTAACGTGGTGATGGGTCTGACTGAAAGTAATGAAGATTCCAAGGTTATCGAAAGAGCGTGGCGCGGTGCAGAAGCCTACCACTTTCTTCTTCTAGCTCACAGACAGCTTTACAATGGAGAATCAGATGCTGCGACGAAGACATCCCTTAGGTTAAGGGAGTACGAGGATATTCTGGATTCAGAAGACATTTATTGTCTGTTAGCATTGTCCAGCTGTCTCAATAGAGCTTTTGCAACCTGCTCCAAGGCTTTTATAAAACTTGAATCCCTAGAGAAGATCTCCGAGTCCAAGAAAGAAGATTATGAAGATCTTGCATTAAGTATCTTCACTAAGTACAGTCCTAAGGATTCTCGCAATTCCAGGACCGAATGTGTCAACTGTGAAACCATGGTTCCTGATTGGTGCGTCGCATGTCCCAATTGCTCATCCAGATTTCCGGCCTGCGTCGTTTCCGGAAAACCTTTAATGGATCTGACTACAGCCTGGGTCTGCACTGTTTGCAGACACTACGCAGCCACTGAACGGGACATTGTTAATATCAATGCTTGCCCACTTTGCCATAGTACCATAACATATATTTAAGAAATGGCGACGCGACGATACTCTGACTACTTAAAACTATATTGTATTTACACGCAATACGTAAGGCCTTATATTATTTTTAACGACTAAATAGTATTTACAGTAAATCAGTATTATATAATGCAACAATTAGTATATCTTGATCACAAGATTACTCCAACTTTTTAATTAAGATAAGTTGTCTATGTTATGCTCACCTACATACACTGTAGTACAAATTCAATCCGTCCGATTAGTGCTAAATGTAATTTATATTATCTGTGAAGACATATATATATATACACACACAAAAGTACTTAATGTATATTGATAAAGTAAACGCGTTTCCTGTCTCTAAATACATTCCATAGTAATCGTTAATCAATTTGCTTAACAACGAGTCACTCCTCTTGAATCAATGATAAATTAGAACGATAAAGATATATGAATACTCTAGAGACTATACAATTCTAAACACACACAATAATAGATAAAGAGGTAGACGTATCTCCAACGAATTTTCAAATACCTAATCAAATCTAATGCAGCAGTCGCGAGCTAGGCGGTACCATATAAGTTATCAAGACGATAGAAGCAAAAGTAAACATATATATCTCCACAGTCTCATTCTGTCAAGTGCATCCAAAATTGAATCTTTAATGAACTTGTTTTATGTCCCAAGAGTTACCCCGAGGGCAGATAAACTTTCATAATTTCCCGTCAGAAAGCGAGAGAGAAAAAGAGAAATAGATCGAAAAGGTTCGGAGGCCTCTTTAATCCCTTGCTAAGACGAGCCACCCGAATTAAAACGTGGCCGCCATTACGTTACCTAAAATTATCATTGAAAAATCATTTGGTATAGTACACATATCTTTTCGTCATTTGGCCTTCATCATTTCGCCATTGCACTCTGTCCGTATTATAAAACAAACTACCACGAGCACCACGTGAAAGTTCAGCGCAGAGATTCAAAGATGCGAAGTGATGGTGTAGAAGGAGATTTTACCCACAATGCCTCAGGGGCCTTGGTACTTGAGCGCGCATGCGCACTGGAACCGACCCTGTACCCGCCGTAAACGCTCAGTCCGTCTCCTGAGTACGTGGGGAGAGGATCGCGCGGTTGCCTCCGCTCCACGTTCTTTTTAGCCACTGCCACCACGGCTAGCATTCTGATAGGATTAAGTACACAAGCGTCCTGCTACGTTTTTTCGCCTACGTTTCCTTCGACACTCTGTATTTATTAGCCGACAAAAACGCGAATGTGTACCTAAACGTGTAACTTTAGACTTAAGTGTGTTACTTCGATACAATTTTTGTGTGTGATTATGAGTGCTCCGTCAATCCTCCTGTGCGTGCTTGTGACGCTGAGCGTCGCGACGACGAACGCTGCAAGGCTCAAGTGTGATGCTGTCAGGCCCTACTTCGAGGCACAGGGCTTCCCACCCAGCGATATACCCAAGGATCCTATCTCATGTGAGTTAATCTTTTTGTCTATAAGGTTACCGAGGAAAATTACTTTACATTCCTTCTGAGATACGTGCCACGTTTTGTTTTGTCTATATGCCAGGAAGATACTGTTGATACTTTTAGATACTGTTTATCAGATTTTATATTGGCTGATCGTAATTGCAAGTTTTATACGTTCTTTGATTTTACTCGATTACACTAGAGCGGCGTGGCTTGACGGTATGTTTTTCTTTTGTTCCTTCAAAGAAACGTCACTCTGAACCAAGAGCCACGTGTATTTTTTTTATTGACGTTTATTACAATCCTTAGTCTCGGTCTGAACTGTCTCTATCACTTTTCATAGCCGTCTGTACGGTGCTATGATTTACCATTAAATGAAGTACTGTCGTGCTTTGAGAATTACCAAAGAAAAATTACACGGCAAAAAGCCGGTACTTTGTTCTGCAGTCTGAAAAAGAACAATATGAAGAAAAAAACGAACATAGCAATAAAGCAAGAAAGAGAAATTCAGTGAATGCAAGAAAATAATATTAGCCATTTCTGATAGCTCTTGGACGTAAAGAGGATTTTCCCTTTGGTTCGAGTAATCTGAAAAAAATTGTTTGAAACTATGTAGACGATCGAGGGGGAAAAAACGAAATTGTGACAAGGCAAGTCCCTGTTCGGCTTATCGTGTTGAAATTTGAATATATTTTTTGATATAGAGTAAAATGCTATCGGGTTATATTATCAATTTTCTATACTGGGCATGTAACAACATCTCTGGGATGTCTTATCATTCACTCCATTTCACTCACTGATAAGATCCAATTGCTGTTGAATTGCACTGAATTTCCACTCGATAAAATTCGAGGCAATTAGAATCAGATATTGGGAGATTGATTGCGTCAAATAATTTTATTTATCCTCGAAAAAAATCTGCTACCTCCATTTCTTTGTTTCTCGGGCACGTATGGCTATTCTATCGAAATAACAGCATCTGCCCATTGCCGGTACAGACTTGTATTGCTGTATATGCTGTAACTAAAATAACCAAGGGGGCGCATGGAGGTCTGAAGTTTTGAGGAAGGGCGGCCATTATCGATCTCCCTTATGTATTCGCGTTGCGTTTTGAAAAAGTTACCAACTTTTTCCTAACCACCACCCGATCGTCAGCCATTGTTCGAGCTTTCACGATCAACAATCACTGAACGAATAATTACCGTGGCAATATATGTCAGGTAAAGTTTTTTTTTTTTTTTAAGCTTCCTCCCTTCAATGCTATTGTTATTACTACTAGTTCGACAATGCGATCGTAACATTATCGGATATTCCCGGTGGCTTATGGGCACTTTGCTGAATAGCTATACACATAGGATATTTGATAAAAAGCGAGTAATCGGCGTAGGGAATTTCATGACGCGAGAAAGGAATTAGGGATTGGGTGGGCAGAGAAAATATCCCTAGATTTAGGGATAACTCACGCTACCTGGTGATTCCTTAAAGAGTCGGTGAATTCTCTCGGCTTCAAAGGGAATTTGTGTCTTTGTCGGAGACCTCTTTTCTTTTCCCACTCTCTCGTTCGTCTTTGCTTTATCTTCGTCTCTCTCGCTCGAAGATCTCAGCAGCGGCCATAGAATGACTAATGGTACATCGATTGGCCGGATGCTGGTCTTACCGAATTATTGTCTCTTAATTCGTAGGGACTCATTTAATCCATTTTTATACCCATTGCCACGCTAATCAGTCCCCATTCTACGCTATACCGTACGGCCACTCGTACCAACGTACATACACAGGGTGTCCACATACGACCGCATAACAATAGCGCGGTCGTGGTCCTCGATAAAAAATAAGGTAAAAGTGTACTTGAACATTTTTCATTTTGCCCTTTAGATTACACGGATTTCTCATTTTTGACTTCCAATCACGTGCGTCGCTTCGAGACACAGCCAAAAGTCTAAGAAGGGGCAGACAGTAGTTCCAAAGTGTAGCACCGAAGGCGCCACTGGGAAGATTCTTACCAAATCGAGTAGTGGCCATCAAGACAAATCTGATGAGAATTCCGTCCTTCGAGATCGTCACTCATAATTCCCAGACCTCACGGATGGGGTCCCCTCCTTCGTCTCCCGACCCGTGAACATTAATTTATTTCAATGAAACTGTCTCAAATGACATTTTTTTCTCGCTTCCTTCTCGATCACTCCTCGTTCTCCTGGGGTAAGGACACAGACATTCACGGATGAATTTTCAACAATTGTCGTCCCTCCCCTCTCCTCCTACCGCCAACCCCATTTAATGCCAGCGACTCCAGTCGACACTCGAGTCCACGCGAAGAATCTTTTTGAATGTCCGTTAATTAGGTGTCTGGTATTTTTTTGCCCTCTGGACTTCGCGCTTAGCATTTCTACGTAGGCCTGGGATATCAGCGTGAGACAGATAGAGAGAAAGTGCGAGAGTGAGAGGGAGTAACTGACTGAGCGCAATCGAGGATGGAAATAAATGAACGAGAGCGAAAGAGCTATGAGTAAGACAAGGACGGAGTATTGAATAAGTGAAACAGCCGGATAAAAAAAAACATCGTTTGCACAATATTTTTCGTGTCTCAAGAATTTCCCTAGTCCAGTTCCAGCGTTCCGCTGTTTCAATGTAGTTTCTCGTTCCGATGAACTTCCAGCTGAACTCACCGGTTACGCTATTTATAATTCATTTTAAATCTCGTTCCGAGTCTCTCTCCCTCCCTCCCTCCCCTCCTTTCTCAACCCTGCCATTCACCCTCTCCCCCTCACAGAAACAAACAATCAATCATTCAGTCTGTCTCCATTTTGAATTACTTGCTCTTATTCCACGTTTCTCTGATATTTTCTTTTTTTTTTTGCTTTGCTCCTCCCCCTTCCTTTCGCCGTCCTCCGATAATTATTTATCCGTGTTCCAACGATAACTCTGTCAAAACCAATGACGCGGCTATCTCGCCCAAGGAAGAGGGGGGTTAACAATTTTTTTTTTTCGAATGCACACGTTACTCGCGCCGGGGAAAAAATGCACTCCACTAACCTCAACCCACGTCCAAGGTGAATCTACCGTGCGCCCTCCCCTCCCGCCCCTTCGATCCCCCCTTCATTCGTTCGGAATGACGAGTCCTGTACTCTCATTTGACTACCTCTGGACGTTATCGGTCCCGCGTCACGGGTTACACGGAACATCGATATACCCGGTGATCCTTCTCGATATTAATCGATTCCCTCCGCGTGAACGTTATGCTGGCACTCGAGTAGCAATTAAATTTAAAGTGCACGCCGCGTCGTCCGACAGTGTCAAGTAACGTCGCCATCTTTTTTTAACCGTCTGCCCAGTCAACCATTACAGGAAAACCAGGCGTTGCCGTATTTAAACGTCGACGCAAATTTAAATTCTCCTTACCGGCTATACCCTTTATCGTCGTTGTCACTTGCGGCAGTACTTATAACCTCGTTACTCGGATCGAATACCTTGACGAATTTCGAAAAACCTTAAAGGGGGTTGAATAAAAAAATTTTCTTTTCTTTCATTAAAAAATAGAAAAAAGCCCATCATCTCTCTCGGAAAATATTAACCGTTTCCACTCGAGTGCCAGCTGCAGCTGCAGCACACGCGCACACAATGGCTTCCCATTGATGCTGCCCGACGCCATTCACTGATTGATCTCTTTTGAAAAATAATACACTGGATGCACCGTGCATTGCCCCTCGTCTCAGCTCCTCCTTGCTACCTTAACGCCACCTCCCTCTGTTGTCTCGGCTTACGTTAACTCGGGTCGAGGGTCAGCCTTATGGACACTGGGAATTATTTGCACGGAAGAAAATGAAACTCTCAAGATACAATTGTCACGTAGGTACATGCATGAAGAATACATGCGATATATATTTTTGTCACTTTATGAGTCAAACTTATACGTTAGGCTTGTAAGATATACGTATCTGTATATATATATATATATATATATATATATTGTCTCGCCTTATAACCTCGCTTCAGTTTTGCTTCTAAACCCTGTCATTCCTCGTCCCACCCACTTAGCCCAGTCCCAGTGCACGCCGGGAAGTTTTGCCGTTGAACACGTGACACGACGGCCTCTGATATTTTTACCTGATGCCCAAGTGAAATTGGCAGGGGCGGGCGGGCGCTACGAAGAATCGGCTTTTACGAGTCTGAACAAGCAAAGTCTGGCGCACGTGCATAATAAAGCGCGGTGCTCGTGGAAGCCGCCATTTGCACGTTCTTTTTCTTCCCCTAATGACGTCACTAGCCTCGATGAGCCCTGGAAGAATGTTGGGCACCCGTGTACTTCGTACCTACCTACGATCATCGGTATTTTCGGTAAAGCCGTACCAACTGTCGTATCCTCTTTATTTCCTTTTGGAAACCCATAGGGAATCACGATTGTTTTCGTACGCCTTTGTATCGTCTAGTGATATTTTTAATCCTCGAATGCGCAATCGCTCCTGGTCATGTATACAGCGCTATCGGCTTGTACTCTCTGTGTATATAATTGTAAGCCGTTGTCTCGTCGCGTCGAGCGGTCGTCGATATCGTGTTTTCAGCATCTCTAGAAGGTTATATTTCTTCTCTCTCTCTCTCTCTGGTCTTAACGCATAACTTGAACTGACTGGCTCTTTTGTTGTCACGTTGGCAGCCACTGCCGGATCGCCCCTCCTGTCACTCGACACTTGACCACGGCGTTGCGAGTTGCGTCACTCCCCGTAACGTTATTGTCTCCACGTCGAGTTTGTAGACTGTGTACATTCTCAGGCAGTGTTACGAATCGCCCTTTGGACTCCCTGAGTCTCATCCCCAACCGACTCTTTAGGGGGTTTTGTGCGTAGCAACCCCTTATCACGTACATTACGTACTCGTAGGCGTTTCGATCTGTACGGTTGGCAGCGGTGAAATATTATACTCACCTGCGAGTCTCGTGTCTCACTTTGGATTCTGGGCGCTACGGTGAATAAGGAATTTTTCAACTGTTGGTTTTGTCCCCTAGGGAATTTTTGTTTTATCGTTTTCTTCTGGCGCTATCTCCCGACAACTGCTAGAGACTCGCCGAATATCGTGACGCGGTATTTATGAGTTACGTCGAGCGATGGGGGATGTTAGTTTTTTTTTTTTTTTTTTACGTAAATTGGCACTAGCCGTCGTTTTGAATTTTAACGATTTTCTTTTTACTAGCTATCTTCACACCAATCCGATTTAAGGGTCGATCCTCGCACGGTTGGGTCTCGCGTCTTTTTCAGCAAGAAATTTCTGAGTGTGCTCGACTATTTCAATGCCACACCTTGTTGGCATTTAAGGGTTGAAGGGCTCTCGTTTCTTTTTTTTTTCGGGGTCTCGCTGTAGCACCGCTTTTTCGTACGTTCTCGCGCTTTCTTTTTTTTTTCCTTCCTCTGTCTACGGGAAAGAGGGGTGACGGGTGCAGCACCCGAGAACCTGAATGAAGGAGAACGAACCCGTACGGTAATAGCGTTTGGGGAGGTTGAATGGGGAATTGCGAGAGAGAGAGTGGGACAAAAAATTAACTGCGCGCTTTAGCCCCAATTTGTTTTCTTTTGGAATAAAAATTCCGTCGCTCCTCGCTCGCGGGCAAATTTTACTCTGGCCCTATCCAGTGTCCCATATCGGCTCGTGTGGCGATCACGTGGTTATCTTACGCCGTAACTTAGGCGGTTTCGGTTCCCATGGCATTTTTACTGTATCGTTCAGTACATAACTCTCTGCGGTGTCGCGGGTTCTCGCATAGTGCGTGCGCGTAAGAAAAGGCGTAATTTCTTTCGTTCCGAGGGGACATACAATTTCTGGATCTCGACCGGGCCCAGGAAGTCGGGTCTGCTCTATATATGGGGAAAGTTGCACGTGGCCACCCCTCCCCTCCAATGTCCTGTTATCCCCCGTCTCTCTTCTTCCACCAGCACTTTTTTACCCTCTCCGTCGCCCTTCATTTTCTCACGCACGTTTTAAAAATATCTTCACGACACGCGTGTGCGCCGCCCTGTATAATTCGTCCAGCATCCACCAGCCACGTGGTTGTTTATTATTTTCTCATCCCTTCTCTTCCGCACTGCTTGAACTTTTTCCGTACACTCTCTCTCTCTCTCTCTCACTCTTGTGCATATCCCTGGGTGCTTTAAACGAAGGAAAAAAAAATGTAACATCCCCATTGCCGCAGGTAACGATACAAAGAAGCGGGACTGAAAGGGACAAAAAAAAAAGATAAAACGCAACCCTCGGCAAGGCTCGATCTCGAGCAAGGGCTGATTTTCAAGTACGGTTAAATCGTCCGCGCGGGGGATGTTTTTTTGCCCTTATGTAAATATTACGCGAAGCTTCGTAATTCGAAAGGGCTGGAGGGGGGGGGGGGGGAGTGGTATTGAAGGGTAGTTTCCACAGGATGAACCAAACGGTATAAACTGATTATTAAAACGTGCGTGGTGCTTCGAGTCGGGGCTGACTACCCTTGCATGCCCCCCCCCCCCCCCCCACCTTGTCCCCTCTTTACAATTTTCTCGTATTTTAACCAACTTTTTTTTTCATCTTTTTTTTTTACTTCCCCTCTCTCTAAGTGAGTTCCCGTGCCAAAGGAAAAAGGTCAAACGAACCTCCCCCCCCCGGGTCCCCCTCGCCACATACCCCTCTACCGACAATTCAGGAACCCTAACGCAAAGCTACGCCATCCCCGTGGCTGCTTCAGGGCTCTCATTAAAAAGTCATTAACATCTCGTCGGCCGATAATGAATGTGTTTTAGAAAATTTTTCTCGCGCACGCCAGACTTCACCCCTCCAATCGGCATGCCAGACGTCTAACCGACGTCTACGGAGACCCCGTAGTAAATGCGTGAGTCTATATATATTTTTTTTTTGGTTTGCTTTGATTTCTTCTTTTTCCTCCTTACGTCTCAACTTCTGTGTCTCTCTCTTCTTCCGGCCCCACGACCTTCCCCCTTATGTCGCCCTGCCCTTCACGCCCCTGGCTATCGTGGTACCGTGGTCCCCCTCACCACCCACCCCTCATCCGTCATCGTCAATGCTTTTTTTTTTTTTTTTCACGTCATTGGCCAACCACTTCCTGCTACCGGGAAATACGAACCCAGCACCCTCCCCTTGAACCCCTTCCCAGGGGCGTACCGCGACTTTTGCGGCTTCCCGCATTATTCGCGCTGTGTCTTCGCTGAATTTTTACGTCGACTCATATTTACGGCGGTCGATGATATTTTTGAAGAAAATTAAAAATTAACACGCGGACCGCATTGTTATCTGTCAGTCGACGTTCCGTACGGGACGAATCGCTGTATTGTCGGGTATAATCTTTAACGTTAATTGTCACTTGGATCTGTGCTATTGAATTCATTGTTATCTGGCCAATCGAATTTCACCAGATGATACGTAACCCGTCCATTTGATTTGTACGGCGAAGCCAGTGTCACACGATGCGTTTGACCTGCCCGAACGTGTTTCCCGATTCGACGTGTTTCCCCTGTCCGACGGGGTTTATCCGACGGCTCGTCGCTACGAAAAGATTCGTCCCGGCTCTTCGAGTCGCTGTACTCGATTCATGAAGTACGAATCAGAACCTCGAGGGGTGGATTGTCACACGACACCCCGGATACTCTGCACCCTGAGCTACCGTCTACGTGTATCCGTATAGTCAATGCATATTATATATAAACATATGTGCACCCACGAGCACGTGTCAGTGGGGGAGATGCGTGCGCGTGTCAGGCACGTCATTCGCATCTGTCGTTTTCAACGAGCGATCGATAATTCCACCCTTCGCCCTCCTTTCGTCTCTACTACCCCCCCCCCCCCCCCCCCCCGGGTACCGCGACCGTGCACTCGGTACCCACTGAACTGAACTCAAACCTCTGCGACCCCCCCCCCCCCCCCCACCTAACAGGCTTTACGCTTTGGTCATTGTCCGATACCGCCGTTCATTTTTACTCTCTGTACCTAACGCGTCGGCCGGTCCAACCCCCCCGTTCCTCGATTGTACAGGGTGTCGGACGAATTAACGGCGCAATAAATGCCATAGGAATACCCGAGGTGTGAATTGGGGAGAAGAAAATTTTTTCTCCATAAATTTTCTTTACCTCTAAATTTCAAGGGTTGTTTTCTTTCCGGTTCGATCACGCGGGCCCCCGTGCAATGCTCTTTATGGATATTGTCAGATGGATGAAGTCGACGGGGTCGGGTCCAGGACGTTCAAGCCTTGTTTTGGGGTTAAATTCGGACGTCGTAATTTTTCCGATGAGGTGTCATGGCTACATTCGATTCTCCGTCTATGACCTGACTTAGGCTTATCCCACACCGAAATCCGTAACGGCAGCAGTCGGAGACCAGTACCCGGAGCCTTCGACCCCTAACCTAGGTCTCTTGGTTCGAGCGACGGGTCTCCTTGCGGCAACGCAGTCGGCCGACGTGACAAATAAGCTGCGGACACACAGAGTCTCCTCCGACCCGTAGACCGCGAGTTTACAGACTGCCTTAGCCGTGGGGGGAATCCCCCTAGTCCCACTTCTCCATTCTAACTTTACCTTTTGCCTCCGCTGGAATGCTGCTGATAAATAAACAAATAGATAAACAGGGCCTTGCCAGCTTGCAGGACGGCCTCCTTGGTTATTCTCCCCGGAGAATACGTACGCCAGCGACTTCTGTCTACTACCTTCACCCGCTCGCACTGCACTGGTATATAATTTCCGCACGAGTCGTATAGTATATACCGTCCTGTAACATTGTGTATAAACGTTCGAAACGTACCAGCCGACGAATTGTCTACACGCGTATACGTTCTTGGTATCGCGACTGCTGGCGCCCTCTACGAAATTCGTACCTTCCCATGTAAAACTTGCGGATCTGTTCGTTAATCGGCCATTTTCGAGACCCGCCAACACTTGCCGCAGTGGCCTACAGAGGGGCTGCTCCTTGCCATACGCGAAGGTCTTGTTTACAGACTGAATAAGTCGTGTGGAAAAATGAAGCGCGCGGTGCGCCGCCACCGCCACCCGTGGATGCCGGGCGAAGCTTTATGAAAAAGTAAAATCCAGACCCAGGAAACGTTGTTTTGGTAATTTCTGTCGCGTATTCGAGAATTAACGTTGCGCCTCGAGATAAAACTGTTTAAGACGAAGCGAGAGAGAGAGAGAGAGAGAGAGAAGTCGAAGCGACGGATAAACGTGGTGCAGATGGAAGTATGGGTGGTCGGGGGGGATAAATTCGGTTAGACGTCTCGGTCGGTTGGGCTTGGAATAAAATAAATAAATAAATAACGGCCACGTGGCCGCCAGACGTATTCCTAAAAAAGATATATTCAAGCGTTACATTTCGTAGCAACCCTTCGTACTCTTTCTCCTTGTCACTCTTAGCAGCTATCACTCTCTCTCTCTCTCTCTCGCTCACGTTGGTACCAATGGCTTTTCGGTGTTTGGTTCACGAATTTCAAATTTTTCTTTAAGCTTAATTAAACACATCGATTCTCATTGGTAATTAACGTCGATTATCAAGTCACTCGGCGCAAACAGTCCATAGATAAGAAACTCTTGGGTTGTCTATGCTAATGAGGTAATACCGGGTGAGATTCTTAATGGGAATGAAATCGGGTTCTAGTGGGACAGTCAGGAAGGAGGAGGGGCAATCGGTATCGGCAATGAGTAGAACAAGGAGAGAGTATCGAAAAACGACATAGAAAAAAAGTCATCTGTCTCTCTCGTGATTTTTTTTTTTTTTTAAATCGACAAAGGATCAGAGGCAGATCACGACGGATCGATCGGACCGATCTGATCCGATCAGACAGCAGCAATATCCGCCGCTGGTATTTTACTATATATAGATCACTGATAAGTCGATCTGGTCTCTCTCACGTGTATATGCATTATGTATATCTATATATGTGAAGCTTCGGATATATTCGGCGTGTGAACAAAGTGACGTAAGGAAGAAAGAAATTGTTTTTTTTTTATTTATTTACTTAATCTTTCTCTCTTTTAGTGCACAGGTCATTGCGCGACCTGCAAGGTTCGTTGACTGTGGGTATACGACACTTTTGCCATTGATAATCGGTATCGATATCCTTGAGTAACTCTTTTTTTTTTGTCTATCCTATGAATTTTGCTATGGTTTTTTGGGTAGAAAAAATTTTTTTTCTGTATCATCACTTTTTTTCTCTTAATAGACCGAACTTAATGACACGTCAGGCATGAACTTTCGTAGAGTCTAATGCCGAGTGCGAATAAATGCCTATAATAATATCGTACATCAAGGGGCCCATCTCTCTCTCTCTCTCTCTCTCTCTCTCTCGCTACTCTCAAGTTTCACGGGACTTTTCGCATTCCTCGGCTCTTACTCTCCCTGCCTCGCCGACATTCCTGACGGTCTGGCTCCGCAGTAATTACCGGATATTAACCAGTAATTTATAGCCATAGGAACGACCCCGGGACCTGCCCTGCTGGAGCCACGAGGAAGTGGCGAACGGGTGGGAGGAGAAGGGGTGCGATCTTCTAGCAAAATTTTCCCCAATATCTCGTTCGTAGTAATTTTATAGATTTTTCGGTCACTCTGTCTCTTTTTATCTTGCGGTATGATTCATTCTCCCTCTCTCTCTCTCTCTCTCTCTCACCGAGTAAATTCACCGCCACCTGTTTTCCAGCTAATCACGTACCTCATGGATATCCGTATCCATCTTACCACTTTAACCGACATATTAAAGGGATTGCCTTGTCGTCTCGAGGAATATTTTTTTGATTCTTACCCTCGCTTCAATTTTGTACTATGACTTTTTTTTGTGACACGTGACTGTTTTTTTTAAAATTTATTGTCGAATTTTTTTTCAATTTTTTTTTTTTTTTCTTCGGGTCACTGTCATTCTTCTTAGACCAACACCTTTTGTCTCCGGCATTCTAATGGCCACCGTAAATTTGATAAGAGGACGTCGCCTGATAACGCTCGCTGCCGCTGAAAGCTGCCGCGCACCTACTTTTGCCGCGACTATCAATGTTTACTCGGGACAAGCTGTGAATATTTTATTTTATTTTATTTAACCCTTTACGCTATAGTAGCCTCGGCTGAGGCGACCACGTAGTCCTTAGTCACTCATATGATTCTTGACAAGTGCAAAGGGTCAGAGAGACGGGGGGGGGGTCTACGGATTTTGTGAGGGGGGAGTCGATACCGAGACACAGCCCTGGCTCTTACTTCGTTAGTCTGTCGCTACTCGATAACCGATGGGATTTTTTCTTCCGTGCAGCTACCGAACCCCGTCACGCATATTCGTGCTGATAAGATTTTTCAAATATTTTGAAAATTCTCAGTCTGGGTAATAATTTAGTGATTAGTCGGTCTTAACGTCCCTCGTGTGACACAGGGTCGACACGATAATCCGAGCTGGGTCCATCTTGCAGGATCCTCGTTAAGTCCATAACGAACCATCCGCGTCGTGTAATTACACGTGGCTGTAGTGATTTTGCAGAGAGATTATTAGGCAACCGTACACACCGTGTATAAGCTGACTAATGCCTCATCTCCCTTACACGAGCTACATCAATCCTCCCGTCGTTCGCAGTTCTCTGGTATACTTGTTCGGTTAATTGAACAGTTTCAAATTTACCGCGCCAATAATGACAGGAGTTGAGCGCGACTGTGGCGCCACGGAGGGGCCAGGCTGTAATTCGAATTAATTAAATTATGGCAACGCGAAGGACAGTCAGTCCTGGATATAATTGTCGCGTCAGGTTCGAGGCCTCCATTTTGTCATTCGAGTCCGTGGAAAATCGTTTTCGAGGAAAATCGTAAAAATTTATAAGAAAAATCATACCCGTCCCAACCGTCAGTACGGTACGAACGGTTAGTACCATTTTCAGCCGCTAGGCGCGCCCGTGAACGAATATTCCGATGTAATTGAGAATCGTATTTGTTACCATTGTGAAGCGACACTCGCGCCGGGAACAATACGCGCCGACACCGGAAACTCATGCAAATTCATCGTTTCTTCCCGGTTTACCCGCAATTTTCTACCATTGTCTTTCTCCCCTATCTTTTAACTTTACCCCAAACGAGTCTCCGGATCTGCGTTAAACTTTTTATATCTTCAACCCTCGCGCGCACAGAGTTTTACCAGGGTCGACATTCCGAACTTGTCATTTTTCACTAAATCTCCCTATACACCCGAGACCACTGGGTCTCGTTGTGTACGCTACCTTTAATATTTATCCTAATGAGTATACCTGACGTGAACGCTTGTTGGTAAGTTGTAATAAAAAAATTATATTCCCATTTTTCTTCGACACGGTCATGAATTCTCGAACGCCCAAGAAATTAACTGGAACTTCGAAAATGGGTCAACGATCTCTCTTGGGTTTATTAGCCAACGCACGTGTGCGATTCCCGTGTAACCACGTGACACGCCGATACGTTATACTTTGGAAATACTTGACATCTCGGGTCAAGCAGTATATTAGATGCGTTTGCGAACGACTTTTATGGCACTGGTATCAATGTACCTGGTATCCATGGTTACCAATGTATAAATATATATGCTTGACAACAATAAAGCTTTGTGTGGCAACGAGTACCTTTCGTACGAGCGTGGATTAATTATGGAGAAATATGGCGATAAAAATTTAAATACGCTGACTACGTGAATCGCTGAGTGGAAGTGCGGTTAATTGAAAGATTTTCGCTTAACTTTATTGAATATTCTTATACATTTGTTCCGTCTCTTTGTTTTTCATATATTCTATTTTTGTTTTCTTCTCTCTCACTCTCGTTTCGTTCCTATCGCGCTCTTCAGGTGGTTTCGCAACGCTAACGATTTCGCGGGGCGAACCTCCCGGCCGGCTAATTGAGACCAATTGGAATACTAAACTAACTACCGTTGTGCATCCACCGATGCATTTGCATTAATGCATATGGAGGGTAGATGAGTGCACACTGTCTATATAACTATACCGTATGGAGTCATATAGGAAGTAAATGTATGCACTCAGGGTTAAGATTGTCCCAGCGGGTCGCTGCCATTTTCTATTCTACCGGGTGAAAAAAAAAAAATATTCCGACTTATCGATCCGTCGTTATCTAATTCTTCATTTTCAACTCCAGCGAAGTATTCGCGCCATTGTTATTCTACGTTTACAATCGCACGCATTACACGCCATGATTACTCTCTGGCGTGTGATCGCTCATACGAAATTCCCTCTAACGCTTTTTACACTATTTTGATTTCTCTCTCTGAGAATTCAGTGACGCTCGAATTTCTGATCAGGGGTATCCTTAAAATCCCAAGAATCGTCACACTCCAAAATCGATGGATCGATACTAACAGATACCTAGAGTCACTCTACGCGTCCATAGGGAAACAGTAACGGTACACTATCCGTCCATTTTTATAATCATATTTGACGATGAGATGCCATATATATTTTTTTTCCTAAAAAAATATACTTGATCATGTTTTCCGGAAATAGTCCGTACACGATACGGAATCTTGTTCTTAGACGGGATCTTCAGAACCCCTTTTGAGATCTGGCTGCTTGTATTCAAGCTCTGTGTATGTACAGATAGTCTACGTTTCTTAGCTGAGTACTGTCTAACCTTTGTATACAGTCCACTGTCCGGAGTCTAGTGAGGTATTAACACAGAGAGAGTGTAGGAGTGTGTGCCATAGTGAGAGAGAGCGAGTGAGGGGGGAGACGGGTGGGAGGACTAGTCGCCCATAGAAGCCAAGCAATGGCACAGGACGGAGAGTATATAACCCAGCAGAAGGGACTGCGGAGGCAGCCTTTTCGTGTCGGGTCTCAAATATTTGACCGGGTAAATTTATGTTCGCTCTGTATGTACGTCCTCTTTCAACTCGCCGCGTGCAACGAAGCCACCAGGAAGCTCTAATTACTCGTGAACGTGAATGCGCGCAGAGTCCCCGTCCAATCGATACCTTAGTCATGGGGATACTGCTTTAACCTGTAACTGTCGTACCTATTTCTACGTGTTTATTACCCCGAGGATATGTCAGGTCTCTTCGTTACCGACGGAGCGCGATATTTATTTAGATCGAAGGACAAGCATGTCTCTGCAGTTACGCTACGCCTTGACGGGGGCACATTGTTATTGTTCTCTTGATCCTCTCTTTTTTTCTTCTTTTTCCTCCCTTCGTTACGTCATTGCTGGAAACTATAAGAATATTTGCGACTGAACGGTTATACGAAAGGGGGCGTGTGAATTGATCAAGACTCGGAATGTAAATAGCGAGGAGAAAGAGAGCGAGAGAGAAAGGGTGACTAGGTGGAGGGAGATGGGAGAGGCAAGGAAGGAGAGGGTCTGAAAAATAGTGGCTGTCTCGGGTGACTAATATACCTCAAATCCTGGAGAGAATTGCTGACGAAAAGTCTCCGTCTCGAACCCCTGGGTTCTTCCTATGAGGAGGAATAGCTGTGTATATACATATAGTGGACACGCGGTGCGTGACTGTGTACACATTCTGTAAGATAGAGTGAGAGAGAGAGAGTCATGAGATATAAAACCTTTCGTTTTCTCTCTCGTTACTTCCCATATCAAAAGAAAGAAAAAGGAGTTTAGATAGTGATGACCAAGGAAGAAATAGCAGTCCTTCTCTCTTTATCCTCTTTCTCTTTCTCTCTCTCTCCCTCTCGCTCTCTCACTTTACTCTCTTTTACTCCCGCGGCATTCCTTTGCCTGTTCCAACCTGCCTTTGCCTGCCGCCAGTTTAACCTGCAGCCCAACACACTATTATGTCTGACCTGAGGCGCTCCCACATTTAACTATACATCCTACCTCAATATATATATGTATATATATTATACATAGGATATATATATATATATACTCGAACCTGTCCAGACACGAATTTCTATTGCAGAAAAAGTCGTGCAACCCCTCTCGAGAATTGCTCAAGATATATCTTGAATTTGAGCTTCGAGTTTGTCTACTGTAATACGTAAATTCAAGATGTTCCATATAGAGAGGCCAGGAACGCATTTACCTCTTTGATTTCACAAATTCATCAAATTGAAGTCTTGACACGATGTATCGATATGACGGTTTTTCATTTTTCTTCATTGTAATTTCCATGTTAGTTCACAGTGTAACCAGGATTGATGTTGCTTGGAGGTTAGGTGTATGGGTATCATGTCAGGTATCAGAAGGCAGCAGGTGCTTACAGAGAAGAATGATTCCTGGCATCGAGAATTTTATTAACGGTTTCGTAACTGACAATTTGCAGGTTATCGTGCGTATTACGGTGTCCGCGCTGTTTGCGCATGCGCGAGACTAGTCTTACGCGCTTACTTCACCTCGTAGAAACTTCTGACACACGCTGTACGCTATATCGCGCTAGTTTATTAGTATAATTTGTATGACTGTTCCCGCACGATAATCCATACTGAAAATTGAATCGTTCCGCGTGAATAGAGAGCCATTAGAGTGGCTGCCGTAGGCCGACGCCATTTTATCACCCTAACCGTCAGCCTCTGTTGGATTCTGGGTAACGAATTGAAACGTCGATTACAATAGTCACAGGCGGACGTACATGATAATACGTGAAAACCAGTCACGTATAGGTAATTGATTGGCCGTTAGCGATATCGGACGTGTTTGTTGCAATTAAAATAACAACGTGTTTAAACGTCTCCGTTTATAACGGTCATCGGGAGCGTCGGTCGGATTTAAAAATGCGCGGGACATTCGAACGATGGTAAATGACGTAAATTACGTGTAAGACTCTCGTCGGAGCTGAAAGACGAGACGGTAAAACAATCCTGTCCCCGCGATACAAATGGTATGTACCCATTTCGTTTTTCTCTCGTTTGAAATTATAAATACACAAAAGAGCCCTCAAGTCGAATACAATGACATGGATTATAAAGAGAAGCCAGCCATCGGAAGGAGAGTAGGCTTCGAAAGGCATGGGAGAGGAATGTGGCCAATGCATAAACTATACCGAACTGCATACCTCGAGGGAGCCCTTATTCTCGTCTCTCTCTCTCTCTCTCTCTCTCTCTTTCTCTCTTGCTCTTTCATACCGTCTCCCATACTCGCTCTCGGTCGCTCCTTCGTACCTCTACCGATCGGGAACCCACCTCGGCCGTTTTTCTTTCTTCTCTCTCGTACGCCTCGTATATTCGCAAATCTCTCTGTTACGCAGGCACACGCGCATGCGCACCTCTCTCTCTCTCTCTATTATACCCAATATACGTATATTATATATATATATGTATACATAGGTACAAGTACAGAACAGTCACGGATATCGTAGCTATCCTTACGTTCCACTCGAAATACATTCCCGTGGCCGATCTTAATGCGAGAAATCAATTAGTTTTGCTCGGAGTCTCCCCACCCAACGAACCAACTAGAGGGGAAAAAGAGGGGAGGTGTATGAGACCCTCGAGGAGTCCGGGCCTTATTTACATACGCCATAACCCATGACCGTTACAACTCAGGAATTTTCAGGGCGATCGATACTCTTTCCCCTTTTTTTTCTTATCAATTATCTTCCTGTGCCCTGATAAAAAAAAACCGGTGGGTCCTCCCTCGATATTTCGGCTTATATATTCGTTATATTTATCGGCAGGATTGCGAAGAGGTTCCGGCAGGACGGAAGATTCTAGAAGCTTCTACGACTGTTTCTTGTTAATACGATGTGGGTAGACTCTGATATTAAAGACAGTCCTCGATCTTCACGCGTCTAGATGGTTTATGGCGTCGCGTCGTTAATCTGCCAGAAAGGGGTGGATACCTCTTAATTACCATGGTTAAGGTAGGGGGGGTTCTGTTGAGGTTTGGCCCTGGGGGATGGGGCATGTCGCGCGATTCGTATCCCCAGACTTGACAGTCAAGTTATGGGAGGTTGAGGTAGTGAGGATAGACGGTTGAGCTTTACAAATTAAACAGCGGAAGGGAAACTCGGTGTTGGCATTTATCTCGCGAACGAACTAAAGAATCCTCGTTGAATTGGCGTTAAGTGTATATTGCATCCTGAGAATCGAGATTGGGATGCTGGGTACAGGGTTACTTGAAATTTTTGTAATTTTAATAAGCTTTTTTCGACTGTTTTTTTTTCCACCTAGTTTACCGGTCGGATATTTTACGAAGGTGGACGTGGAGTTTTAAGGTTAGGTTAGGTTCGGAGGGTAACGTTAGAAAAGATGGCGGACGCCAGGGTCTATTAAAACTTGTCAAAGAGAAAGAAGATCTGCCGGGGGTTAATTCTCTTTGAGGTGTTTATCCAATAGCATCCTTGTTAAGCAAGTCTTGTAATAGGAAGTTTCATTATCTCCCTTTGCTGTTTCTCGAGAGATGGCGCGAGAGGTCGGCCCGGCGGGAAGATTGAGTAAATTCAAAATGAAATGACAGATTTATTTATTTAGTACGAAATTTGGACACTATTTTTTTTAGGGTAGCATTTCTAATTTTTGGACTTGTCTGGGATTTTTTTTAACCCTTTAATATCACTTTTTTTCATGAACCTTTACCAATCCCTCTAATCTAACCTCGCATTTCTACCCTGCAATTTACTTTCTTGCTTCATAACCGACGCCAGCGCCATCTCGTAATCCATTCTCGATTTACTTTTAACCGCCAATCTCTATCATTCCCGTAGAAATTTGGTGATACAATGCCTTGCAACCCGAGATACAATTTCGCACTCTCACTAAACGCGGTATTCTCGTTCACAAAGCCTGGATATATCGTTCAAGAGGATTAACAGGATTTTCCTTAAGGTATGAAAAGCACGACGTATCGCGGCTGATGGCTTTAGCCTAGCAAGAACGTATAACCATCCTAACGCAATACAGACAACGGGTAGTATCATAGGGCGAAAGGTCATAGGTGATCCGCTAAAGTAATTTTAACTACGATCTACTTTACTACCCCGTAGGTTTCTTGCGTACCATTACTGTATACCTATATACCTCGTCTAATTTATATATACGTATATATATATATTTTTTCTTAAATCTTTTTTTTTTTAACGAGCGAAACTTCGTCGCACCAATAAAATAATACCTTTTTACCTTATCTTCGTAAATTATCTTGAA
Organism: Cephus spinipes; assembly: GCA_963971525.1. Taxonomy (NCBI): domain Eukaryota; kingdom Metazoa; phylum Arthropoda; class Insecta; order Hymenoptera; family Cephidae; genus Cephus; species Cephus spinipes. The sequence continues at coordinate 15,441,782 of OZ020578.1, forward strand.
ATCGTCAGTCATCCCCCCCCTCTGGTCAACAACCCTTGCCCGATGCTCCATTTCCATAATACACGAGACATAAATATCGAAAGGGATGCCCAGGAGAATCGAAGGTTAAGAAACGCAAGAGTGAAAGTAGTAGTGAATAATGAAAAAGAAGAAAAAGCAAAAAAAAAAAAAAAGAATCCGATAAACTCGACGTCTAGACGCTTCTCACTGTTTATTTATGTAACAATGGCCGACGCTATACACTCAGACTGTTATCTACCAACATTTTAGTTCCTTTCGTGAACGCTAGAGCGTTCATGGTCGGTAGTTTTCTTTTTTATTTCAATATTTTCCTCCCCTCGTTTTCTTCTGTTTCGTGGCATTCACTTCCCCTACTTCCCCTACTTCCCTCTATCGCTTACGGTCACCGATACGAGAAGATTGCCCGGGCGTCGCGACGCCCTCGGAATTTATCTTTCTCCTACAGACTGGTCGTCCTTTTTTTTTTTTTCCTTTCTTTTTCTTAACTTATTTTTTTTTCTTTTTTCATTTATCTTCTCTCACACGTGGAATATTAAGAAATGACCCAGGGCCGCCATTATCGTACCTATACGTAACGCAACTTGACGTTAGACAGGAAACCGGTGATTAGTGAGATTCCTTTGGGTATCTCGTGAGATGCTCCCACTGTCTGCAGTGAAGTGGAACCTATGCTCCTATGCTGCCTTGTGGATACAATATATTTAGATGGACAGATATATTTGTATAAGGGGAGGACCACCTCTAAGGCTCTTGTCGAGTCTTTTTTGTTCTTGACTATTTTTTTTTTTTCGTCGACTTCTACCTTTTGTACTTTTGTACTGTACATCCCTTCGTACACCTATATGTAAATTTTACTGGATTGGTGAATATATTTTTTTTTTTTATACGTAGACGCGTACGCGTATTGGCAGTGCTCGGGTTTGGTTATGACGGAGTGGCGGGAATTTCGAAATGACGAAATTTCGAAAAGGGGGACGCACCCTGTATCGTATGGAAAAGTTGAGGCAATTTTGGTAGTGAATAAAAAAGAAAATAAATTGGAAAATTAGCGAAAATCAATTTTTAATTGGCATTTCGTTTCCCACTCGCCGAGTGGGTAGCGACGCGTGGTTATCAGTCTATTCGTGTATCTGACGATGGCGTCGCGACGCGTCAGACGGGTGAGAGCTCGATTAATCGTGACGACCCGTATATCTGTGTAGTGCAGAGGCAGATGAGATCCTCGAGAGTCCTGTTAACGATGCTGGGTATATTTTAATTAACGTTTCAACGAGAAACACCGGGATTTACCTAGGACTGGTTATTGGCATAGGGAATTTTATTCGTATAGGGAATTTTATTCGTCGGGTCGTTCTTAGTAGCGTGGATTTATCGTTGAGTGGAATTTTGGGATTTTTATGGACTTTTTTTTCGATCTCAGTAGTTTGACGTTTCAATTTTGGGACCTTGCGCGTAAAAGAACTAGGGACACTAGACGTGTCCTAGGGAATTTTTTGGGACCTTGTCATGCGTAATATATCAAATTGATTTTCTATCTCGAGGATATAGATTTTGCGCTTTTCCATTTCGTCCATATCTTTTTTTTTTGGAATTTGGTTTTTTGGGCCCTTGGTCCCAAAAAAAATGTCCGATCCAACGAATTCGGTTCAGTCATGATCGTATAACGTCGTGCGAGAGAACACGTGGAATCTTTTTAATTAGAAAATTTTTTTTTCACCAATATCGCCCGATAGTTTGGATTTTGGGTTTACGATCTCTCCGAATGTTTTTCTCTTTGAATTTTACGATCGTCAATATGAGTCTCACTCGCTCGGCTCCTTTGTGTGGAATATGTAGACACGGTCTGGTGACTTTTTTTTTTCTCGAATTCCAACCTCCGTTCCCATTGGTACCACTGAGATACGTTCTCTGGGTCAATTAGCAGATTGCCATGCCTGCTACGAGTACCAATTAGTTTACCAGTAATTTACCGAAATGGTAATTCCACGAAGGAGTCTGGGTCGTCGTAAAAGGGAACGTCGGATGGTCTCACTCTTACTGGAACAATAGCATTACCAAAGGAACGATCGAGCAGGCGTAACAAACAAGGATCAGCTCCAGCGAAGCGATTCCCAATATTACCCTATATCGAAGAAATGTTTTTTTTTCAAAATCTCTCACTATACTCGTAAATAAAATTTGCGCGTGTCTTAAAATTCTACTAGGTCCCCCATTCGATTCACCACGGTCATCCCGTCACTGGGCCTTATTCACCCATGGGCCCGCATCCACGTGATAACATCCCACTATGTATACCTATATATGTACCTCCTAGAGTCCTTACAGGTACCATCCATATCCGTATCCCATGTAGCAGTACACACGTGACTCGTTCCAGTAGGGCTTCCCATTGAAGCTGGCCTAGCAACAGGGACCTAAAGCCCCGTTCACATAAATCTCACTATGCGAAACGATAAGAGTCTGCCGGGATGCTTGTACAGTCTGTCCATGAGTTTGATGTATTTTTTTTTTGACAGATTAAAGACGATCGAGTCTCCAGCAAGGCATTCGTGTCACTGGATAAAATGTTACAAAAAAATATATGCATAATTTTACACTAAAAATCTTTTATTTTTCCACTTTACTAAACGTTTATATTATTTGAAAAAATTTCGGTGCTGCAAACTGTCAAAAAAAATTCGCACCGAACTCGTGGACCGACTATATATATATATATACGAAAGGTTAGAGAAGCCCTCTGCGGATTCTTAGCGAAGTAGAGGAGGGGGGGCTGCGGAGGGGAGGGGAAGAGGGACAGAGGGGAGGGAGGAGAGGGAGAAGCATGAGGGTCATCGGCCCTTTGAAAGGTCCCCAGGAATTCGAAGGTCATTTTCGCAAAGACTACAATAAATTCACGAGCTCTGTAAATTCCTTGCTTTACCTAATCTGCCAAATTTTCGATTTCGACACTTAACCTTCTTAGGACTCGTTTCGTCTTATCGCCTATAGTTGTTGCCAGATCAGTAGAATTTTGAGGGGCCATCTCCTTGGGAATTATAACGCAATAGAGTCCCCTCGATCCAATACTTATGTCAAGGTTCGACTATGCTACGTTCAGGAGTGAGATGTCTCTTGGCGGGAGGCCTTCTTACTGTGACATTCAATGTATAAGAGTCCCCTGGATACGGTCGTGAATCGACTATAGCTATATCTGTCCACGTGTGATATATGTACGTGTGACACTGGGGTTTGAATTTCGGGCTAAAGGGTTTGGGGTATCAGTGCAGGGTTCGCAAGGTCAGCAGACCCGAGGGATGTTCGAGTGGTCCGAACGGTATGGTGGGGATGAAAAAAAAAAGAGAGCTCAATGGTGCTGCTCTTTGAAGCCCATCCGAGAGATCCTATCTGGACCCTTTCTGGGTCAAGTGGCCGAAAGCGTCGGGCCAGAAAAATAATGAATTAAACAGCCCCTTTTTCTTTTTCCTTTTACTTCTACTAAACCACGCGCTTTTACAGCCTCACTTATCTCGAGCGAACACCGTCTCGAGGTTTACTTCCTTTAAATTGCCTGCTCGTCTTACACGTGTCTCTATTTGTACGCCATTGACTACCCTCTCTATGGTTAATAGCGAAAGGAGAAGAGAAAAAAAAGAAAACATGCTGGATACCGTTTTATGGTTCTGTTTCAGTTTTGTTACTACCTTTTTTTTTTTCTTTCACGTCCAACAGAATGCATATTGAAATCCATAGAACGTTATTCTCGGGCGAAAAAATTCCCTATGGTGCCAGATGACGCTTTCGTGCCTTCGATCGTACGTTGAATTAACATGTATAATTAGCTTATTGAAAGATTAAGGGGATACCGGAGAGCAGTCGTTTCCGTTTTAGTTTGACTATGGGAATGGCATATCAATGACTGCGTTTACTGATCCCTCTGGCGCCAGACTCTCCCACCTATGTTTTATCTTGTTTGCTAATAGACTGGCGAGCAACCGTGCGCCGCCTGGTGGGAAGCTTAATGAAAACAGACGTACTCGGGTCCATTCTTACCGTGCGTGTATATATATATAAATTAACTCGTTTCTTACAAAATTCCCCTAGAAAATTTAAATTCCCTAACGGCTTTTCCCACTGCTTATTCGTCTGGAGGAAAAACATGGCCACGGCTATCCTCGCCACCTCCCACTTTCCCCGGTGCGATTCTCACTGACGCCATCTTTAATTCCGTCTGCAATTGTCACTCCGGATGTATCAGGAGTGAGAGAAAAAGTACACGCAGCATCTTCCACTACAATACCGTTGCACTGAAGATATCGACTATCTCGTTAGTCAGCGCCGCGCTTCTACCGAGACAGATAATACAAGATGGCCGCTTTCAGTGACGTAACGCCTTATTCGCACGAATTATTATACCGAGACGAACGAGACGGTTGGCAACACTTCCTAATCGATGAGGAAGAATGCACCGTGGCGGGTCAGATGTACCCGGGCGTCGTCCGTTGAAAGAGAAAAGATGGCGCTGAAAAAAAAAAAACTAGTGAGAACGGAACGAAAGGAAACCTTAAGGAAAGACAAAAAGACGTGGCCAACCACGACCACTGTATACCTACTGTTGCCATCAGCCTCACCAGCTACCATCATCTTCTCGCTTTCCCATCTTCCTCCTATACTCTCTCTCTCTCTCTCTCTCTCTCTCTCTCTCTCTCTCTCTCTCTCTCGCTCTTGCTAGATGCTGGAGACTCGACACGGCAATCCGGCAATCCAGCAATCTAGCCGGCAGAAAGAGAGTATAATCGTGACGAGAGGGGTTGGCTGTCCTGACCCGGACGACCTGCGGAGTCTAAACAATCGGACGTTTCGGACCCCTCTCACTTTGTTCTTCCACTGGTACGCTTCTATACGCGTAGTCTTACGACTACTCCTGGGAACGTATTTCTTTCGCTCCTCCCTTTCATCTCGACTTACTTGTCAGTTTCTGAAACACTCCGCGCCAGCCGGCTCTCATAACCTCGGTTCTGATGGATTTTTTTTTTTTTTTCTTTTTTTTCATTTCTCTTTACGCCACGAGTCTGTATCTTTTTCATATGGCTTTTCTTGACTTGTTTTTTTGTTTTTCCATCTACCATAGCTTTGTACGTCACGGAAGTCGATCGAACGGTAACTGTTATCTTTTTGATTTTGATTTTTTTTTTGTTCAAATTATTTTTAGGTTAGAACGTCCCCTGTCGTTCGTTGCTATTCTGGATCGAGTCCTTCTCCCCATATACCATTGCAGTGGATATGACGATTTTACGGTTATTTTTGTACTTTACGAAAATCACAGCCCAGGAGAGGGGACGCACGTGAAAAAGGACGGTGGAATGACCTTGTTCTCTTTTAGCGACACTTAGCGCGAAACGACGCGACCAAAATGGACCGGGTTTAACCGCTGAATTATTCTCCGGGGACGCGTCCTAAAATAACGTTACTCGTTCCTCGTGAGTTTTTAACGTTGCGTCGAGCTTCGATTTGCCAATTTTTACGCTAAATAATCTACGAGTACTCGTAACGTCAGCTTTTTTTTTCTTTCTGTCCCATTCGCGTCTTGACGAATGAAATCAATTAAGACTTTGTCCAAGCAATTTCCAAAGTCGTTGCTCCGGAACTCGGTTGGTTAAAGGGTTATCACGTTATTATCATAAATTGTCATAAATATACTTCTTGCCCGATTTTTTCGTCTTTTTTTTCTATCCTCGTAACGTCTCGTCGACCTTCGACCTCATTACTCTGTTTGTCTCGCTTTTTCCCCTCTATCTCTCTGTATGTCTCTTTCTTCGTCTCACCTATCTCATTAATCTTCCTCACGATTTCTTCAAATGGGCATCCGATCGTTTGTTATATTTTTTTATGACTCAACATCGAATCAATCCTTATAGTCAACGGACGTCGAATTTTTTCGAGAAAAATGTTTTTCAAACATTTTTTCATCTCGCGATTCTAGATTGAAAAAATTGGTACAAGTGGAATTTTACTTCGTTCACTTTGGATCATCGGGTTAAAACGCTTAGATCGGTTAGAGCAATTAAATGTGGCGCGATCGGAACGAGCTTCGATGTCGCAACGATGAATATCGGGGGGGTCTGATCGAAATTAACGAGGCGAGCTACTGCTGAAGGCGCGTTTACATTTTTTTTTCTTTTTCGACACTCCGTAAGTCGAGCATGCATGAAAAGAATTAGATGCCAGACAAATGTGTCACATTTTTTACTTTAGCAGCCATTTTTTTAATATTTTCTTTTTAAGCGGCTACTTATCGCTGTTTTTTTGTCTTTCTCCTCCTCGACCAGTTATTTATCAATTATCAGCAAAGTGGAAGTTGGACGATTTTTTTGATTCAGTCGTGTAAGCCGATAATCGATTTTTTTTTTATTTTGGCACAAGGTCGCCGAAGAAATAGATAAAAATTGCTCGTAGGGTACGTAGAGCTCTTCCTTACCGACGGAAATTGGTCTCGTGCAATTACCCAGGGTCAAATGTTAATTGCTGCTACGCACGCGGCAGAAGGTTCCTCCGAGGCACCTAGGGAAAATGGTCAATTATTATAAATTCTAAGTAGTAAATTATCGATCGTCTCTTATCTTCTTGCATATAAGCAACGTGAATTCCATGATATTTATTAGGAATATTCTTTTTTAATGTACCACTGTTCCCATCGTCGTAAACCATAGGTATCATCGTGTTTCACAATCTCCTGGGACTTTGCATAGGCACGCGTTGCTGGCGTCGGTAACCTTATACGTACTTTCGATCTTTTAAGCCCGATTACGATCTCCCACTTTCTTCCCACTCGATAATATATGTATATTTTTTTTTTACTTAATTGATCTTTTGCGATATCACTGATATTTTTTTTTGTCTGCTATTTACCTGTTATTTTTATACTTTCGAAACATCTGATTATTCGTTTTACCATAGAAATTGGGATATTCGAAAATTATTTTACTTTTGAAAAACTTTAACAATTTTCTACCCGGTCGCACTTGTGCTGATAAATATATTTTTGAATTTCATTTCGGGTTTGAATAAATTCATATTTTTTGTTCGTTAGACATTTTTTGGGATGATTGACAATTTTTTTTTCAAAATTTGAATTTATAATTTTCATTACTCAAGTGTAAGGACAATATTCGTGATATTCAGAATTTTCGCTGTTTTTTTTTTTTTTAATTTCAACGAATTGATCTTTTTCATTTGAATTTTCTAGAATTTCTGTATATTCACCTCGTGGATGACCAAAAAGTCTTTCAATTGATTCGTGTCGTTTTTCCACAGATAATAGAAAATTTTGTACCAATAATACAATGGTGCTCCATATTTATATCTTATTTGTAGGTTCGCTGGAGTAAACAGTCACGAGGGGCTTTTTTAGGAGAAAAAAAAAATGCGAGGCAAGGAAAAAAGACAGATAGGTTGAACTCTCATAGAGGAATTTCCTGCTTCGTTTCTCGTATTGTCAGGCCCAAAATTTCTACTGTTGAAACGGTAACGACGTGTCCATAGGAAGTATTTAAAAAATGAAACCAAAAAACAACCCCTGTCCTTTACATATTCACCCCAGTCGTCATCCCACATACACACACTATATCCACATACTCTCCATCAGAAGCATCTCGTTTCCTTTGGTCCCTCGAAAAGTTTCACAATGCCCACAACTCCTCGGTCCCCGTGTAAATTGGGCCAGCTGTCCTCCGTTACGAGTACCCGATAGCCACCTGCTGCCGGGGAATTTTAATTTGTATAAATTTGAATGTGGCCCCCCGAGTAGGATAAACGTGTCACCCGTTGTCCGTAGACGAGAATAAAAAAGTGGGCAGAACAAAATATTTTTTTCGAAAATTTCTCACCGGCTGATCAAATTCAAAAAAGAAGTACCATCTGGATAATCGAAAAATAATTTTACAAAAGTACCCGTAAAAAAATTTCATTCAACCTACTATACCATGTAAACCATTGTCGAAGTACCTCTTAAAAATGTATGGATGCTGCATTCGCCTAGTCTTATCCACATATTTTTCTATGATCTCTTAAACGTTAAACCCAATGCGTTCATTTTGTATACGTATGTCTTCACTCGTACCTGAAGCAAGTACAGCGTGAGTCCCTTTTTTCAGACTATCAAGCTCACTTTTTTTTCCCACTGTGATACCGTCCTTCTCCACGATGCCCCGTGTCTACCTTTTGGTACCTGCGTGAACCTGGCTGCGTATACGCGAGTAACCGGTGTGCGTGCATCGTGCGGCCCTTTAAAGTCCCCACGTAGCAGAGTCGGCGCGTTTGATCTTCTCGCGTGTATTTCGGTCGTATTCTCGAAAGGTGCAGCCGCCCTCGACTGCGGCAGAATGCACCTTGCAGGTAACCCGGCTGGAAGCCACTATATAAGTAAAGAGTGAGAAAGCATGTACGTTGTGTATATATATATATATATATATTCGTTGCTCGTCAGATTCCTCAGTACCTGCCCGAACGACTCGTGTATACGTTTTAAACGTTCGGTATTATCAGATCGCAAAAAGTGAACTGAAATATTAAAATGAATTTTGCCAAATAATATTATAATTATATTTCTTAATTATCATCGATAAACATAAAGATTTAAGTATAATTTCGATATTCGAAGGTAGGAACGACGATACGATGGAAGGTCCGGGTCTTCGATTTTTCGAATTCCCTATACCGGCCGTGAGTGCGAGAGAGAGAGAGCCATAGGCGATTACGTGAGTAAGAGCGAGACAGAGACTGTCGAATCGTCAAAATCCTTAAAGAGGTCCTTCTTTGATTACACTGAAATCTAATTGGATCGAAGCAATGAATTTTAACGTATCGTTGCAAATTTCCAAAAATGTAAAGTAAACCGTAAATTCTTCGAACCGTAAGTTCAACGGTACGAAACTAAAAAGAGGGTTGGGGGGGTTGATTTGGTCTTGGTGGCAACTTGAAAAAAAAAAAAATTACCCTTGCCATATAATTACCTAGACGCACGCTACCAGCAACCAGTGCAAGTGTACTGGGACGTAAAAGAAAATAGCGCCAAGGGTGGCAAGAGGGGGGTGGTTCCGACCCCTATTATTATTATTTTTTTACACGCTTTAGATTCCTGCCACTTTGCTCTCGCCTTCGCGTACCCTTGGGTCAGGGTAGGTTGGGCTCCCTTTTTTTAATCCCTTCCACCCCCCTACTCTACCCTCCGAACCTACTTTCATCCCTTCGAGAGAGCCTTTCTCTCATTCATCGAAATAGCCCGCGTGAAAGCTCACGTCGACCGTTCTTCGCTGTTCCCCCCTGTTGCCTCGGCTTTATTCGTTCTTTGTGAACTCACCCTTACGCCATGTCCAACCTAACCCCTTTCCCACTCGCTTACACTCTTCGCACGGTCTTTCCTCCTTTTTTCCGTCCTTCCCGTGAGCGTCCTATGCTCGTTCCCTGTCGCCTTGCACTCTTCCATCCATTACGTCTGTATGCGTTGCTGCACCCGGTTTTTTTCCTCCCTCGTTCCTCGTTCCCTCAGTTTACAGCTGGGCAGTCCGTTTCCACGAGTTTCGTGTCTTCCCGCTGTCACCACGTGCATCTGTATGGCTACTGGTTACACGTGGCTACACTAGTCCGTATATCTATATACATGCGCGATGTGCGCATGCGCAAGCCGATGACGTCGCGAAAGATTTTTGTCAGAACGTTCGTGTATAGACACGTCGGAGAAAGGGAAGCAGCTGACTGCTCCTCTTAAAATGCCGCATGCCTGAGGAACCTTGGGGCCAGGTGATATAGGAACGCATGGCAGCCTTTAGTTTTAGTCACTTAAAGGCAGGTTCACAACGATACTTGTAGCGGGGGACCCCTTGGGTTACGGATCAATAGACCGAATAGGGATTTAAGGTCTGTTATACACAACGTCCAATGGTGTATTAGATCAGTGGACGATCATTTTCTTAAATGCCACCTTTGGGGCATTTCGGGGTGTGGTTTTTTTTTGGGACCTTTTCAAAGGTATGCCTTCTATTTATAGCATTTTACGGGGCTTAAGATCGAGATTTTATTCTCTAACTCGCGCGTGCGATATTATTTAGGTGAACCAATGTTACTAGTGTGGGATGAAAATTTTTTTTTTCACTTCTCAAACAGTTGGTATTACCGTCAGTGTTATTGCTGAGTGCGCGGTTGCGTGGAAACGAGGTTTATTGTCAATTGAGAAAATTGCCAATTGCCCAAGACGACAGACGGAATACGTAGTCGTTTTGACATTTTGGAACGGAAGGAACTGATAGTTTAACCTTTTTTTTTTTTTTTATACTTTAAGTAGTCACTTCAGCGAGGACGAGAAAAATAAGTGCGAATGTCGGCAATTCCTCGAGGGATGATTCAACTCGGTTAAGGACGGGATGATCTCATAGGGGGATTATTTTTATTAGGCATTCTTCACGTTACCGGATACCATCTTCGTACTTGTGTATGACGAAACTTCCGGTTGAATTTTTTTCTCCGCGTACTTAACGTATTGGGGTTTTTTGATTTTTACAATTAAAAAAAAAATATATTCTCATAAACGTTATGCTGCCTACTATAGGAAGTCACGACTTAGCGCATAAGAAACGTCATCGAAACTGTGAATGTTGACTGTTGACTCTGGGAGTGCATTAAACTAGTAGGGAAGCACTTGTTAACGAGTGGTCATTTGCATAAGCATATACGTCGTTAAGAGCAATTAAACACGAGTTTTCGTTCCAAGTGATCATTTCCGTCAGAACGGTGTGAAAATAATCCACTAAGTTGAACGTCACTGTAAACACGTGGGTGGGGGTGCTTGGGATATTAAATTTTTATTTACATTTTTATTGTCTTAAGATTTGGTAAGGGTGGTTACGGGTTGGCAAGGGTGGTATTTTTTAAAAAAATTCCTGTCAAACCATGGTAAATTCGTGAGAGTCGTCACTTTACCCCGGCTAGGTTAGGTTTGACTCGAAAATCAATTTCGACGCCGACGTCCGTGTCGCGATGCCCGCATAATTACCGTGAAATTGATGGACGGTATGCGGGAGGGATGGGAAATAAAAAGAAAATTAAAAGGGATGAAACGTGACGTATGTCAATTTTACATGGGGATAGAGAACTCGTTTTTATTTTCACCCTTATACCTCTTAACGGAATTCTATTTTTTTTTCACTCATTTTTAAAATCCATCACTTTCCCGCCACAGTGATACGCCTATGGGATTCGAGTGTCTCCATTGGGATATATTCGTATCACACGGGCATACCCATCGCGTATGTTTTTGTCATTTTTATCGCTTAGTTGGTATGCTTGCAAATGGTGAATGCTTTTTTTTTAATCTTGACAGTAGCCAACCACAGGATTCATGTTTCATGGAGCGACAGCGGAAGGGGGCGACAAGAAATATAAACCCCATAAAAAAATTATACACACGCCACTGTCTCACCATATATATATATATATATATATATATATACACGCAGCTACCAGAGATTAGAGAATGGGACAAGCGCGGGACAGTATTATCGAGATGTTATCGTGTGTCGAGACGCGTGCGTATAGAATGCAATATGGGGAATATATGTGTACAAAGATGGTGGCCAGATGTCACTAGATAGTCGATTGTCCTATAGGGACTTTTCAGGAGGTATACTTGCTAGTCGATTGCTCCTCAAGATAACCATGCCCCCCCGTCCCAAGACGTAGCAGTCCTTCGTCGAGTCAAAGAAATATTACCCCATAAGAAATTCTACTCGTACCCCCATGACTTTCCTTCCGAATTTTTTGTCCACCCTCTCTCTGCAATTTCCATAAAAAAAAAAAATTGATTTACATTGCTTCTCGTATGGAATAAGAAATTTGTCAGAATACACCTCCCCCCCCCCATATTACTGGGCACAATGTAAAATATTTTTAAACACTAATCGCAATCCCCTGCAATAATTTGCAGCTAATAAAATAGAAATGAAAGAAAAAAATTTTTTTTCTCTGATTTAGGTAAAAAAAAATATAGATAATTGAATAATATAAACTGAAGGGATTTTTTTTTACAATATTTTTTTTAGCGGTCTTCTCTGTGGCTTTGGGGTGTACCGTACAGAAGCCACAGACGGAATATGGTGGGTATGCTGGATACGTGGACCATGGGTTTATATATGTAGGGCAGTGGGTGGGTAAGGGGGTACAGGGAGGGAGATACGTGTTATAGGAATTGAGAATAAAATTTATTTTATTCTCGTCGAAATATTTTTCCGAAATTCGTATGTTTTTACTGATTTATGGGATATGGTGGTCGTTGGCCAAGGGGGGATTACATGGGGTTATATATACATATGGGACTGGAATAGAATAAATATGTGTAGGGTCAGGGGTCGTGTCAGATAATGCCTGAAATATTGATGCAATGAACTCTGCACCTTAAGGGAGAGGGGGATTTTATATATTTATTTATTTTTGTATTTGTTTACTCGAAATTGCAAACTGCTGGTACATCCAGATATACGTATTATTATACGATGTAAAATACCAAGGGGATGCAATTGAGGTACTTGGGGTTTTATGTTTTGAAGGGTCCAATATTATTTCTTTAGTGATACCAATAAGCAGGACAATTATTTAGAAGTATTTTTTATGCCTTTTTTTTTTATTAGATTGTTTGTAGTACCTCTTTTTGAGTTTTTATCCCGAAAATTATTCGGGGGAGCATCCCTCCGACAACCCCTTTGGCAATTAGTCGCGAAAGTGGGATATTAATTTTAATTAAATCCACTACTAATTATTAGCCACCCCTTTTGCTCGGGGTGATTACAGTATACCGATTTCCTTGTGCCAACCCTTGCAACGAAGACCACTCTCGAGCACGAGTAGGAATATAATTGATAAAACTTGAAATTTTGCACGTGTAAATTTCGCGTTTTAGTTTCTCATATTTTTAGTTGCCCGATAGTCAGTGAATGTTATGTGAAATCGAGAAATAAAACACGTTGACACCGTTGTAACGTGAAAACATAAAGCTACCGTACACAAAGTGCGCGAGGCGCCACGTTGTCGCGTCCCGTTAAATTAGCATTTGAATTTATCGAGCGCCCAGTCGTCGGGCCATGAAGTTTTGCAGCCTGTAAATCCCCGTAAGGAATTAAGGGAAAACGTATAGTGAAAATTTTCAAAAAAAAATTTAATCCAAAAACGTGTAGGTAAGAGAATTTTACAATATTTTTAATTGAGGACGCTGTCAATGATTAACTTGGAAGATTTCCTATTTCGTTGGATGATATTATGGTGCTTTAGGTACTAATTAAACTCCCCGTAATGGCCCATCAAATAAATTACAGGCGAAAATCCCACCCTGCGAAAACAACCCTCTCGAGTATATATATATATATATATATATCTCCAGTGCACCTTAATAAATTCCTACCACATCCAAAACCCTTGGATACCAACGCGTACTTACATACAATTTACGTGCCACCTGTTAGAATAATCAATTTTTAAATCCAAAAGGTAATACAGAATTTAACAGAGACGATAATAGCAGTTACCTACAGTTACCGACCGAGTCTACATAACCGCCCTTCGAAAGCTCTCTGATACTTAACGGCTGCAATTAACGTGGCCAATTATCCAACGTTAATTGCTACGAATTCACTGGTCTCCCCGTACAGGAAGTTCGAGAGCTTTTACAAAATATCCGCTAGGAAATATCCACTTGAAAAATTCGAAGACGCGATGAATTTAGCAAAAATCATCACATCGCAGTAAAATTGCGTCTCATCCGTACACGAGTGATATGTGAAAAAAAACGTCTTGACGTTCTATACCTTATTTATAATCGTCAAATGAATCGACATTTATAATAATACTGCCCTGAATTTTCCCATAGTTCAGTCCTAGAGAGACCACGCGTGCGAGAGAGAGAGAGAAAATTAAAGAGAAAGAAAGAGCTCTTTCCCCGTTCTCTCGCAAGCGAGCCAAAGCTAATACAATATATAGTCCTAAAGGGTGTCTCCTAGCAACAACCAAGGGGTTTGCTTCTTGCCAAACACCCTCTCGTGATTCGCCATACCATTCTGGACCAAGATCTTCAGAACCGCCTTTACACAACCCAACAATTTTATTTGTACCTTTTTTTCCATAAGGGATGTTACTGTCACAAAATTTCACTGTCATTTCCATTCTCATAATTTACAGTTCGTGCACAACTTCATATCCTATACGTCGTCTTCTTTGAAGATTCTATCTCGGTCTCTCTCACTCCCCATATATCTATCCCCCCTCGAAAGAATTAATAATATCCATCCCGTCGTCCCGGATTTTCTCTGTCGAATTCGTCAAATACTCACCAGGTACAATTTCCGCGAAACTTATTTTTTTTTACGCGTCGTAGCACGTATAGGCAAGGCAAATTTTCATCTACTCCAGTTCCGTCCTTAGCTGTAACATTGAACTGCTACTCCGAAACAGAATCCATGCGGAAGTATTTCCATAGGTACACGCAGAATCTTCATATCCAGTACCTGCCGAACCCGCTGTCACTTCAACTTTGTCGTATCGAGCTAACGCAAGCTTTAAGCCGAGTTTCCACATCGATTCAGTCAGTGTATACCATTGGTCTATATTTACCTATGGTACTGTCATACCAGACAATACCTATATCCTGCATACTATAATACATGGAAACATTACGGACGCTTTCCCTATGCAAATTGACGCTCGATGACGTAAGTCTGACCTTTCGTTATAAAATAAAAAAAAACAGTTACCCTACTCAAAGTACGCCCGGCTTGACGCGACTAGTCTAATCGGCCGTTAAGGACTCGGGCTTCAAGGTGCATCCACACGTGTATTTTATGTAGGACGAATCGATCGACTTTTTTCTCCGCTCCTCACCTCCCTGACATAACACGGCGAAATTTCAATAGGAAACGGAAGGCTTTGAGACTAAAATACTCTACACTGTTTAAAAGAACTATATATGTATATCTTTCGTGTATCTGTAATCATCGTGTATCTATTAGATCGTGTAAAGATGTTAAGTTGATAAAATTTTAATGGTAAATGTAGGTATAACGTAAAGCTGTATCACAATGAGCGACATACATATCTTACCTGCAGTATATTATGCATTTCGTCTATATAAAAGCCCTAACGTATATCTGTATATTCATCGGTACTTTCAACGAGTCTTGAAAGTTCTTTTGGACCATTTAAAGGGCAGTTCTCATGAGAGCGTCGACCCGCGTCTCGGAAATACGTCGCGACGGGAACTGTCGGCGACGTCGCTTGTCGGCTGCCACCTTCCCCACAATCGCTATAGTAATAGTTACCGCAACAGTGACAATAGCTACACTACTACGGCCACTGTAACACTCAGCAGTCACTGACTGGTAGCAGGGTCCTCGCGACGCTTAACAAACGGCGTCACTGTAACCGTATTACGTTGGGTCCACGGGGCTTTTTACGTTGTCCTATTTTGCTATGACATATTTACGAGGGTAGTTCGCCAATAGGAATTTTCCTTTAGCTTACTTGGTCTACCTTACCGACTGTTGGAATTACGTGTTAAGTCCAATTTAAAATTCCGAATGGTAATGTAGATATCGCATTTACCTGCCGACCTTTCAGCCAAGGAACTGCATACGAAACAGTGGATTTTTCAGTCTGAAATGTTTTTCATTCCTTTTTTTACGTCAACTTCGTTTACTCTCGGTGTACATAAATTTATCCAGTCTCTTAGGTATCCAACAATTTTTTTACGGGACTCGCGAGCTTAAATTATCCATTGGCAACGTTAAAAGTTTTATGGACTAACCTATTAAGCTTCAGGGAATGCATTCGCGTATCAAGCGGTAAATTTTGTCTTGCAAGGTTCAGCAGTTTTCTTCCATTATCAAGAACCTCCCTATGTCTTTCCTGTGTAACGTATGCGATGTGTATACTGGTTTTTGAAAGTGTATACCCCGTTGTACGGTGGCATGAACGTTTCAAATGCGGGTATATAGATATACTGTATACATATGTAGAGTATAATACCGTCGAGGGTAAGTTTAGGGTGAAAAGCAATTTCTACTTTGGGAACGTGAGCACGATTTATCAGACTTGAAAATCCTTAATGGATTCCAAGGATTTGGATTTACGAGATTATTTTCTCTCGGATACGTGACGTTATTCGTGATCGTCCAACTTAGATCTTCAATCGGAGCCTGAATGTTCATATATGGATAAATATTTTCTGCCACGTCATCCCATCTAGGTGTACACGGTGAAAATAGTCCCAAACTCCCTGTTATCTTTTTCAACGAGTTTTCCAAGCCCTCCATATCGGATATCAAAGAAAAAAAAATTAGTTTACCTTTGGGTATGTACAAGACAGTAGGAGACAGAGTCATCCCTTAGATAGTATTTCCTGAATAAACACTACACCCTGAGATTCTCAAGGTGGTCCATTTCATGAGACAGAAGAAAAGCTCTTTCTCCCATAATCCATGTCATATATTTCCCAGGATGTTAACCCTCTGGGTACAATGGATGTTTCATGATTTGCTTATTGCCATTACTATATGCCATAGAGATTTTGCAGCATCCCTAATAAGAAAAAAAAATTGATCTGCAATTTTTTAATCGTACTTTCTCCTTAAAAAGATTTTTTGAGTAAACACCATACACTGAGATTCTCGAGACGGTCCATTTCATGAGACAAAAGAAAAGCTCTTTCCTGTCATATATTTCCCAGGATGTTAACCCTCTAGGTACAATAGATGTTTCATGATTTATTTATTGGCCCATCGACGGCCATTACTCTATGCCATAGAGATTTTGCATCCCTAATAAATAAAAAAAAAAAAAAATTGAATCTGCAATAATTTAATCCTACGTCTTACTCGTTTCAGCCATGGAATTGAAAACATGCGGTGGCGTCAGGAGCGGCAGGGAAGTTTGCTGCAGCGCCGACATGGAAACGAGACTTCAGGCAAGAGCTAGAGACAAGCACGAGAAAGCGACGAAGGAGACTCTGCAGCGTCTACAACAATTATTAGCTACGAGGGACACGAGGTTTCAAAGTGAGTAAAAAAAAAAAAAAAAAAACTAGACTTTCGACAGTTCATATATACTATAATCTTTTTTTTTCTTCCATATACTCACGTTCCACCGAGGGAAAGAATTTTTGGGACGTCTGTCATCAGTTTTACGGATTTTGCTAAAGTCAACGAATTTTCCACGTCGACGCGACAAATGAGATTCCACTGTGGTTAGCTGCGCCGAGTGGATACGTCCTGTGTGGAGGCACTTTTGCTGAGATTTTTTTTTAATTAAAGAAGAACCAGAAGGGCGTGTTCGAAAGACCTGTGAACGGCACATAGGGAACACGAGAGGAAAAAATGTAGAGGGTTGAGAGAATAGTACACATATGTATACACGTACTATATAATACAAGTACAGTATACCCTATATGCTAGAGAGGATTCGAGTTAAGTCATATACACATGTACCATGTACTTGTACACGTATCAGGTTGTCTGAGTATGTAGATGCAAAATGAAGCTTTACTTTGAAGCTTCTTGTTTGGTAATACTGGAAGAACCTTGAATACTTAAATACTTGAGAAACTTTGAATGCTGTATTATGGTTATTGATTTCCTGATATAAAAGTAATACTTCATATGGAGACTTCATCGTTTTTATTGACATTTTGTATCGAAGCTATAAGTCGGTGGAAAGTTTTGTAAAAGTTTTCTGTTTTTTAAAATTCCTTTGCTGAATTCTATTTCTTGCATATCTACGTATCTCTTTGTCAGTAGCACAAAGGGGGATCCTTACTGATAAAACTGGTACATGTCAAGGCTACTTTGCTGTATTCTGATATCAGCCTCTCTGCTACTTGTGTCGCTTCTATGTATACGTGGGGTTGTCTCTGAACAATGTAATTGCTTCAACCCCTACGACCCTTGTCTGGTCCTCTCCGCCCTCTGGTAACGCGTAACGTAGCCTCTGGGGTTGTCTTCACAGAACCCCTGAAAATCCCTGCTACGTGATTCACTTGAAGATTGTTCGTCGCTTTTAAAGGAGGATGCTAGGTTCTGTTTAATTAGAAAGAGGATATGAAAAGCTTGCGAAAGAGGCGTAAAAAAGCTTGAAAGTATTTTAGTCTTGCGACAGGAAGAAATTTCGAAGTTTTAATCGATTTATCTCTCTTTCACATTGCACAGCTTTTAATTTCCCCACTTCAAAAATTTGCTCTTTCATCTCCAAGAGCTTTCAATACGGGACCACCCTTGTGCTTCCTAGAAGCTTTTTATTTTATTTCCTTGGACTTTCAATTCTCAGAAACCCCCCGAAGCCACAGCAAAAGTCCCATCACTCGGTTGGCTGAGGTGCAAGAGTCCTGAAGCCGCAAGCTTTTTGCGCGAGCTTTATCAGACCTCGCAAGAACTACATTCATTGTCAAAAGAGCTTCAGCCAGGCGTTTGCCAAATAGTCTCTACCGCTGGGCAATCGACTTGCTAGAAGTTTGCCAGGAGAGAGGAGGGAAGGCAACGACCCAGCGTGTAAATCAAAAAGCTCACCCAAAAGCTCGCTAAAGAGAGACCCTGATTTTTTTGCAGATTTCTTCAAGGAGCTTTTGGCCACCAGCAAGAAGGGCTTTCACGAGATGTTCAAAAAGACATACGGCATACTCTACGAGCAGAACTCTGAAGTCTTCACGGATCTCTTCATAGAGCTTGAGAATTATTATGCCAAGGGCACGGTGAGCTTTCATTCTTAATATATTCTGTAATCTTTACATACCTTATTCCCACCTTACACAGCCATACAGCTTATATACCAGTACGATACCCTGAAAGCACAGCTTTCGTTAATACCTCCCGTCAGGCATTATTGAAACGTAATATTCCATATATAATAAAAGCTCTTGTACGTGGAAGCAACAACAACAAAAAACTTACTACAAAGGCCGCACCCCTTTATTGTTCGACTAAGCTCGATCTAAAAAGCTCCTCCTACCCAGTTGAATTAACGCAAGTTGAACAAGTCGGGTAGGGAACTCTGTGGAAGCTTTTGTTCGTGTTATTAGGGAAGAGTCTCGGATAATGGACATTCTAAAGCTCAGCTACAACCTTGGTCCGTCCTATATCCATAACGTGCAGCCCAGCTACCTTTAAAGCTCCCACCTAGAGGGAGTCTCGACTGTAAATCAAATTTTCTCAACGATATGAGACTCGCAGACTCAATTTACAAAGGCAAACTTTTTTCTTTCTTTTTGCTTCCTCATAGAGGAAGCTATGTGACGGAGACATTTTTTTTTTTCGAAATCTTCACTTTCAGAATTTGTCAAACGTGTTCCAAAACACATTTTGACAAAATTTCCGGATGTATGTGTATGTGTATAATGGCCTCCCAAAATTCAAACGTGTATAATTCGAAAATGGTTTTAGCTACAGCCCCCAAATTTTGCATATGCAGCCCTATAATCCCTTCATTGACTATAATTTTCGCCATAATTCAAGCTGCTGCTCGGATTTTATGTCATTTTCAAATTTCCAAAAAAAAAAGGACGCTACCACTCTAGCGATCGCAAATTTTGTGATACTCGTCTAAATAATTCTTGACAAAGAGATTTTTATCGAGGGTTGATTTGGGCTGAATCCATAGAGAAGTTTTGATTTTATGATATTTTGAATTTTTCGAAAAATCAACCTTTGGCGAAGATCGGCCAAGCGGATCTAATTTTGTAGCAATTCGAAATTTCGCGGTTCGGTAGTAAATGAAGATTCATATATGAGGAAGTCAAAGATTTAAAAAAAAATGAAAATACTTCCTCGTACAGGGATTTCGTACACCACCTACGATTCGGAGTAACCAAATTAAAAGTTTGAACTTTGGCTGGTTTTTTTTTTTCATTACATACTTTGACTTCTCACTTTACTCCTACCGTTTCATTTCTTCCTTCTATCCTTCTTCGCCTTTCATAAATACCTGTATACTGCTATAGCTATCCGTACCTTGTACGTAAGTTCCTGTGGCTTGAATAATTTTCATTTAACTCAAAATGTCGTCCCCTTATGGTTATTTCTTGCTACGTCGTTCTAGCATGGGTAAATCACCACCAGGAGGGCTTGCGTGACGTGCTGTACTTAATCAATGCTTTTGACGTGTAGAATCGTCCGAGTAGCTGATAAGGGTCGCTAACTGAATATACCTTGAAGCCCTTTGAAATGTACGATGGTGGCTTTTAAGCGATAAGCACGTGGTCTCTTTGATCCCTTACGGAATTGAATATTCTTGGGTTCGGTCGTATTGGAAGAACTGGAGAAACGATAGAAATAATTGAACGCTATATATATATATATTTTATATATATAATATTAAAACAATCTGACAAAATTTTATTATTTCGCAGCTTTACGCATATCGTGTATTCGAAGCGGGTATGCAAATTGTATACATCAAACAGGCACGAATCGATGATTTATCGAATACGCTATTTTTGGCTGAGTTATAATTACTGGCAAGAGCCAACGAACCCTGCCTTCGTGTGCTTTATACCGGTTCTACTTTGCCACGCGAAATCGATCCTCCAGACCTTCGCGAACGAGAATACCTTATGGACGGCAAACAGTAATTCCTTGAGAAGCCATTCATTATAATGGATCTCATAAATGTCTTCTGGATCATTTTCAATATAGAATTCATCTTACTACCCTTGCTTTATACGATTGTCATTGAAATCGTCAGAATACCTTGATATTTTAACATGAAAAATTTACTGATTTTCTATGCATGTCCGAGACTCAAAATGGCCGACAGAAAGAATTCCAATGCCCCAATGACGCTTCCTGTTATTTATTCACTCGCTATGGACGCTTTTTGTCTTCTGGAGAATTATTTTCCTTTAACCCATAGAGGCTGTTAGCTTTATCACCCTATTTCTAATGGCTTCGTTATATTAATTTGTATCTATTGTATTCTAGTTTGACTGTTAATTAATTTTCTGTTTTTTCATGTTTTAGGTCGATCTGGACGAAGTCATGGAAAACTTCTTCAATACCCTGTACCAGAAAATGTTCACTGTACTGAACAGTCAGTATCAATTCGACAGGCAGTATCTTGAATGCGTGAGCAATCACATGAAGGAGATGGCACCGTTTGGCGACGTGCCCCACAAATTGGGGGTTCAGGTGAAAAGATGCTTCGTGGCTACCAGGGCGTTCAGTCAGGCCCTGTCGATTGCTGCTGATGTCCTCAAGAATATGCAGACGGTAAGAGATGAAGTTTAGGCCTAATTTTTATCCCAAAGGACCAAAGGGTTTGAGGGTTCAGAGTCTGAGTAGCTGTATACATGTTTAAAAAATGTAACTAATTATTCTTTTAGTTGGAATCGTCACCGGAGTGCGCTGCTGCTCTCACCAGGATGACAGTTTGTCCTTCCTGCAGTGGGATCCCAGGAAACGTTTTAGCCTGTGGGGACATGTGCGCCAACGTTATGAAAGGTTGCCTGGCCCAGCACGCGGCCCTTGACTCGGAATGGAATCAATTTATTAGTAAGAGACAGATCTGTATGCCAAATAAAGTTCAGACCCTTTTTCCTTGCTGGAACTTAAAGCCTGACAGCTGTTGTAATCACTTGGATTAGTCTCTATAACCGTTTTACACTCTTGATACTTGTTAATTCAATCAGTCCCTTCTGATGAATCTTAGAATTAATTAATATCACACACGTTTGACCTGTTGCGTAATTGGGTACTGTGAGAGAGTACGTCCTTGATGAGTGGATAAAATACTTAAAAATGATCTCGCTTGACATTTGCAGAAGCCTTTGACAAGATTGCTGATCGGCTCCTTGGACCCTTCAATATTGAGATGCTGGTCAGACCCATAAATCTCAAAATATCCGAGGCCATTATGAACTTTCAAGAGAACAGTCAGGAAGTCTCCAAGGGTGTCTTCTCCGCCTGTGGACGTCCTGTTCTTGGTAGACGTCGCAGGAGGAACAATCAGGAACTCGAGTTGGAGTCCCTGAAATTTGATCAGGAACCCTCGGCAGAGGACAAGACACCGACGGCTGTGATGCTTGACAAGCTCGTCAAGGAAATAAGGCAGAAGGTCCGGGACTCTAGACAGTTCTGGGTCTATCTTCCTTATCAACTGTGTAACAATGGTCTGGTAGTACCACCCAGTAATACCAAGGAATGCTGGAACGGTACTCACGTGGATAAGTATGTGATACTTTTTTTATTTAAAAATAAAGTCAATTTTCTCTTTTGATCATTAACAATCTCATGATCATCCTTAACAGATACATATATCCAGTATCCTCGGACGGGGAATCCCAGAATCTTAATCCGGAAGTACGTGCCTCCACGTTCAGACCGACGATAGTCAGGGAACAAATCTTTGCCCTGGCGACGATAACGAATCGTTTAAGATCAGCTTACAGTGGTCAAGACGTTGACTGGATAGACACAGGTAACAATAACAACGTACAAAATCGTTTATGTTCATTTGTATTACATTGAAAAGTATAACTTATTATCTATACATATCTTGTAGAGGAAACGTGGTACGGTTCCGGAAGTGGCTCGGGTGACGATGAAGATGACGATAGGATAACCGATGACGAGGATGGCTTCGCCGAGAAGGGTTCGGGATACGAACCTCAACCTGTACCCGAGAAGCCTTACGTGCCGCCAGAAGAGATAGAACCCCCAAAGGTGAACACAGAACACGAAGTAACCAGCAACACGACCAGGACAACCGACAGCGGTGCATCAAGACAGAAGATGTCTCTGTCCAGGGCACTCACGACTTATCTCTTCCCAATAGTAGTGATGTGGTTCGGCGGTTGTTTCACGGAATGGCTGTGATCGACGACGACGTCCTCGTCGTCGAGTGTCTCATGGAAGAATATGTAAATATTTTCTGATATTCCTCTACCGATCTGATCGACGAGTGCGCATCATCGTACGCGCATAGATGGCGCCATCAACGGCAACGCATGAAGAATGCCGGATATACGTAATTAAGAAAGAGTGTGCGCGAAGGAAGACTTAAACAAACAAAAAAAAGAAAGAAGAAAAATATCGGAGTACGCGAGAAGCACGGACTGCATATATTTATTGGGTTTCTCACGTACTCCTTATGTATTTGAAGAAACGCCATTGGCCAAACGCAAGGAGGTTAAATTAATTTGGAGGTACGAATGGGAGGAGAAAAAGAAGAAAAGAAAGGAAATAATGAAGAAAATTAAATACGCGCGGAACACAATATAAACTCACATCCGGGAAGTATCTTGTGATATGCAACAAAGCTATGGTGTATACCTTTGTTGCTATCATAACCTTTCAAAAGACGCGTCTAACTTGACAACACTATACATAGTACCATACTATATATTCTATACGCGTTAGGTATATTGTTCCCTATCGCTTTAATCTCATCTGTTAAACGGAAGTTGACATATATATTTATATATTTTCCATTCCTTCTTTTTCTTCTTTCTCGGAGTTTTACACCGAGTGTACATACCGAGCATAGGGTACCGTTGACAGTTCGCATGCCGTGATATTTATTGTTTACGGCCTGTCAGCACCTCGTGTGTCTGGTATTCAAACTCAGCTACTAGGGGGTCGAATATTCCACCCTTCTGTACAGTACTCTTTGCGAAGACGCGCTCCCCCTGCCCCCTCTCTTACCCTCCGCCCCCCCCCCCCCTAGCTATTAAGTTTTTCAATAACGCGGAAGTACGTTCCTGGGAGTACGGAATATTGTTCTCTTTGATTAGTATATCCGGTCGATGAATTGTCTTGTGATGATTGTATCATTCTCTCTTGTCTTTGATCTCTTGATACGTTGACAATCATTATTTTGTATCTTACGATCACAGTGGACATGAAAATTATACGAGGGATGCATTAAAGGCGATGCTTCCAGGGGTGTACTTTTTTTTTTCTTTGTCGTGTCAAATAGGCGGCATTTTTTTTTTAGAGTCGCAACGATTACATTTAAACGGGCTCTTGTGATAAAAGCAATTTAAAATGAAACAAAGTGGGAATAATCGTGCCGCGATGCTCACGGCGTTTTCTCTCTTTTCTTTTTCTTCTTTTCCTTTTCTTCAACGCGATTACACATCGTAGGCGCGATACACGAGACAAGTACACAGGATAGTTATTGAAATGAAAGATATTGAAAGATGTGAATGGTTTTACTTTAAAGAAATTCGATAATTACAGACATTTACACGGACATAAACAAATGGAGGCACGCGGTATGATATATGCTGTGTCTCAATAAATCCGGAGAAACACAAAGGCAGCGACACGAGCCGCGAGGAGAATAGACTTTTTACAAATCTAGTGAAATATTAAAAAAAAAGAAAGAATATTAATAACTAATTATTTGTAATTATTATATATTAATTATTATTATATATATGAAATTAATATAAATTTAATAACGAGTTCGGGATGTTTGTCGGGGATCTTAGCTGTCTTGGCTGAAAGATTTTTGTATGTTCTCTTGCAGTCGTGATACTGTAACTGGATGTGAATTTTTCTTATAAAAAAATGAAATAATTTGAAAAAATTCCGTGGCGCGGTTGATGAAATTTAAAAAGGCGAAAGCGTACAATCTTTTGCGTTTTCGGAACGCGTGCGAATTCGTTCTGAGACTCGGTCTGGAATTTCATCGTCGCCCGATTAACGGTGCTCTTTTCGTTTCGCTCGCGTCGAGTGAGAAATATAAGAGAAATAAATGAAAACGTAAGGAAATGAAAATAAATAAAAATAGTGATACCGTGAATAGAGGGAATCGCGAGTTATTTCTACAGGGAACAGGGTTTCGACACGCGAACGAGAATAGCCCAAAAAATATTAAAAAAATGAAAAATAAACTCTTCGTGCTCGCACGATCTCGACTTTTGGGATGTGTGAACATTTTCGAAAAAAAAAAGAATTAAATAATGTGCGAATGAATAAAATAGCCGACGGGCAAAATACGATTTAGCGAACTCCGCTTTGTCGACGTTGTGCGTTGAGCGCGAAGAATGTTTAAATTGTAGCTCGTAAGTGACAAATTTGTAACTTTTGAATAAGTTGACGCTCATTGCGCAAATGAGGAGGATAAGCAACAAACGATAACAAAAGCACGCATAAGAAACAAAAAGATTTATTCGTAACGTATTATTGTTAGGTGTACCTTCCAATATGGCGGCGCGGATACGTCCTGGTGTTCTATATATGGCGGGTGTAGACGTCATAAACGCCAATTATCTCAGTAACAATAATGAAGTCCCGAGAGATGAGGACGATCATCTTCCTTATTTTCTTGCTCGTCCTTCTGTGTATTCACTTATCGTCCTCGTCGGGACAGCGAGGAGGTTGCGGCGTCGTTCTCAAAGTGCCCCAGTAGAGACGAAGACCACGAAGAGGTTAGAATTATAACAATTAACAGAAGATTGAAAGAGGGTGGAAGAGACGTTAAAAAACATTTCATAAAAAGAAAGAGTATGATGAGTGCGTGCGAAGATTATGTACGAATGTTAAATGACGTTTCGCGTGAATTTTCATAATAATATTCTTTAAAATGGAATAGAATGGATACACAGTGGTAATGTTTCTTAGTTCTCCATTTTTTGTTCACATATCTCTATTGTATTCGTCCTTTCATGCTATTCTTGTCTAAATAGAATTGTCTACAAGCATTTTCTCAAAGAAATTGTTTCTTTCAATATAAGCTCAAACAAGAATTGGGGCTTGATTGTTCCATGAAACAATATTCTATTGAAATAGCTTTACTGATTTATCTGTCTCACATATACAGTACTTATAACTCAGTTTATGTAATAACAGTCAGAGAAAGTTTTGTTTGTGTTGTCTTGCTCGACTATTGCTAGACGACTTCAATTTTTATTTCTCCCAAGTTACTCGCACAAGGTTTGTGAGCTACTATGGATTACTACATTGCATTTTTCTTCTACACATTCTTGATAATATTATTCATTCTGTGGAAACTTTCCATTGAATGAGATCAATTGAATATTTTATCTTGTTTGTGGTTTCTTATAAATATTGTATCTTCTCTTTCTTTCTTTCCCCGAAATGTTTTGTTTTCATTGGATGATCAAAGAAAACAAATTCTGATGCTAACAAAAATCACGCCACTCCGAACGACCAATGAGAAAAACAACTTTATCGATTTCTGTCTCGTCTACAGCTTCCTCGAGTTCTTGCGAAATAACTATGACGAGACGAATATTAAATATCAGCGCTTTACTCTACGAATACTGTAATAGTACCTATATGAAATTTTATTTAATGACCAATCGTAGCGAATAAATTGATATATTTAAAGTTCACACGTAATAATTATTGCGAAGGTACGAAGACGTTGATATTTCATTCCCTCCTGGAGAATATACAAAGAGAATTCCGTCCTCTGTTGGGCTTTATCATATTTTTCTTCTGTCCCTAAAATCCTCTTAATCGATATTCTTACATAACTGTATTATTCCTCTCATTATTATGAAATAATTAACACTTACACAGCCCCTAATGAACGAGGATTCCTATCGTGTATTTTTTTTTATTCTCATTGTCTTTGTCATTTTCTCTCTTTCTCATCTATGGATTTTCTCCAGGAGGATGTTCCCTAGGTTCTCCTAAGTGCCCTTGTCTGTTTCCTCCTTGCTTGCACTACTCCGTAAACCACAGCAGCCAGACTTCTACAGCTACTTGTATGTCTCGCTGTACCTTCCTGGTGTATAGTACCTTTTCCAAGTACAAAGTAAGTTTCCATGGTACCTTTTCCTTTGACCTCGATCAGGCCCCTCTTTTGTGTTTGATATCCTCTGGACTCTAGAAACTGATTTAGAAATTATTAATACTTAATTAATGTTCCTTATGATAGTATGTAATTTTTTTTATTGGTGCATTATTCACCCTGGCTATATCTCGTGGTACTTGAATCTTTCCCATGACACCTGTCGAGTCCATACGTGATGCCTCGTTTACTGTATTACCCCAAATATCAAAAACTGGCTTTCGTGCACCAATTACTCCTCCCACTAAAGGGCCACAACTTATTCCTACTCGAAGGTCAAAGTTATTAAATGAATGTACATTGACATCCTCCAATCTCTGCCTCATTGCTACTGCGTAGTCTACTAGACGACACAGATGTTCCATATCATCTGTAGTTTTGTCCTGAAAGTACAAGCTGTATAATGAATTTTTCAATTGTCTATCAAGTATTTGCTATAAATATTAAAATTATTAAGTCATACATTTTGACAAGGATTAAGTCCAGATGCAGCCATGTATGTAGCTCCCACAGTCTTAATTTTCTCAATACAATGAAACCTTGTCTCATCCAGCAATTCATCAAAATCAGCTGTAAGTCAATTAATAGCAGTTTACTAAATGTAAAATTACTTCAAATTATTTCATGGAACGATGAAGTCACTCACCAATTATCTCATTGAGTAGTCTAATACATTCCATCCCTTTATTCACATCTTCTGAGTAGAATTCCGTAAAATTGGGTACACTGGCAAACATAACGCCCACCTTGTCACGCGATTGCGAATACAATTCCTAAAGTAAATGGATTCAAGTAGAGTTGGAAAAAATTGAAATTGATTACTTTTATTACATATAAAAGTGCATTCACCTCCGGTGCTCTGTCCTGAGTTAAAAAATGATGAGCCACATGATCAGGCAGAATATTTTTCAATAATTGCATATTATTATGTCTGGATTCTATCATATCACCCAGTTCCCTTTCTGCTTGTTGCTTCCACAAGAAATCCAACCTGGACGTAACTTCCACTAGACGACCATGATAGGTAACCATCACCAGGAACACTACCAGAAATATCAGCATCTGTGCCGATAAGGGTGTGTTGGTCCTGAAAATATTACTGTTGAACGAATAAAAAATTGTTGGTAACAAAAGTATAAAGAATTTAATAATGATTATAAACTTACATACTCTCCTCCTGGGAGTCTTCTGAGAATAATTCTGGTTTCAATACCAGGATGAGTACAGTATAGACAGCCACAATGATGCTGGCCAGGGCAGTTTTCACTAGGTAATAAAGCTTCAAAGCCGAAGCCAGTGCGATCAGACATAAGATCCAAGTAAATACAATGTACTCAGGATGAAAACAATTTCCAGTTTGACAAATGTCCAGCTGCTCGATGGGCTTCATATCTTCCTGGATTGACAAGACCTTCCTCAAAGTAATCATCCTCTGGTCATCCTTACCTCGGTTCCTCGCGAACCTTTTGTAATGTCTCCTCGCAGTGGTACCGTAGTGCTTCTCGTATCTGTAAAACCGGAAGAACTCTTGCCTGGTTCGTCTCTTAGCGAGACTCGCTTTTCCATTCACGATGTGAGTCAGCTTCACCTCGATATCCCTGGACTCTTGGGGATTACTCTTAGACCGATTCCTATTACTCTCCGTCAAGTTATCCCTGTTGATGTCTTCCCTGAGTGCAGCTGCTAGAAAGCCGAGGATGAGCTCATTTAGACTCATCGTCGTGGAGGATGTCTCTGGTTGCTGGGTCGTTGTGCCTGTTATTATTCTTGAGGATGACGTCATTATTGCTGCTCTTGGATATTTAAAGGATGTTTCCAAGGCTGTTCCTGAACAATCGCCACCTGAGGGACATGCTGTGACGATTATTAACGAGGTCGCTGCCATTAAGGATATCACACTGCAAATGAAGATCGTCCTGTGCTGCTTATTGTGCACTAGCATCGATGAGGAATGCTGAAGATACGTTGGAAGACTTTTGAATTCCTCTGCCATTACCAGGATTGAAGCTCCCACAAGGATCAACGTAGTCACGAGTAAAGATATCAACAGTACTGTGCAGCTGTAAAGGTAATTTTTATTTAAAAAATTCAATCTCATCATTTGATAATAATTACCTAGGAAGTATCACTGCTTGGCAAATTGCAATGAAAAGCCAAATGACGAAGCAGCATATCATGTTGGATTTGAACATATCTTCTCGCAGCTGTCCAAACTTTTATAAGGATAAAAAAATATTAAGTACCTTTCACATGAATCATTATAGTATTAGTTACATATATATTTATTATGTATAATAATATTTCCCAACCTGTGATTCTAGACTCTCATCATTGTAACGGAGTGTCCATGCATTTATATTGGCTGATCTCATCCTTTTATTACTGGCTGATTCCAGAGCATCCGAAGCTTTTGCCAATTTCTCACTAGCTACACTGCAAGGAGCTTTTGGATTTTTGCTTGTACCATTTTCCTCCTCCAGGTATTCAGATTCTAAATTACTCATCGAAGTAGCACTGTTTAACTAAATTGACCCAAAAAATATATTCAAAAACAATTCATTTCTTTTTATATAAATTCACATTCATTGTAGCCCTTTATAATCTTACATTCTCAAATGGAATTTCTGGTGTCCAATCAACCCCTATATCGTCCTCCAAAGAACTTGGATTACTATTTGCCGATAAGGGATTATTCAATTTAAAACTCTTCTTACTCCTATTGCCTGAATCATCCTCGTTCCAAATTTTTGGACGAGACGAATATCGTCTCCTTGATCTGAGAGGCTCTGTCTGCTTTATCAAGTAAGTCACCACATTTCTATCCTTCAAATAATTATCCCTCTCTGTACCACATCCTAGTTCTACTTCATAAACATCATTGAGACACTTCAATGTATCAGAAGATATATGAACCCTCCTACAAGTGAATATTTTTATAGAACTACCCTCATTTATAACACAAATAACAATTGTATCTGTACCAACCCTGGAATTCCACCACTTTCCAAATGATTAGCAAGCGTAACATCATAGGACCATACATCAAATTGCCATTTCCTTAAACCAAGGACTCCGCAGAGAACAGATCCACTGTGTATTCCTATTCTCATGTTGAGATCCACCTACCAAAACCAAATTTATTCTGATAGAAGAGTTAATGTCGAAAAAGACAGAGATTAAGGTACAAAAATTAGAAAAACCTTTGTAGTATAACGAACATCCCTGATTGCTTTGATCATATGTAATCCCATCTCAACGCAGCAATGCGCATGATCAACCCTGGCAGTTGGCAAACCGGAAACGCAGTAGTAACAGTCACCAAGAAGTTTAATTCTTAGACAATGATTCTCAGACGACAGTCTGTCGAATCTTGCAAAGAGATCATTCAGCACTTTGACCAATTCCTGCGCACTACACTGACTGGCAAGTGCTAAAAAAAAACAATACCAAGTTACCCATCAAGCCAATGAAGTAGAGGTTGATATAATTACTAGATCTAATTATTATACTCCATTTTTCAACCTGTAAATCCTTTGATGTCTGCAAACAGTATACTGACATTTTCATAGCGATGTATGTAAATCCTGTGAAATTGATTTGGCGTGAACGAAATTGTCCCACCACGTTCGGTTTCCCTGGCGATGTCGCGTATCATCTCCTTGGCGACGAAATCTGGCAGGACTGTACAGAGCGAGACATATATACTCTAGTACCTGGACATTTAGAATTAATAGAAATATATGTATACAGAATAAATCAATAGCCCATATGTAAAGGACTTTAAAGCAATCGACTGAAAATCTCTCTAGTGACCCTCTTGACACTCTAGTGACCACGTTATGGATGCTTCACTGGGTATTGTAGTCTGCACGTGGTTACCAGGGTAAATATAAACTCTTTACCTTGTCAGAAGCTTTATAAATTAACTTGATAAAATTAGAAAGTGTAATAGTAGTTTAATGGAATCAATCTGGAACTGACGTACAGGACTGCTCCAAATTAATAAATCTTCTCTTTGTCTGCCTAGGAAAACTAAATCATCATCTACCTGATAGAAGTAACTTTTCTTGGCGATTATTTTCACTCTGCGTACGCTGTCGAGTTTCCATGGATCGATGAGTCTCTAAAAAGGCCTGCCTTTGACCACGATCCGTTAAGTACTTTGTGTACATCCCTGCTAGATTAACAGCGACGTAGAGGAGGACATTGGTCGACAACATCCTAGCGACACATGCTAGTTCCTGGAGGTAATAATATTAATGAATAATGAAGTAACAATTACATTAACTTATCTTTTATTTTTATATATTCCCTTACGTAGGTTGAATTGGCCAAGAGAGTTGCTATCGCCATTGCTGTATGTGTAAGGGCTGTGCCAAATCCTGCCAGCACGCACCATCTTAATGGTAATGGTAACATGGCATAAGGGGCATACACAACCAATAATATGTACCACATTAGTCGTTGCTGACTAGAAAAATTCAGACCTGCTCCTATAAATCCTGTAAGAGTTAGACTATTAAGTGACACTTTATTTGCTTCTTTAATACGCTACCATTCTTCATGAATCAATAAATAACGTTCAATGTTATTCGCAGAAGAATTTCAGTCTGGGTATCTGGCTACTTTAGCAGTGAACATATTGAGAGGCTGAGCTTGAGAAAACATTAGAAACATCCTCAAGGGAGTTTTGTATGTTTTATGTATTATTCCTGTATTTTTAGTAATTGCTATTTTCCTATCTGGGAGTAACAGGTGGCCTCCATTGGTGTAACGCGCTTCACTGGATATCGTTTGAATTTATCGATTAGAACCGTCAATGGTTTCGGTTCACTGAATAAAATAAAATTAATACTCAGGCCTTTCAACGATATTTCCAACGGTATGGAATTTTTTTATTTATTTGTCGCTGTCAAGCATGAGACTAACCTTTTCTCTTTCTCAGATTCTATAATTGGACCGAATACTCAGTTCTGACGGATACATTACCTTGTGAGTTTATTAATAACCAGGTAAAGATAGAAGCCCAGTAGAGATAATTGTTTGAGAAACATCGCCAGCAACCCAGAACACATATTATTATATTTGCAGCCATACAGCACACTGTCCAGGATAAAGATTCAATGAGACCGTCGCTGTTAGTCTCATTTCTTCTCCAGAGCCATATAGAGATTAATGCTATCTATAATTTTTTTAAACATAGTAACTGTCCCCCATGGATTAATTATATTTTATCGATTAATAGTTTCTACCTTTAAAAATAGATCAACGATGTTGAGCATTATCAAAGACTTTTGCCGCTGACGATTTGAATAATGCAGATACGACGTTTCCAGCTGTTGACTATGAAAGCTGTTGCTGAGCGAAGGACAAAATATTCCCTTGTAGAGAACACCCTTTTTGAAAACATCTATAATTCATGGGATAACATATTATTTTATGTTATGGTAATTTACATTATATTTATAAGTGTCAACAGATCTACCTCTCTGCATTGGAGGTTCTTCTTCGGCTACCGGTTGTGGTGCCACAGGAACTTCCGGTTCCGTTTCTGCGTTACTCGGACCAATTTCCTTTTCCGTTCCCTTCGACTCCAGCGCTTCCGGGTCTGCGTTTAACTTTCTGTCCTCCCAAGCAGCAAGACCCTCCCGTCCAAGTCTCTCAGACGTCAATTTCTTCACCGCTTTAATCCATAATTGTTTTCTTGGTGAAATGCCCAGTCTGTGTAACATCAATATTACCATTAACATAAACAAAACAAATAAAGATAAAAATTTCAAAACTTACTCATTGATGCCAGTGACATCACTGTCCAGCATCATGCTCCAGGTCTGCTCTGTAATCATTATCTCTTGCTGATATCCAATCTGCCACCCTTCACATTGCCATTAAATAATGATAAGACGACGTCGCTGAGAAGTGCTGCTGTAATGAACCAAGAAAAAATAAAAATACAAGACATCCCAGAGCATCGACACCGTCACTCAAATCTTTTATTAAAATTTAATGAAATAAAATATCTAAATCAACGAGACAGCAACAATGAATATATGTAAATTTACAAGCTTAATAGTTAGAAACAATTTTTCTATATTCAAGTACTGTTGAGTAACACTATGCGTACGTGACGAAAATAAATTTATAAAAAGAACTAAACACTAAGAGACAGAGAATCAACGAATGAACTATGATCTGCGTTAAAGATAAATGAAGAGGGAGCCAGTGTGTAAAATTATTGGTACTATGTAAAGGGGTGTTGGTGGGGGGGATTCAAAAAATACAGAGATCTCAGTATCCGATTTACCTCCGTGTTGGATAGTCGTCGAGTCTGTTAGCTTGCTGGTCTTCTGAAAGCCAGAAAGGATTCTGTGACATGAGGCGCTATGCTCACCGAGAATTGACGTCACCGACATAGCTTCATCCCCTCTCGTACTCGTACTCGCAAAAAAGAAGGGGATACGTACACGATGCAATAACAAATCAATTAAGGCGTATTCCAAAATTTATTTATAAACAGCCCCGCTCTCAATACGTGGGAACTATTCACATGTATCTACTTGTACAAATTACGTATACAATTATTTATACAGCTTTGAATATACTTTCTATGTTCTCCTACGCATGCGGATCTGTAGCTAGCAGATAATTTGGGTGCGCTGCACCCTACGTATTACGAAAATAGACTAATCCCTGTGAGAATTTACACGAATCTCTGGGTGCTCTGTATTGTATGCTATAAAGAGATGTTGCAGGTTGAGGATACAATGAAGTATTTGGTATATTCTTTGTTACGCATTTATATTTATTCATTTGTTGCATAAGTTTTGAATGTCTTATCAATGACTTATTTTAGGCGGGAGAGATTGAGGGCGGGGACGAAAGTTTGATATCCATTCGTTGACGCCATTGGTTATGAAGTTACTTGAATCTTGATTATAATCATAAAGTAGTATGGATTGCGGCCACGAGTGGCGCAACTGTTCCAAGTTAGACGATCGCTGATTGGCAGGACGACTCGCGGGAAAAAGGAACAAATGAACTGTACAGTGAAGAAATGGTACCTTGAAAGTTCGAAATTTTGAAATATTATGAATATAGGTTATAACCACGATTGAAATGAAATTTTTGAAGTAAATCAAGATGATATATTAAAAATGTTTAAACCAAGCCAAATCTCAATTTCGATTTCTAAATTTTCCGAAATTGTTTGAAAGCACAAGTTCTAATTGCCATTTGAAAATTTCAAAAGTACTTTATTCCTTCCTATCTCGTTGACAATTAATCCCTATTCAAATATTATCTAATGAAATCTTGATATATAACTACGTTTTGTACGCAGTTATCACGTATGACGTCTTGATGAAATAATATTAAGAGCCAGAAGAATTTCGCTTGACTCGACAACATCAGTTACAGCTTCTTCCTTGATTCTTACTGAAATAATAAAGCACACGCTAACTTTGACACTTGCTCTTCTTTATCACTAGGTCCGGTGATAAGATTTAAAATCGTAAATATATTTATCCAGAATACAAGCAGTTTGTTGCACAAACATATTTCGTAAGTATTTCTGAAATTTTTCTCCAATCAGTATAATTAGGCGCTCATAATTGGCTTCTACATATATATTCGATTTTCCTACAGACAGTTTCTACGGGGAGTCCAGAAGTAGGATTTTGTGATCAACGCCTCCGTCGATAATGCGCCTCCCGTCGTAGCCGAGTTGACCGTGATCACGAACGTATAGCTTGGGGCGCAGAGGTTCTCCGCTACTCATCGCTGATTCCCAAAGTAACCCTTAGAACGAGACCGGGAACTATATAACTTCACAAGAACTATTTGGAAAGCCTATTGTTGAAACATTTTAAAAAAGAGCGGTGTTAACTTGACACCCGTGTAGCACCTCAATTTTTGAAAAATGTTTCATCACTTGAGGGCACTAGGCCCTCTATGAGGGCATAAAGCCAAAAAGGAAAAAGAAGAAGAAGGAAGAGAGAAGAATAAAAAAATTAGTTGCACAGCAATATTGAAAATTCGGAAAATTGAATAAAATTTTCAAATACTATTATTGGATCTTGATTTACTTTCAAAATTTATACAAAACATAAAATTGAGGCTAAATTAAAATCTCGCAGAATATACGGAGTAGATAAAAATTGAATTGAAACTGTAGAATATCAAAAATAAATTACGGTCAAATTGAAATATTAATAAACTAGGGATTTGGAAAATTAAAATAATTAATTGAATCAATAAAGTAAAATATTAACCCTTAGAAATCGGAAATTCTGGCCAAGCATATTTGGAAGTACTGGAAGTTGCCCAAAATTGTGTGCGCGACAATTCGTCGCGGCAGGACTCGGTGAGTGGGAGCAGGCGGATGGTGGGGGGAGCGCTCCAGTCAGTGCCCGGACTCCGAGCGCTCATTCTTCCTCGAGCCGGTCTCCTATACTGGTCTCTTGGAATCCTTACTCTTATTCATTTCCAACCTTCTCCTATTTTTAAATTCATTTCCTCTTTACTTCCTTATTTCTATCTTCATTTCTTTCTTCTCGTTTTGCTTTGTTCCTTCTCACTTTCAATTGTGCTTGTCTTACTTTTCCTATATTCATTTCTTCTTTACTTTCTTATTTATCTCCTTCTTTATTTCTTCTCTACTATTATATTCCTTACTTTTCTACTTCTTAACTTCTTTATTTCTATCTTCCCTTCTGTCTTCTCGTTTCATTCTATTCCCTCTCACTTTTCATTGTGCTTGTTTTACTTGTCCTATTCCTTTGGTCGGGTGGAGCATATTAATTCGAGTAGTCATATAAGAGTAGTCACCCTGTTAGTGCAGCTAGACTTAAGACCATGGTGTCGGGGGTTGCCCTTCCGCCTCATCCGCTGAGCTTGCTCAGTGGGTCGGGCCCAAGTTGTGGCCGCAACAGGACCTTATGGGTCTCCCGACGGGGGCCTTGAGCCCCCTTAGGGTATCTACGGCCATGGTCTTTCGTATAGTGAATCTAACCAGGTGTCTAGCTCTCGCGTATTTAGTATAATTTGTTCGCTTTGCTAAAAACACTCCAATATGTCGTTGACCCCTGAGCACTTGTGTGGGTAGTGACGATCCTATGTGTCGGTGGGGAGGTCGGAGGGGTAGTCCGTTGGCTCTGGGTAAAGTCCTATTTGTGCTTGTGCTTGGGGGTCTTCTTCACTTGGGGTAGGTGCGGGTGCTATTGAGCACCTGCTAGTATAAAGTCACCCTCTGTCGGAGACATTTTGCGCGGGGATCGATGGCTAACGGGGCCCGCCGCCGGCGGCGGGCGTGGTTCCTTACGTCTAACCCACTGAGCTTGCTCGGTGGGAAGGGACGGAGGTTGTAGCGTTAAATATCGTCCTTCGGGATGTCCCGGCGTGCCCGCAAGGGTTCCGCCGGGTGCTACGCCCGCGGTCTTTCGTTGCGGTGAATCTTGACAAGGGGTAGACCGCGTTTAACTTGTCCCTTTTGCGTTTAACTTATCTTAGCTTCTTCGCGTTTAACTTCACCTTACCCCCTTGTGCGTTTTTCTTGTCCCTCGACCCGACTTCCTTTCCTTCCTGAGGTTTTTCCCCCCTAGTCCTGTGCGCGAAAGCCACAGGACTCGGGGGTTTTCCTCAAGAAAAAAGAAAAAAAAAACACGGTCCCCTATGGGGCCTCGGAGGGGTCGTAGCTCCCTTCAGGAGAGGCAGGACCTCACGGAAATGGGCGTGGAGGGGCCCATTTCGCTCCCTTATACTTCCTACTTTTCCTACTTTTCTCACTGTTCTCCTTTCTCGCTCCTCCAGAATAATCTGGTTTTCGTGCAACGCTTTACGCATCTTCTTCGCCCCTTGTTCCCTTAGTCATAACCAACTCTCTTCTTCACTCTTTCTTTTTAACAATCTTCGTCTTTTCTCCTTCAACAACATCTTCCCTGTCTGCTGCCACCAAATGTTTCTACTCAATTTTCGAATCTCCTATTCCTTCCTATATCTCCATCAGTCCCCTCCTAGTATATCCTTGAAAACTAAGTCGTTCAAAATACCAAAGTGGTAGCGCATGTAACATACCACACGTATATTATATTGTAGTGATATATATAGTATATCTCTAATGGTACTGTTATTGTTAACCTTTCGCAAGCCATATACTGTATACGTATACTGTATCATTATTGCACTTGTCGAATAAATTATCTTGTAACACTTATACACATTCCGAATCTCCTATCTCTTCGTATATCTCCATCACTCTCCTCCTAATATATTCTTAAAAACAAAGTTTTTAAAATATCCTTTGGAAATGAAAAGTCCAAAGTTGTGGCGCATGTAACATACCACACGTATATTATATTGTAGTGATATATTGTAATATATTTCTAATGGCATTGATATTACTAACCTCTTGCGGACTATATATGTAAATCTGTACTTTGTATACTGTATCATTATTGCATTTGTTGAATAAATTGTCTTGTTACACTTATACACGTTGATATTCTTTTGCCCTATGCGAATATCCCAAAGTACGAATGAGTTCTGTCTCTTTCTTACACTCGTCCGTCCTAACAGCATCCTTCTCCTTCTCCTGCAACCTTATGCTTCTATACCCCTTTTCGGCTATGCAGCATTCCATCTCTACCATATTATCCGTATTCTGACTTCGCTTTTCCTTTAGCAATACTACCTTGTAAAACAAAATAAATTCGCTTAGTCATTTGCTTAGCCCTATGTTACCCGATATTCTTATTTAGTCTGTACATCCTGCCTTAATATTTCTTATATTGACAAGCATGCGGTTACATGGGCTGCAGTCTATGTTTGAATTTTGAAAATACTCGAAATTGCACCTTTCGGAGGCTGTATCTCGGAAACGGTTGGATCTACGGCTTTTTCCTTGAAATTTTGAAAGATCTTTTAACACAGAAAGTCAGAATGGTCCATAGAAGAGGCTGGTACAGGTTAGATTGCGATAGGGCGACTTTCAAAAAATTGCTTCACTTTTGGTACTCGCAGACTTTTTTTGAATTTTGAAATTATCAAGCATTCATAGGAAAGACTTTTCATTAGTTCGAATTTTCACCGATAAGAGGGCAGCACCTCCTGGGCATGATATGTGGCGCCATCTCTGAGAGAACGAGTGAACTTTCTCGAATAAAATAATTCCGAATTCAATTTAAAAATCCCACTATCGAAATTTCAATGGTAAATTCTTATTAAAAAATTCGCATTAGTTTGAATTTTCGCCGATAAGAGGGCAGCACCTCCTGGGCATGATATGTGGCGCCATCTCTGAGAGAACGAGTGAACTTTCTCGAATAAAATAATTCCGAATTCAATTTATAAATCCCACTATCGAAATTTCAATGGTAAATTCTTATTAAAAAATTCGCATTAGTTTGAATTTTCGCCGATAAGAGGGCAGCACCTCCTGGGCATGATATGTGGCGCCATCTCTGAAGAACGAGTGAACTTTCTCGAATAAAATAATTCCGAATTCAATTTAAAAATCCCATTCTCGAAATTTCAATGGTAAATTCTTATTAAAGGATTCGCATTAGTTCGAATTTTTGCCGATAAGAGGGCAGCACCTCCTGGGCATGATATGTGGCGCCATCTCTGAGAGAACGAGTGAACTTTCTCGAATAAAATAATTCCGAATTCAATTTAAAAATCCCATTCTCGAAATTTCAATGGTAAATTCTTATTAAAGAATTCGCATTAGTTCGAATTTTCGCCGATAAGAGGGCAGAACCTCCTGGGCATGATATGTGGCGCCATCTCTGAGAGAACGAGTGAACTTTCTCGAATAAAATAATTGCGAAAGTAATTCGAAAATCAGCTGTATCTCGGCAGAGTCTGGTACAAATCACATTGCGATAGGGTACTTTCAAAAAATCCCTTTACGTTTTGCAACTTGCTTATGGAATGGAAGTAATGACAGAGAAAATAGAACATAGCCGAAAAGAGGTGTAGCAGCATGATGGTGGAGCAGAAGGAAAAGGATACTGTTATAATGGAGGAGGGTCAGAGAGAGACAGAACTCACTCGTACTCTGGGATATTCGCATAGGGCAAAGAATATCAACGTGTATAAGTGTTACATGATAATTTATTGAAAAAAATGTAATAATGATACAGTATACGAAGTACAGATGTACATATATAGTCCGCGAAAGATTAGTAATATCAATGCCATTGGAAATATATTACAATATATTACTACAATATAATACACGTGTGGTATGTTACATGCGCAACCACTTTGGACTTTTCTTTTTCCAAAAAATAATTTCAAAACTTAGTTTTTAAGAATATACTAGGAGGGGACTGATGGAGATATAGGAAGGAATAGGAGATTCGAAAATTGAGTAGAAACATTTGGTGGCAGCAGACAGGGAAGATGTTGTTGAAGGAGAAAAGACGAAGATTGTTAAAAAGAAAGAGTGAAGAAAAGAGTTGGTTATGACTAAGGGAACAAGGGGCGAAGAAGATGCGTAAAGCGTTGCACGAAAACCAGATTATTCTGGAGGAGCGAGAAAGGAGAACAGTGAGAAAAGTAGGAAAAGTAGGAAGTATAAGGGAGCGAAATGGGCCCCTCCACGCCCATTTCCGTGAGGTCCTGCCTCTCCTGAAGGGAGCTACGACCCCTCCGAGGCCCCATAGGGGACCGTGTTTTTTTTTTCTTTTTTCTTGAGGAAAACCCCCGAGTCCTGTGGCTTTCGCGCACAGGACTAGGGGGGAAAAACCTCAGGAAGGAAAGGAAGTCGGGTCGAGGGACAAGAAAAACGCACAAGGGGGTAAGGTGAAGTTAAACGCGAAGAAGCTAAGATAAGTTAAACGCAAAAGGGACAAGTTAAACGCGGTCTACCCCTTGTCAAGATTCACCGCAACGAAAGACCGCGGGCGTAGCACCCGGCGGAACCCTTGCGGGCACGCCGGGACATCCCGAAGGACGATATTTAACGCTACAACCTCCGTCCCTTCCCACCGAGCAAGCTCAGTGGGTTAGACGTAAGGAACCACGCCCGCCGCCGGCGGCGGGCCCCGTTAGCCATCGATCCCCGCGCAAAATGTCTCCGACAGAGGGTGACTTTATACTAGCAGGTGCTCAATAGCACCCGCACCTACCCCAAGTGAAGAAGACCCCCAAGCACAAGCACAAATAGGACTTTACCCAGAGCCAACGGACTACCCCTCCGACCTCCCCACCGACACATAGGATCGTCACTACCCACACAAGTGCTCAGGGGTCAACGACATATTGGAGTGTTTTTAGCAAAGCGAACAAATTATACTAAATACGCGAGAGCTAGACACCTGGTTAGATTCACTATACGAAAGACCATGGCCGTAGATACCCTAAGGGGGCTCAAGGCCCCCGTCGGGAGACCCATAAGGTCCTGTTGCGGCCACAACTTGGGCCCGACCCACTGAGCAAGCTCAGCGGATGAGGCGGAAGGGCAACCCCCGACACCATGGTCTTAAGTCTAGCTGCACTAACAGGGTGACTACTCTTATATGACTACTCGAATTAATATGCTCCACCCGACCAAAGGAATAGGACAAGTAAAACAAGCACAATGAAAAGTGAGAGGGAATAGAATGAAACGAGAAGACAGAAGGGAAGATAGAAATAAAGAAGTTAAGAAGTAGAAAAGTAAGGAATATAATAGTAGAGAAGAAATAAAGAAGGAGATAAATAAGAAAGTAAAGAAGAAATGAATATAGGAAAAGTAAGACAAGCACAATTGAAAGTGAGAAGGAACAAAGCAAAACGAGAAGAAAGAAATGAAGATAGAAATAAGGAAGTAAAGAGGAAATGAATTTAAAAATAGGAGAAGGTTGGAAATGAATAAGAGTAAGGATTCCAAGAGACCAGTATAGGAGACCGGCTCGAGGAAGAATGAGCGCTCGGAGTCCGGGCACTGACTGGAGCGCTCCCCCCACCATCCGCCTGCTCCCACTCACCGAGTCCTGCCGCGACGAATTGTCGCGCACACAATTTTGGGCAACTTCCAGTACTTCCAAATATGCTTGGCCAGAATTTCCGATTTCTAAGGGTTAATATTTTACTTTATTGATTCAATTAATTATTTTAATTTTCCAAATCCCTAGTTTATTAATATTTCAATTTGACCGTAATTTATTTTTGATATTCTACAGTTTCAATTCAATTTTTATCTACTCCGTATATTCTGCGAGATTTTGATTTAGCCTCGATTTTATATTTTTTATAAATTTTTAAAGTAAATCAAGATCCAATACTAGTATTTGGAAATTTTATTCAGTTTTCCGAATTTTCAATATTTTACGGTGCAACTAATTTTTTTATTCTTCTCTCTTCCTTCTTATTCCTTTTTGGCTTTATGCCCTCATAGAAGACCAAGTGCCAGGAAATAAATTGTCACTACCGGGCTTCTTTAAGAATATTTTTATCTTCATGTATCCGAATAAGTATCCAGCTTTCAAAAACGGAGAAACTATTTTCTCAGCGAGCTCGGCTCACCGTTGAACGCACCTGTCATAGGTGTTTCCCAAAATGAACCATATTGTAAAAGTTTGCAATCCGGCCAAGAGAAGATCAAATTTTAATTGTTATTTAAAGATGCTTGAGAATGTAATGTTAGGTGGTGACAGTTGAAATCTCCCTACTTATCTCTGCCTCACTGCTACCGTTTTAGGATTTGTTTCCCAACTTTCTGTAAGTGCTGTTAACAATCGTCGTGTCTCTATTTTTCTTTAATATATCTGAGAAGGATCCAATATTGTTTACAGTACTTACAATGAGCTATAATCACGTCAGTCATACTAGACGGAAGAACTCGGAAAACCAGACTCCTTGGGGTACGTTCAGAAATCTTTTTCAGAGTCGACTGAGAAGTTCTATCATTTCCGGTCTCGTTCTGAGGGTTGCTTTGGACGAGCGATGAGTAGTGGAGAACCTCTGCCCGCTAAGCTATACGTTCGTGTTCACGTTTAGTTCGGCTACGACGGGATATGCTTTGTCGACGGAGATCATGATCACAAAATCCTACTCCCGCACTCGCCGCTACGATTTAGCGCCATGTTATTGGTATCGCCTAA
This sequence comes from Cephus spinipes, assembly GCA_963971525.1. Lineage (NCBI taxonomy): Eukaryota > Metazoa > Arthropoda > Insecta > Hymenoptera > Cephidae > Cephus > Cephus spinipes. The sequence continues at coordinate 15,483,706 of OZ020578.1, forward strand.
AACCGTAGCGTTGTGCATCTCCCCACTCATCTCTGTACTTACCTGTCTCGTGGGCCCACGCCTAGATGAAATTGTCAAACGATGCCCGGTCCCCATGTACCATTTTTTTCAGAAAACGGGCAGACATTCTAATCTTAAAACTTTGATAAATTTTACGAATTCCAAATCTTTGCATTTTTATCTATAGTCTTATAAATAATTAATATTTAATGATTTTTCTAATAATATGTGTCCTTATTGATGATTTTAATGAACGAAAATTGATTTTTACACTTTCCGAATTTCCATTTTTTCTTCTACATGGGGAACCCGGGCATCGTTTAATATTATCGGAACGAAGAGGATTGGTCAACCCCCACGAGACCAATTTTTCCAATTCTGTCGTTCCTGTTCTGTCTTCTATACGTGGGACAGCACTCTTACTTTCCTTCAAAATCAAAAACAAAATAAAAATGGTCCGCGCTTGGTACATGGGTGACAGTGATGCTGATCAAAGATTAGAGCATCACAAAGAACCACCAGAATTTGTAACGTTATCAGAATTATTTGACGTTTCTGGTACTGAATATTTTAAGGTTAGTAATTGTATGCCTAAATGTAAACTGACAAAAGCATCTGGTTGTTATTCTGTACTGACAGTAACTAAATAAAAATAAAATGTAATTGCTCAAGCCGGTAACGCAAATGGCGCAAAATAAATTTTAGGTTAACCATGAGAATTATGACAAGGATGAAACTTTATTGAAGTTAAAGAAGGAACGTGGATACAGTTATGAGGATGAGATAATTTGCTCTGAGAAATGTTTACCGAATTATGAAGAGAAAGTAATAAAGAATTTTTATAAGTGACATACTGTAATTGTTGGTAGCATGCAGAGTTCTGAGTTGTAATGTAAAATCTTTGGGATTTGTAGCTCAAAAATTTCTTTACCGAACATCTCCATACTGATGAAGAAATTCGATTGATTTTGGATGGATCTGGATATTTTGATGTCAGGGACAAGAATGATAAATGGATACGCATTGAAGTTACACCAGGAGATCTATTAATTATTCCTAGTGGAATATATCATAGATTCACTCTTGATGTCAAGGTAGAGGGGATTTTTACATTTTTCTGTAAATTTTTATATAAATTTCCTCTTATCAATGGTCTAATCAACGGTCATTGTATGTTTTAGAATTACATTAAGGCTAAACGTTACTTTGTTGGAGAACCTGTTTGGCTTCCTTATAATAGACCAGCGGATGAGATGGAATGCCGAAAAACTTATTTAGAAAAAATCAAAAGAGGCTTTACTGTCGAAGTAAAATGAAATTAGGTTCATAAATCATGTAAAATACATTCAATTTTTTAAGTACTGCTCCTTTGTAAAACAACTAGCTATATGAATTCATTGATATTTTTATATCTATTTTTGTTGGTTTTCAATAAAAAGTAAAGACAGTTAAATTACTTGACATTTTATTATTCTAATTGTAATTTAGCTGATCGTTGTATAAAATACAAGTACGATGCCATGTAACTTAAGTGAATACCGCAAGCATACAGATAATGCTAGCATCTGAGAAATAAAATGTACATATTGATTAACTGTGTTATTCAGGCTATGTGACAATCATTAAATGAAAAAACGCAGTAGATAAATATTTTAGAACAGCTGTGATAGTCATCTACATAAGAATTTGTAAATTACCTATGAAAGCAATCAGCGTAAGTGCGCAAACAAAGATATAGTCTACACCTGATAGAAATAGAATTTTTGCACGTGTAACACGCGAGTCAGCACCAGCGACGAATTTTCAAAATTGCACTTCTATGTCACAGTCATTCGACCAGGTGAATGGCTCTATATCAAACAGACATACAGGTCTTTTTACGGAATAAAACTGTTCCTAGTCAACTTATCAAAATCTACAAGCTAATACAATATCTTTACAAATATAGAAAACTTACAGAAAATATTAGAACTCGAGCACGCTCGGTGTACCAGTTTTTTTTTACATAATATATCACATTTTGATGTTATTAAATCCTTGTTAAAAATCTTCGACCATTTTGAACGCACCGTTAGTTTTCTCTTCTGTCTGATTAACACCGAACTTCATGTATTCGCCAACCTTTTTCTCAAAGAAGTTCGTCTTGCCTGCGAGGGAGATGTGTTCCATAAAGTCGAAGGGATTGTTAGAGCCATAGACCTAAAATTGCATAACATAGTATGTGATTACTGTAGAAAAAAAGACTATTGTCCTAGTAGCAACTCTTCCACCATTTTGGATTATCTTAGGATACAAGTGAACATTCAAAATACAAAAATTGTTCTCATGAATCTACTTACGCGTGGACATCCTAAGTCTATTAGAAGTCTATCGGCGACATATTCGATGTACTGACACATGAGAGTGCAATTCATTCCAATCATTTGGACTGGAAGTGCTACCGTGAGGAATTCTTTTTCAATTTCAACAGCATCCTTGATAATGGAGATGACTCGTTCCTGAGACGGTTTCTGTATAATGTGTTTGAACATTAGACAAGCGAATTCGCAGTGAAGTCCCTGTAGCAAAAGAAGCAAGATATAAATAGTTCAATCGATACAGAGAAAGAAGAATTCTTAAAATAAATCAACATACCTCATCTCTGGAAATTAATTCGTTGCTGAATGTAAGTCCAGGCATGATACCACGTTTCTTCAGCCAAAAGATAGCAGCGAAACTACCACTGAAGAAGATTCCTTCTACCGCTGCAAATGCAATCACACGTTCTGCAAAAGTTGCTGTGTCATGCGAAATCCAATTTAACGCCCAATTGGCTTTTTTAGCGACGCACGGAAGATTCTCGATGGCATTGAAGAGAAAATCTCTCTCTTCGGCATTACTGATGAATGTGTTTATAAGGAGGGAATACATTTCTGAGTGTACATTTTCAATTGCTATTTGAAAACCATAGAAGCACCGTGCTTCCGTTACTTGGACTTCTTGACTGAACCTTTCTACTAGGTTCTCATTGACAATACCATCTGATGCTGCAAAAAACGCCAATACATGGGATATAAAATGACGTTCGTCATCTGTTAACTTTACCCAGTGCTTCACGTCCTACAGAGTAAATGAAATAAAATTACAACATAACGTATCAAACTCCAATCACAACTCTATATAAGAAAACTAACCTCGCCTAAATCTACTTCTTCTGCAGTCCAGAAGGAAGCCTCTGCTTCCTTGTACTTTGCCCAGATATCTGGCCATTCGATTGGAAATACAACAAATCTACGAGGATTCTCTTTGAGTAGAGGCTCTAGTTCTGGATCAAAGCCATTCTCCTTAAGATCCAATTTCTTCGTAATTTTAGAAATGCCCTATTGACAATGATATTCATTAAATACATTTATAAACAACACTATTAAGATCAACGTCTAGTTATACTCACATTGTTTTTAACACCTTTGTCATTCGATATATATGGCTCTACACAAATTTTTTTAGGAGAATTCTGAAACAAAATTAACTATTATTATCTCATTGTAAGAGAACTTAGTTCTAATCACTATCTTGCACAACCCAATACATGACGCATGGTTCATTGGTCATCTTTTCTATAAAAGTTTACAGCTTGAAATAATTAAACCCAATATATATATATATATTACAAATAATTATAATTTTCAACAGGTATAGTTAATTGTGTGACATTCGAAATATATATAAATATTAATATATAGCAGACCCATTCAACAAAGTAGATAACCTCACAAAGAACAGAACTTATTTTTTGTATTATAATATCAATGACAAGCCAAATAGATTTCTTAATTACAAGTAGTATCTTATAAAAACAGTAAAGACAGATAAGTGTCATGGAACTAACACCAAAATATTATTTAAATCGTACTTCTCGAGACAGGTTACCGCCTTCCATTGAGCGCAACGGATAAATCAAGCAGAATAATATTTGAGCTATCATTGTTATATACCTCATTCTTGTCCTTTCACAAAAGGTAGGGGAGAAAAACCAGTAGATATAACAGACTACCAGGAACTTCCATATAAATCATTCAATGAACATTTTCCTTATATATATGCAATAAATGAGTAGTACAAGCATTAAAATCAATGATTTGTTATAAATAAAAAAGAAATATTTTCCTTATATTAGATAATCTGGATAAGAAAATAGATAAAAGCGTAAAAAAAATTTACGCGCCAAAATCCAATACTAACATATTAACACAATAACGTACTTTTCCTTATTCCTCAAAGCACAAAAATTTGTATAAAAATTGATGTGAAAATATTACGCGACACTAAATAATTTCATTATATTACGAGAGTTTATCTATAAGAATAAACTTAGAATAAGGCGTTACCTCGTGATGACTATGTCATTGAACTACGATCGGATGAAAAATAGTCGAATTTCATGTACAAAATAATGACAGAAAATAACATTGAACTTACCTTCCCATTAAGATTTACTTTACTAAGATTATTACTGATGTTTTCCTTGGTTGATACGTGGAGCGGCATTTTTATGTCTGGAGTAATTAATTCGGTAAAAGAGAGCCTGTACGGTCGTACCTTGATGCAACGAATAAGCCGAATGTTGAGATTTCGCACCAAAATTGAAGTATAATGAATTCCTATTGGCTGATATGAACATGCTGACATCACGTCCGACGAACTCAGCCAATCAACGTTGTGGAGTTTAGCGCCAAATATTCTTGCAGGTTGGATGAGCCATTTGCAACGCTGCACATAAATCATTTGCATTTTTCATAACCTATTAATTTTTTTTTTCCCAATAAACATATTTTCTTCACTATGTTTTATCAGTTAATATGGAAATTTGACTTTTCACAGCATATTGTGACGATACGTAACTTCCTACTACATTAATACGGACTACTCACATCAAAATGATATGTCGCTAATCAAAAGTACTAATTTCAACGATATGATTTTGAAAAAGTATATTAGATTTTTGTTTGACGAACTACTTTTTGATTAATTATATTCATATTTGAATTTTTAGCAACTCCGAACGCCAATCGTATATTAAGTATAACACAAGTGTTGAGTCAGATCTGTTTAACATTTTTATGAATTGTAACGCGATATGAAAAACGGACTTTCATCGTTTTGGCTATGTTTCCTATTCAGAATGAAAAGTTCAGTGAGACTTTTGTTTTGTTAACAAAAATTATCTAATATGTAGATAATCATTACTCTACAGTACAAATGAGAGAATGCATTTTTATTCTAATCTGTTGAATAGCTTCATTTTACTATTCTCGATTGTCAAAATTCTATTCCATTTACTGAAAATAATCTCATTAGAATTGTTTACAGATCTAGCTAATTGCACTGTTATATTCAATAATTACCTTTATAAATTTGCTCTATAATATAGACAGATTTGCTTACTTTCTCGTACTAATTACTTCTATACGTTCTCGTACTGCGTTCATTGTTCTATGTGTTATCATCTTCAGAGTGCGGTAACAGCGCAACCAGGAACATTTCTACGACGGCCATTAAATGTAGAGTGCGTTGCTGACCGGCTTCTGTAGCTATGCTGTAGCTTGGGTTTTATTATCCATTGACAGAGAAATTCACGAGTTATATTCGTCTAACTATTTGGCAATTAGCAATAAGGAGACAGTGAAAATGTTTAATGTAATTAAATGGAGATTAGTTGCAAATAATTTATAAAGGAATCAAATTGAAGTCACGTGTGATTTTTTTACTGTGTTTGCGCTTCAGTGACTTGTGATTACCTCGTAGGTTAGATATAATACCTAAGAAAACCAACAAACGAATTATTTCTGCTAAAAGTTTTGTTATACATTTTTCTATAACTTATTAAGCATCGAAATCTGGCGCCGGTTGACTTTAAGGGAAAACTAAAAATACAGTAGTACAAAATTGAATAAAAATGGCTTTGCACAGTGTTCCACCAAAACGTAAAGAAATTTATAAATATGAAGCCCCATGGCCATTGTATAGTATGAACTGGTCTGTAAGACCTGATAAACGATTTCGTTTGGCTCTTGGAAGTTTTGTCGAGGAATATAACAACAAGGTTCAGATAGTTTCTCTGGACGAAGAGACTTCAGAGTTCAGTGCTAAGAGTACCTTTGATCATCCTTATCCTACGACAAAAATTATGTGGATTCCAGATAGTAAAGGTAAAACTTTATGCATGAATAGTATGTATTAAGATTTTATGAGTTTGACAATGTTATGTTGTTTCCAGGACTTTTCCCTGATCTTTTGGCTACCTCTGGTGATTATTTGCGGGTATGGCGTGCCGCAGAACCTGAAACACGCTTGGAATGTGTACTAAATAACAATAAGAACTCTGACTTTTGTGCACCGCTAACATCCTTCGATTGGAATGAAGTTGACCCCAATTTAATTGGAACATCTAGTATCGATACTACCTGCACAATCTGGGGCCTGGAGACAGGACAAGTGCTTGGACGAGTAAATATGGTTACTGGACATGTGAAGACACAGCTCATAGCTCATGACAAAGAAGTATACGACATAGCTTTTAGTCGCGCGGGAGGAGGTCGTGACATGTTTGCTTCGGTAGGAGCAGATGGTTCTGTAAGAATGTTTGATCTTAGACATCTGGAACACTCGACAATAATTTATGAAGATCCTCAACACACACCATTGCTACGCTTGGCATGGAATAAACAAGATCCCAATTACTTGGCCACTGTTGCAATGGATGCTTGCGAAGTGATCATTCTAGACGTACGTGTACCGTGTACACCAGTAGCAAGATTAAATAACCATAGAGCCAGTGTAAACGGTATTGCCTGGGCACCACACTCCTCCTGTCACATATGCACAGCAGGTGACGATCATCAAGCCCTCATCTGGGACATACAACAAATGCCAAGAGCCATTGAAGATCCAATCCTGGCTTACACAGCAGCCGAAGGTGAAGTAAATCAAATTCAATGGGGGGCAACACAGCCTGATTGGATTGCTATTTGCTATAATAAAGCAGCCGAGATTTTACGTGTTTAAGGACTTCCTCAATGTGAAAATATGAGTTTAATTTATTCTGTGACAAAGCTAAGGTCCCCATCTCTACCCCAGGACCAAGGCGATTGTAACATAGTGAGATTTTTAAAGGAACACCTGGTTCGATAGACTGATAGATTTAAACGAATGCAATATTTATGCTGAAGATATTATAAATTCCTTTGTCTCATGAAATTCGAATTACGCTGGCTGAGCCTCGTGGAATCGTGAGAAGTTATTTAAAATTCGGCCCTCGTTCTTTATTCTCTTTCTAAAATTCCCTTTCTTCTTTCTGAAATTTTATATATATACATGTCGTCGAAGACGTGATACGATTGGTCGCTCGAGTTATTTTGAATAACAAATTTTATAAATTATACGCGGTGTCACTCAAAGTGTTCGTAGGTACGTTGACAAGATACCCAAGACAAATAAGACACTGCGCCATTGTACATATGTTTATATCGAAATTACCGTCTTGGTGTAGCTCGCTATGTATCACTAGTTTATACATATAGTAATTGCGTGTGCGTATACAGTGATCAATATATATTCAATAATTATGCAGAAAAGTAATCAGCAAATTTCCAAATAGATAGTCGCAGTAGACGTAACAGCTCTTATCAGTATCTCGTGAAAATTTTCATACGTTAAGCTTATATCGGACCTCACACAATTCTAATGTTAATATCACACTCGTAATATTTATAATAAAAATACAAGTTTTTGATATCTGTGAAAAATTGAATCTTACCTTATCAAGCCTTCAAGTTGAACTGAAGCGATCAACTGAACTTTCCTGGTTTTACTATGTATACTTGGATGACCGGTTATTATAAAAATAAAATAAATTTTCGTTTACAAAAAAAGCAATAATTTTATTATTTAATAATATTACCTATAATGTAAAACTAAGCGATGAGCGAAATATTTGCAATGATTGAAGTTCGCGCATATAAATTAAATATCAGTCGATTAACTTTAAATTCACATTATCAATATAGCTGTACTAAGGCTCCATCGAAATTGCCATAATAGGATTTTTAAGCGTTCTCTCTCACGCTTTCACGATAAAAATATTTTTTTCAGCTTTGATCGTCACATTAATAAATACATTTCATCGTTATTACTCTGATACAGAGTAAGCCTCACATTATTATATAACAAAATATAAGAAAACAACGAATCAATATGAGGATAAATATACGGCAAGTATTCTTTCGCACATTGCCATTTTCTTTTACTAGATTTTCTTTTTCATGCGTCAATAATATATAACTTCGTGTAAGTTTTCTCTCACAGGCTCTTCTCGATAACTCGTACTCTTCTTTTATATACTTTTCTCCAGTATTGAAAATACAAAGTCACATGAACGAGAAGAGGAGGAAGAAATAATTGCTAGGACTCAGGGATTCCCATCAAAAATCTTGGTCCATTGTACATAATAATTGGTTAGAACGTAAGAAAAAGAAACATTCGTTCATAGATTCGTAAAACCAGCACGGTATCTGATTAATGCCTGTTTCTTCCGACGTTAATCGAAGTTTACACTCTGGTTACCCTGTCTTAAAACTATATTTAAAAAATTGAACCAGGCTTAAACCACGTCGGATGAAACGGGCATAATCTAACTTAATATAGAAACCGTGGGAAATTTGAAGAGGAAAAAAAATATTAAATGCCTAATGACCAAATGCGCTACATGTCAAGAATGGCAATTCGCGAACATCTAATACATCAAGAAAATAAGACAACAGAGACTATATTTCATTCGACTCTGCGTGTGGGAAGCGTGTGACGTCTTATTCGAAGACGTCTCTGCTTTGGAGGCTCTCTGTACACGAAACCAACATGTCACTTCGACGGAAGGATATTTTAACTACGCATTGTAGGTCCTTTACATATTACATAAAGATTTTACCCTATAATAATTTAGTATATCTCTATAAAACGCAGAGTTTGCTTGCTATGTAATGCAAGTGCAACACTGTGCACGCCATTGTCAGCATATTTCCCATAGCAATACTGACGTGCACTTTTCTGAAGGCCTGATGAATCTTCAGGTAGTGAGGACAGTGCTTCAAGGGGCCAGGATTGTGGCGGCCAATTTCGTTACCCACACCAGCTGCACGTTCCAGAGCATTCTTGGCAAGGATGAGCTTGAGCAGTGGTGGAGTCAGATACAAACGGATGACCAATTCCAGAAAAAAGGCAAGGGACATGCCAGCAACCTACAAATATGTAATTAAATACATTTATGTTTATTCTTTAATGGATCTTATACATCTAGAACATCTAATTAGACTCCTGCGTAATACCAACCTGAACGGCAATTTCAGTATCCCAGCTGTATGCTGGATGATGCTTGACGAATATGAGAAGCGTCGTGAGACTGAGAGTGGCATTTATTGTGAAGTATCTTGGGAACAATATACGCTGTACCTCTCCAAACGTATGTCTAGGAAGTGCAAAGTACAGAGAAAGTCCTAGAAGAACAGAGAGAAAGATAAAAAAATACGTAAGTCAGTAAATGTCCTACTGTACCTAAGATAAAATATCACCAAACAGCTAAATACCTGAGATAAACGTCATCCAAATCTGTGCTCCAAAATGCATAACAAACGATGCCAAATAAATGAAGGATGCTGTTCTAGAATGTGGATGTCCGGGGTTATTCTTCTCATTTGTTGGTACCAATGCAGATGTAACGCACAGCATCGCAGCAATCATAATCACATGAGCAGGTTGTGTGGTGTGAAACAAGATGCTGCAAGAAGAACAAATAGAGATTAAAGACCCCAAAGAGTACATAACCAGAAATAAGGCTAGATTAGCTGATAAGTCAAATATAGTTAAGTATTAGTATGCCTAGTTTTACACTCTACAGGGTATCTATTTATAACATAGAAGAAGTACATTTGCAAGACACGTTAGCGTCGCCACATTTATAAGTGATGGAACCTGTGATCTGATTATCAATATGAATGAGGCGTAGTACCGTTGCAGATAAATAAAAATACCGAAATTGATTAGTGTAATCGTCAAAAGTTAAAAGTCAGATATTATTGAAGACCTTCGTCTAGAGATTTTTCAAATTATAACTGTCGTTATCGACAGTTACTATTTCACTGATTTATTTTACATCACTGTATAACATATAAAACAAAAAATGACTTGTTTAAACATTCGTTATTACCTTCCATTGGCTATTTCCTCATTTATCGAAAACAACTACGACCTTATATTTTATTAATAATATTTCGCTAATCTGATATTGATGAAGGCCCATATGAAATAAGAGCAATGATAAAATACTTTATTTTTGACAATCAGTTAAATCTGTTACGTATATAGACAGTGAGTAAGATAAGTGTTTGTCGTTTCACGTATCTCTACATATTAAAAAATAAGCTATTCAAACTGTCGCTGCGTAACGATCTACGATTTATCTGAAATTTTGAAGATTGTATTTAAAAAAAATTTACTCCGTTCTATTTTAAAATATATTGATACGCATCACTTCCGATGAAACATGTTATATTCTAGGTACACAATAGATTAGACCTAGTTATTATTTTACAAATAAACCAAACGATTGGATTTTACGATTTTCAAAGATGATTATGATTAGCGCTATTAAAATAGTTTTCTAAACTTATTCGAGTTAGAACCGATTAATAATCTTATTGTTAATAACGATGATGCCAAAAAGTGAAGCATGCAATTTGGTTTGTATCCTGTAATGTTTATGGTTGTGTTATCAATTTATCTGGAGTTTGACCCGTGGAAGTAGCGTGCCGATATTAAACTTTTTTAAAATTTATTCAAATTGATAAGAGAAATAATTGCTGTACATACAAGATATCATTATTAGCAGACTAGGTCTGCGTGCTGGCGGTCTTATCTGTATAACTTAATGAGAAATCCATCCCACGTGAATTTTAATAAACTTTTCCGTAATTTTATGTCATAAGAGTTACATAAAGCCACGAGTTATTTTGATTATAAAAAATTACAGAAGCTATCTGCTAACTGTTAGAGGAAGTACCGCGGAAAATCCCTCGTGATATATTGCATTGAATCCTCTGATAAAGGAAGAAAATACAATAAAATTTTACTTCAATGTCACCAACAGCTGACGTACTCCATCATATGAAAAGTCTACGCGACACTACTCATCAAACAATCGGGTGCCGCTGACGCGTATAATTTGCGTCACGAGAGCTCATACGTTTCGAAGAATCTTCAAAGATTTGGCACAGATCCACTTGACTTCGTCATATCATCAGTTTTTCTTCCACGCGTGAGTTACGTACTCGCAGTAAACGACATAAATTGCTAGTCAAACGAAAGACCAATACATATGTATGTCTACTCGACAGCTTTGGAATGTGGTGATTCTTTTTAGTAAAATATTTTATCTGACTATCGAAACGTGTTCATTCGTCTTTTAATTTGGCCCCGAATGATTTAATTTATTTTGACGAAGACGCTTAACGATTCATTCATATTCAAAATCATTCACATCGTCGCACGTCGCAACTCACGAAAGAAAGACGCGTGACGATTTGATAATTAAAAAAACTTTAAGTTGTTTAAAACAAATAAAACCAATTTATCAAATATATTGTTCGCCGCGTTGTGAGCGTCGCTTTAACTTTACGACGATAAATAAATCGTCCTTCGCAAGTTTCTTTTTTCAACGTCTCGTACAAGATGGCCGACCATCTTTATCGCTTCGAGTGGATGATATATTCTGACCATTCTGACGGGGATTTATATGAAAATGGTACCCTAAAGAGCGCCTCACGCAGACCGGAGGATACGATCGCTCGAAAAGATAACGTGTGAAAGAACCGAAAAGACTAAATAAAAGTAAAGGCAATGTGTCAAAATGGAAGGTACGTTCTGATGTAACATATTACTAAGGTTTGTCAATAATAATAAATTAATCACTGACACAGTCGAGTATTCAGGGTCTCGTGAAAATTGCAACAGAAAATTTTTATCTTTTCATTCTTTGATTTTCCGAGAGATTGCCAATTAACGAATCGATGACGAAAGTAAAACAAGCAAAAAGTTCCAGAAGGATCAACGAGTACACGTTACGCCCGTAACATGTTAATAAGATGAAGTTGATAATTGAATAAATAAAAAAAATAACTATTCCGCCTGAAAAATATTCCACTACCGTCGTACTTCTTCAAAAGACTCATAAAGGCCAATACACTTTTCGCTTAACGTATCATGAAATTGCGCAATGCAAGTGTCAACAATTTTCAAATCGGCAGACCCCGTTTGCACGGCAAACAGTGGAAATAAAATAATCGTGTCATTTACAAAAATTGTATAATCGTCTGCAGTAGATAATTAAATATGATTAAGAATATCCTTCCAATTTCCGAATGAAACCATGCAGATGTAATATATTGTTAAATTTTTCAATAACCCTCCAATTCAATAAGAGCCAAAGGACGGGGGTTACTTTACACGTATGCCCCATGTACTTCCTGGAGCTGCATTACCGCCCTAATACAGGCGTACCAACTAATAGTTCGCAATGGAGCATCATACGAGTATTAAATTTATAAAGATTAGATCCCTCCGGCTAATATATCATACAGCCTCTGGGACCTAGGATTAGCAATGGATGCTTAGGCAACACATGACCGTTCTGGCATTCAATTTTAGAGGACTGATTCTTTAAATTAAAATCGTTACGATGGAATTGAACGTTACGCCCCACATAGATGTGTATATATATATATATATATATATATTAACAATTGGTACATACTATATATGCACTATATGCATATAGAGAGAATGTGAGCTTGGATATGCATGTATATAGCGCAGTCTAATAGGTATATAGATTGATATGGCCTATATCGTACGCTACCACTTATCAGGGCACCTGGTAAACGTGCGAGACGGCACGCAACCAAGCAGTAGATCATTTCATAGCGAAAATCATCACCAATTTGTCAAATTATATCATTGATCGTTACACGGGATCGTTACGTTCATAATAAACATTGATTTCGACTTCCTTGGATCTTACCGGAAGTTTTTTGATAAAAATTTCATGACTATCATTAATGACATGCTTCATTTGCATTAAACATTTTACTAAATGACCTTTTCAAGGTGCCCTCTTGAAAAGAGACTGATAATTCATTCAAATCTTTATTCTTATCTTTCATTATCAATAGACATAACCCTCTCGGAAAGAAGACTGCGTGAATAACGCATGTAGCTAGTCTGAACTTTGAATACCTTTTCGTATTTGATATTCAGATTAAATACTGATTGATAGGATTGTCATTTCTTCATATGCACATAAGAAGCCCGGATCTTTCGATGGTTTTTTCTTGTATTCACGTTACTGTAACTGATCAAATTCAAATAATGCGACAACATAGAGACGCGACTTGAGTTAATTCATGGAATAAATTACATACGTGGTTCATTGATCCATTAAGATAGGAATATCTGCAATGATGTTTCCGTTGGTTTGAAGATTGAATTTTACATCAGTACCTACTATATATGTAGTTTGATAGCGTTAGAATATACTAGATTAATTAGCATAATTTTGAGATGAATCAGAGAAAAATTATCCAATGTATTCAGATTTATTATTTTTAAGTATGTTTTGTCGGGAATACTGAGATCTCATCTGTGGAACGTCAGATATATGATTCCCCACCTGTTACTTTTAGATATTTCGCGAGTAACACGTTTAAAAAAGCAACGTCAAGTGATTCAGCTTGTCACATGGTTACGTTATTTTTTCTATAGGCAACGAATAATTGTTAGACAGTTTTGAGTGCCTTGAGCGTCACTAAAAATTCTCATTAGAACATAATTTTTGACCTTAACATTGTTTCCGACAATTTCATAGGCTAATGATCATTAATTCCCATCCTGGTTGTTTAATATCCAATGTTACATCAACGATTGTATTTCTCTGTTGAAATAACCTAATTCTTTGTACAATTGCTCAGGTATTTCATACTGTACCAAGTGTCACGTAACAGAACTTGTCCTTTCGCCAAGGCACGCAAGTAGCGTAACGTTGCTGATTGTTATTTTTTTATATATCCACCCTTTTTTTTATTACAGCTCTCTGCGATTGGCTTGATTAATCACAAACTCCATTACGGACGTGGCCCCAATTTACATGGTACCGGTCATGAAGCTGAGATTAAATATCATTGTCGAAACTTGATATGTTACTGATTAAAAAAAGACGATATAGAAAAGAAAGTGGCTGACCTATAAGAAGTGTCCCAAGACGGTACCGACAGATACAGGTATAACTAACGATACTGCTAATTAAACTTAGAGAAAACTAACCTATGACCTCAGGTCGAAACAAAGTCTTATCAGCCAGTGAAAGTCAGAATTGTATTTTTCTTTGACTTACCCGTATGTTTTAGATTGCTGCCACGCGGAATAGTACTGAGAGAACTTGTCGAAGACGATGCTGTACTGGATTGTACTTATTGCCAGGATGTCATTGTTGATACTAGGAACGTATAACGTCTGAGCCTTTTCTTGTCTAAGGGCCTCCTCAGCTTCTTCGCGCTCAATCATCTCCTCGTGCAACTTCATGTACTTTTCCTTGGCCTTGGTCAGTTTCGTAGGATTATTCTCCATGGCCAGGGTTGTCCTAATCGGTTCCTCGTTTATCACAGTACGTACGCACATGATTACGGTTTTGAAATTGGAAAAAAATGTCACTGTGATTTACTTTTTAGAATAATTTACACCAGGGGATACACCTTGTATCACTATAGGGTATGTTTCGTCTAGTTAACGGAAGATGGAACTGAACCGCGTCGCAACGTTACTTCGAATGCGGTGGTTTCTGTGCCGCGGCTGCTTATATACCAAGTCTAGCCTATTGGTCGACGCGGAGTCAGCGGGAATAAGTGTGCGACTGTGAGCAACGTTATAGAATGACGACGACAACGACGTTAGGCGCCGAGAGGAACTCACGTAGTCACATGCCTTACAGGCTTGGAAATATACTTGTTCGGGGTGGTCTGGAAAAGGGACGGGATTCCTCGAAGGATCTTCTTTATTGAATCTTTTGCTTAACCTTTTTTTTAACAAAGGATTGCCTTGTGCGTTAAGAATTTCTTATTGGTACTCATGAAGATGATATGGATTATACAGACTCTGATAATGAATGTCTACGTCCATATGAAATTTGATTGGCTTGTCACGGTTTGATTGAAATTAAATATCTTCACCTCTTCTGGGCAAGTACGTTTTGAATAATCTGGGAAAAATTTTTTAAACTTGTTATTGGGGGTGTGACAATTTCTTAAGGGATATTTTATCTACTTAGGAGTATCCGGGAACAGTACTCCCTTTTGTAATGTGAAATTCTGTTTCAGAGATTCTTCACGGCGTCGGTGAAATTTTTTTTTCTCATAAGCTTTTCTTCCCCTCTTTATGACACGACGTAATTCAAGACGCAGATTAAGTTTACAGGTGAGAAGTCTCGTCATTATGAGAAAGGTAGAGTACCGACTTACGACGTGATAACAGATTGTAGCGTTATCAATCAATTGCCAATCGGTAAATTAAATACTGTTTATTCATTGTTTTTCATTTTCTTTCATCGACCTTTTGTTCTGCTTAACAAACAACGTCTCGTACTTATTAACGGCAACTTATATTTAACTCTTTTCAATTATGCCATTTGAATTAATAACTGGATGTTCGAGGATACAAATTACAATTAATTCGTATTACTTAATATAAAATACAACACGTTAATTCATACTCCCCTTCCTACAATATTGTGTCATCGATCATTAGATTGATGTATCAATATGAAAATTATTATTTAACGAAAAATTCTATGAAATGGTTACAATTTCTTACATGTTGTAAGACAGCAAGGATCACTTAGCTGATTTATGTTTGAGCGCGATACGTTCTGATTCGCTGTTCAAACCAGTTTGAGCAATTTTTCTTTTTTATTCTTGATATTTGAGCCCGATTTAATAAAGAAACTCAGATGCGATGTCTGGTGGTCTGAAACAATTTTAATGAGTATCAATAAGTTTTACAATTCAATATATTCACCCTTTATCCCTCCTTTAAAGAACTGCAATACAGGGAGTCCTGTATAATATTTGAGAAATAGGGTTATGATTACGCATTTCTCATAAAGCATCACGAAATATTTGAACTTTACAAACCGTATGTTGTATATCGAAAATTTCGAAACTTATTTATACAGGTCGAGTCGCCATACGCCGTATGTCATCTCGATTCGTTTTTATTAATCATCCCCGTTCCATATACTGCACTGCCAGTAATAACAAGCTTTCCCGTTTGGTCAGCGTTAAACAATCGCCATTTTGGCTTGGATTCCAGGAATATTAACAGGAGTAACCTGGGTCTCACGTAGCAGTTTCTGCAGGCTAAATCCACGAAAAAACTAATGACAACTAAAGAATTTAACCACGTATTAAAACTTCCGAGTTAATTAAACATCTAGAATTTCGCAGAGTAATATAAATATATTTGATAGATGGAAAAAATCTAATGTCGCATGGCTTGACGAAGTTCAACGGCAATAAAAACCGCCATATTAATTTCCAAGTTAGCTTGTCCCTGCGGATAAAAATTACCAAATAATATCGAACTATTCAAAGCCGTTACGTTATGTCATGTAAATTGCAATCGCGCTAAACAGCCGAATGAAGTGATCGTCGAGGCTGACGACCGTCACTTTGGCAAATGTCCCATCCAAGTGCGTCTCTATCTATTTTTAGCTCATCCTTAAAGACTCCTATGCTAGCATCTTCGTCACGTTTCGTCTAAGTTCTATAACACCCGCAAGAAAATTCTTATCTTTGCTTATTTCACGTACGATTATCTTTGTTTATTTATTTTCTTTGATTTTCAAACTAACCGGAAACGCTGCATTGACGTAGCAACTGCACATGCGCCCTTCAACTGCCAATTTCATCGTAATTCAGTCTCTGCGTCTGGTCGGCGACGTCTGATTTATGACGGGACCAGACGGGACTTACACGTGAGATACGACATCGAGGCATGCACGCACCTCGAATTTATGAAACGGTCCAGGTTTGTAATTAAAAAACAGTCCGCATACTACAGTCGAAAAGTATTGCTTCTGTCGTATAATACTAGACCGTCACCTATTCAGATAATCATGTCACAAAAAAAATAATGAAAATCATAGCGATCAGGACACCGTTTTACAATGGGCAGAAAAATGGCGTCTAGCTTTTAGCATCACCAACAGTATCAACACACTATATGCAGTAGACTCTCTCATAGGTTAATCAAAACGAAGTAATGTATATTAAGTTAAATGCCAATAACGTACTAACTAGGAGAACGTAATCTGTGAAGAACTACACTGTAAGTAAACGCAAAGGTAACTAAATAATTAATAACGCTGTTATGTATAGGTACATTGGTTGCCTCTATTCATCTGTCACGTTCGTATTTTATTCTCTCATCGCCGAATCGTTTTTCGATTTTATTGCTCCTTGTTACCGGCTCACCGATCTGTAAATAATTTTGGGAACAGCACAAATATTTATGAGGGTCTTATGTAAATTTCCACGAAGCGTACTCCTTCCTTGACACGTATTCGCATTTACTACCCGCGATTCGACGTAGCTTTCTTCATTCTTTCTCATAACCATCCTCTTCCGAAGGCGAACGACGTGCCACGAGTCATGCAGCCCTTCAATCTAATCTAGAAGACTGTTAATACAGTGTAACGTTGCCCAAGACGAATTCTCTATTTAGACCTAACATAATATGATAGAATTCCACTGTCATCAGACGAGTTAAGATCGTGACCCAGAAAAAAGATTATAAAGATCATTCGGAGCTGTACTCTGATGTCACATTATACATAAATATCTTTTTCTCCTGTCGAAAAAGCAATTCCAGAAATAAATTGTTACAGAAATTTAAAATCTTGTATGTGACGTTGAGCACTCTTTCCCACTCTTTGAAAAAATTCATTTTACTTAGAATGGACAGAACGATTCATTGCGTGATACCCAGTAATAGTTGTCATTCCAGTTGTATACTTGAGTCCCAAAATGGGGATTCTCATAATTTCCAGCTACCTACTCACTGTTATAATGCAACAAAAATACATTAGAGTATTCAGTGTTATCCCACAGTAATTATTACCAGCACCACACAGCCAGACCCCTTAGAACTTTCCCACAAGCTCACTAGATGGATATTCCTTTCTTTATGGCCTCAAAGGGTCATAAGGGGTTAACGCTTACAAAAAGAAAATAAAAAGATAAAACCACCTGGGGTTATCCTGGTTAACATTTGTCAGCCCCTTTTTTCTTAGCAAAACGATACAAGACACTTGGAGTGCATTGGTTGCAAATGGCGCCCTGGGTACGTTGAGTTCAACCACCCATAAATTAAACAGTACAAAAAGAATAATAAGCCGCACATATATAAGTTTTCTCTCGAGTGACTTGTAAAAATTAACAAGTAGAAATGTACATAAAATAATGTACATTATATTAAATATACTGGCTAATTTATCAACCATGCATCCGTATTCTATGTCACCTAAACCTTTTTTCTGTAATGTTCCCGAAAGTCTATTCCGGTTACACTTGCATGCCCTTATCAATTGTCTATCATCACTACACAACAGTGATGCTGCTGTAGTAGCGATTACGTTTGAGTTATGCGCTGCCAACGTGCCTCCGCCTGACAATTGATCCACCCTGGCTTACGTAAATACTTAAAGTATAATAACAATATTAAAATAACCAATAAGCTGACAAAGTCAAAAAACCAACGTGCAGCAGGCACAAGTGACAAGACCCAACGTTCTCATACGATCGAAAAATGCAAAACAACACGCTCTCATTGTCGATCATATCTTCGACATTTGTTCTGTAAACTTTAGAAAATTTCTTTCTTTTCCACAAAAATTAAATACGTTAACATGAACCAGTATTTACAAAATATCCTCTCTCTAAGGAGCATCTTTATAATTTCCTCTGTGAGAGACCTTCGCCTCCTTTTACATGTACCAAGGGTCTATCGATGAAAAATCATTTAACGTAACCCACCAAATTTCGACACCATAAAAAACAATTGAATGGGACAAAAAGTAGATATCGCAGTGTCCACGGTGATCGTAAAATGCTTACCTTCCGGTCGAATTTATTTTTAAGTTTATACACAGTGGCGCTACATGAAATCACATCGATTCGCGACTACGCATTTTAACTTGGAAATAATAGTAATAGCAATGAAAGACAAGAAAACAAGGGATAGAGACAATAATAATAATATTAATAAAAATAAAAATAATAATGATGATCATTAACGCGTACAAATAAACTATGAATATATGACCGTAAGTATTTGGAACCGACGGTGACGTTTTTATAAGTTACAAAAATTAAATTCAACGCACTCCTTTGCGCATTCTCTCCTTAGCTTTGATCCATTATGTTTGCTTCGTTAATATTGCTGCCTGAGCATTCCTTTTGTATCACTTCGAAAAGAGGCTGCAATTCGGGAGTCGCCTTGATCTGCGCCACGAATTCACTCAACGCTGGGTTTTTGTCTGTAAAGAGTGTTCATGAAGTTGAGACCGAAATGACAACGTGCTTTTGTAAAAAGAAATAAGAAAAGCCAAACAGTAGTAAGAGTACGATCGTCGCGTTAAGAAAAATATTGTTTTTATTGTTATTCTCACCGGCATCAGGTATTGTCAGTAAGGCTGCTACAGCCCTCAGTGCTGAGCGCTTGAGTTCATCCTGTTTCTCGTATTCTTGTTTTACTGAGTTCGCCTTGACCTTCATGGTGCATGTACTCTTCAGAGGTTCCACTAACCTTCCCAGCCCTGATTAATCAGAAATAATTATTAATATTCGAGCACAATACGTTTTAAAACTGGGATGAATAGGTAGTCTAGCTCTTTTTTTTTTACTGACTTTGAAGTACTGCCGTGGGACACAGCTGAGCAAGTCGAGCTGTCATCAGGTATGTCAGCATCTTAATGTCGTAATGATCGCGTAGTCCGTTCTCCACGTAATTGAGAAATTCAAAAACATCGAGTCTGTCTAAGCAAGAATCCAAAAGAGTATACATGCACTCAAAAGCTGCCTTTCGTAGATCCAGTCCATCATCCACTGTATGCTTGAATGGACCCATTTCCACTTCCCTTATCAGTTCTTTCTGTAAGGAGAAGAGTGATGAGTCAATACTATTCTAAAAGCTATACTGTGAAAGAATTAGATGTTACGGACCTTTATCTTTGTCTCTGTGTAAAGTTGAGGTGGTACTGAGTCCAATAGATCTCGAATGAGGGTTGGTTTGTTATGTGCTGCTGAATTAAACGCCACTAACGCCACCCGTCTAACATTCAGGTCAGGATCCTCCAGAGCTGCTAAGAAGCTACCCATACATTGTTTCAACATGGCGTCTATGGGTTGGGGCTAAAAAAATTATATAGTTACTGAATCTGTCTAGTATCAGTTCCTCTCGGAAATGATTTTCCTACCTGATCCGATATGGTGAACTTGACTGCAGTCACTGTTGTCGTTCGCATCAACGCTGATGGAGACTTTAGAGACTCCTGGAGCTTTGGCAATAGGGTTGCTGGATCTATAAGGGTGAGTTTTCCCAAACACTCCGCTACTACATTTCGAGTACCTTCTTCTGTGCATTCGCAATGCCTGTAGAGTAACATCCAAATCGAAGGAACGAAGTTTTGTAAATGAGAGACACCCGAAGGACTCGCGGATTGACAAGTGATTATCTGATTGGGAATTAAATGTCGAATTTTAGTAAAAGATTGTGAATTATATAATTCAATATAATTTAAATGTCATACCTCCTTCAGAGAGTGCAGAAGCAGATACTGCCTCTTCGGCTGAGCTTCAATTTCTTTGAGGATAAATGGCAGGTACTCCGGAAGGTTACCTACTGCCACATTGCCCAAAGTGTAGCTGGCTGCAGATTTGACTTCTTCGGAGTGAGAGGAGAATGAATTAAGAATAACGTGTTTTAACGAACCAATACTGCTCAGATCTCTGCAAAGAAACATTATTGATGAATCTACAATAATTGAATTCTACCATGTCATTGAACTTATAAATTACTTACACGTGTCTGCCAATTTCGCCAATAACCAAAAGAGCAAAAATGTGTTGCGCATCGCTCTGTGGATTCTGAACGTCCTTTAGGAATTGCTCGACAACGCACTGGGCCTCCTGGTGCCATGTAATCGTCAGGGCTGCCGCGCACTTAGCCAAAGAGTGATACGCTTGCTTGTGAAGCACCGATTGGCTCACTGGAGCTACAAGCATTGACAGTAGTTCGCGGTAGCCCAGTCCCGGAATACCGGCTTGCACCAGAGCTTGAAAGAACTCGAGCATGGAATTCAGGGCGGCGCCTGGAAAATGAAACAAAATAGTCAATTACTCTCGCGTACTGATTAACAATTATACAATCAAACTGACCTTGCAGAAGGGGAGACTTGACCAGTACTAGAATTTCCGGTAGAATATTGTCAGACACCCTGGTGAGAGCAATAGGATGCAACTTGGCAATAGTTGTAAGAAGCGTTAGGGTAAGTTGAGCTATATGAAGATCAGCTTCATTTAATAATGCTGGTAATTCAGCAGTGACCTTAAATTAATATATCGCAGATTAATAAAGGATTGACTTTGAAAATGAGTCTTTCTGGTTTCATACAAGCATTTATAGTGAATTACCTTATCAAGAAGATCCGGATAAAGTGCAGAACTATAATTTTTAACAAGAGTGTCCAGCAATGTAAGAGAGCACAGCTTGAGGGCTCTTTGATTTTTTCTTAAAAAGGAGCCAAGAATTGGAATCGCTTCCTCCTGTTAAATAACTTCATTTTAGGAAAGTTCCTTTAATATTTCTGCTACGAATCATCCGCTAGACTTACCATTATGGGTTTAAGGTCGACCCTGAGTGGAGAGGCGGCGATACACGTAAGAGCCTTCACCGTGGTCAATCTAGTGATCTCATTCCTAAGTCTATCTAGGAAGATCGGCAAGCAAACCGGTAATTGATCGTGAAGAGTATCACCTAAATGGGCAAGGATTTGCCCCATACAGGCAATAGCACGTTCCTTGACTTCCTGGTCGATATCAGCCGTCTTAAGCCTCGACAAGGTAGACCGATAAAGCTCACCAGAGAGCGTAGTAAAGTCAAAGTTAGATGGTTTATCTAAGTAACGATAAAAATTACGTATTAATAATTTTATCATATTTATATAAACAATGATGAATGCAAATGATGCTCACCATGGGGTCTTATCACTTGGACCAGCTGCTGCAGAACCAATAGAGCTTCGGCCGTGATCTTGTAGAATGGATCTCCGACAGCAGCAATCACCGGGGGTACCAAGACTGACATATGAGCATGAAAAGCTTCAGGATGATGAGTAATGACTAAGGTATGAACGAAGGAGAGGGTGTCTATCTTCATATTCGACGATGAATTCTTATCGCCCAGGGAATACTGTATCCCTGGTATAAGTGCTGGGATGTGATTAGTTAGAGCACCCGGGAGGACGAGCACGAGTTCCTTAAGTAAGGAAAAGCAGTCTTGTCTTGTTTTAATGCTCTTCTCCTTCATCTGACGGTGTACAGCCTTTACGATCAAAGGGACTTGTTGTTGCAGCAAGGAAATAGGACCTTCCTCATCCTCCATGGAGTCAGGATCTAATGGTACTCCAGTAGCAGGTCTTGTTTGTCTCAGCAACGCAATGTACGCATGGAAGATGTCAGACTTGACATTCTCCTCGCGTTCTATCATAGACCAATTTTTAATTTTTATATTAGGTAATTAAAATCAATAAACTAAATGCATTTTAATTTCAATGAACTCACCCTTAAACCTCGCGATTAAAGCTGGGGACACGACTTTATACAAATCTGGAAGTAGCTCTCTTCTACTGGAAACTACTGCCTCCAGGCATTTAGCAGCAGCGCGTCGAACTTTCCAGCTCATATCATCGTCGTCCGAATACTCGTCCTCGGCATCTTCCTCGCCATCTTCTTCAGTTTCCATCACGATACCTTCTCCGTCGGAGAGGTCGTTCACGTCATCATCGTAATTGTAATTGGGGTCGTAAGTTATGCACACCAAGCAGATTTCAATAATCTATAGATAAAAATAAAGGGACATATTAAAATATCTTATCCATATAAAACGAGTGCTCGTTTAAGAATTTAATGATCTATTTACTTTGTTTATATGTGGAGTTATTTCTTTAGGACAACGATAAACGAAAGCTTCAAAAGCTTGTAAGCAGTACTCCCTAAGCTCATCGTCATCTTCACTACTGTACTGAACAATTAGAGGCATCACTCTTTCTATTTGTTCGCCAAACCGATGTCCAGCTTGTCGGCTAGATAACAAAAGAAATCGTTTTATTGCACTTCCATTGTAGATGCTTAATTAAATAACAGAATTATACATACCAGATAGAGGCAATACATTGAATATAAGTACGTATGACATTTTTGACTTTCTGTGTAGACAATCCATCCAGCAAATGATCCAGGAGTTTGTTATAAAGATGGTTATTGCTAGAGGTTAGCAAGTGACTGAGGGCCACGATAGTCCGTTTGCGAACAGCTTGCCGGGGTGAGGAAAGTTGAGGCAATAGGGCAGCCAGGATGATAGGATGAAAGGTTATTAAAAGGGCACCGAATCTGGAAAGTAAATCTGCCACGATATCCAATGCTTCCAGCTGTACCGGAACATCTTCTTGCTATGGAAAATATTGAGACAAGATAAAGTTGTGTGGTAATCATAAGCTAAATTATAAAACTATTCCTAGTACCTTCTCAATAGCGCTACTTAAACGACCCGTTATTCGTTTACAGACATTAGCTGCGAGTGCACTTGAACCAAGAGGAAGCTCCGATATGACAGTTTTCAAACCAATGCTAGATATATCTCTAAGTTGTTCTTTATCGGATACCATATTGCTACAAAGAGCATCTACTATTGTTTCTACATGGTACTCCTTTACTTTGTTGACAAGTGGACCCAAACTATAATGAAATATTGATTAGATTTATTTGTTTTCCTGAATATAAAACAAAATAAAAAATTGGATGCATCTTTACCATTTCACAGCTAGATTCTGCACTTCTCCATTTTTATCCTCCAGGAGTTTTAGTAACATTTTAACTACCTTCCTCTCAGAATCATCGTCAAGCTTTATGCTGTCCTTTTGCAACTCGGTCATCAGATCATTTGTAGCCATGAACCTGAAGTCCTTGTCACTGGACGTCATCTAAAAATTATTATGTATTCTAAAATGTCTATCTACTACGTATTCACAAAATCTATGTCTCATTTAAGTATTTAAAATACTAATAAATACAATAAAAGACTCCGATACGGTATCCAAGTGTTTGAGACTTTTACAAAACTAAAAACAACCAAGTGTTAGGTGAGCCTAACACAAAATATATATGTATATCTATACTTGTTTCAAAATGTATACTACATCATTCTCAAGAGGTCTCGATATTGTAAAATCATGTAAGCGAGGTTAAGTGAGAAAAACAATTGTCACAAGGTCCTGGAATTTTAACAAAGTCAATCATTGCGAAATTTCATTGTAAGAAAATTATTGACATAAGAAAACAAGAAAGTCCTGGAGTTATTACTAAAGGAACTCTCATAAGAATACCTTCTCCAGCAAATGTGCTATCTGATACGAAACACTGGCCATGATCGGTGATTTTTCAGTTGGCCGGTAGCGATTCCGTTGCCGACTCACGGTCTGCGAATAAAAACGTAAAAAAAAAAAACAAAATCGTAAGGCTCGTCAAATCCGCGGTGACGCGCGGGTACGACGATTTCCTCTTCGCGTTCCTCTTAGCGATATTCACTCCAGGATAACGAATTTTCATCAAAGAGCTACCGTCGGCAGCATATTTCGTTACTGCTGCGGGGAAGGAAGTGCCAAAATTTTGACGGGGGTACAGCGCGTTCCGAAAACTCCAGAGAAAATGCGACCCCGGTTTACTTTAGAATTTATAAGTGGCCTTTTATGAGTACCGCCATCTGTGAGACAATTATAAGAAACTTCATTCTACAAATGTTTTTCATTGCTTTCAGGAACGCTCTGAGGTACACAACCGCTTTTCAAAAATTTCAAATAAGCATTCTCTTGAACTTTTAAGGCTCTTAAGTAATTATTTGAAACAGCTCAGCCAGAACTTTACTGATTTATTTAAGATTTTCGATAAATAGGTGCTTAATTAAATATACTTTCATAAGGAGCGCCATTGATGGGCGAAACATCTAAATATTTTTATAATAATTTAGATAATTGTCTCGTCGTACAAATTTTATGACATTTTTACTGCGTTATTTATCACAGTGCTACCTATGCAATTAAAAAGAGATTCATACTTTCCAAGCTTAAATACTTATCAAATCCATAAATTTTTATACATGTCACCAAAATACCAATGCTAGGCGAATTTGATTGACCAGAAAATTTTATATATAACTTGCCTTTTACATTTTGTAATGAAATTTTCACTATACGAGCACTTTGTCATTTGTTATTTAGAATTCCAAAACTGTTGAGGTTTACTTATTACAAGCATTTTAAAAAATTTTCGTACTTTCAAACAGTAACATGTTGATATTACATATTTCAGAGTAATATAAAGTATCTGAATCTAAATTTTAAAACCCTAGCATGTACAAATAGGATTTCACCTTTATACTCTGACGAGACAACTACTTTAATAAAGACGCAAGTAGATAAGAATTGCATTCGTTTCAGTGATCAAAAAATATGGTAAGTCGCTTTGGAACTGACTTCAGAATACTTACAAAATTTTAAAAATACCATATATAAATTGATAGTGCAACAATGCAGCAAGAATCATAAGACACAATGGCCATGTAAAATAATGAATGCAAACTAAATTTAAGTAAAATAATTTATGTGTCTATACATATTACATTTAACAGGCTCTTTCCGTAATTTTCTCTATTCATCTTGGGGTAGCGGATGCATTAAGAGTTAATCGTGTTTAGAATCTATGTATATGACAACTCGAGGCCTTTGACATTTATTTATCCTCTTGTTGTCGTGGACGATGGTCGCGAATAATGTCAAAGTATTCACTGTTTTCGACGGTGTATACACTGTCAACAAAATGCGCTACCATGTGCAACTATGTAGAATAATAAAGAGAACTATGGCCTCGAATTCTTGTTTTAATACTGTACGACAAGCCCTGTCAAAGGACTGTATTGATAACTGGCTTCGGACATATGTATAGTAGGACACAGATTCATTTTTTCATTCACTGTTTTTTTGTGCCTGCGATTACACGTACATAGATATAAAGGGAACTCGCATTTTATGCTCTGCATACAGCGAATATTAGAAGAAGAAGAAGAAGAAGTGGAAATAAAGAGAATATCAAAGTTAGAATGGATAAGCAAAATACATAGATTCTTCTAATCTATGCCTTTTCACTTGCTCGGATCATTAATCTGTTTCATAAATTACTAGCCTAATCAGCCCCGTGTCTCACTTAACCGTTAGCATCTCTGCAGGACATATGAGTACTTCCCCAATAGGAATTATCTACCCACCATGTAAAAGCTTTAAGCCTTTTCCTTTCTGGTTTTCCATATACTTTTGTCTTCTAGTGCGTGAGTTATATGTTCATTATACTCGTGGGCTTATACTGATCCTTAATAATTATTTATGAAATTGCTGGTATCTCGAAGTTGACACTCAGATTAGCTGATTGAGCCAGCTTAACTATAGTCGAGAGTTTCACTGCCACACGTGCCGCTTCATCTAAGTCGTCTATTGGGACAATCTTGAGACCGGCATTGGCAATTAGAGCTTTTGCCTCATCCACGTTCGTACCCTTTATTAAGAAGAAAAGAAAGATTTGTAATAAGTAATTCGTAATTAGGTTAACTGATCTAATGATTTAATTATTTTAGTTACCTGTAACCTAACAACCACGGGAATCTTGAGGCTAAGTTCTTTAGTGGCTGCGATAATTCCTTCGGCGATAACGTCGCAACGCATGATACCGCCGAAAATGTTCACCAGGAGTGCATGAACTCTAGGATCGGACGTGATGATCTTGAAAGCCTCTTTTACGGCAGACGCGGTAGCGCCACCGCCAACGTCCAAAAAGTTTGCCGGCTCTCCTCCGTGGAGCTTGATGATATCCATAGTGGCCATGGCCAAACCAGCTCCGTTAACCATGCAACCGATATTACCGTCCAGGGCGATGTAGTTTAATTCGAATTTGGCAGCCTCGACCTCCTTAGGATCCTCCTGGCTCCAATCACGTAGGGCGAATAATTCCTTCTGCCGGAACTCGGCATTGTCGTCGAATCTGCACTTGCAGTCGAGGGCGAAGTCTACGTAAAAGAGAGAGAGAGAGGATGGAAGTTAAATAATTATTTAACGCTAATCGAAATTATTATCGAATAGGAGAAATAAGTAAAATTAGCGATTACCCACACTTTCCGTTTATGTCCTCTGCAAAAGGGTTCACTTCCAGCAGAAGAGCATCCTTCTTCACAAACATTTGATAAAGGCTAACTATCACATTGGAGATGTAATCCTTGACACTCTCAAGGCCAAGCTTCTTAATAATACGATCTGCTTGTTCTGGTGTGATACCCGTATTAATGTCAATGGGTTCATAGGTAATGGCTTCCGGATTAGTGGCAGCGACTTCTTCTATGTTGACGCCACCCTGACTGGAGGCAATTATAACCGGTCCCTGTATAATTAATTGATCAGATTATAGTAAATCATGAATGTTATCTTCACGTAAGATGTCTTGTAGTATTATACTAACTCCAAAGGATCGTTCCATCATAACAGCAATATAATACTCCTTCCTGGGGAACATCCTCTGGGTGACCATGACAGCATTGCATATCCGACCAGCTTCGCCAGTCTGTTTCGTAATCAAAAGCTTACCAAGCATTTTGCTAGCAAGGGCCTTGGCCTCCTCAGGACTGTGAATAAAACAGATTGACAAATACTTAAATTGGTTGATGGTCATACTAAAGCGTTGTTATATTTAGGCTAAGGAATCGAGTACATACGTCTCACACATCTTGACACCGCTGACATTGGTGCCCTTGAAATGGCCCTTTCCTCTTCCACCAGCAAGAACTTGAGCTTTTAGGACAATGTCCTTGGTCTTGAGATCAGCTGCCAACTTTGCAGCCTCATCAGGCGTCTTTGCTACCCCGAATTTCGGTGTTGGAATGCCTGCTTCATTTAAAAGACTGTAGCTGATGTGTTCATGGACATTCAAGTTTCTGACAGGCTGCTTCGTCAAACCAGTTTTACAAGCTAATATCTGTAAAAGAGTATGTTGTCATACTTTGAAATTGTGATATAGTCTTATCAAGCTTGTATCGAATAAAACTGAATGAATCACATGTCTAACAAATTTTAATATTTACAGAAATTATTTAATGTGATTTTTATCTATGTCAGTGCAAATAGTAATATTTTAATATAGTCTAATGTAAACAATCAGCAGCTGTGTATGGTAAGACTAAGGATTTTAAACCAATTAATTTTATATATTCAATTTGTAAACAGTGATATTACATACTCAAAATATAAGATACTAAGAATACATTTTAGATAAATCATTTTGGGGTAAAAGTGCACAAAATTTTTAACATCAATGTAAATAATAGTTCAAGGACTGTGACTCTGATTTGCTATCTGAGAGTCTTTATCAGTCAAAGTAGCAAACCTAGACTTTGAACATATTTTAGGAAGTTTCAACTTCTACAAAAACAGTCACAAACACCAGAAATGTAACACTAAGTAATAATCATAACCAGTCAAACAACCCATGCAAATCCTTAATTAAAAGTAACTGCTCCGAAAACCCTGGCAATGGCCTAGACATTCCGCGTGCATACCAAAGACCATCTGTAGAAAATCTAAAATGGGCCAAAATATTGCGCAAAGTTAAAAAATAAAATAGTAAGAAACAAGGGCGCATCGTATCGACTTCTCGCATAATAAAAATTGATGATTCAAAGTAGAACATTTGAATTAAGTAGAGCTTAGAAACTGGCACAATGGCCCCAAGCCAGTCTGTATGAATAATTCGGTTAAATCATTTGGAATAATGTGGCCCTGTCACTCGTATTAATATCAGATAATAGCATGGAGTATCAGGAAGCCATTGGGCAATAGTTACATAATTGTCGTAAAATTTTTCTGCGAGAATTCGCCGTTCGCGCTCGTCACCTTTCACAGTCTAGAAAATCCTTGGCTTCGAATCGTCTGACCCTGGCGCTCAATTTAGCAGACTACAAATCTAATATGGTGATCGCCCCTTTCTGCGACGTTCGATAAATTTTAGGCGTTAATGGTAATCAAGAGACTCACTAAACGTTGGTTACGATGTATAATAAATGGTGGAAATTATTATTCACATTTTTGAATAACTAAATGTACCTTGCTCCCATTAAGTCGGCTGAGATTCTCAGCAATTGTGATCGTCCGGGACAACATGGTGGCCATCTTAGTTAAGCGGTGGCAGTGGACTGCCACTTTACTGCCAAGAACTTGGCTTGTCTTCTTAGCCCCACTTTAATATAGCGATGATTAGTTCTCGGAGTTTCGTATAGATGGCACAATTTTTTACCATCTGTCAGGACAGAATACAACCATTGGCAGATAAGGATGTGTAAACTGTCCTGCAATAAAATATTCAATTCGAATAACTGTGCTCAACACATTTTATGTAAAATACATAACAAATTTGGATATTCTTATAACTGTACTATTTGACGTATAATAGCAACAAGTCATTTACAGTGCAGAAACCGACAGAGCGTACACAGAGTGTACGTGCACCGACAGCGAGTACACAATAGATCGGTTTTCGTTACCTACACTTTCTGCACTTTTCAAAAAGAGTACACAGAGAGTAAAGTATAATTTGTAATTACCGATCACCGCGGTTTAACAAAATATATAAAGTACCATACAATTAAACGTCATTGCTAATACACAATCTTAAAAACAATAACTAGACAATTGCGGTCCTTATTTCGAAACTTTGATATATTTGTTACAAATAATAATATTAAATATAATATATGATAAAACGCCTTATTTTTCATTTCTTTTTTCTCTTTTTACAGGGAGAATCCTTGTCCGACGATGTATTATCATCATGAGCTAAACTCATTTCTAAATTCATAGATTTTGCTAGACGAACCATTGTAGATAATTTGACAGCAGCTGCTGCGGCGTCCGCCATATCATCAATGGGAATGATTTTGAGTTTGGCATTAGCTATAAGAGTTTTTGCTTCTTCCACCATAGTTCCCTAGATAGCATTAATAAATGCGGTTAGTTCAGAGGAATTAAAATAAAAATTTATGAAAATCACCTGGAGTCTCGTTACAACGGGAATTTTAAGTTTCAAATCTGAAGACGCTCTGATGATTCCCTCAGCGATTACGTCGCATCTCATTATACCTCCAAATATATTAACAAATATAGTCTCCACCTAGAAGACAGAGAAATCATATAAACGTGGTGATAGGCAACAATTTTAATAATAGTTATTGGAAAAATCTAATACCTTTGGATCTGACGTGATGATCTTAAAGGCTTCTGTAACAGTTTCTGTAGTAGCAGAACCACCGACATCCAAAAAATTAGCCGGGGAACCCCCGTACAATTTTATAATATCCATAGTAGCCATTGCCAATCCAGCGCCATTCACCATACATCCAATATTTCCATCCAAGGCTATATAATTTAAATCATACTTGGCAGCAGCTACTTCTTTAGGATCTTCCTGACTCCAATCTCTCAATGAGAATAATTCCTTCTGTCGGAACTCAGCATTATCATCAAATCTACATTTGCAATCAAGTGCATAATCTAAAAAAGAAATCGATCGATGATCTGTCTTACATTTTATGTAGAATAACTTGCTAGAACTCACAGTCTCCACAAATATCCTCAGCTAATGGATTTATCTCAAGCAACAGTGCATCCTTTTCTATAAAAAGCTCATAGAGATTGCAAACCATCTCAGAAATTATATCCTTTTTTGTACCTAAACCCATTTTATCTGCTACCTTATTAGCCTGTTCGCTGGTTAAACCTTTGGTAATATCTACTGGGATGTATGTTATGGCATCTGGATTGGTAGCGGCAATATCCTCAATATTGACACCGCCCTGACTAGAAGCGATGATAACAGGACCCTTTTTAATTGAATAAATTTTAGTACCTTTTTTATACTATATTACAATGAATCATTATGCATTATCTTATCTCACGTCAAAACTTCTTTCCATCATGACAGCAAGATAAAATTCCTTCCGTGGGAACATTCTGGTAGTGACCATTACAGAATTGCAGATTCTTCCAGCTTCTCCGGTCTGTTTTGTTACTAAAAGCTTGTTCAGCATTTTCTTAGCAATGTTTTTAGCTTCCTCAGGTCTATCAATAATATATTATAATGTGTCAAGTGCAACAGTGCAATACTTCATACCACAATCAAATACAAACTCACGTTTCACACATCATGACACCACTGACGTCACTTCCTTTGAAATGACCTTTCCCTCTACCTCCTGCAAGCACTTGAGCCTTTAAGACAATATCCTTTGTCTTAAGATCTGCAGCAAATTTTTCAGCCTCTTCCGGCGTCTTCGCGACGCCAAACGGCGGCGTCGGTATCCCACCAGCTCTCAATAAAGTGTAAGCTACATGTTCGTGGACGTTCAAGAGTCGAATTTGCTGTTTGAATTTGGAATAATAAAGAAAAAGTGATTATACAATAAACTTTCAAAAACTATCCTACCTGTTTCTCATTTTGAAGGAACACCCCCAAGAGTTTTGTCACTTTTGACAACATCTTATTTTCCCAAAGAGCTCAATGATATAAATATGTAGATAAATATGGACTCGATAAAAAGCTACATTTCGATAGCTAAATTTAGATTATATACTATATTAATAACCAAATTGCCTCGAATTTCGAAAATATGCTCATTGATTTAGAAAAATACGAGAATAAAAATTCTTTCGCCCTACTCTCCTTTGTTGCTCTCGTATTGCACTGCAACTTCCGACTGAGAGTCTCTTGTTACGCTGGTAACGCGATATACAATAAAAAAATGTTATGATTAAAATGACGCGAGCGTCAGCGTTTCAGGATAAGAAATGTGAAGGCGATACCCCGTAAGTAATAAAGTGCCGGTGCGAAGTTGCCATTACGATATGAATATTATCATTGAGGAAAAACAAAATTATGATAAATTCAAGGTCATTCTTAAAAGAGGAAGACCAATATTATTTGGTATTTATTTATTTCAGTAAATATCTCTACGGATAATAACGTCTTGTACTGTAAAAGACGTGCAGTGAACGTTAAACGTATTTATTACTTATTTTTTTACCTAAGTTTAAGCTTATTTTTTCCCTTATTTGTCAAAAAAAATAATGGCGTCCCACGGAAAACACCCGACGCCATACAAAGCCTGGATATATTATATATCCTTAAGTAGTACTATACATGTTAAAACATTCCTCACGTTTTTTATCACATTAATATTAAAAATCACGATATAACACTAGATTCACTTTTTTACGAGCGTTATAAATAAATACGATCTCTTTTAGTCTAGTGAAGTCCATTAGAAGCAGGGCGTAGCAAGGCGACGGTATTGCACGTGGCGCTGCTCTGGTGATAATAAACAAAATAAGTCGAGTCTTTATATTCTACATTTTTTATAATGATTATTGTAATAAAGAGGAGAAAAGAAAAACGTCAATTCCCTCTGTATGATTAAAGAGAAAGAAAAATTGTAACTAAAAATACCAGTAAGTTGCTTTTTTTCTGATTTCTTTTTCTGCTTTCCTACCAAAAAATGTCGGAGAGTGACTCCTTCGGTAGGTATTGATAAAGTCGAAAATAAATTCTTGAATCTCTCTCCGATAGAAAATACATATACGATTCGACAGGTTGGTGTCCAAAGTGTCAGAACGAGTAGAATTCGTGCTTGCGCGTTCTTCTCATTTCTTAATGTCTTCCGGCGTCCTTGTGAGGATCTTCTGAGATCTCTTAGAAGCTAAATCTGTCGTTGAGAGTTCGTCCAGTGACACCCA
Organism: Cephus spinipes; assembly: GCA_963971525.1. Classification (NCBI taxonomy): domain Eukaryota; kingdom Metazoa; phylum Arthropoda; class Insecta; order Hymenoptera; family Cephidae; genus Cephus; species Cephus spinipes. Next base: position 15,516,989 of record OZ020578.1, read on the forward strand.
GGTTATAAGAAATGCTGTATATCATTTCGCTGAAGGTTCGATCGTCCACCTTTTCTCTTGAGTCGTTGGCAGGAATGTTGCGCGTACGCGAGTGCGATCGTGACCTTGATCTGGCGCGTTGACGGCCAAACATAGGAGATCTTCCAGCCTGAAAGAGAAATAATAATAAATTATATAATTCTCAAAAATAAATGCGGCTGTATTACGATTTAGAGAAATAAAAATTTGAAAGTATGTCACTCACCATGTTCAGGTTCTGCACAGTCTGTGTGATGGGAGATCTTCCTCTTGGTAGTTGTCGAAGATTATTCATACTGCCAGTTTGATTTTGTGAGAGACTGAGGGATCGCTGACGGATGCCCGGTGTATACTCGTTCCCAAGGGTACACATAAAGTTCACGTTGGAATTGGTATTCATCCTGGCGGTGCTGAAAAATATCGAAAGAATCCATATTGTATGACCTGGACAATCCAGAGGTGTTCGCTGAGGTTTTGAATATTCAGAGAGAATTTTTTGCAATGTTAATTTTTATCTTGGCGAAACAGGGATGAAACCGGAGGCTTTAAAAGAACAAAGAAGTCGACGTGGTCACGGTGGTCATGGTTCAAATATAGTCATACTTCATCCTCATAAGCTTTTGTTCGTACTGCGCGCGCCTTTGTGCACGCAATATCTGATCGGATCTCAATCCTCCGGTGTTGAATCGTCGCTGCGAGGTAAGGATCTGCTGTCTACGTTCCAGGGCACGTTGCTGAAGAGTAGTCAAAGGCTTTCCGGCCTGGGGCACCTGTAAGATCATTGGCACTTTTCATACAACTATTAAAATCATAAAGATTCTCTAAGTCGGTCCTTGCAGTACTTCTGATCCAAACTCTTGAATAAAGAATTACAAATAGAAATGTGCAGTAGTGCTATGGCCAGAGACTATTCCACAGTGCTCTATTAATAATTCACAAGGAATCCTAACTATCTTCTCAGTTTCTAATAATAAACTCAGGGGAAATATCTAGACTCGACTTACCCTGAATTCGTTGGAAAGATTCTGTCTCTGATTCTGTCTTTGAAGTAAAAGTTGTGTTGCACGCTTCACTCTGTTTCTATAAGCCACTTGTGCTGGACTTTGATAACCAAGACGATTATGTACAGATGTGGGATCACGAAGGTTAGGCATACTGTTGGTTCTCTTGAGGAGGCCTTTTGCACCAGTGAAAAATCCACCCTGGGCAAAAGTCAAATTGGTGCGATTCTTGGTGCGGTTTAGAGTGTATCTGCCGCCTCGTCCACGACGTGAGATAAAACCACCCCTTACAGATGACATATTCTTCGGCACTGCACCAATTCTGTTTAATGATATATTGGATCTTGAGCGTACCAGGGTGCCTGGATTGTTCTTATTGTAACGCTTCTTGACAAAGCCTCCTTGGACATTGTTCTGGTTCCGTTGTAGGCGCCAGGCTTGTCCTTTCTTCTGGTTACCAGCAGCAGCATTTTGTTTGCCAGAACGACCTGCACGTCCACGACCACGAGCAACGTTCCCATTTCCTGGAGGCCGAATACGCGGCGCACCACCTTTGCCATTGGTCGTAACTGGTTTTCTCTTTTTCTCCTTTTTCTCCATCTTTATGATCTCATCTTAAAAGGAAGAAAATTCGAAAGGTTTAGTGAGCGTACGGCCTCGACAGCGAATTATTTTGCGGCTTATGTTCGAGGGACATTTTTGTGGTTAATACTAGTTTTGTGTTTCGACTCGACCTTTTAGGATTTTTTTTATGTTTACGCATTTTGATATTGAGAGTTCGGCTCTCTGTTGTAATTGGCATCTGTTTACTCTTTTCTTAAATTATCTCTGTTTCCCTCCCTTCATGGTTATTTAAGGATGTTTCTTTTGCTGTAGTTTTAACTCTGACACAGTCACCTTCACTTCAGAGTATAATACTGCCATTGACTTTATACTCCATTGCACGTTGATATTAGTGTGCTTTTGCATTTTGGATGACTGTAGAAATTCATTACCAATTGCTACTTTCAAAGGAAAATGGAAAAAGTAGAAGTTGCGTTAAAATTCTCTAAGGAAATTAAACAAGGTGTAGGTACTTTAAAGCAACTAAAATTCAAGAGATATTAAAAGAAACGATATTATGTCCACCTCCATGTAACATTTCTCTCCTGCCCCCCCCCCCCCCCCTCAATGCCCTGATTCAATGAAATATGCCATTCAGTATGCTTCACCATAACTAATTTCTTCAAATCTCCAAAGTGCTTGGCATTCAGCCAATTTCACTATAGACATTATTGCATCATTCATCACTCTCAGATCTGTTACATTTACTCAATGTATAATATTGGTAAATCTGCAGCGTGGTTTATAATAGGATGCATTAGGCTTGCAAGTAGTCAACAAGAACCCAATATTCCCAGCATTTGCAGTAGGTAGATCTTCTATGTAGGCCATCATGAAAAAAAACCAGCATTAGCTTGCTTCTTTGTCATGTCCAATGACGAAACATAGCAGTTGGAGTAAAGGATGGTCGATTAAAATCTTCCGCAGCATATAGACTCCACGTACAATAAAGAGGATTGCTGAATTCCAGGATCCCAGGAAATTGTTGTATAAGGATCCCTTATCCTCGTTATTACAGAAGAACCAGTGCCTCGTGGAAAACCCCATTAACAGCAATACCGAACATGTACCATGTTCTATCAGTAATAAACCAGGCTTCTCAAATTTCAGCGTCCCACGCAATGGAAAGTTGGCCATTTCATTTCCTTTATAGAGGAGAGTGAGTCATGGTGCGAGTATGGCACGCTTTGCACAGAGGTGGTCTTCCTTGAGCAATAAATATTTCGAGCTAAGTTACTCCGAGAAGAGTATTCGATCTGCGATAGATACTTTCTTACACAAACGCATTATTTTTTTAACTCGACTCGCTGTCGGAGGGCTATCATTTTTCTGTTCCCGAGCTCTCTACAGATGCTCAAATATACATTAACATGGCCGTGCTGTAAATGGGAGCCATTTTGTGTCGAGCAAAAGGAACAAACGCAGCCGTACGCTCACGTAGGACTATCCGCATAATTTCTACGTTTTCCGGACTTTTCCCACTTACCGAGAGACATGTTCACTTTCGCGTCAATGTCGGTCATGTTCGCGACTAGTTATATTGTTAAGATGACGATATCTTGCGCGAAATATAACTTTTTTACTTGTATTAAGCGCACGATACAAAACCACCGTCACACTCCACGCCGCGCAATTTATGACTGTTAGTAGGAAGTGGTAGGAAGCGATGGGAGATCGAACAGGAAGCGACGTCAACACCCACTGACGGTAGAAATCGAAACTAATTCAAAATTCAGTTTGAAGCTGTCGAATCTCGGCAGTCGATACATTGTTGACGTTTTGCTAATATAGGTATAAATATTAATATATAATTAATTAATATATAATCGTACTGTGTAACAATCAATTTTTTAACAGTATTAAAACTAATATAAATTATAGTTATTCTTCAATCCACTGATAAAAGTTCAATTGTATCTGTAAATCGATATAGCCCACAAAATTACGTTATCATAGAGAAACATGACTGTTTATCCATTGCCGTCTAAATTTAGATTAAGTTTTATTATTCTCTACATTTCTGTACGTACTTAACTAAGTTCTTTCTTTTGCAACATAAAATCTTCTTCACTGTTACTTTTGTTCTTTTACTCTTCCTTCTCCGTATTTTCAAAGTCAAATTACATATTTGATGGACAAGTATAAGAGTAACCAGTCGCCAACAATCATTTTAGAGTCCGACTTCAGATAAAATCATTTTCCTTATATAGAAGCGTGATAGTCGCTCCTAAATATTTACCGAGCGAACCATTTGATAAAGGTCATTTTTATTTTAATCATTATATTACGTAAGCAACGAAAGTGCTTAAGCTAAAGCTCTAGAAAAATTAAAAGAATGGAAGGTATACAAATTCGCGAAGCTAAACGAGAAGATTGCAAGGCGATCCGTGATTTAATACAGGTAAAGTTAGTATAATAATAAGACACTGGGTATATGTATTGTAAAACACAATGTACAGTTTCGTTCTAACCCCCACGATAGAGCTTTAGATATTTTCGTTTATCCGTTTATTTTCGTTTGCGTTACGTTATTTCAGGAATTAGCAGATTTTGAAAAAATGTCGGATCGCCCAAAAATTGATGCTAAAGGTGAGGCGCTTTTTATTAAAAAATTTTTTTTTTTCATATTTATATAAAAATTCTGATTTGAACATCAGGCAACTGTCACATTGCCAAAATTTCGTAATGTCTTTGCAGAAATTGGCAGAGAGTTCGGGCAAATCGAACGGCGCTAAATTAAAGTATGAAAGTAAGTTGCTGCCAGTCGTAATTTTTGAATCCCTTTTTTAATTTACCTATTTTAATTTCGTTCGTCATATACCGGCTTTATATTAAGGCAGGCTTTAATTATATTACATTTTAAACAACTAAAGGAAGTGAAACATACACTACAAATTGTAATAGCTGCAACTTCATTATTATCAAATAATTCACGTTCACGTTACAGCTCTTGAGGAAGATGGATTCAATTCTGATCGGCCATTATTCTATTGCTATGTGGCCACAGCATCTGATAGAATAATTGGATATACTGTGTATTATTATACGTACTCAACTTGGAACGGTAAAGCAATGTACCTGGAAGACTTGTATGTCTTACCTGAATTTCGCAAGAAGCACGTAGGCAGTAGCCTCTTTAAAACAGTTGTCAAGGTAAATTTTAGTATACATATATATTAAAAAAAAATGTTTGTTATTAATTCCACCTTGTTTTTTTTTTCTTTTTTTTCTTCTGTAGAAAGCTGCGGATAGCAATTGCTGCAGGCTGGATTTCGCCGTCCTGAATTGGAATCCCGCACGAGAATTCTACAAAAGTATGGGAGCTGTTGACTTGACCGAAAGTGACGGATGGCATCATTTCTCTTTAGAAAACGTAGCCCTTAAGAAATTGGCTGCTGTGAAATAACTATAGAGACTTCATTAAAAAAATTAATATACGAATGTGCTTGTAAATTGTACTAATCGCGTACAAATAAAAGAGATGCATATTGAAATTGAAGAATTTATATTTAAATCTTGTTTTCCTTTAGCGTTCTATTATTATACTTTTATCTAACGCTCATTTGTTTACTTAATTTTGAAGTAAATAGTGCAACGAATTGGTTTTGTGTTTGATTGTGCAATTTAAAAAATGGAAACGAATTCTGTCTCAGTAAATAATTCTAGTAGTACTCTGAAATATAAGGATCAGGTAAAAGGGTGGTTTTAAGTAAAGCACAAAGTTCGATTCTAATTATTTTCGGAATGACAGGACCTCCTGTTGTTTGGATCCAGCAGAGAAAGCACGATACCAATAAATAATGAGATCATTAGTACAGAGAAGCAAGAATATGGAATAGAAAACTACTCAAATGATGCAATAGATTTTGGAATATATGATTTGCTATCAAGTTCATCAGAAAATTCCAGCATCTCTTTCACATCAAGTTTTAATGAAGTACTCTAGTTACAGAACTTGCAGCCATAATACACAGTACATATCCTGATTTCGTATTTCTCCTAGTCCACATCCTCATTAGATAACTACAGTTGGAGTTCCTGCAAAATTGAATATGATAAACGACAAACGATAATAGACAGTAAATGGGGTGGTTTCGCTTTACATATGAGACTTTGGGATGATGATAATGCTCCTGTAATAAAAGTCAAAACCATTCAAGATTTTGAATTGAGTTTCTCAGAATACACAGGAATCCTCTCCGATCGGGTAGTTGGTGCATGTTCAACATTTTTAAGCAAATCCCCTGAAAATGGATTGTACGTTTTGAGTAAATGCCAGTTAAAAACAATGGTAAAGATTCTTTAATGACAATTATTTATTTATCATCGTCAAGTTTTTCTTTCAGCAGAATCTAAGGGATATTTCTATTCTCCGTTATCATCGTTATATCCAATACTTGGATTTATCTTACAACAATCTTACAGACATAACAGCACTCAGTGATATTCCTTATCTCATGTATCTTAATGTATCACATAATAGACTTCAAAATGTTTTGCGATTTTCGCCACCGTGGTACCTGACCTATGTCAACCTTTCTCATAATGACATAACAGTAATAGATGACCTCAGCGAATTTTGGAGTATAATCAGGCTCGATCTGTCTCATAATGCCATTGAGAATATAACAGGATTACAAAATCTAAAGTGAGCACATACTATTTTTTCTTGCATAAGACAATGTCAAGCGTTACTTCGATTACAGGTACCTTCAGTATCTGAATTTGTCTTACAATCTTATTGAGGTAGTAGAAAATTTAGATAAGATGAATATACAGGAATTGAATCTGGAATACAATTGTATAAGCAGTTTTGTATCACGGGATCCAGAGGATGGAATAAAGACATTACCAAATCTTCGTACCTTGATAATGGGGCACAATAAGATTATGACATTAGAATTCTTTGAAGTTATTCTCTTTGATATCTAGTATTAGACCAAAAATAAGAATAAGAAAAATTAAAACAATCTATTTCCAGGGTGCATATGGTCTACGTCTTATAGATTTGAAGTATAACAAGATAGCTGACCTTATGGAAGTTTCTCATTTGAAAAGTTTTGTTTATGAGGTCGATCTCAGAGGTAATCCATGTACAAAGTGGCCAAATTATAGAGACGTACTTTTATTCACAATGCCCAGTGTTATGTATGTGGATGGTGCTGGTGTTTCTATTACTGAAAAGGTATCAGTAATCAATCAATAAATGTTATCAAAGATTGTTTTCTTGAGTTCTCCATACTCTTCAGGTTTCTGCCGCAGAGATGTTTGCACCATCAGTTGAGCTGATATCTGCTCGCAACGTAACAAAATTAGTCTTACTTGAACAACTGAATATACCAAAAATTGATATGCATGTTAGTCCATACGATGAGGTCAGTCCACCTATAATAATTCTGAGTGGACCATCGACAGTGAAGAAAACCTTACTGGCTAAGACAATAGCGGACGCTCTTCCCAAGAGGGTAACTAGATGATTTATAAAAGCATTGTTGATCATAAATATACGAGAAATTAATGACAGGTCAGATTCTGTAGAAATCACACGACCCGCGATGGTCCAGACTGTGAAGAAGATATGGAATGTTTTCACTTTGTAAAACGTGAAGATTTTAATGAAATGGTACGCAGAGGAGAATTCCTTGCAATTGAAGAATTACTGGGACATAGTTATGGATTTCGTAAGTATAAAATATAATAATGTTTTACAATTCGAAGAGAGTTAAAGTATAGAATTATAACAATTCTGCAGATATTAATGAAATATCCTTGGTCGCTTCTGAGAAGAAAATTGGTATAACGCAAATGGATCTCTTTGCCACAATACAAATGGAGAGTCGCTATGCAAATACGAAAATGGTAATGGTCCTTACGAAAGATGAGGATTTACATCGTCAATGGATAAAAGACAAATTTGAAATATTCACGTGGATGAAGGATAGCGTAGAGAATCTTCTTGCTGTTAAAATAGGCGGTAGAGTTGGTATTGATAGTGTGGAATCTAGTCTGAGTAAAATGGACTTCATTACTGAGATAGTAAATGATGTGAGAAAATAATTTTTATGAAAATCTACTGCTTTAACTAATGTCGACTAATTGAACATACTTTTTTTTTCATTGTAAAGGTTATTGAAGACCTTGATCTACCAACATATGGTATATGGGTAAGACCACAAGGCACTGGAGCTACCGCAACAGATATTATACTGGAGAGTCAAACATTATTACCAAAAGTGACAGTAACTAGAAGTCAATTAGAATTGGAAGAGAAGAAACATATTACATTTAGGGGTGAACAACAAGACGATATAACACATACTGTTGGCCCAGTCCAACCATCGGAGGAACAATTTCAAAAGTTTTCAGAATTGAAGGTTATTCTGGATGAGAAATCTAATATAATAATAGAAGATGAAGATTCAAAACGCAAAAAGCAACGTGAAAAAGTATTGTTAAGACGGAGTCAAATGAAATTCGAAGATGCTGAATTTGTACCAATTGTAGAGCTTGATGAGGATTCGAGTGAAGAATCCATTCCACAAGCAGTAAATATTCAAACAAAAAAAATTACTCTTTAAATATAACTCAAGATTAAAATTGATCTCAGATTAATCTATATATTTAGCCTAGGAAGAAAGTGGATCACCCAGAAAATTTAAAAGATGAATTTGTGAAAGTTGTTATAGCCTCAAGAAAAATGTACATTGATTACCACTTAAATAATCCTGGATTTTATTCTCTAGTTGTACGTAGTTGCTATTGTGCTTTGTATTCACTATCGTATGGGTATTTAAAGTAACGTTAATTATTTTATTAGTTATTTGTGGATGATTTTAATAACGCCTTCAACTCCCTGATGGATTTTGTTTATGAAGTCTATATAAATCATCCTCTCCGAAAGCCAAGATATGACTTCACAAGTGACAAGTTACCACAGGAGTTAATCAACAACAAAATAACTTCGATAATAAATCAATTCCAAGAGTATGTACTAATTACGTACTTGAGTACAGTAAGACCCGGTTAACGGTCAGGATACTCTCTTAGAATATAGCGCGCTACACAAAACAGTTCTAACCGGGATACATGTAATATAATACGGTAACGAGATCAGGAGATCAAAAATTAAATTACTGCATTTACCTAGCACTTACAAAGGCGCGTTATAATGAGGCAGAATTGAACAGGATAGCGTTAACCGGGGCAGTCTGAATGTACTACGAAGTTATTGATTCCATTGTTGAGATTATATTTTGCGTTCAAGGCAATTATCCACGGGAAAGATGCAACAGAAAACTTTGAGTACATCCTATGATCTGACATCTTCGAATGAAGTAATGGATGACCAAATGCCTTTGCAGGAGAGAGATTTCTTATTCAATATGGAATCCCATTTTTAAGTGGATTATCTTTTAAAGTCGGCTACAGTTGAAATATATTTCCTGTATTTCATATTTCAATTGTTTATTATTAAACAACTTATAAACAATCCATTATACAAATCGATTTTGTTTGTTAAGAAAATATATTCAAATTCTTAGAGATACGTAAATAGAAAATACGTACCAGTAATTAATTATTTCATTACTGCACAGTATGAACTATAAGTTAACATTGTCTTACGTTTTCTAAAATGAATTAAATTCATACCTTTATTTTTAATCAGTTTTCAAAAATTTAAACAAATTTTCGTGAAAAATCGTGATTACTTAACGTACTTATAACTATAACCTGAGGAACATTTTATTTATATTTAAAATAATATCTTGGCTATTCACATTAAACGTATCTCAAGAATTATAAACACGTTGACGAGCTTCGTGGTTGAATGTGTGATTCAGAAAAAAGGCGGGGGATTGAACACGATCGAAGAGATGTAAGATTTTCTTTTAGGTTTCACGCAAAATTTGACAGAGGAGATTTTACAAAAATATGCGTGAAATAAAACTTCTTATATCCCCTTATCGTGTTCTATCTTCTCCCTTTTTGACATGAACCAATCACACAAATTTTCGAGACAACAGTCGTTCGAATGTCCAAATATCCACGCTCAAGACATGTTTCGTATGAATAACCACATCAAAAATAACTGAACCGAAAGAGTTCAACAATAAGTTAAACGTGTATTCACTTTTAATCCTTTTTCTTTGCTATAATAGTATGGCAAAAAAGTTTGTATCAAATTTCTGTGCTCCCTGTAGGAACTTGATTCGCGGTGGAGATATTTTCTAACAAATTCCTATCATATTCAATACCCAACAAGGTTCTATGATTGTCAACCGTTAGATTATATGAATTAGTACCGATTTGAGTCAAAGGAACGTGATTTTGATTTACCTTGGCAAGAACAGGGATCCTTTCTGCCTTTGAATAACAATCCTGAGACCAGTTTCCTCCCTCCTTCATGGATTCCTGATTTTGACCCGTATAAAATCTCGTCAGCTCCAGTATCTTGTGGGTATCAATCCTCTCGACGTCACTGTCACTCTTCGTATGTAGCTTCGCATGATCTTGAAGCTTTTGCCTTTTGTCAAATTGTGCTGAACACAATTCACACCTGGAATATCCGTAGGACTTAATCCAGCTTCTAAACTCTTCTTCAAAGTAAGCCGTGGCGCCTCTTACTTATACTGCATCTTTTTAGCTTCCTTGGCTGTTATCTCTGCAGGATCGTGTATCTTCTGATGAGCGAATAGATTGTACCGTTCCGCAAAACGTTTTCCGCACAAAGAACAACTGTATGGTTTTTCACCAGTGTGAACTCGCATATGACGTTTCAGATGTGATGTGGATAGTAAGGAAAGATCACAAACCTGTAAAAGAAATATCAAACAATATATAATATAACTTATTTATTTATAAAACTATGATTTCCTTACGTGACATCTATAGGACTTTTTTCCAGTATGTGATAAAGCATGCATGTTGTATGATGTGTGGTGCACAAATCTTTTCCCACATAATTCACACTGGTATGGTGTTTCTCCAGTATGGATTGGTAAGTGTCTCATCAGGGCGCCCTTCTGAGTGAAACACTTGTTACAGAAGCTACACTGAAAAGGATTGATACCGTTATGCATCCCCACGTGGATTTCAAGTGCGTGACGGTGCTTATACGCTTGGCCACATTTTTCACACATGTATGGCCTTAGGCTAGAGTGGGATTTCATATGAGTTTTTAACTCAGCTGAGGTTCTCCATTTTTTTCCACAGGTAGGACACAGATGATTTAAAGGTTTTAAACTGTATTTAGAAATCCTGCCAGACTTCCGAGATGCTTTGCGATATTCAGACCTCTGTTTAGCAGACTCCTGGTCGAGAGTACTATCGTTACCTGACAATATTCAATAGAAGCTTGTTTTAAGTTGCAAAGATAAATTAAGATCTCTTGAAAATATTGTAATTTTTGTTATTACATACGTTTTAGACTCTCTGCATTTTCTTTGACTTCTGTTAAAGATTCGCTAGATTCCTTCCACTCAAAGTCGTCTTGTTCCTCCATTTCTGACATACGTAACACTTCTTCAGGGAAGATACAATCGTCCTGAGTAAAATCTATTGTTTCTCCTTGGCATGGTTCTGTCGCGATCACGATAATATCCTTCTCGTTAACATGGATGTCCATGGCATGGATATTTGCCAAGGAGATGCTTTCAAAGCGCTCCCTACACTTTTCACAATAATATGGACGAGAACCACCGTGTTTTATTATATGAATCTTGAGATCGGTAGCTGATTTAAATAATCTACTACAAGTTCTGCACTGTTTGTTATAAAGAGCCATTTTCTCATGACGACTTAAATTAGATTTTTTATTAATTAACAGATTCGACGATTCCTTAAACGTATGAAAGTCATCTTCTGTCGAATCAAAAGAATTTGTATCATTGTTATTCAGAAACTCTTTCTCAATGGACTTCTTATTATTATCAGTATTCAGTCTCTTTAGTTCATCAGGATTACTATTCTGTATTTCATGTGTTAGAATTAATGTGTCTTGTAAATGTTTCTGCAATGAAGATTCATTGATGACTCTTGCAAAAGTCTCTTCGCTTTCTTTTATCAATTGATCATCTACAATAGCTACATGTTGTTCTGAAGTTTGCTGGGGTTCCTGAGTAAGTGTGCTGAGATCTGATACATTCGGTTCACTATGTAATGTTGCATTAATGTCTAATTTATCTTCCACCAAACTCTCCAGAAAGATTTTATCTTGGGTGAGGATTTCTTCACACGAAGAATTACTTTGAAGTTTCTTCTCACTGTCAGAATTATACACTTTGAGTATTTCACAGCGGATATTTGCGACAGTCCATTGTGCTTGTTCCAGCATCTGGAATAGATGATAGCATCTTGAGCAGACATATGAGCTACGTAGATCAGTCTCAGTGGACTGTAAAACACGCTGCACAAAACTTGCTAATAATTCTCCATTTCGTGGCATAGACGTATAGAAGACATTTGTACAGCTGGTATCTTCCAGAGTTAACTCACATACAAGGCAAATCAGCTTGGGCGTAGTCATTATGTTCACCTTAATCTATAGTAATAGTATCATGATACTAATTCAACTTAAATATTTTTTGATACCCTTAGGCTAATGCTTAGAAATCCTGACGTATATCATCCTTTGTACTTTCTTCTTTAATACGATTTTTATAAATCTTTAAAAATAAAAGTGATACATGTCCTATTGTACCTTTCTCGTAGGGCAGTGCAACAGTACCTTTTGAAAACATTTAATTTCCTTTTTTAATCCATTAATTGTTACGAATTTGTTTAAAGTAACATGTAAATTATTGTATGAAAAATACAACCGTGAGGGACTTGGATCTTAATATTTCTTAATAATCTCAACTTTGTACAGCCCTGGCTTGTCAAAACACACTAGCCTCCTCAACATCCTCATACTTTCACAGTTTACTTGAGCTCATTTATATTTTTCTTCATGATGCATTATCTCAGTTATATCACTTCCCTTTACGACGGCGAATCTTCAAGGATCGGAAAATCTCTTTCTTTCTCAGATACACCAGGTTCAAAGTTCCTCCAACGGAATAAATTCCTCCCATTCCGCCATATTGCAACAGCTTCCATTTTCTTCTTGTACGTAGTGTCATGCGCCAAGCACTGTAGCAAAATAAAAGTTGTACACTTTTAGATAATTGTTTTATTTGACAACAGAAATGCACGTGTATACTGTTGATATTACCATACTACATATGTTGTAATAAAAAAATAAAACTTATATAAGTACAAATATTTGTGTGGAGTTATCTCTATTTTACTCATTATATACCAAGACAAGAACAGCTGCGATTCAAAGGCACAAGAGTTTGTAATTTTATGACTACAATTATTCTTCAAAAAGTTTGTACTCTGTGCATTAAGCACCCCATTTCTTAGTCCATTTGTAATAATTCTTCTATGTCAGATTCAAGATCGGAATCTTGTGATTTGGATAATTTATTATTTTCCAATGTCAACGAAAGTGATTCCACACTTTTTCCTGCTCTTGGTGCAGGCTGTGGTGCTGATTTTTCATTTCTATTTCCAAATCTTCCAGGTGAGCGAACAGCAGGACTTTCCAAAATTAAACTAGCTACATTCATAGAGCTTAAATATTGATTATTATCCTTTGATTCTTCTAATTTTGCTTTCGTTGAAAGCATGGCTTCTATTGCTCCCACTGGTCTTCGTCTTGACAAACTTAACTGAAAATAATTTGTCATATTAGACAGATCATTGATTATAATTTTAATTAAAAGACAAAGAATGACTTACTTGTTCTTCAATTTTCTTTGATATCTGGGCAATTTTTTCACTCTGATGCGATTTCAGAAGGATACGTTGTTCTGAAATTTTTGCTGAAGATTCAAGAGGTGGCTGATCCTTTTCATCCGAGATGCTGAAAATTTATTAATTGTACACACTGCTTTTGAATTTTTTGAACGTTATATATACCTAGAAATGTTCCAGTCCTCATCCTCATCAATGTCTCTTTTTTCTACATCATATTCAGGAAATAATTTGCCCAACGATTTCTTCCTCACTTCATCCTTCTCTGGAATTTCTTTTTCCAAATCAAAAATAACTTTTTTTTTAACAAGGCTGCCTACCGAACCAGTTGCTGATTTTAAAACACTCTTGTTTCCTTTTGGCGAAACTGGTAAACTTCTCGCCTTTTCATCTCCCAATATTTTACTATCAGATTCATCTGTATTCGTTGCGTAAGATTCTTGCATCGTGTTCACTAAATGTTTATTGGGCGTTGAAGTCACTTTAATACCTGTTAATTCGAAAGGGGTTTTCGAATTTTTAGATTCTTTCAAAAATTCTTTGACACTTTCGTAAGAGCGCGATATTGGTTTTCCATCATTGGGGGGACTTTCCCTAAAACTTTGCATAACTTTCGTTCTGGACGTTAATACTGTTCCCCGATCAGATGCGGAAGAGATATTTTCCAAAATTCTTGACGACTGAGATGAGTCACGAACCCTTTGTTGTTCGATATTACGTATGTCTGTGTCTTTCATTTTTCTTGGCAATAAGTCCAGACGGCCTTTTTGCCTTGACATTGTCTCCCGTGTAGAATTAATATGCGACTTCAAAACTGGTACTCGAGAATCTATAAGAGAATTTATATATATATTTTACACTACCATTAATTTAATATCATATTATTTTAGTACCTTCGTTTTTTCTGCCATCTCTTTGATAATTCAATGCATTCATCGCTTTTGTCTTCACATTGTTCATTAATTTATTTAGCGGTGATTTTTTTGTTTCAATATTTTTTGATTTCTTTTTCTTCATTGTAAGTCTCTGCTGAAGTTCCTGAACGATTTTATGTTTAATTTGTTCATATTTTGTAAATTTCTGTAAAGAAAAATTATAGCCAATTTTATTCACTGATTTTTATGAGATTTATTATACCGTTGTTGATTTACCTTGGCGTTTATACTTTGATGATGTTTTACGATGTCCATTTTCTGTTTGTACGTAGCTCTAGGAATTCCATTCCATTCAGGATCAATTCCCAAATCCCTTAATTTACTTTGGAATAAACCTAATATTTTTTCACGCAATTCTGGTAATAACAGAGCGCGTTCTTTTGCGTCATTTGTACAATTTTTTCCAAGAGTTTCTCCAACAAAACTCTCTTCAGAACATCCGCTCTGAGAGTTACTTTCCGAGTTAGTTTCCGATTCCGTTGCTTCAGATTCTGAATCTTCTTCACTCTCAGACCGACTTTCACTTGATTCACTTGCGGAGCTTTTCCATTTTTTTTCATCCTGGATAGACTTCTCCAAAGGTACCCTGTCCAGCTTTTCCTTTTTTGATTCATATTCCTTCATACTTATCTGTTCTGCTTGCAAATTGTTGCCGTTGTTGCTCAACCGAGCCAAGGAAGTATTTCTATTATGTTTATGCATCTGATGCTTCTCATCATTAGCTCTAAACGTTTCAACAGTATCTTCTCTATAACTAATTTTATTAGGACTGTGCTGACAGACCGTCTCATGCCGACTTGACCTTATAGAATTCAAGTCTAGGTCCTCGACAAAATTTCGAGATCTACCCACACTGTCCGATATCCTTTGACTGCGATCATTTCCAGACTCCATGTCAGAATTCTCATATTTCCTTATAAGATTTGAGTCATCCTGTAAAAACTGTTTCCGTGAGATCCGGGGAACCTTCTTCCCTAGGGAATCTTGACTAGAAGGACTCCCCAGGTTCTCCAAAACTACATCAGTGTCTTTCAGAGATTTTGTTCGCTCTCTGATACTGTTACTGTATCTCATCTTTTGTTTATTGAATTTCTGATCCCGATCTTTTTCTGCTTTATTCAATCCTTGTTTAGTCCTATGAGCATCTTGAATCTCCCGAGAAATATTGTCTAACTGTTCCCCCTGGACTGAAAGTATCTGTGACTGAGTCTTAGAAAGTTTCTCCAATTCATCCACTTTTTTCTCGTATTCTTCCCTGATATGATGAGCTGTATCCTGAGTTAATTTTAACTGGAATAGTAGATTCGCAGTATCTTCTCGATGACGAGTTTCCAAATGTTGTAATTTAGATGTCCAATAGTTCTCCTGAGCCTGGAGTTTATCCTGTACATTCTCCACGTCTGGAGTTAAACGTTCTTGGAGTTGGTCACGCAACCTTTGAATTTCTTTCTCCTGTTGTCGAACCAATTCCTTAATATGATTGTTGGAGAATTCATCTTCATATGGTCTCATCGGAGTAAAGTTTCTCTCCTTTTGCTTCAAATTTTGGATCTCATTGAAGAGCATACTTTTCAGACTGCTTATCTCATCTTGATATCTTCTATGTTGCTCCTCTAATCTTATATCACGTTCCCTGTCTTCTGTCTGCAATTCATTTTTTGCGATTTTCATTCTTTCCTCGCGTTCAGCTCTGAGGCCCTCTAAACTCTTATCAGATTCATATCTAATAACTCTTTCAGTCTGGTTAAGCCTCTCTTTAAGAGTTTTTATTTCATTATGCAGTTTCTCTGTTTCCATTCGATATTGCTCATGTACTGGTGAACTGGTGATATTCGGCTCTGCTAAGTTCGGATGGCGACGTGCAATGTGTGCCGCCACAAAAATCGCAGAAATAAATGTTTTTGTACAGTGTGGACACTAGACAGGAATTTCAAATATCATTAGAAAATAAAAATGTCTATTTTACATATCAACACTACAGGAACTACGTTAACAAAATGAGACAGCGCTCATTATGCAACTAGGAATATCATTAGGATAAACGCTACTTTGAATAATAGCTTACACCACACAATTCAAGATAATGGTTCTAGTACCATACCAATTATTATAAAAAGTAATTGACTTAGTACAAAGTAATGATAGAACAGAAAATAAATACTTTGTGAAGTTCTCCATGTGAATCACCAATTTTAGTCTCAATGATTCTTAGCTTCTCTCGTAAATCTTTAACAGTTTCCTCCAAACACAGGTTATCTTTCTTTAGTTTTGCATTATCCTCCAGTTTTGATCTTAGCTCGTCCTTTAAGATGACAACGCTATGATCCAAATACTGTTTGCAGTACAATAAATACTCTACTGCCAGCTGCGCTATACGAAAGAGTTTCACAAAATTTGGATCCAAAATCTTCACGTCATATTCACTTTCCAAACAGTAATCAACAACATTATTAACATTCTCATCGACAGTTGAAAAATCTCTCTCTCGGATGACTCTATCAATGTCAATAGAACCTAAAAGAAATTCACTGTGATTAGAATTCTTTTAGATATAAATAACCTTTATAAATATACTTTCGTGATAAATACTTATTCGATTCCAGTCAACGCGGACTCGACTTCTGTGCATGTTAAAATAAAATCCGGATTCTCTAGCAAGTTTTGGAAAATCATGACACCAATTGGTGCCAGCTCTAAATGAAAAAGCCATACTTATTTTTTTTAAATAGTGTAAAATTATTACTCTGCTATTACAAGATCAATTATACACCATCTGATTACATGCTCCCAGCAGAAATATTATAAAAGGATGACAAGCATGTTTTTATTATTTTATCTACGCTGATGTAAGCAATCAGTTACGCCATTTGCTTTTTCCTGTGACAGCTGGAGATATCAAACACCTTTGACACGATCTGTACAGACAAATTAAATTGGACAATTTTATACCAACCAATAAGATGACTATTTTCTAAAAACGATATGTCAAAATTCATAAAAATGAAACTATTGAATTTAAAATCATTCTAACTGGTGAGTGGTCAATAATAAATTTAATCAATTATAATTTATTATGAGCAATGATTCCTAATAAATGCATATAGTGCTTCAACATATTCAAGTACTGAAAATAACGAACAGATATAAATACCAAAAATCTTTCTATTGATAACATATTGTAAGCGAAGGAATATTTAATTTCTTTAATTACAATTAAATTTATCATTATTACGTATTCACTACTTTCGGATATATTCTATCAATCTCTACTAAACTGTGTGTCTCTACCAGTCTCTATTAAACTACATATAATCGATTGAGACACAACCATACCCGAAGTGAATTTTTTATAATACGCCTACGTATCAAATATTTAATTTTGTATACGCTTAATTTTAAGTATTACTTTGAATTGTGCAATCACCATTTTATCTTTTCTGATTGTTAGATACATTGCGAAAGAGACACGATTTAGTCTATATACATATATCGATGATAATGCTCGAATTTCATTCTCAAGAGTATAGTATTGATCATAAGTATTTTGTCCCTGAATAATAAATTGTTACATTATCGACAACTAACGGGTACTTCAGGTTTACTGGGAGGATGTCAGTTTACAGTACGTTGACCACATAAATAGTAAATCACGATGACGTAGTGTTTTTTCTCGTTACCTAACTTTCTGCACTTTTCGAAAAGTGCAAATTCCTGTTGAATGATATTTTAAAGTAACCAATGAGAACTTGCATTTTTGAAAAGTGAATAAAGTTTAGGTAACGAGGAACAAACCTAATAATTTATAAGATTTACAATATTCATTCCAGATCTTTTAGTGTTACACCATTTATTGTTAAAGATAAAAGAACAGACTCCCGATGATCATCAGTATTCAGGATCCTAGTTATTAAATGCTGATTGGCTGAAACGATATGATAGCGTCTCTTTTGACCAATGACATTTCTGTTACAAGGAACACGTGCCATTACCCCCGCCACTTTACAAATTTCGATTTTTCTACCAGTACTACCAGCCTATAATGGTCAGTTTGGTCAGTCTCAGTCAGTCTTGCTAAGGTTGCAGAGTGTCGTGTATGAGGGTTCGTGCTGGTGGTGGTGGAGTTGAGGTTAATTCCCAAAAAATGCTAATGTGACTGTAGTTTTACAACTCTGTTAAAAAATAAAAAAATTATATTCCTTTCTGTATAACGCACCGTAGCCGAGGATGGACAGTAGCAAAAAGTTCGATAACCCGAATCCCATAAGCGATGCTAATCCTTTTAGCAGATTGATATTCTGGTGAGAACCTTTGTTCAGCTTATATTACGTCACGTTCAGTCACTATTACTTTTGAAGCTCGTTGTTTCAAAGTTAATTTATAAAACCATTGTGGAAAAGAGTTTTGTAATCTTAAGATATAGTTTACCATTGTTTAGATACTTTATGGAAGTATTTTTTTTGCATATCTCTCTAATGCTTTTATGTTGCATAGTATAAGCTGTTTATGATATGCCTATGTTATTAAATAATAATCATATATGTATTATGAAACTGAGTATATCATTCATTGCTCTCATTGTTATCCTTTTGTTCTCTGTATATACCAGTATATAACCAATATCCATTTTTACTCGTGTATATACATATATATTCGAGACTTTAACGAATGTTCCATAGTTATGGTGATTGATGGAAATCCCTATTATCAGGACATAATACAGATCTTAGCATTTGATGCTCCTAGAAGTTTTCTTAAGAGAAACCGTAATCGATTTTGACACACATGTATCATATGAATAAGGAAAAACTCTAAGAATCGCTGTACGGAACAATCTCGTGATTGAACAGTTTTTCAGTCAGGCAATTGATCCCAATCAATCTCAATCGAAGCCTTCCGAGAACGTGTCGGCCTTCTTCCAATTTCCTAATTAATCTTTACATAATGGATAAAATATACATAAACATAATTAATGACTGTATTAATCGAAATTTTTCGATAAAATCTGGTTCGGGATCGGCTGAATCTTATGCTAATCAGATTTGTTAGATTTTATCGAAAGAATTCGATCAAGATGAATTTGATTGCAAAATTTTTCGGATTCAAAATCTTTCCGACTCACGATTTCTACCGAATTTTATTATCCATGTGATAAATTTGGCTGTTTAAAAATCGAGTAAGCTTCCTCCTTAAGCTCTGTAAACAGTGGAACAAATAACAGTATTTTATTCACTTTTGTAGATTTTACTATCATAATAGATATCGGAGACTGTTAATGGGCCTTGTTATTTGTTGAAGAATTATAAGGCACACTGTAGAAATTGTCTAACTCATTTTCTATTGTTTATAGACTTATTATATGTGACTATAAATTGTCTATACTGTATTAGGTTTAATAATAAAAATGTTTTAATCTTCTTTAAATATTTTTACAAGGCTTTGCTCTTTTATGATTTCTACTCAGAAACTGTCTCATAACGGTCCAGACTAATAAGTTTGATATAAATTATATATATATATATATATCCCTTTTGTCAATTCATTAGTTTAAGTTAATCAATAGCCACATGACACAGATCTTTAAATAGGATCAAGTTGAGACAATTTATGTAATTTCTGTTTTATTTTATGAGTCATCACTTCATTTGAACCAGAGCTTCAAGTAAATTTATTTTGGTCAAGCCATCTTGTTGATTGCAAGTCATTCAGTTTTTTAAGTGATACTAGATTGTATAATGACATAGTGGAACTCTATATTGTAATAATAATTGAATACATAGAGGACTAATTGTTTCAAGTAATAACTCTTCAATCATAAATTTGTTTTTCCATATAAGGTGGTTGAAGCCTCTCTTTTCTTATGGAAGGAATAATGATTTGGAGGTGAAAAATCTTTACAATGCACTACCAAGGGACCACAGCGAACGTCTTGGAAATAAATTAGAACGGTCAGTACTGATGTAATACTGTATCTTATATCGTGATACTTTATCAAACAGAAATGACATTTGGTTCACCCTATCACAGAAATTGGAATGAAGAGCTGAAAAAAGCAGAAGAGAAAAAGCGGAAACCAAGACTACTCAATGCACTTATCAAGACTTTCTTTTGGTCATACATGTACTATGGAGGATGGATTTTATTAATATCTTGTGTAATAAGGTACTAATTACTCTTTAAGTTTTTTATAACTGTCATCCTATATGATTATCTTCAAACTCCACTCAATACAATAGTCAATTATATTAATTGCAGAGTAGTACAGCCTCATGCTTTGAGTCTTTTAATATCACATTTCACGCCTGGGTCAGACTCTACCCCCCAAAGAGCATACACTTATGCCACTATTGTCATAGTACTGGCAATAATATGTACCTTTGTGTCTCACCATTGTAATATGGGACAATTATTAATCGGTATGAGAGTTCGTGTGGCGTGTTCTTCATTAATTTATAGAAAAGTGAGTGATATCAAATTTTGATTGATATTAAATACAAATAATCAGTATTGCATAGATCCACGTAATATTTAAATTACATTTCTACTTTCTATTTAGATTCTACGTCTATCAACATCGGCAGTCGGTAGAACAGCTGGAGGACAAGTAATAAATTTGTTATCAAATGACGTAGCTAGGTTCGATAATCTCTTCATGTTTCTTCATTATATTTGGATAATGCCAATTCAAGCAATATTAATTGGCTTTTTTATATGGCAAAGTGTGGGCATTGCTGCCCTAGCCGGATTAGTTTTGATCACTTGTCAAACAATTCCAGTACAAGGTTAGCATTGTGTCGCTTAATAATAATTACGACCATTATTCCTGTCGAACTTATTGTTATGCTCTACCCATTTCGTTTTCTATGCTATTAACACAACTATCGTACTATAATACAATTGTTCTATAGGCTATATGAGCAAGTGGACCTCAAAGCTTCGATTAAAAATTGCTCTTAGAACAGATGAAAGAGTCCGGCTAATGAGTGAAATTATTGGTGGAATTCAGGTTATTAAAATGTACACCTGGGAGAAACCGTTTGAGAAGCTTGTGTCAATGGCTAGAATGTAGGTATTGATACATTCATTGATCTAGAAGTTTTCATTAATTATTAGTTACGTGTGTCATGATATGACTATGATAACCACAGAATCCATTTGAAACCATATGTCATGTTAAAGATATTAATCTGCACTTGGCCTTTGTTGGACCACTGGGAAACTCTAAATTTTATATGCAGTTAAAGCTTAAAAGTATTAGATAACATTGCAATTTTAATATGAGTAGAATTTTATTGATTAAAAAATAGGATGATATCTATCAGGCTTAAGTATGCCAAGCGGATTATAATCAGTATAGAAATTTTTAATGGAGGAAAACAAATATTTTTTTTTAGTTCACTCCAAATATTTATAATTTCTATGTATTTTATTTATTTCTTTCAGATATGAAGTCAAGGTTCTCACTTTGAATTCTTACTTAAAAGGTTTCAATCTCGCAACTTTCGTGTTCACGGAACGTACTACACTATTTTTTACCCTAATGACATACGCTCTAATGGGTAACGTTATATCAGCTGATAAGGCCTTTTCAATTGCACAATATTTCAACATTCTTCAAGCAACTATGGCTATTTTTTATCCTCTGGCAGTATCATCAAGTGCCGAAGCCTTAGTTTCTATCAAGCGATTACAAGTAAGTTTTACTTGTCTATACGCCAATTGATTATAGTTGTATGAACCACACTTCAGTGACTCGTGCGTCACTGAGTTAATTTCTAGAGTACTATTTGTTTCAATCGATTCTAATGGACGTTTAGTGAAATCGATCCTGACTAAAAATAGAGAATAATCTCTTTACCGCCATATTTATAACTTGTTAATGATAACAAGCTTTATTGTTTAATAGATTAATATAAATTATTTTCAAAACATCCGTAGTCATCCGTAGTCCGTAAGTGTATATAGTACTGATTTCTCAAATTGAGTAACATCTTATTGGGATGGTATAGGCAAAAGACTTCGAATTTTATTATTAACATATTAAGTGGGTAAATACTAAAATTTATTCACACTGTATGTACAACTGTGTAAATATGACTTTTACTCTTAGTAATACTGTTTAACTGATTATTGTGCCTTGTAATATTTATGACACTTGTCAACTAAATTTATAGCAGTGTTCTAAACAAATAAGACTCTTCTATTAAACTAATAAGAATGTCTGATACTTTGTTTGAAGAATTTTTTAATGTTGGATGAAAATGTGCCTTCATTAACATCACAATCTTCCAATGAAAAAGTCGGAGTGATAGTGAAAGATGTCACGGCTTCCTGGACGGAAAAATCAATCTCGAATACCCTTCACAAAGTAAACTTAAAAATCCCACCGGGAAACCTTTGTGCCATAGTGGGACCAGTTGGATCTGGCAAGGTAAATATGCAAGAAGGACTTGAAAATAAATTAATAAATTAATAAAAAATGTTGTAAAAGTAGTATCTGCATATATAACAATTAAAAATATGTCCTATTACTTTTTTTATTCGGTTGCAGAGTTCTTTCCTTCAATTGATGCTTGGGGAACTACAACCATCCCAAGGAAAGGTTATTGCAGGAGGTATTGTTTCATATGCCAGTCAGGAAGCATGGCTATTTTTAGGCACGGTGAGGAATAACATCCTCTTTGGCTTACCATATGACAAAGACAAATATAAAAAAGTAACAGAAGCCTGTGCTCTTGTCAAAGATTTTGAACAGTTCCCTCAGGGTGATAAAACGTTCGTAGGAGATCGAGGTAATTCTCTAAGCGGTGGACAACGTGCTCGAATTAATTTAGCCAGGTACGATCAGCGCTACTTTTTTTTAAATTTATTCAATCATACAAAATGTAGTCCTGCGAGGTTACTCAAAAATCCACCACCTGATCATGCCCGTCAGATCATCATTGACATTCATGCACGGACTAGAAATAGCGTGCGAATGAGTAACAGTAAAATCTAGTCGGCATTCTATAATATTAATTCTTTACATAACAGTGTAATAAATTGCAATAAGTTCGATAGCTAATCAACGTGATTATCGCTCTAGGTCATTTCTCGCATTTTTTTAGTCTTCTTCAGGGTTGTTGGGGAGAGAATTTAAAAAACTGACCTTCCCACATTACTGCGCGTCAAGCATGCGCTTTAGTCGTTTGTCAAACATAAAAAAAATAGAATCTTATTTAATTTATTGAGCTTCGAATGCAACACAAAATTGAGTGATGCCGACCATACTTCATTTCCTTCTTATATAACAGGATAATATTTAAACAGGTCTGAGGGAAAGTGGCCTGTAATCACGAGATTGTAATTCACTGTTATTGATAACAGTTCATGATCGTCTAACAAGTGTTAGGTATTCGTTGAAGAATGTAATCTATAAGTTAAAACCTCATCATGTTATCAGTATCTACGTAATATCATGTATTTATAATTTGATTTATCATTACAGAGCTGTGTATAGAGACGCTGATGTTTATTTACTCGATGATCCACTCTCCGCTGTTGATACGCATGTGGGGAAGCATCTATTTGATCAATGCATTAATGGATACTTACGTAGCAAGACCAGGATATTGGTTACGCATCAGGTTCAGTACTTAAAGGATGCAGACTTGATTGTCATACTAAATAACGTATGTGCATTTGTAAATATAAAATAGGAATGAATAATGGATCATGTAATAGTATTTTAATTGGCTTCTCTCATTGTAAAGGGCCAGATCGAAAATCAAGGTACGTTCGAAGAATTGCAAAAGAGCAGTGTGAACATTGCTAAACTTATCACTACCGAAGATCAGGAGGAGAAACCAAGTGAAGTTTCTCTCCGTAAACGCTTGGTATCCGAAGTTTCCTATGCCTCCGCTGTGGATGACGAGGAGGGCGAGGAAGAGCCTCAGGAAACCGAAGAGCTGATGGCCAAGGGTGAAATGTCCAAATCTGTTTACTGGAAATATATCAGAGCTGGGGCTTCGATTTTCGCTGTGATCCTGTTCATTATGTTCCTCGTACTCGGGCAGTTTGGTAGCAGTGGATCTGATTATTGGGTAGCGTATTGGTAAGTAAATTGTATATAACTTACTTCAATTGAACGTAATCATTTCATACTATCTGATTACGAAATGTATGATAAATATCTATTTGTAGGATAAGACAAGAAGAGCTAAAATTAATGTACAATACAGAATTCTTAAGAAATTTAAATGAATCCTCATTTAATTCTACAACAATAATACCGTCAATTTTATCAAGAGATAATATTGGAAATAATGTGTTTAATGACACTTTGGATATTATTAGTACAATTTCTCCTTTTGCGGAAAATATCACTGAGGAAAGTTTTAATTCTACAAAATCGTTGAACAATCTCGAAAGTGTTACCAGTCTTACCACGGAGTGGGCTGATGAATTGTCTACAATATTTAATGATGCCTCGGAAGGTTTACCGCTACCAGAAAAACTCCAAAGTAATAATTCAGTACGTACTTCGATTAATAATATGAATGACAATTCATCGGAAATTTGTTAGATATTGCTAATTATTTTCATTATTTTTGTTATTTTCATTAGACCAAGCTACCTATTGAGATTTCTTATATGGATACAAGCACTGCATTGTGGATCTATGGAGCCTTTGTTGCTCTAAGTTTCGTTGGAACTACCTTGAGAAATATTTTCTTCTACAGGATATGCATGAACGCTAGTAGAAACTTGCACGACTTGATGTTTTCGTGCATATTGAAAGCGCCAATGCATTTTTTTGATTCACATTCGTCTGGCCGAATACTTAATAGATTTTCAAAAGACATAGGAGCAGTGGATGAAATTCTGCCGTCGACAATAATAGAATCCATCCAAGTATTTGCCGTAATGACAGGAATTTTGCTCCAAGTGGTGATAATCAATTGGTGGGCGATATTCCCAATATCCGTTATGGGATTTTTCTATTGGAAGATCCGAACTATATATATGGCCACAGCTTGGAATATCAAGAGACTGGAAGGTGTGACAAAGAGTCCCGTCTTCTCTCACGTGAACTCCTCCATGTCAGGTTTAGCAACGATCAGAGCATCCAGAGTTCAGGAAATGGTGCGCAAGGATTTTGATGGATTCCAGGATGTTCATACTGGTGCTACCTACTTACTAATAGCTTCGAGTACAGCCTTTGGTTTTTGGCTGGATGTCGTGTCGAACGTGTTCGTTGCCGTCGTGACATATAGCTTCATCTTACTAGATAGTGGAGATACCTTCGCCGGGAACGTCGGTCTGGCAATTTCCCAGGTTCTTATATTGTGTGGTATGCTGCAGCATGGTATGAGACAGAGTTCTGAGATGGTGAGTCAAATGACAAGCGTCGAGAGGATCCTGGAGTTTACCAAATTGGAGAAGGAAGGTCCGTTTGAAAGTAATCCTACGCACAAGCCACCGGCGACCTGGCCTTCCAAAGGTCAACTTAAATTCGACCATTTATATCTACGTTACTCGGACACCGATGCTCCTGTACTGAAGGATCTCAATCTGATTGTCAGACCGGCGATGAAAGTTGGTGTAGTTGGTAGAACTGGAGCTGGGAAGTCTTCGTTGATCTCGGCCTTGTTCCATCTAGCCAAATTGGACGGTGATATCTACCTGGACGAAGTGAGCGTAAAGAAAATTGGATTACACGATCTGCGCAGCAAAATCTCAATCATTCCGCAAGAGCCAGTGCTCTTCTCTGCTACTTTAAGAGACAATTTGGATCCTTTCCATAAATTTGAGGATGCTGCGCTTTGGGATGCGCTGGAGGAAGTTGAGTTAAAAAATTCTGTTCCATCCTTGGATCACCAAGTTAATCACGGTGGCAGCAACTTTAGTGCTGGACAGCGCCAGCTACTCTGTCTTGCTCGTGCTATAGTGCGGAATAACAAAGTCCTGGTCCTTGATGAAGCGACAGCTAACGTCGACCCCACCACCGATGCTCTTATCCAAACTACTATCAGGAGAAAGTTCAAGAACTGTACAGTCCTTACCGTTGCCCACAGACTTAACACTATCATGGATAGTGATAAAGTGCTAGTTATGGATCAAGGTGAAGCTGTGGAATTTGGTCATCCTCATGAGTTACTTCAGAACGAGAATGGGTACTTCTCGAAGATGGTCCGCGAGACGGGAACAGTTATGACAGAGCAATTAAAGAGAATTGCCAAAGAGGTATTGTCTTAAAATAATTTTTTTTTTCCTTTTTCTACATAGCCTTTCAGAATAATATAACTCATTTTTTATTCCTCCTTATTTTCCAGACGTTCGAAAATATCCACGAGGAAGTAGTTGCTGTTCATCAAAGTAATGGCATTGTCAGCATACAGGAGACACTTCAATGATTCCTCATGAAATGCTAGAATGTGGACTTCGAATTCGTAAATATCAAAATCCAATAGATAATACCGTACGAGTTGGAACGTTGTACAATTAAGCTTAAGATATCGGTGCTATCAATAATCGATAATTTACAGGAAATCAGTATTCTTGTTTATTGATGAGTGATATAATGTTCATAGCCATGAATGGTCAATAATAATTGTACTGAGAGAACGTTCCTACGTCGGGCTGATGCTAGTACTTTTTTATCTTGCTTAATTTCTTATTATACAGAAACGTCCTTAAGATCATCCGTACTTAACAGTTCTTTTTAAAATGCTGAAGGAAACAATTGCAGTTTAACATAAATTATGAATATTTATACGGGTTTTTTTTAGTAAGAATTATATGTATACAAATTCAATTATAATGACAATATCAAGTTAAGACTTGAAACGCGTGAGTTTGTACTTAAATTTACGCTTTTTTTCTCTCTATGCAGTGTTATACACGAGTATTGCAGCAACTGAAGTTTACCATTCAATTTGATTTCTATGGAAGTATTATCTTCAGATGGTGCAGTACTCCAAAATAATTTTGTATAAACATTCACAGTACATTGTACTTTAAACAAATAGTAATAGTAGTAGATGAATTATGTTGAAGCTGATAAAACTTAATATACTTTAATTATACGCGTCCGAAAACCAGAACCAATATAGCATTAACGTTTATTACTCATCGAATTGTGCATGTGTATACTTAACTTTTGTGAAAGATGTATAGTATAAGATGCCAAGAGTGTTTACGTATTACAGTAATCAAAGAAGTGAACGTGTTCTACACACTTTTCTGTATCTGTACATGGCAGTGTTCATATTGTAATTGTTGCATACTTATGTAAAGCACCAAATGGCTTATTTACTTCATGTATTTTATTGAACTCATCGAACAAAAATTGCCTCAAACTGTATTACTTGTGAGATACAAGTTACACAGATATTTTTCTATAACATGATTTTATCTTACAGTAAGATGTGACATCTCTCAAAGAATAGGTCAATGTGAGATGCGCAGAGCATAAGCCCCTCTTCTTCATAAGAAAATTATATTTTTACTAGGGCCTAAACTCACAGATTGCGATCGTTGTTGCGGTCGCGATGTAACATGTACAAACTGTTTCATAGAACAAATATTCAATAAAAAATTATTCACTCAAATATTCTGGGTTTTATATTTTACTATGATGAAATTTTTCTTATCCTAAATTACGAAATATTAAGAAACAATCAAATTAATTGAATGTCACCATTTTTTACTAAATCAGCCACTGCACTGTATTGTACAATGTGTTGCGAACCTTCTTCAAAGTCCACTTCCTCATCAACTGTTCCTGGCACTATGATTCCTGTTATCCTTTTATTAGCCCTGAGAAATACATGAGCATGTATATTTGGCTTGACGGTCATAGTTTCAATTTCAAATTTTTGTAAAACATTGGGCATGTGTTGCAGTGCCAAGGTTCTGAACAGTAGTTCTATACTACTTAAATAATCTTTAGCAAACCGCAGTTCATCTGATGACAAGTACCCATCTCCACGATCACGTTGAGCTTCTTCTGTTAGAATATGCATTGCATACTGCTCAATCTTCTCCAGGCGGCATCTCAAATAGCTAGATATTATAAACCGTATCCTATTGATTTCCATCTGATGAATTAAGGATTTCATCGAGCCCTTTCCTAGACTTTTCATGTTATCTTCCATGTGAGATATTTGCTGTAGCATACATTCCACAGCATCTGATTGATGAGGCAAAATTTCTGGTGCAAATTTCTCGTTCAACCAAGCATTCTCAATATCTTGCAAAACGCTCTGCGCCGTTACACCACCGTCCTCGTCGCTTTCTTCAAGAAATTCTGCATTCTCCTGAACCACCTCGTCTACCTCTTCCATTTCTGTTCACAATTTCAGCAATACAACTTACTAACTACTACCATTTACTATTGTTCTTACAAATTTAAAGATACCTTCTGCACTGTCTGCTGTAGGTTAGGGTATCATAAGTGTTAAATGAATTAACCGACATGTTTAAAAGGAATCCAGAAGGTCATCCATACCACCATTGTTATGCATTATTGAGATTCAAATAATAAAATAGAACTTTATGCTAATTGGTTAGGAATTATACCTCAATATTAAGAAAGTAATTCCAAAAATCATATAATATACATTATGTAAGAAATGAATAAATATATATGACAACATTGAAACATTATATATGACTTGCCCTTGATACTAAATACACACTAGTAAAGAGAACTGCTAGTCTTATGCAGTCTTATGGGTAGTTCTGTCTAATAGCTACTGGGCACAGTGGGCATAGAAGATATGCATGGACCAGCATATAATTTCTGGAGGGATTTGAAAAGCCATATATTTTGTTTAAAAAATAAAATGCACGTGGGGTGACCCTGTTTACCAATATCTCTTTAAAAAATGTTATACAAAAGGATCTAATATTTTGATAAAATCATCAAAAAATAAGCATATCGAGAGAGAGGAAGAGTTTGTAAATATTATAAGAAACTTCTATCACTATTTAAAATAATTACTCTTGTTATGCCCACGTAGGGTTTCTGTCTATAAGAGTGCAGGACTCCCAGGGTATTCCTCAATCCGTCGTAACTTAATAAGCACCGTCTTAAGACTGTTTGGAGACTTAGACACACGTTAAGTATATAGAGCACACGGCAGGCAGTAGTACAAATGGGGCCTACAACTTGAGAGATCGGTGCATATTTAAACGGAACACTCGGACGACAACTCGAGCCGCATCCTGCAGTGGACCAAGTAGCTCCGGACGCCATCTCTTTCTCTTTCTTCCTAATCCTCTGCAAAATTTGACAACCCGCGGTGGCTACCCTTTCCCGTAACGCCAAAGTAACCGTTTACTTGGATTAGTTTGTTCCTGGACGATTTTCTCCAAGTAAATAATTTTTTAAAAAAGGTGAGAAACCATACACTTGGATTGTGACAAGAAATCAAGTGTCACATGAGGAATATTATTTGTATCGTATTCGAAAAAGTGTCATGTACGACACGATAATTTTGGTCTACAAAAATGTAAGAAAATAGACAGTATTTGAAAAAAAAAAATTTCTCATATTTTTTGTTGCTTTCTTACAGTCAAGCATGTCTGTGATGTCGGGACCAAGTTACTCTGCATATACCTGGACTGCCCAGGGTGGCGGTTTTGGTAACCAAACGGTGGTGGACAAAGTACCCCCGGAAATGCTCCACTTGGTTGATGCTCACTGGTATCAATTCCCACCGATGAATCCCCTATGGCACGCGATCCTTGGCTTCGTGATCGGGTGCCTGGGTGTGGTCTCCGTTATCGGCAATGGTATGGTTGTCTACATCTTCACCACGACTAAAAATCTCAGGACCCCTAGCAACCTCCTCGTGATCAATCTTGCCTTCTCGGACTTTCTCATGATGTTCTGCATGGCGCCACCCATGGTACGGTGCCACCTGATATAATAAAAATGATCTATTACTCGAAACATCTGATCTAGGGAAATATATTTTGACATTTCTACTTTTATATTATCTAGGTAATTAACTGCTACTACGAAACTTGGGTGTTCGGTCCACTGATGTGCGAAATATACGCAATGTTGGGGTCCCTGTATGGATGCAGTTCCATCTGGACAATGACAATGATCGCTTTCGACAGATACAACGTGATCGTCAAGGGGTTGGCCGGCAAACCGTTGACCATCAACGGAGCACTCCTCAGGATCCTGGGAATCTGGTTATTTGCTGTCATCTGGACGGTTGCTCCAATGATTGGATGGAACAGGTAAGACCGGGTGTTTTTAATTTAAAAAAATTAATTACGCTTCGAAATACACATACATATATATATCTCCCTTAGATATGTACCTGAAGGTAACATGACAGCCTGTGGTACTGACTACCTCAACAAGGACTGGTTCTCGCGATCGTACATCTTGGTGTACAGTGTCTTCGTCTACTATATGCCTCTGTTCCTCATCATCTACAGTTACTTCTTCATCATTCAGGCTGTTTCAGCTCACGAGAAGAACATGAGGGAGCAGGCCAAGAAGATGAACGTCGCCTCCCTAAGATCATCTGAGAATCAAAACACCAGTGCTGAATGCAAGCTGGCTAAGGTAAAACTTGAAAGATAAAAATGATTTATAAAAACATAATAAATTTTAATTTTAATCAAATTTCACAGGTAGCTCTGATGACCATCTCTCTATGGTTCATGGCATGGACCCCATACCTGGTGATCAACTATGCTGGTGTCTTTGAGTCAGCCAAGATCACTCCACTCTTCACAATCTGGGGATCGCTCTTCGCCAAGGCCAACGCCGTATACAATCCCATTGTCTATGGCATCAGGTAAATCCTTTCTAACGACCCCAGACATTTTTACAATTATCACATCTTTTTAATGTATGATCAATTATGTTTTAGTCATCCGAAATATCGTGCAGCTCTCTTCCAAAGATTCCCATATCTGTCTTGTGCCAATGAGTCGGCTCCATCTGTCGATGCTACCTCAACGGTATCCGGCACGGCGACGCTCAGCGACAGCGAGAAATCTGCCGCTTAAACAGTCATAAAGTTGTAAACAAATGACAGGAACAAGAAAACTAAAAATCAGGCAACGCTAACGGAATTTCGCATGGAATCGACCTGGAGGACAGTAATGATAATGTCTGAGATAAAAAACATCTATAGAAGTTGTTATTCATACTTCCTACTGGAATACTCAAAATCCATCAGACTGTATATATCAAAAAATCTTATGAAAAAAATCAATGAGGAAGATATAGTTATAATAACTATTTAGCGACGTGAATACAATTGATCTAGGTCGTTTCCAAGAACAAAGATTGAAACATCGCGTCAATTGGCTTATGGGAATCAGGATGGCGGGGGTCCATTAATTACAAAAGAGTGACAAAACGCAACCGCGCCTCACGTATAGTTCTAATGATCGACTGAGTAGAGTTTGTCTACCCTTGATTTTATGATTCGATTCTCACCACAATTCGAATCGTTTACAATCGAACGATAGAACATATTCGCACGTTGATCATTCGTCCATGATACGAGGCCCTCGAACGGTTCTTAAAAGTTTCGCTATAAGAGCGACAAAAATGCCATATCATCGTTCTAACCTGGCGATTACGTCTAACTGTGTTTTATTTTGTAAGTCTTAATACACCATGCAAGCAAGTCACCCTGCCTATTTTATTGATCTTATTTCACACTAGGAAGCTACATACAAGCTTCTCCTAGAACATACTCGTGAATTCATACTCATGAATATATTTAATGACCTTATTAATATGTATTTATATTAGGTTACTAACGCGGCTATGATTATTTGTAGGTTTCTTTAGGTGTTATCGGTGTCGAAGAATTATGATTCAAATTATTGTCTTGCTTCTAATCTCATGATTCAACGGTAAGATGAACTGCCTAAGCTTTTCCATCTGCTGTACCCGTCGAAGCTGTATCAGCATTTGCTGCAGCTGCTGTCGTGGAGGCAGCTGCAGATTCATTGGTTGAACCACATACTAGAAATGGGATCCTTTCCTTCAATGCTGCTCTGTATTTTGGGTGGCTGTGGTATAACATTTTGTAATATGAGTTTATTGGACAAAGAATATTTTTCACATAGAGAGAAAATCTGTTTTACCTGATACCATATACAATTGGATTGTATGTGGCATTTGTTTTAGCGAACAGTGAGCCCCATATTGTGAATAATGGACTAATTTGACCGTTGAATATTCCCATGTAATTGATAACTAAATATGGCGTCCAAGCCATGAACCAAAGGGAAATTGTAGTTAAAGCCACCTACAATAATAACAATTTATTTGAACTGATAGTTATATTAATTAAATATTGTAATCACCTTAGCTAACTTTGCTTCTGCACTAGCTGCTTGATTATCCCCTGAGCGTAGTGACGCCACGTTCATTTTTTTGGCCTGCTCTCTCATTCCTCTCTCATGGGCAGCAACAGTCTGTTTATGCCAATAAATAAATAACACAAGGTAATTACTAAATTAATCCTCTAATACATTAACTTAAGGAATTCTTGATTCGCATTACCGAAACGATAAAGTAGTAGCTGTAAATTATGGTAAATAATGGTGTGTAATATACAAAAATGGAGTAAACCAGAATATAAGATCTAGAAACCCAACTCTTGTTAAGATAATCCGTACCGCAGGACGTCATATTACCTTCAGGAACGTATCTAATAGAAAAAGTTAAAGAATAGAAAGCTCATTATAGTAATTAGGATATTATTTTATTTTCTTACCTGTTCCATCCTACCATTGGTAAAATTGTCCAAACCAAGGCGAATGACCATATTAATAGAATTTGAAGCAAAGCTCGTTTAATGGTTAAGGGCGTTCCAGACATTCCCTAAA
The DNA here is from genome assembly GCA_963971525.1 of Cephus spinipes. Lineage (NCBI taxonomy): Eukaryota > Metazoa > Arthropoda > Insecta > Hymenoptera > Cephidae > Cephus > Cephus spinipes. Next base: position 15,550,206 of record OZ020578.1, read on the forward strand.
TAAATATTTGTAATGATAGAATTGATTATTAATTGAAAAAACGTAAGTGGTTACCGAAAATTTACCTTGACAATTACATTGTATCTGTCCAGCGAAATAGCAGTCATTGTCCATATTGATGCACCGCCACACAAGGAACCAACCATTGCGTAGATATCACACATAAGAGGTCCTGGATGAAACTTTAGACTAATGAAAAGAGTCATAGCTTTTAAGTAACATTGCAAAACATTAATTACCTAGAACCCAAGTCTCATAATAGCAATTGACGACCATGGGTGGTGACATGATTATCATCATTAGGAAATCCGAGAAGGCCAGATTAACGACGAGAAGATTACTCGGTGTCCTGAGGGATGGTGTCATCAAAAATACATAGACAACTACCCCATTTCCGCACCATCCTAATATCCCGATGACAATCATTACCAGTCCTAGAATCTTGTGCCATAAAGGATCCATTGGCGGGTATTGGTACCTGAAACACGTAATAATAAAATACAATACTAGAATATTGGTAATTAAGGATATAGAATTGGTATATCTAATTTAATTTACCAATGTGAATCTATCAAGTGTATCATCTCAGGTGGAACTTTATCAACAACTGTTTGATTATTGTAACGCATCCACTGTCTTGCTGCCTGTGGTCCTATCGTAATCAATGTTTCTGATATTATAGTGGCTACGGTGACTGTGGTTGAGTATTCATTGCTAACTGTATGACTGTTATTAAAATTTTTGGAGATTAATTCCTTGGCCATCTCCATATCCTGTGGACATATACACATTCCTTCTGATCGTTTACCATTGTTCTTTGTGAAATGATATTTTTTAATTATTTATTGTAATATTTGATACTTACTTATACACTCTTTAACACTTATTGGATTCACTTTTTCTAAAAAGATGGAAGTGGTTTCGATTCGAGAGACATTTAATTATTTACAGTGCTAAAAGTGATGGGAGTCAGCACAAGACTCCTGGACTGTCCCTTTCTTAAATAGGCATACGAAGAAGCCATTTATTAAAATATTCTAATCCATAGTATCTAGAATATGTAGCGCTTTTAACATTTTAGATCTACAAGGTGCACCGAGACACTTCAGCATCGACCAGCATAGCATGTATACTTCTTCGGAAGCTCAGTGAGACTTGTATATGCAAAAAAGGTATTGGATTCATCTGTTTCTAATGTCTCTACCCTATATATCGTTTAATGTAAGGTAGTTCTAAATGCACTGCTTGATCTAGATTCATATGTCAGTTATACTTTAATATAATCCATTTAATGGTATTCTGCATATGACGGTATAAAGCGTAAATCTTATTTATTTAATTAATTTAAGATCCAGTTTTGTACTAGATCATACACGTTATATTTGGAATTATGTTTGTTGACAGATGTATAAAATGACACACAAAGTTATTTTATAGTTCTTACGATTCTACGTATGTGCTGACTACGTCCTTCCTGCATAGCCATTTCTAATTCATGTGCAAGGTGAAGTAAATTTGTAGGATCAGTTTGTAGTAGGACATGCTCGATTTCATCGGGTGTCTCCGTATTCTTCAGCATAAAATCCAAAGTTATTAAAGGTGTTACTTGATTTAGAAGAGATCTCGAAGCAATCTAGAAATTTAGTTATTAAAAAAAAAAATGAAACTAATCTCATCATTAACGATGATACATCATTTATACTTACTTGAACGTCGAATCTCCATTCCATATTCTGATATTGTGGTAACTTTATACCAATATTTGTTAGTGCATCTGATACCTCTAACTTCTTTACTTCGTATAATTTTTTCAATAAAGTTTCCTTTTCGTCCGTAAAACCAAGTGCTACAATAGAGTCACGAAAATCCTTGTCACTCAGCTAGAATATTATAAAGATTTATGAATTTTTTATAAAACCTAAGAGCATTACAAAATTTTGAAAAATATATGTTCTATAAACACCTTGTATTTGCAGCTCTCAATTATTAAATTCACAAGAGCTTCAACAGTATTCTTAATAACATCAGGCTCTACTTCCAGTTTTTCTAGAATAAAAGTAAAAACAAATATTCAAAACCCTTTTTAAACCATTAAATTGTATCACATAAAATACATACGGCCAGCAGCACTGTAATGCTTGAAATTAGGTCCCTTCTGCAAGTAATCAAGTGCCAATTTACAGAAATCCTGTAATACTAAAAAAGACAGACAATCATTGAAAAAAACCAATCGAGAAGTAAAATTCATAAAAGATTAAACAACTCTTGTACCTTGAGGTGTTTGTTCAGCTAGAAACAATAGATGTTTCTTCTGGTCAACTCTCAGAGTAAGCAACATGATTTTCAATCACAAGTGCAATCTCACGTAATTATCTTCCTACAATGTCTAACAAAAGAAATACAAAAAATCAACTTGAGAATAATACCTAATAAGTAAAACAATAATAAAGAATATTGACAGCTGATATTTCTCACCATTGAACACAGCTGATCGGCTCATCGTTCGTTTACACAACAATTCAAACAATTTTAAATATCGAAACGCGGAACTGAACCAAAATTAATATCTTACCGGCAGCCACGATAGTCATTGTTATTCAAAAGAAGGCGTACAAAAGGTATATTGAAAAGGACATTAAATCTATAAAATACCCAATCACATGTTTCAATTATACTTTATTTCGAATATGTACACTGGTTCTTAAACATTCACATACAAAAAGACGCGTCTGCAAGACAGCGATCTGAACCTCACGTCACATAAAATTCCGACCTGATTTTTATGCACTTATTTATTTTCACTCTATTCTCTATTTATGATTCTGCAAAAAAATCATTTGCAGAAAGAAAATTGCCAAGCTAAATGTCACATAATTCGATAGAGGTACAACCAAATAATTCATTTATCACTACGCAGCTCTGAAAAATGGATGCAGAAGGTATGTCAAAGTTACACGAATTTTTCAAAAGTTTTATTGAAATAAGTTCCATCTGCAAGAAGAGAATATTCAGTTAAGAAAATCTTAACGCCGTTTTACAAGACGGTTAGCAGTGTTTCCAATAATTTTCATTTTGAACGTTGGAGAGGGACGCGAATAACAGATTGTATTTGTCTCTTCGTTTCTTTTTTATATATCATTTGAATAATGGCACGAGGCTGGTTCACAGCTGGCAATCACGTACACGAGACAATAATCATATTATTTATTTCTGCAATATATTAAATTAATATTAGATACAGCGTGCGGTAGTAATTCGAGGCCTTGGTATATACAGTTTTTTTTTTCTTTCCCGTGATACATCATCATCACACGATATATCTTGCCAGTTAATATAATGAATATCATCTGTTTTCTCTCTTTTTTTCATCTTTGTTTAAATTTCAATTATTCTATAGATTTATCTTGTTTTATTTCTCTCTTTCACAGTCTGCTCATTGACACTTGCAGTATAGTAACGTACGAATTTGAAAATATTCTTTCCTAAAGATTTTCGAAGATCAGTTGTATCACTCTCTGAAGTAACCCGATTCTGCGTACGGTATGCATATATTTTCTTTATCTTTTTCCGAGTTCAATAAATATAAATCAAAAAGAAAAAAACGGACATTACCATGGAATACATTGCGCTAAATTCTTTGATTTTCAAGATCGGTTAATTGTTTTGAGTGCAGGTTGATGGATGAGGGAGGCGACATTCACGTTTGTTGCATAAAAGATGCAACTATGCATACATGTATTACTTGGTAAATTATTTCGTTCTCATCTTCTTCCTTAAATATTAAAATCTACCTGTTGCTTGGAGATTAGCAGTGTCAATGAATTAAAAAAAAAGAAAGAAAAAACAACTTCGCTCTGCCGGCCATGCCTAAACAATACTTGAATAATGATTGGTCTTGCAGTAATAGAAGAATACATTACAAAGATTTTAATTGATTCCACCAATTAGTTATAATCGATTACAAAATTTTCCACAATGGCAATCGTCACCGTGAAATTAATTAATTGACCGGTTGGCGAAATTGTTTGTTTTTTTTTCCCCCTTTAATCTCAAACATAAGAAATTTGACTCTCTTTTTCTCTCTCCTTCAGAAATATTAAATATTTCGTTATCCTGATAAAGATTTTAACGCATTTCAAAAAGGCAGATCATCCTCCTACATCCAGCTCAGTATCCGTTACACGATACATTCCAATTTGTCATTGTAATCGATCATTTTCTTTTCATTCTTTGAAAATGTTTCTCCCTCTATGATAAAAAAGATGTATAGATTGATGGAATCCGATATCTCTCTAAATGTACTCAGGAAAATAGAAATATAGCGATCTTTTAGATTTATCAAATTCTAAGCAACCTAAGAGTGCATCGCAACACCATGAAGTGAAATCTGGTGTCCACCACTCATCTCCTCCTTCAGAAAGATATCCAATACCCAAACGTACATTGCCAGGTGTATGTATATAAAATTGATATTACAAAAAAAAGATAATCTAAAAAAATAGCTAATGAGACGATTCATCAAGTTCAGCACATCCGCCCGTCTCAATCGTCGATACGTCACTGATGATTGATTCCGGGTGATCACAAGGTTTCACAGTCATGGTGGATGCACACATTACTTTTTTTCTCTCTCTTTCTCCCTTTCCATCGACTTGATGAAGATGCTTCGTTTCATCTTCTTCATTTCGTTTATTTCATATTTTCGTTCTACCAGAAAGGCGCGCGTTTTTCCGTTCTGCACGAAAGCGAAAAATATTGATGTCGTCGTTAATTAATGATAAATCGCAATATGGAGGAAGGATGAGAGTAAAATTGGTGAACGAACATCACGGAGAACAAGAAGAAAACAAGATCAAGCAAAAGTACGAGCTCAATCGGCGCAAACGAGTAGGCATAATTCGTTACAAAATTAGTTTTTACGATAAAACGATCCGAAGAAACAGAAAGTTCCAATTCGAGACTGAATAATAAATATTTAATCAAAATATATGTGTAAAAAAGAGAGGCGAGGATAGATATAGTTAGAGTTGAACGATATCTAACAATAATAATTGCGTTGGGGTTTTGGTTCGATAATAAAATCCGTATAAAGTCACGACGATAAAAGAGTGCTAGTTAACAATAATGACGTTAATAATTAATGGTAGTTAATGATGATGATGATGATGATGATGATGATGATGATGATGATGATAATAATAATAATAATAATATTGTAAAGGTGTCCGATAAACGGACGTTAACGCGCATTGAAGGTTACCACGGAAATGGGTTAATTACTTTCTTTCGGAGAGTCTAGTAATTATCCTATAACGATGATTATAAATATTAATGATTTAATTGTATACAGTTTCCATCGAGGCTTCCTCCCTGGTACGCCATGACACTTTCCATTCCGAGTTCACATGATTATCTTCTTTTAGTTTTCTTTTTCAACTTAACTTTCCCCCGGATCTGTCGAATCACTTAGATAATTTTCTTCTTCTTCGATTAATCCTTTATTTGTTTCTTTCATCTTTGTTTAGTGTATTATTTCTCTCTCTCTCTCTCTCTTTCTTGGTAAGTTGGCTAAGTATTAATTACTTCTCTTTTTGTTTGTCCTATTCCTTTGTGCTTACGGTGTGCATAAGGAATTTATTTCGGTTCTACCGGTGCGTAAAACGGGCAGGTCAGACTGGAAGCTGGAGCTTTTCCGTTTCTCCGTTACATCTCATTGATCTATGACCTTTTGGAGTAAAGGTCACTGGAGATTGGAAGTATAAAGCCAACCGTCGAACCTTCTAAGGTCCGGCTTATGGTTTTTATAATCTTTGGTCAGCCCAGAAATGCCGTTCCTCGCAGGACTAGCAGCTTGGAAGATCATCCTCGTCGGCCAGTTATACTAAGAGGCTCTCATTAATTATGTACTCCGATTTCATTAATCGATGAGATAAAAAATATTCAAAAACTTTTAAAACTGTCGCAGAGTGTCGAGAGCACCTTAAGAATCTAGCTCCTCGAGAGTCTAGGGGGGGATCTGACTGACGCCTGGTAATCTAGTCGGAATCTTCTTCTATAGTCGGTGGAAGCATCGCCAGGTGCTGAGGACTCAGAATCCCCCGGGATAACGCGTACTCTGCCAGGGCACGATGACAGAATACATACTGATCTGGCATCTGGATGCTATAGGCTCTCTGAGCCCGTATTTTCTCCACAGTACCCCGAATGTCCACAGTACCTGTATCCTCTAGACGTGATATACAGATGTCCAGGGTGCAGAAGGTTCCTGAAAGACACAGATCATTCTTATCAATATTTCCCGAATGAATCAGCATTATCTAATTTCTAATAAGCAGAAAATTTAAGGTATCGAAATTTAAATTTAAACTTTACCTGTTCTACCGATACCCGCGCTGCAATGTACTACTATAGGAGGTCCCCGTGGATGCCCTGCCCAGGTGTCACCACGACTGGCCAGGAGTTTACTCTGTTGTTGTCTAACGAGAGCTAGGAATTGTAAGAGTGCCCTGGCTGATTGGGGTACACCATAATCGGGCCAGGCTGTATACAGCATGTGACAAACTTCCCTCGTTTCTTCAGTCTAGAGAAAATTGAAAAGATGCTCTCGATAAGAAAATTCATTCAAATAAAAAAAATCTCAAAATCAAGATTCCCTGGAGGATCTACCTTGTCGTTCTTGAGGAGGAGCATTGATATCGTGTAGTCCGGATTGGTATCTACTTCGAGGGTTGTTACAGTGAATCCGCCTGCAGAAACTTCATCACCTGGTTCAGGTCCCCAATACTGAGCACACTTCGTTCTACCCCTTTCTACCACCCTGAATAAAAAAAAATGTATTTATAGAATTCTTCCTTTCCCCCTGACACCACTAACATTCAATGCCTACCTGGTGGTCATCACCACGACTAGAGTTTGTTGCTCCCATACCATTCTCCAAAAGTCTCCGCAAGTTTTGGGCAAAGGACCCTGGGTACTAATGAAGGCATTTTTTTGTTTATATCCATCGACAAAGTTAGCATTTATATAATCCGAAGTAGGCTCTGCGTCGACCTGAGAAAGGCATACCCTACTATGATCGTAGCACAGGACATCGGTATATCTGTTCTTCGGTTGATTTGGTCGCAATCTGTTAACAAGAATAAAAAAAATTAAATTATCCGAAAAATTAAATACATTCTAAATACATACTTTGCATTGTTAAAGGATCCATCGGGTGGCCTCTGCCTGATCTCTGTGTACTCCGCTACAAGACCGGCGCGTCCTCGACTGTGTATCGCTTCGACAAGCTGCTCCATACTGACAGCCTGTAAGCCCAGGTCGCCATGGAGGCTGTCGTCGTCGCTGAATCCCGAACTGGCCGACGATGGAGGCTGGACCGGCGATGGAGCCTCGTCGCTTCCCATCCAGATGTCGCCGTTCGTTATCTCTATGTCGCCGATATTGCCCACACATTTCTTAGCCTTACTCTTATCGTTTACCGGACTGGTCGGATTACTGACAGCCGTCCCGTTAGGATTCTGAAGTACCGTGTGGTTCTTCGAAGTTGGTGAGAGAGGCGTTTCCACCGGGGGGGTAACCTAATAAAAACAATTAAAAACGTTACTCCCCACTCGAACAATTAGAAACAATAAAATAGTAACCACAGTATATGCTTCTACCTCACAGAGTTCACCCCCGCCGCGGTTAGTCATGGACTTAAGACAATGAAGGAGCCAGGCTTCATGCTGAACCTCCAAGGTGCCGCCCAGACGGCGTGGTAGAGATTCCCGTGGGATGTGAAGAGTCAACTGGGGAATGGAGACAGTGAATACACGATCCCTTAATTTCTCTCTGACGAAGAGTCTTAGGATTTTGAAGGGCGCCTTAAACCAGAGTGGTGCCGTCACGATGAGAACCTTCTTCAGCTTGGCTGGATAGCCACCCTAAAATCACAGAAGGTTTGATTAATTCAATATAATATTTACGAAAGCCGATTAATTAAATCACTGCGAGACGTATAAAAGCAAATGGCTTTCCGAATTTCCTAGAATCGCATCGAGCAGCTCCCGCAGGATGGAACGCGTCACCCAAACGAAATGACACGAAGAGGAGACCTGCCACGGGTATGGAGGAGGACACCGAGACTCGTGAGTGACATATTAAGTCACAGTGTGTACGAGCCTTTAACGGCAGCCGCTTCGTCATTAAAATTCTACGTACAGCCACGATGATAATGATAATAGCGATCGCCATAGTGGTAATAACAATGACTATTTCTTCGGTAGGCTCGAGGCTATTTGAAGCGACCTTCGTTGGGTCTTTCGGCTCGCGAACCTCTCCAGTCCTGACGGTACCAAAGAAGAAAGCGAAATGAAAAGAAAAGAAGCAACAACGTTGAAGTGGAGTAGGGGAGAGAGAGAAACGACATAGAAACGTCAAGAAAAAATATAATTCTCCGGGTAATCCGTGCAGAAGAGACAGTATTAAAGCCAGCCACCGAAAGAAAACAAACTTTTCGTTCCATGGTTGAAGTACGAAATTATACCGTAGAATTATTTATTCATCGATAAGAAGCCACGAGAGATATTAACTATGGAGAAAGAGGAGAGTAAAGAGAGTTAAAAAAAGAGAGGAAAAAGAAAAAGTATGTGCTCTCGTTTTCGTATAGCCGTGACCAACGGAAATTAATTCGTAAGTCGCGTGGGTAGAAGGCGAAGGAGGCGCCCACGCACCTCACGCACGTTTGACTTAACGTACGGCCTGAAAAAGGCCCACGCTTTCGCAAGTCCTACTTCGGGCGTCTCGCAACAGGGTATATTGCACGACGGTAATCGAATATACATTGAACCGTGCGAGAATAAGGGCATGAGAATAAAAAAAAAGTAAATAATTTTCCCAAAGAGGAATTAATCAATTGAAAAAGGGGACGCACGTTAAAAATACATAACTGGAAGACCTAAAAGTCATAGAGTGATCCGCAGATGAACCTAGCATGAATAATGCCATTATCGTGTCAGCGTGGACGAGTTACACGAGTGAAACGTAGAGGTGTCTTTCTCGACGCAACACGCGACCTTTAGTTCGTATGGACGTGGCATTAATAGAACTACACGTTACAATTGTCACGAGAGAGGCCAGCAAGCGAGAGAGAGAAAGAGGGAGACAAACAGGGGAGAGGGTGAGAGAGAAAGAGAGAGAATACATCAGGAGGCAGTACAGTATTCCAATATACAGCAAAGCGTAGCCAGCAGTGCCACTCTGATATTGCGCCATTTTCCCATCAGGGCTAGTCGTGCGACCCTCCGAGGTTTAGGGGATGAACATTGTATGGGCGAAGGGATGGAAGAAGTGAGGTAAGGGTGCGTATGGATGAAAAGGGGATTTTACGTGCCTGCGAGACAGGCGTAATTCGATGGGGTGGAGAATCAAATACAGAGGAGGGTTAATAATACCAAACCAGATATATAAGGATGGTTGGTATAAGGGATGATTTATCTTTGTGCGTGGATACACGTACTGGGAAAGCCGTATACTTATACTGTTGTGAGGGGAAACGATGACGTAGGGTTTTCGTTAAAGAAGAAGGAAACAGGAATGCAAAGGACGGAAGAGGAAAAGTATCCCCTGGACGTATAACGCTAGAGGGCGTAAGTGCCGCAATATCAGTGAGGTCACTGCATTCGAAGAAACTTTTTCTTTAGTTTATCTGGCACAGATTCTCATATTCGTTTGATTCTTGAGAAACTGGACACCGTTTCTTTTTTATTTTTATTTTTTTTTTTAATATTATCGTCAACGTCTTTACCAGGAAATACAGGGGAAGAATTCCTGATGAAGCAATGATGCGATATCCCTCTTATCGTCGTCGTGGGATCCTTTATCTTCTTCCTTCTGCCTCAGCTTCTTCTTATTGAATATCTTTAAGCGTTTATAACTCCTGCGTATGATTTTACAACGCCAGCGAACTCTCCCTCGACAGAGTCGTCATCCAATCGATAGAGTCCCTTTAATATTTTTTTAATTTTTCGTACTTTCGTAGAACACCTCGTTGCACCGGAAGCTCACACTCTCTCTATCTCTGTCAGCTACATATCTCTTCGATCAACTTATCAAGTAATCGCGATAAAACTACTCGCGAACGTTGACAATACGAGTGCGAGTTATACACTGAACTTATTTAACATCCATTCCACGACCAGTCGGCTGCGGCCGCCTGACGATCACTGACGGCTAGCCCGGCAAGCATGCGCAATATCTCTCATCCCCTGCGAGTATTTTTTTTATCCGCAAGGTGACCTCGTCTCATTGGACGTTACGATGGCTAGGGGCGTGGTCTACGAGGAATCCCTTAAGGCACTGATAACAGGTAACAGTGTGATGGAAAACTCTATGAGAAATTTCATGCTCACCCTTATATATAACAGAATGCAATACCGTATTCTAAGGGTAATCACGTGGATATCCATCGAGAAGATTTAACTTTCTAGGTTAAAAAAAAGTTTTATACATAACAACGGTATGCATGCACGAGGAGGATAGTTAAGGACTCGATTCTTTGACGTGAAGATTATTCTTTTAATGATAAATGCAACTTTGCGATATGGGAGAATAGAGATTTTTGAAAAAGGAAGATACAAGAAAGTTGGATAATGACGTATATAAAATATAATACTAGTACGGAAGTGGAACTTGGCTTCCTGCCCAATGATTGCACCACCGTTCACGTAACCCACAGGATACATAATGTCGATTCTAGATCCAGAAAATAAAATAAGGATCAGGATCTTTTGTACGTCGAATGGTATATATATCAGGTCTTTTATAATGTCATGTAATTACCAATTTTACCTGGACTATATCTGATAGTTCGGTGGTCGATCAAAGACCGATTAAGTGACCCCGTTAATTCGTAATTTATTGATTATACCTATCCAACGGGAACTGATACTTTCCTTTTAACATCAAAGAAATTCATTTTACGTACTGCCCAATAACGTAATAACTATCTGGCTTTATCGCTCTTTAACTGTTGTAGATCTAATGCGAAATTCTGTTATACTGTACGTACCACATTTACGTTACAGAGGAAAGTCAGTACACGAGAATAAAGCATGCCAAGATACATAGACGGATTAATATGTACTATTTTAAACATATATGTAAGCCTGTGGTCTATACATAATTAACCACAGACCCGTCCAAACTATGTGACCGAAATAAATGAAGCGGCTGTTCCAAACCGCTGAACAAGATTAGGATGGATTCTGTAGGTTTTAGAAGTGAAATATTATTTGCATGCGACACAGCATTAAAAGTAGTATCTCATACTAGAGTTCTTACCTTGAGTAATGTCAAGATCTTCTGTGATAGGTCGTAGTCAAAATGTTGATATTTGCTATCGGACATGTCATAGATGAAAACCAAACCATGCCTCTGGGTTTCTGCACTTTCCAAAGCAGCATCCAGTTGGTATACGACACCCTGTAAGGGATAAGTAGGACATTTAATTCATTGTTCCTAATAACAGTGACATTTGTATGAGCGTGCCATAATTCTTTCATTGTCTTCGTAACAAAGCCAAATTTTACTTTCTCTCCAGCAGTCACTCTAAAGGGTTTGAATTTAGAACTGACATAATATCCAATATCCAGTGCTTATTATTCACCTGGAGGGTAGTTTGATGAGTGGTGTTTTGTGGGAGATGCAAATGAGCTGTAAAAATGGCAATGGCAGCGCCCGTGGCATCTCTTGAAGGCTAAAACAAAAATAAATAAATAAGCCAGCCAGTCACGAAGATCACTAGCCATCTCTATTTACTCTGGTATCTCATCGTAAAGGTACCTTTTCATTTTTCTCCTTAACTTTTAATTCTCTTCACCTCATTTCTCCAAGCACATGTGCTTCGCACTCACCAGAACTGTAAATTTTCCTGTACGCAGTTCATTCAATAGTGGCTGCCGATTTGGATAAAGCAATGCCAGACCCTCACGTCGTCTTGTAGCCTCGTGCTGCTCGTAGAGAGCCAATGCCCGAGATACCTCAAATTTCCTTGCTGTCAGGAACTTGACAGCAGTGCTCCAGGAGACGGGACCGGCTCGTCTGCCTGCACGGCATTTATTTACAGCCTCTATAAATTCCTTAGTCGCCTGATAACAGAAAACCAGATGATCGTAAGTCATTAAAATAATTAAGGGCAATAATCAGAACTGGGACAAAGTAATAATTATCCATTATTCTCATATTAATGCGTATATTAAAATACAGCGTTCTTTGATAATACAACAAAAAATTTATTCTCTTCCAATAACACTAAATACTTACTACAGAATAACCATTGCGTAGATCGACACTGAACCTAACTAACTTCTGGTTAAAGTGTTTAATACATGTGGTAGCACAACACGTCGCGGAATCCATTATTATAATTTTAATGCCAGTATATTAATCAAACGTTATCACTAACTCTAATTTTTTTAAATCCTATTCCACGGTATGAGAAACAATGAAATAGAAGAAAAGTGAGCATACAAAGGTCTTATACAAATCACCCACCAACTAATAAAGACTTTTGAATAGTTCAGTATACAGAATAATCAAACTTAAGTAACAATGGCTTGATTAAAAGTTTACCGGACCATTGCGAGCAGATTAACATAAATTTCCTGAAGACTGGATGAGTCATGACTTCCTAATGTGACATGATGTTACATCCCACTCCCAGGATAGTCCATGTTTCTTACTGCAAGTCCAACAGAATAGGACAACAGCACAGTTTACCATTAAAAAAATATATAAAAATATATAAGAAAGTCAGTAATGAATAAACTCAAATAATCTTCAATGACATTATTACCAAAATGGTCCCCAGTTTGAAGGACACTAATATAAAAAAAATGTCTATGACTCCTATCTATCCCCCATCCCTATCACACTCTGTACTCCCTACTACTTAAAAAAAGGAACGTCTAATTACAGTTGCAAGTTCCGTTATCGGTCGTATGGAAGTCACTTTCGCACTTTCGAAAATTTAACTCGTCTGTCCGCTCGAACGATTTGCCGGTGGATGCCACAGCTACCAGCGTTATTTCCGGTCTTTCTGTCTGCCTCTCCCTTCCACTCTTCCACTGTAGTAGCCCACACCCTACTCCACCTCACCCCTTCACTTCCGGTAATCGGCACCATTGCTACTGGTGGATAGCTAAACACGGAGGATGCATCAGGGCCGCAGATTTTTAATACTAATTACAAATTCAAATAGTTAAATACTTCTTTTAATTATCAAGGTTATAAGTATTTTAATTTAAATAAATTGATCAACTTTTCACAAGTAAACAAAACGTAGAATTTACATTTGTGATTAGCGGTAGGAGTATTTTTTATGTTTATTTTTTCAAATTGTATATCATACATAGATCTAAAAGGAATTTTGCATAGGCGTCAATAAAAGACTTGTCAATCTGGTTACTTTCCTTTTTTTCCTGTTCTTCAGATGTATTTCGTAGCCCGTATTTCCGGTTTACAGGGCCGCACTTAGTATACCGAATGCCGTCAAATTGTAGAAAAACCATTCCCACAGGAAGTCATAATTAACTGGGTGTTTAACAAGACAAAACAATTTGTCATGGAACTATATCTACGTCGATGAAACATTAATCCAAATTTACATTGACGATATGAATTTTTATTTAATTTTAGATACGATCGATATATCAGTCTGGGATTTATATTCGGCATGTTACTATAAAGAGTCAGTAGTCAGTTGGTAATCATTAGTTATAATTTTAATATTATATAAACAATGATTTAAAAAAAGAATGAAGAAGTATAATTAATTTTCCAGGAAAACAACGGTCACCCAAGTGATATTAGTCATGAGATGACATCTAACGTCCCGTGCGATGGTACAGCCGTGTGAAAATCATCAAAGGTTCATGAATATCTCAAGAAAAAGATCAACTGTATCGTCGACATGTTGAATCAACGTGTAAAATGGTAAGGATAGATTACCAAAAATGGACAAAGTCTAATGGGTTTTGGTTGATAATATGTAGTACCATTTCTGTCATCCACAGACAAACATTAGATTGTAGCGTCGTCATTGTTAATTTCATATTGTAAAATCAGCGTATCCTTTTAGATATACTTTAGAATATTGTTAAGTGATTATCGGTGAACTGGACTAATGTATTGGAATGAATTTAAAGCTTACTTACTTGTTCTTGTTCCACTGTTAATGCGGCTGCCATCTTGCCTTAGCACTGAACACAATATTCTGGCCGGGCTGCTAGAAGGCGTGCAGAAACGTCTTCTTAACCACGACCACTTTGATTTTTATTAAACCGTAGAAACTTTACGATGTTAATTCTTTAAAAATTCAACGTAACAAATTCTGGTGTACATGGATAGTCACAGTTACACGTTTCATTTCGCAACGACGCTCGACAACACTTTGGTTCCTTTGATCTGGCAGATTCGCCGCCATTTTCTTTCTTTACTTCTATATCCTGACATCTAGTTACAGACGGCTGGAACTAGTAGTTTTGCGACTTTGTGGGATCCTCGTGAGGAATAAAAGATTTACCGATCGCGATCGGCAAGTAGAGTAGGGAATTACTCTGTCGGTAAATGATAATTACCTATAGTACCACAATATCTGTTAATAAAGTAGGGAGATTATTTTTCGTGCCGCAAATGGGGCTTTTTCGCTGATGTGTCAAACTTAAAGAAGAATCCGAAATGCCAGCACTCAATTTATTGGATTTGGATATTAATAAATTGTTCGAGGAGCATACGATAAAGGAGATTGAAGAAATACAGAAAAAGATACAATATGAGAGTGACAGGAAGAAAGTCGAGCTCCGAACTTTGGTTGGGTTCGTGTTTTTTGATAATTGCTGAGTATTTTCAATCATGTAATCCCTCATTATTTATATAACTTTTATTGGTTCTTTCTATTTTAGAGAGCGCTATCGGGACCTGATACAAGCTGCAGATACAATAGCCGATATGAAGAGGACATCGGAGGATGTTATTACAAGAATTATAGACATGGAAGATACATGCCGTACGCTTCAACAAAAATACCTTATCGGTTTCAAAATGGATTCTGTGGAAAGCACATCCGAAAGGTGAGGATACCTTCAATGATAACGAGATGTTTTATATTAATCAATTTTTATTTATTTGTTAGAGAGTCCTGGGAAATATCAGACTCGGTTGTAATGCAAATCAAAATTCTTATGGATATTCCTGAGCAAATTTGGTCTGCCATCGATGCACGAGACTTTTTATTAGCCACACAATTATTTATGCTAGCCCAACATGTTAATTATAGCTTAACATTTGAAATTGGAAATAATGAATTGACTAATAAATATCCAATAATTGCTAAGCAATGGGGAGCAATCAGTCAATTCAAAAATGTGATATTAAATGGTTGTATTGATTTATTACAATCATTGGATTTATCTGCAGAGGTCAGTAACCCATTTTAAACACTTCAAACAAAAACTTTATTCAGTTGTCTTACATACAATTGACCTTTTTCTTAGTCAGCAGCTAACAGTTTAGCTTCCTTAGTACTCTTGGATGGTGCCTCTTCCTCCGCACTGATAGAAAAATTAATATCAATGAGAAGCAAAGCAATAGAAACCATAATCAAAGATGAGAGTCATCACAGCGTACGAAATCGAATAAAATTGTGTGTTAAATTATTAACACAAACCATCATTCTCATCCGTACTTGTTTCATAAGTAAGAATCATTGTAATAGTATATCACGTACCTTCACTAAAATTGCTCTCTTTATTTCAGAAGCCAATAATAAAGAAGGGGGTCTTGTAATGCAGTACATTAACTCAGTAACTGATCTTGATGCAGCCTTCATGTTCGCACAACTCGACCTGGACAAAGATTTAGTAAATAAATACCTGCCGACTATCACAAAGAATCACAAGCCCTTTACGAGGGGCGAAATCGAAGACTTCTCAATAACTACACTTCACGAAAATTTGAAAACATGGCTCACCTGGGTGAAAACATTCACCACGGTCGAAGTGTCCAAGCTATTGAACCTGGTGACTTCTGTTCGTGGGATCTTTAACATCCGTGAAGAAGCCCTGGCACTGGAGTTTCCGGATAACTGGAATGCAACTTGGGAAGAATTATCTTTGCCCGTTACCAATTTCTGGGCACAATTCTTCCAACCTTTATTAACTGAACGTGCGAAAGGTAATTAAGAAATGTTAATTTAATTCAAAGACTGGATGCATATTTAAATATTCCACCATCCAGGAATAATGAACACCAAGTGGACAGAAGCATTAGCTAATCTTAAGACTAGCATCAAGGACCTACTGGGACGCATCATCCACGAGAAATACGACTTTCCCGAGCACGATCTTCGCTGGTTCGTCTGGAAAGATTCCCCGAATGATATTCCCCAAAAGTTATCCAAAAATGGCGCTCCTGACAGTAAAAGATCCTTACTTATGAAGACAAAAGGATACTCGCCAAACGTCGTACGTCTCTGCGACGATTTTGACAAGGATCTATTTAACCTACTTCTAGACCTAGAGCAGTATCTCTACGAGACAGATCGTATCAGTATTAAGGATGACCTACTATCTATGAACATCTCTCTAGTCTCCAATAAATTTGCTGACAGATCAGTGCTTCAGGAGGAGCTTCAGAGGATTAGTACAGCAAAAATCGAGGAACTTACAAGTTTTGTACGCCAGGAATGCCTTCTGGACAAACCCAAGTTTGGACGTCGTGATACCAATGCCATATTTATGGGAAGATTTCTTCAAGCACTCTGCACTCTCTGTCCCAATCTGAACAAGTGCTTCACGTTTTCAAAGACAGCTGGACTGAGTATCACGAATGTCAAATGGCAGAGCATTTGTGATACCCTTAAGGAACAGAGTATCGTAGCTTGGTCTTCCTGGGCGGATTCCTACAAAATCAAGATCTGCGAACATCGTGATAATCTGTTGAAGAAGGAACCTGTCGATGGTCTGAGGATACATTCCATTATCTCAGAGTGGGAAAAAGTTACCATAGAGGAAGAAGCTGAAGAAGGGAAGAGAATGAAATCAGAAATTTTCGTACCTTATCAGCCATCTGTACCTTTGCAAAAATTCCTCGCAGCAGTTAGCAAGGATTTGAATAGTGTTATACCACACACTATACCCAAGTGTGTACAATTCTATTGTATAAACTTTCGTTCTTGTCTTATGGATGATATATAATCTTATATGCTTTAGGAAAGTTCTTACTGACATTGTGGATGCCATGGTAACAGGGCTTTTTGATTACTATGGAGAAATGTCGAAGAATACTGATTTAAGGCAGAAACAAGCATTTCAGGTCTTTTTTGATCTGAAGTATATCAGTCTCTTGATGGTTCCGCGTGAGAATAAGATATTGATTGAAAATTCTGTTGAAGTATCCGATCATGTATTGTCAAAGATTGATCCTTTTGATCTTGACGTCTTTTATCCCTTTATTCAAACAAATGTTAAAAGGAGCGTTCAACGAACACTGGTACGAAATTAATATAAATGTAGAACAGTTTATAAAATTTAAATTATTTAACTCCTAATGTTAATTGTATTTCAGCTTATTTTTGGAAGTCTCGTACCACATTCAGAACAATTACACTCTATATTGGGAGCACGAATGGAGTATAGTTCAGAAGGTGGAAAATCTGTAACGGAACCTGCAGGAGTCTTAGCAGTTTGTACCGGAGCACCCTGGTTTCCATCATTGGCAGTGACAGCTCCAGCAAGAAATTTGCCATTGGCCCCGGTGACAATACCAGATAAAAATCAGGTAATACAAAAGTAATATTCTTGTAAAATAGTTAGGTTTCCCATAAAAGTGAAAATTAGGGCTGAGAATTTTTCTCAATACTCCCTGTATATTCATAGATACGTGATTGCAACTGGTATATTCGATTAATATGAATTTGGTAAGAAATGAAATGTTTTGAGTTGGCTGCTAGTTTAAAAAGACAATAACTGCATGCATAGCCATGTGTTCATATTTTAATGTATTCTATTGATAATTAACTGTGAAATTGCCTTTGAGAGTGTTTAATGAGTGTTTATTTATTATATATAGAGCTAATACAATTTGTTTGTTTAGCGTAAGAAGACTACAGTTAAGAGCCACAACAGAAACGATTCTACGGGAGCTACAATAAAATCTGGAGCAGCAGCATTCTTTGGAGCTATGGGAACTGATTGGTTTGGCACCAGTTAACCAGTGTACAAGTATTTTATCACCTGTAAATAAAAAATTGATAATTTGCAGATAGTTATTCGGTCCAAATAATAAATCTAAACTATTTTAGTATTACTTATAATGACTAATAAGATCCAGCAGGCTTATGGGACACTCTCTGTAATGATATTTACAGTCAGTCGTAGACTCAGCTTCAGATATTTCACAAGGTAGTCCTTCGTCTCTGGATGAAGATGGTCTGTAACAGTAAGTCATTGCGTAATGATTTAAAGAATCATTAATAGGTTGTAGAAAAACGAGCCTCACGTGAAAAGTATGTGAAGAAGATCGCCCACAAGGCCATTTCCAGTTATTTGACTTTCGGCAACTTCACATATAGTTCTTAATAGGCAAATTCTTCCTGGAAATCCAGCACTGAAAAGACAATTCAGTTAAGGAATCGAGAGAAAGATGAACATGTATTTTCTAATCAATGAATTACCTTGTAAATTTACTTTCCAAAATTTCATACGCAAGTGTTCTGTCTAGACTTCTTTTTTCAAAATATTCACTGGAATTTTTTTTGTTTGGTAATGGATAATTCGCTTCAAAGTAAAATGAAAATGATACAGATTTGTCAGGTACGTCGACTGGAACACCAATGGCAAAGAATACCTGAAACAAAATATTTATAAGAAATATTATATATAAAAATAATTATATTTTTCTTTCACGCAAGCATCCATGACGTGTAATTGAGAATCTTTTACTTTTTGGCTTGCCATTTCATCAGACTCCCAACAAACAATATCACCAGTGCGAACAATTGTAAATCTCTCTAAACTTGTTCATCGACAGTCTGAAAAGTCTAACATAAGTAATTATATATTTATTAATTAATTTACTCCCATTCCGCTGCCTTCGGGAAATCCAAGTGATCGAATATGTCTGCTTAAATCCAGAGTTAAGTTTTTCACATTGGCAGCGTAACTAAAGCGTGCGAATGGGATGCAAATGAAAATGTAAAATAGGAACTTGAGAGATCTTAGTTGTGCCATTATTGAAATTACTGTAGTTCAATTGAAATATAATTTTGTAACGCCTTAGCACAATTCATTTAATAAGTCCACGTATATTACAGTCAACTACTTGTTGTTCGTAATGCTGTTACTAAATAGCACTGCGGTCTCTCATTCCTAAAATTTTTCGTTGCACCCCGAAGGCGAGAAGTTCATTACACGTCTAATTATTCTAATGAGAACTAATTAACAAGATGACTTCCTATTTATAACATGTACCATGTCCTTTCAGAGTTACTGTACACGGAAACCGTTATTTTATCATTTTGTCAGTACATACAAATGAAGTTCTCGAACTTAAAGTTCCGTTTCAGAGTAGGTATATAATTCAAAATTATGCCACTGTATCATGCGCGTGCGCTGTCAAAATCCCCACTCTCAGCTCATTGTGCTCCGGTTTGTTCCCACTGCAGCTCATTGTTGCTCGCGACACGACAGAGAACGGGTTGACCGTAGTACGTTGAACGACTGGATACGAGTTCCATGCCTGAATGGTAGTGAGGTGATTGTAACTGCAGAGGAAGATACGTTCAGTTGTGATACTCTGTCACAATTGAACCTCTTCCTATTGTCTGCTCTACGCACAGTGCTTAACGTGGTCCGGGTTAGCTTCACTGTAGCAGTAGTAGGTTAACATCATTAGATGTATCTCTCTAAGAAGTTTTGCACTTGGTATTTGAATAGTTCGTAATTTGCCACATTAGGTATTATGTAGAGCGGGCATGCTGCTCCAACCCCTTGCAGTGCTGCTTACCGTGTCGTTCTAGTCCAGCCATTGTGCTGCTGTGTCTCTTGTGACATCTCAGCATCACAGTAGGTGATCAAATTCTAAGTGGTACAGGGAAACTAGAGTCACAGTTGAATTTGGATTCGCGTAACAGTTTCTTTTTCGTTTATGGTAATTAGAGCTTATGTTTGAACTGTAAGTAAAATTAAAAATTAACTTTGTCATTTGAACTTCATTCTGCCAATTAGAGCTAGATTTAGACTTGGTCGACACAGTAAGCAGTGTACTGTTCAAACTAGTTCTGGTTTTCTGTGTTGTTCTCTGCTGTGGCGCCGTTCCTGTTAGTGCTGCGAAGCGACAAGGTGTAACCAGGGGCACAGGGATCATTGCTTTTTCCAAACATGCTTTTAATCTCCAGCTTTTTCAGTTCTTCACTCACTGTACGGTGGTACAGGCATCTCTCATAACACTGAGGTGCTCTGTAAGTATGTTCAATCCTGAGCAGCACCTAGTGTGGAATGTCATGCAGCGTCTTGTAGATCTTAAATTCCAGTTGCACTTGTAATGTTCCTATTCATACCAGATCTTAGTCCTGAATCAGTCCTGTCCCATTGTACCAGTCACTGGATTACTCAGGTCCCACATCCAAGTCCTGCAGATACAATAGAGAGTCGAAGGATAATTAAAACAATTCAATTCTCAACCTTGTACTACCCTTAACATAAAGTCAAAGTACAAGGTTGGGACTTGAATGCCTTGTATACCACTTCAACTTCAACACTGTACCTTTCAGACCTACTACTTACTGTAAAGTAGAGTACTATGAACTCTGAACCTCACAGTGAGCTGACCTGAGCAACACAGTAAACAAGTACACTGAGAGAGCCTGAACAAGAGCAGGAATGAGTTCAGGTATGACGGAACATCACTACCTACAACTGGAACTCAAATTCCACTGCTGTCCTGACCTTCGCACTATACTGCTCAGTCTTGAGCATACTTACCAGCAAGCCTGCAGTGTCACGAGTGACATACAGTAATACCTCGCTTTACGCGACTATAATTTAAAGAAAATTCGTTTTCAAAGTAACGTCAGTCGTGTTTGTCGTCTGTCCACGTTGATGTATCTTTACACTATGTTTTTTTAAGATTACGAAAGTTCACACGTCATTGTCTGTTACGATCAATATTTTATTTGGTTGTCCCTTCAATTGATTTTATCGTTTATTAAAAGCAAACTGCTACACGATACTAGTTCTAGTTCTGTTTTGAATCCTTGAATCAACCCCTATCGCGTAAGACGGAGTATTACTGTACTCCTACCGTGTCTGGAGCGGCAATGAGTGACACCCAGTGACACCGGGAATGGAACGGAGCAACACAGATAACTGGCACGAAGTGGGGAGCACATGCGCGCTGACGCAACATCTACAGAATTCTTATAAGTATTAGGAAAAGGTTAGTTTTAAAACATACATAAAAAGCTTTAGGCGTGAATATTTTGTATCTATTCCACAGTGACACAAAGTAACAAATAAACGTGTTCATATGTAACGCAGTGGATTGTTGAGCGAAATCTTCGATAAGCTTTGAAGGTTCTCTCAGAAATGGCACTGCCTCCAATTTGAAACAGCAATTCGTTGAACCACGCATTTGTTCCTTGTATAAAATCGACAAACTGCTACGGCACTTCTTGAACGTATTTATCATTCGTACCCGAAGGATATGACTATTTGGTATATTTTTGGGAACAGAATAAAGGAATGGAACCAAAACAATGACAAGATTGAATTTCTTCATAACTGTATGTTACAATATCATATTAAACACAATATTATCAATCAATCAGCAATAATATAATAATTCATCGTAATTCATAATTGATAATAATAAAGGCTACCTACAAAGTATGAAATCGCTCGAAAACGATCACTCTGACACACACACTTCCCTTTTCTCTCATTCATTCCACTTTTATTCTTAATTTTGTCATTTACTCTCTCTCTCTCTCTCTCTCTCTCTTTCTTTTTTTTGTTCCACTCTGTTTTCCTTCTCATCTGGACTGTACAGGTTTTACAATATTACAAATATCCGCTTATGCATTACAGTTTTAACACTAGTCGTTAGCTTTTTCTTTTATTATTACAAGATAGAACTCGTTTACAAGGGCATCACGGACACGTAGGGACCGCCAATCCTCTTATCCTTTGAGAATTCAGAGCAATAAAAATAAGAAAATCGAAGTTCATCACCCAACCATATTTTACTGAATTCAGAAAAAAGAGAGAACCATCATTTATACAGCTTAGATGACAACTTCTCAAAGGATAAGGATTCGCGTGTATTTTCTCAAAGTTATAAAGGCACTGTACAGAGTAAACATACATAAAGTATAGCGCAGCGAGCGGTCCTGTTAAAGTTATTAGTTTAAACAGTAAAACTTTGCTTGTTTAAAAATATCCATTCGTCATAATCATAATTGATCGACATCGTTACTTTTCTTTTCTTTCTTTCCAGTATCTCCCACGTCCTCTCTTTTACTCACGTCGTTTATTTAAAAACGTCTAGATACGCATAAAATAGTGAGTCGCGCTTTCCATTTGCTTTGCTACATGAAAAAAAAAAAACCCCGACTGACTTCCGGTTCCTCTGATACCATTTTCTTTGTTGCTTATATCGTTCTTTCATATGAAAGAAAAAAACTGCTCGACCAAGAGTTACAATGAGACAGAGAGGAAACTCAGCCGGGAATTATACGTAAGGGAAAGACGCTCTCCCTTATTAAAGGTGGGATTCGTGTATCCGTGTATCACAATTTGGCAGTGAAAGTTACTCACGTCTAAAATACAGCATATAAGTTTCATTACATTGTTTTCGCGTTGCATCCATTGTTTCTGTTCTCTATTTCTCTCCCTCTCTCTTACTCTCTCAACATCCTCGTTTGTTTCTTTGTTTCCCTTAAGAGCTAAGCGTGCTAACGTCTTGCTACTCGACTTGACAGTTACAATAGAAAAACGCTCATGGTTCGTTGGCGGTATTTTTGAAAATATGTTTTTCTCCTTCTCCCCAATCGAATTCCTATTTCACGCTTCGCATACGGGGCACACGTGTACTTAAAATCGAAAATCTCGTATTCGTGGCTATGCCAGTTAAATGGTAAAAATACATATTTAGCTTTTCAGCTTTCTTTTCAATTATGAGAAACGTCCTATGAGAAGTTCTTGTGCACCGTCTAGCGAAAATATCTGTGCATCGCGATAGCTAGTACCTTTTTTTTTTCTCTTCTAGAGTGATGAGGTGTTTTGCGTTTTGTGTATCTAATGGTACTTAATAATTATCATTAAACTTATACATTACTGGTACTATTATTGCGTCGCGCAAGGACGCTTATGAATTTTAATCATCAATATTTTTCTTAGTCTCACGTTAATTTCTCCTTCGCGCGCACTTAATTATCGTAGTGGTATCACGACGGCGTATCAAAATACAGAATTTCTCGTTCAAACGGTAACGCGACAAAAATTTCACGAGGAGGCGTATCCGCTTTTTTTTACAAATATTTTAGCTTCGTGTCAAACGCAAGAGAAATTTACATTGATTTTCTCGATAGAAAAAAAAAACTTATAACACAAGATCGATCTAGACAGACAATGACACGTATTCCAGAGTACAAATTGGAGACAAGTTTGTGTAATTAGAAACAATTTAATTCATATAAAGAATAACGAAAGTACACGACAACGAGAAACCGCGAAATAATTCAAAGACAAATTAACGAGAGTCGGTAAATAGAAACGTCCGCCTATTTTCATAATGAAATTTCTAAGTTTAATCAGTGAATCGGCTGGTTCGCATGCATCTTCCTCCTATGAGAGATACAGAGAGCGAGAGAGAGAAAAGAAAAGAAAAAAAAATAACAACAGCGTTATAAAAGAATTTTGACAGCATCGCTCGTAGAGCATCTCTAATTATTTTAACTTTTCATATTTACGCTAAATGAACCGCTAATTAATTAATTGCGAACGAACCGCTTCGCCTTTTCAATTAATTAAAAATGACCTACTCAAAGCTCTCAAGCTTTTTAATCAACTTCCACGTGTCCTACATTCATTTATTGTTTATATTAAATATATTCGTGTATGTATATATAATTATATATATATATATATATAATTTATTAATCGAAGTTGTCAAATCAGTTCCGGAATAATTGGCAGGGCCACTGGACTTTCAAGTACATTGGTACTTCCGTCCATAAGACACTCTGTCAAATATCGTGTGTTGAGATCATATTTGCGTGCGTCGATTAAAAAAGTATTTATGAATTACACAGCCTTCCTGGTTATCCGAATAACTTCTTTACCGAGTTTACAATTGTTTTATCTTCTCCGTTCGTTCTCAACGTAATAAGGTATTTTCTTTTATCAGGTACAGAACAATCAGGATAACCACAGAAGCTGTTCACATACGGTGATTGCAAATTACATTATGTAGAAATATATAGTGTGTGCATGTTTTCTTATCAGATATACTTAGTGGGAGGGGGGGGGGGGGGGTCGTTATTCTCTCACTCTGTATAATTTATGCATGTAGGTATAAAAGAGATAGATGACTTGCCCTAGAAGAGAGAAAGAGAAAAAAAGATTCAAAAGAAAATATAACAGGTATTTATACTTTAAGGCCTCCTTCTAGCCACAGTGTCTAATTCTGTTTATTGTTTTTTTTGGCTTTCCGTTATTCTTTTCCTCTCTCTCTCTCTCTCTTTCTGTGATTTTATTATGTTTAAATTTTGCAAAAAGATAAAGCACGAATTTCCCTTCTCGAATTTAACCCGTTCCAAGTTTGTATTTTTTTTTGTTATTCTTTCACATCGGCTTTGTCACTTCAATCAATCACGATTCCCAATTTGTTATTTCGATTCTACTCTAGCTGACTTCCGAACTACAGATGTTTTCTTTAAGTTATATATCGGCAAAGACATTTGCTTTTACGTTTTATCTTTTCTTTTGCGAAGTCGCAGTGCTTGTTTAAGTTGTAAAAATCTAGACGCGTCCCTACAATGTCATACACAATTGTTCTTAATTGGTATTAATTGATTGCCCTTACTTTCCCTTCAAAAATTTGATAATAAAACCGGTCAGCCTACGTCCGCGGATTTTATATACAGATTTTGACGTATCCCGAGTGCGGGGTGTACAGATTAACCACCACGCGAATTCATTATTCATTTATAAGATTTGCTTTTCTTCATTTATAAATATCGTCAACCGTCCACACGCGCCGTTACTAACAAATGTACAATCTCTAGTTAATCTTTGTCCCATCCCGTTGAGCAGCTGTTGCAATTTAATCGCGACAAAGTCGTTAACCGCGCATTTTTTTAATTATATTAATTTAACATTATCTATTAACGCGCTCCGATTTAATTACAACGTGTTTCTACAGCTTTTCATTGAAATTCCTATACTTTATTTGCAACGCGTTTGGCAGTGAAGGTTCCTCGCGATTAACCGTCCCGGGATTAAGAGATCTCCGTTACCCAAGGACGAGAAAAATGGACCGAGAGATAGAAATTGACTGTACAAGAATTACCAGATATATATAAAAAAAAAAGAATATATAACTAATTTTTATCTCACCGATCCATTTTCTAGAGTGAATTAAACTAATATACCCTTTGTACAAATGTGCTAACTACGCTTCTCTGGACAATAGTGTGGAATTCTATGGTGACTCACGAGAGTTAGTAGCAAGTTTGCCCGGCTGATTGATGCTCATTAACTGACTGACTGATGTGATAGGGTCACTTGAAGTGACAATGAGAAATTGCACATGCGCAGACAGGCAGATCAATGGAGAATCGCCAGTCTTGATGGTCTCCTACAGTTTCGAATTTTCATTGATAGAAAATTACAGGCTCCGCCAGGAACACTCCAGGAGAATATAGTCTCTTGCATTAGTTTCTAGAGATTTCACTAAGGCACCCTTGACCAGACACTTTCCTTGAGGGAGGCAAACTTCATCGTAACGTTCCCAGATAGTCCAGATATCGGTGCTGCATGTAACCTCAAGAGGATTGACTCGTCTGAGCTGTCAAGGACGTGGCACTTAGGGATGGATGCAGAGTGAAACCGTCGTAGACGTCCATCAGGTCCCGCATTCTGTACTCCTCGAGGCAAACGAAACCCTCTAGGGATGGTGCCTGCTTCCTTGCACAGTCCATACAATGGACCACATGTCTCTTCTCTTGTTCCCGTATGAATAATATATTGAAGACTTCAATCTGTAAGAAAAATTTTATTATCGACTGGTTAAAGCATCCACAGGTATAGATCGATTAGGTGATTTACTCAATAAATGGAAACTTACCTCGCACTGGCCGCAATAATGAGAGGCTTCGTTTTTACCTCTACCATGGAACCTTACCTCTACCCCTTTACTCTTGACGAACTCCAAGATTAAACAGCACTGCCTCATAGTTCTTAACAGGCAGTTCTTTATCAGCTCGAATAACCTGGGGTCCGAAACTTTAATGTTCCTGGCAAGATTCCACGAGAGATGAACCATAGGTACGATGGACTTAAAGGACTGTAATTTATTCCATTCGTAACGCTCGATTGCTAGTTGATATTGGCGGGCGGTGAGGGGACCGACGTTCCAGGCGATGTTGTTGCACCAGCCTACTGCCTGTACCCAATGAACGCAGCCTGCATGGAAAAGGACGCATGAGGAACTAGTTTCGAATAACGTAACTGTAAATTAATAGAGGAAGACTTACCGGCGTTCACCCACACTAGGTCACCAGGTCTTTGAAGAAACCTATAGACGGGAATGTTCTCTTCGTAGAGATCTTCCAAGGATGGCCACCAACTTCCATGCAGATAATTAATATTATTGCGCTCGCATAAAGCGCATATTACACCCCAATACGCATCAGGTACGGCAAACCACTCGCAATCCCCGGGACCGATGTTAATGTTAATGGAGCAGAAGTTATTGTTCTCCTGATGGCCAGGAGTTCGGCTACCAGGAACCTGGAGGATAAAAATTTAAATTAGATAAAAGGAAGAATACAGTCTATGAGATTATAGAGCTTGAATTACCTTCATATAAAGTTGGACGGTATTCATTCCCAGTATAACGTGCCCCACGTGACTCAACATATTCCCGGCGGAAACAACCCTGGCGAAGGCCGGTAATTTCATTAATTCCTGCAGCTGCGACCGCCATTTCCTCTCGTCGGAGAGATCGACGTTAGTACCGAAACGCAACATCTTTGAACCCGGTCGTCCCATCAAACCAAAACTATTCTTCTTCCTCCGCACAACACCCGTGCTGTCCTTTGAGTCCGAATCCGATAGATTCGCTGTATGGACTCCCTGAGACTTTTCTCGTTCCTCTTTAAGGCTTTCCTGAAAACTGGATGCCTGGTACTGGGCGTACTTGGCGATGGTTGTGTGACTTCTGTGACTTATGCATCCCCAGACTTTACGACCCATCATGGGATCCCAGTTCTCATCGCTGGTTTGCTGCATCTGAGTTCGAACTTCGATACCGTGGTCAGGATTGGCTTCGACGAGGGTCTTCGTCGAGAAGAGACCCAAGTCCAGCTTGAGCGCCGCTGCCATACCCCGTATCACCGCTATAGGATGCTTCAGACAAAATTCCTGAAGCTGTGGGCTAAAAGCGTCCTTCTTGTTCTCCAGGTAGACACTAGGTGTAGGTGGTAGCAATTGTTCCTTCGTCAATCTTTGATTTGGTGGATCCGGTGGGGCTGGAGGTGGTGATCGGTCGCTCAGTATGGAACAATTTGGCACTCCCTTGAGACCCTGTCCCTTGCAATTCTCGATGAGGCTCTTCGAGTCCATCTCGATACTGAGTTCCTGTTCTGGCTGGGACTCGCAGAGACTCTCGAGTTTGAGCACGGGTTCGACACGTAAAACTGAATCGGTTTTATTCGTACTCGAGGTGGCTTCGCACTTGACAGTCTCGACTGGAATCGCAGGCTTGAGGTCCACCTTCTTCTGCGAGGCAGACTCCGTCTTATTAGCCGTCGACGGTATCGACTGCGTATCGTCTATCTTCTCCACTTTGACCTCCTTAATCTTATCACTGCTATCTTCAAGGTTAGACGGCGAGAAAGGACCAGAGCTCAGGGTGCCGTTGTTCGTAATAGCCGACGACTCGTCCTTAACGTCCAAGTCCTCCGAGCCAAAATGCTTAAGCAGATCCTCCGCAAGAGACGTCGCGATATCCTTCTGCGAGAGGAGTGCCTGCAGTTCCTGATCCGTAACGCCCAGATCCTTATTCCCCGATGATCCCTCGGGATAGCTATTCGTCGTGGAGGATATCTGTGTATATCCTTGAGCCCCGTATTGATTCGACTGATACTGATTATATTGAGATCCTGGTTGTCTTTGAGGATAGTTTGGATCCGCAGCTGATTTGTACGGCATTCCTGGTGATTGCTGAGTATTCCCAGTTGCTGCAGCATTGTAGCCAACATTGGAATCCGCAAATCCAGTTTGAAGAGCTACGGTTCCCCCTTGCTGTAGAGTAAGATGAATAAATAGATTTAAAAAAAAAAAAACTTCCACAGGAATGACAGAATCGGTCGAAGAAAAAGGGCAACTCACCGGTTGCTGAGGAATTCCATAATTTTTTATAACACTCGGTTGTCCTGGTTGCGAATGCGCATAACCCGTAGGATAACCAGGCTGTCCAGGCCTAAGACCCCTCTGTGCCGCCTGCTGCTGCTGTAACCTAATTTGTTGTTGATGCTGTTGCATCGATCTGTACTGATGTTGCAATTGAGCTAACAAGCCCTGTTGCTGTGGCGTCAGACTGCCATGATTCTGTTGTAGAAACTGCAACATTTGTAACTGTTGCGGCGACAAATAGAACGGCGGTGGTCTTTGTTGTTGTTGCGCACCAGGTGATATGGGTTCCTCTCCTGGCTGTTGTTCATCACCAAAAACAAAGGTACAGCGTGTGATTAATCTCGACGATGAAACTCAATCATGACATTCGTACACTGACTGAAGACAGACTTACCTTGAATCTCTTTGTGTTTAAATTTTGACCCTGTCCTTGCGGATAAGGAGGTGGTGGACCAGCAGGTGCAGCTGTATACTTATATCCTGGTCCACCGGGAGGTTGTTGCTGTTGTTGCTGTCTACTAGACATCTCTGCACTGATCGGCAGATTCCAGGCCTCTTCTATAGACGGCAACTGCCGCCTCCTTAATTGAACAACAGATTTTCATTTAGTCACGTTAACTGGGCGTTATCGCTGATAAGAAATTCCCCACTATACAAAAGGAATTCATATTCTCAATTCAAAACACAATATATATACATATATTTGCAACAATAATAAGACACACACACTCTCTCATTCTCTTTCTTCACTTACTTTGTAGCTATCGAAGGCATCGGTGCTTGGCTTAGATGGCTCTGAAGAAAATTAATTCGCTGCTGAAGGGATGGGTTCATCGGTGCGTTTCCACCCGACTTGGCACCACCCAGACCGGTCAGCGAGCCCGTACAACTAGGTGTGTTGTTGTTGCCCCTGAGAACAAAAAGATGAACGACCCACCCGCATGAGAATTTAATTACATGATCGGAAAACCAGGTGAGCTTTTATAAGACTCAAAGGATAGCCTGGTCTGTGACTTACGCAAAGGTCACTTTATGAAGACCATGATCCCATAGGTAGATAGAACATTACTATGGATCATAAAAGGGATACAAATTATTCTTCACTTACGTATCATACTTTTATCCATGACGCGTCCAACGATGCTGAGGTGCTTAAGAGATCCTTACAGATCCTTATTTTAATAGTAAATACGTTAATCAATTTACCTGGATGCGTTAACGTAACAGGCAAGAGCATCCTTCGGCTGGCTCACGCTCTCATACAAGATTCCAAGATTTGTCCAGGCGGCAGAGTGCGATTTATCCAATTGTACGGCACATATGTAAGCTTGGAGTGCGTCCATAGGCTGATTTTGTTGTTGATACAGTACACCTATGCTGCACCAGGTATCGGCGTTGCCTTCTGATTTTTCCACAGAGTTTCTACAAACACGTAATCCAATTAATGACAAGTTCCTATATTTTTTTTAATTACACAATAGTTTTTCTTTTCAATTCCTCTCACCTATAGGCAATGAAGGCATCGTGAACCTTTCCAGATGCTGCTAAACAGCGTCCCAATAAGTATAGACTCTGTCCACTCTTTGGCTCAGCTTCAATGGACTTTTGTAAACAGTGTATGGCTATGACTTGTTTCTGCTGTCTCGTTACACCCAAATCAGCATAGTCAACAACATGGTACATCCATCCTATATTGGAGAAACAAAAAAAGCAAAGATATCTTCATAAAACAAATATACTTTTGAGTCTTGTTATTATAATTCTTGAAAACTTAAATCACAACCGATACATACATTTCTAGTTTAACCGAGAGAAAATATAACGTGTCTCATAGGATAAGAGGACTGGCCAATTCTGAGAGTGAGTTCTGAAACTATCAAGAGACTCAGGAAACGTGTTGCACCCTAATAGACGACTGTCGAACTGAATAGATTTTTGCAGGTATGCCCTTACGGTTGCCACTTTCACCCCACTCCTTGGGACCACTGTCTCGAATTACAACCCCTATAAACATAGGCGTAGAAATGCCGACGTTCTTCATGAATCTTCGTCCGCCATCCGAGGGTGAGAAAATATTTTAAAGCGGCTAATAAAAATGTTCACGATGGGAACTGTTCAATAAGATTCATAACTTTCTTGAGGAAAATAAAAACAAAATTGGAAAATGTGAAAAATAAATGAATTTTATAGATATTGGTCTCGGAGCTGGAGAGAGGTGCTCCCTTTGTACTGACTACACCTGATGAAGGTCCCGGTTATTGTCGACCCGGACAGGGTTCAGTAGTTCAGAACCGATGCTGCAGACCATAGTGAGCCATAGTGATTCAGGAACACCTGGCCCAGTTGCCGGGGCCTTAGTGAGCCAGGCCAATGGCAAGCACGTCAAATACGTAGGAGAAAGTCCCACTTGGAGAAGATTCAAGGCTTGTAGAAGAAAAAGTAAATGGCCGTCCTGAAAAGCCAGCTAGGAAGGTTCAAAGGACTGTGAACGGGGCTGTAGTATCTCCTTGTAGATTCTTGAACGTGAACCCCAGTGAAAATTGTATTTTCTCTGTGACCTACGTAGAGAATATTAAAAGAAGGTCGGATTCTCTGTTGAGAGTCCATTCCTAAAATACTCTTCCATAGTCTTCAGGATCCCTTGTACTCCTGGCTGCTTCCCCGAATGGAACTCATTCGTCCACCCTCTGTGCTTTATCTTCTAGACTTGGGACTAGCGTCGTGGACTTATCTCAGAATTTTCCTCAGAATAGATCAGCAGTCTCTGGATGAACGGTTAACAAACAGGGACTCATATATTCTACCCTCATCCTGTTCCTACGTCTCTGAAGAGCAACACAATTGATGCTGATGACAACAAAGGCAGAGAGAAAAAGGAAAAAAATGAATACATTGAAAGAGCCATCAAAAGAAAGCTACAAAAATCTAGAAAAAAAGGTACAATTTCAAAAAAAAATTAAATCCCGTTAAAGGAACAATTTTTAAAAAAACCAATTAACAGGTACCAAAACGATGGTACCAACGTACCATGATTTGCGAAAAATTCGTGAAAACACTTTATCCCTCAGAAATTGATCCCCCGGCCGATGAGAGTTCCACCCTAGGCCCAATAAACATGGCGTGAATAACTGCATAAAAGCGGAGGTCATTGGCGCTCGACACAAGGGTAGCTTTTAAGGACGCAACAGAGTGGTGCACCATCTGCCGGCTACTAATACAAATGAAGAACACAGTGGTGGTGGTAACGGTGTCAGCGTTTGGCAGTGTAGCGACGGTGATGGCGACGGTGATGGTAGCGATGGTTCCCACAATCTCGTTGGTCATATCCTCCGGCCCTTTTCCATACACATTCAATCCAGGCACAGCCACGAACCTTTACACCCACAGTGACGTTACAAGTTTAGTATTGCGTATACGTACATCCATTACCAAGAACCTGACAGGGAGCCTGGTCCCATCCGGGGCCACCCCCGACCCAGAATAAATCAATACACGTGTCTGCTACTTGGTGTACCAACCGAACTTCAAGCCTAGCGTGAAAGCCATTGCCAAAACCTTCACAAACTGGATAGACTCTTTAAAATCCAAAACGGAAAAATAGAATGGCAGACAATAGTGTGGAGGGGGTTAACAAAGTGAATTTTGGATTCGCCGTAACTTCCTTCGAGATAAAGTAGATTTCTTAGCGTCGGTAAGTTACCGACTGCGCTCTAACGAACGTCGTGAAAAAAAAACATGGCCGCCCTGACACGGTTAAACCAGGTGGTGTCTTCGTTTGACAATAAGCGTTGTATAACTTCCAATGATAATCCAACGTCTGATTAACGTTCATTGCTCCTGGCAAATAAGGGATTAGTTACTTAGACTCACCTAATTGTCTGCAAATGTCCGCCTTTAGATGAGACGGTAAGGACTTCTCCTTCAGTAGAGACTCGTAGTGGTCCTTTGCCAAACGATACTTTCCTTGGACCTCGTATAGGTGAGCTACGTGAAACTTGACTGGAAGAAAAAAATTCAAAAGACACTGAATGAGAAATCACGTGGAATCAAACGGAAGACTATTAGGTACAAGGGAGGCCATTTTATGCTGTGCAGACTAGATTTCAGAGTGAAGACTATGGGAAGCTTTATATACCGGATAAGAGGGTATGGCCAAGAATTTTTTAAATTTCAAACAAATACATTATAATTGCTTACACAGTTAGTTGCTGTGCTTTTTAATTATTGAACAGTGATATTACGTGTAACAGAAATAAAAATAGAGATATGTATGCTGAGAGAATCCAATGGTGACTGAAGAATTTGTTCAGTTTACATGATCTTTTATTTCAACGAGAACCAGTATGACTCGTAATCTTCCTAGTACAGCAATCTGAATGGACCACTGGATCAAAATGGGACTTAATCACCCAGTAGTGATATCATCCAGTTGTCGGATACGCATGAAGAGCCACTAAAATCAGGGAAGTCCCATGCACATGTATTTCTCACTAACCATAAGCTTTTACGTACGTAAGGACCGAGAGTTTTTGAAGAATGAGAAGAAAATCTTGAGCCCTATACTTTCTGAGACACAAAAGGAGCTTTCACACATGTGACGAGAAAATGGCTGTGATATTCTTTGTGTATAAGGTCAAGTTCAGGGAATAGAGAATTAAAAAAAAAAAGAAAAAAAAAGAAATCCAGATGCTGTTGCCATTCCAGCTGAATGGAGGTATCGACCACTTGGTTAAACAATACACAAGGGAGAATGCATGGAAGACCTCTTCGACGTGACGTCCGGCTTAGCAGTGTATGAAATTCACGAGTCTGCACTTCCGGTTACTGAGCACTTAAGAAAAAAAAAAAAATGCATATCAGCCACGTCAATGATGACCTCACGAATCACAGCTCCAACTTAACCTCGGATAATGCAAACTAGAAAAGGCAGTACCGGTATATGGGTATTTCACTAAGGGCAACAGATACAAATTGAAAGGCCCTTCTGGGACTTGTACAATAAACAACAGTTTCTAGTATTTCCAGCCTTGGGCCCTATATTTAACTTTTAAACGTGAATTTCAGTATGGCTTCGCGGAACATTCAAACGTTCCCGCTCTCTGAGTTTATCCTGAAAAATGCCCCAGTGAGCGTATAAAGCAGCTTTCTCACGGGCCCTTTTATCCCCATCAAGGCCCAAAGCAAGTTAAACCGCGAAATGATTCTCTGTAGTGCCTCTAATTGGCATAATCGCAATACTAAACTCCACTTATATCTTTTTCTTTCAACAGAAAAACTTATTACCCTGTAACCAGCATAGAACAGCCTATAAAACGAATGGTCATTATTTAACCCAAGAGACCAGAAGCGTGGAGTGTCCAAGACAGCCCAACTGGATATTTTGAAAACGAAGAAAAAAATCGTGCGACCATTCCCAGGTTAACGATTAAAACCACAAAACCTACTCTCAAGCTTCGAGAAAGACGCTGGCGTCGTGGCGTCGATGAGGGCTAAGGTGAGATGCTTGAGAGCAGCGTCGAAATCAGCGTGGACTTTTAGCATCAAACCAAGTCGCAGGTGAACCTCGCAGGCTCGTGGAAATCCTGGCTCGACCCATAGCACCTGCTGGAATGCTTTTACAGCCCTGAAACCCAAAGACAAGAAAAATCATTAACAAAAAACTAAAGCAATATGAAAAAAAAAAAAAAAAAAAAACAGTTCAATCAATAATTTTGAATGATTAAAATTTCCAAATTAAACTATCAACCCAAGCCTCACTATACCCTAACACCACGCCACACGCATAATAACCAAGTGATCCAAATGATTCACAAAAGTGAATTTCTGTCCATCCTCATCCTATTCCACCATATACCAATGATTAAATCATTCATGGAACTGCGGTTAGCAGCGCATAACGTTTCCTGTAATGCCGAGTCATAGTAATAAAGTAAAAAAGCGTCCATGCCCCGTCGCCACGAAAATTCGTCCTAGACCAGGAAGAAAAGTGAACGGATAAATTCTCCCTGCACATAATCGATCCACTGCAATATTTCCCAAGCAAGCAGCGCGCAGCGAAATCGTCAAGCTTTATTTTGGTTTTCGATTTTGGAACCGGTCCAAATATCTGAATCACTGTGTTGGGTAACGTGGGTATCGGCGTGGCTCTGTTTAAAAGATAGGCGACGTATACCCGGACCTCGCGGGTACTTAGATAAATCCTCGTAAGAGCATGCGTGTAACATACTTCCGAGTGAAGGTATGAGTGTGTGACACAGTTTCGTGGCATCGCTGACCCACATCGTTCGAAACGATTAGGAAAGCCATGACGTAACGATGGCAACGTGGGCGGACGAATAACCAGATATAAACAGAGACAACGCTAGAGACTTCCGGCAAATCCCACATTCTGACAGCTCGCAAGCGTCAATATTTTTCGAAACGTCAAGAATCCAAGTTTCGGTAATCGGTGTCGGAAAAAAAATTTTTCTTCACGGATCCGGCGGGAAAATTTAAACGAAGCATAGCATTGGCTTTTACGAATGACTCAGGCTCCACGTATCCTGGTGCCATTGACTCGTTGCGAAATATTTCCACGTATCAGTCATTGACTAATGCTATTCGCACTGTCATCGCGCGTAGTAAGATGAAAAATACCGAATTTAATGAGACCCACCGAAGTAAGGCCCAATTACGTTGAAATTGAAGTAGACTATTTTTCTTCTTTTCGCGTTACTTACGTAGACTGTACCGCGTGTGTTTACGGTTACTGACCCCGTTTACGATGACGCGACCGACGACGATAAAATAATCGCACGCGGTTTAAAGGCGACCATCACTTCCGGCGCAGAGTCCGACCAGACTAATCGGCAAGCGCGTTGCATCTTGGGTACGCGGAAATATAATTCGATTGGCAATATAACTAGTGGTGGGATCTAAAAACAAATATTTTGCTCAAAAAAGTAAGTTACGAGGGAGCGATACATTTTTTAGGTTAAAAATAAAAAATTCCGATACGTCGGATTGGTCTGAAAAAGTATATATATATATATAAGTATATATATAGCAAGTTGCACAGAGACAAAAAGCATTGCGTGAACGTCATGCTCGTGGATTCCCATTAAAATGCACCCTTCTCTTGACACCTCATAAATTAATGGTCGTATTAGGGTATCAGCGTGCGATAAAAGGCCCAAAGATAGGCGCCCGATGTAAAAGGGCTCCTTACTCAGGAAAAGGTTAAACTAAACGGTTACGTTTTGCCCCCCCATTTTATTACTTCCTTAGGGCACTGGCCTTGCGTCGCCGCGACAGCAGTGCCTTATCTGAGATAGTCTTACTCTTTTTTTGTTTTTGTAACCTTTGACCCAATAGGATTCGTAGTTGAACAAAAAAAAAATTAATAAATTACAGGTCCCATAAAATTTTTTTCGATATTACCTGTTTCGTAAAAAAAAAAAAAAAAAAATTCAATAATTTTCGTAGCACCCTATAGACACACGATCCCCGTGCATTTTATCAAAGGTTCACGTCGCGCCGCCCACGTGTGGTCTGCAAGACAAAAAAAATGACGTAACACACACGATTTCCTCGTGACCCACATACTAACTTTCCACCCACCTAGAAAAGTCCTAGGCTCATTCACGTGTACGCGCGCACGTATGCGTCACTGATAAAACTATCTCTACGGTGCGATTACGCAAACAGCGTGGGCATTTTATTAAATAAAGAAATCAATAAGCTCATAGGAAACGCTACGGTCCGTTCGTGAAAACTCTTACGGGTTTTATGCGCGGTGTCGCAAGGCTATATGCAGGTAAATTACGTATAAGATAAAGCAGCTGCACATCGTTGCACATCGTTGCAGTCACTTTCGAATAGGCTGATTGCAAGATAGGAACTCGGTGAGTGAATTGCACGTGCATACACGGATATACGCGGAAACAGGAAAGACACGTGGTTAGTCGAAAAAAAGGCTCGTAAAATAGCCAGGGGCATTTTTTGAGTGGCGATAAATTTCAAAAAAAAAAAAAATTTTTACCACGAGGAAATTTCGTCTGATAGTTGGGAAAATAATTTTTTCAAAAATAATTATTTTCAATCTACTCAAATTATCTACCTGACAAAGGAATCGCGTACTTGGCGAATCTGTCGATCTACGTGTCTTCTAGTCCTGCGAGTACCCCCCCGGGAACTATAAATTGCAAGAAATTGCAAAAGACTTTCGCAACGCAATCGCCGAGCTGCATTGTTGTGCCGCAAGAAATCGTTGGCTTTTCCTATGCAGCGCAACGGTACGCTAACTCCTACCTTCTTATGCGCTGGCAGTGTCGAATCTACCGGGTGTTCATTACGTGCGATCAAGTAACGTTACAGCGATAAGTTTGACGACGGAAAGGATTGATTTATTTTCTCTTTTTGTCTGCTTCTTTGTCCCTAATGACATTATCGAAGAAAATTAATAACCCGCACCGACGATCGAC
Organism: Cephus spinipes; assembly: GCA_963971525.1. NCBI lineage: Eukaryota > Metazoa > Arthropoda > Insecta > Hymenoptera > Cephidae > Cephus > Cephus spinipes. The sequence continues at coordinate 15,587,341 of OZ020578.1, forward strand.
GATCGAATCGCACGGGCCATCAGCAGTCGCGTAGGAACCGCGCATGCGCAGGACGCACGTGCATGTGCAGCGGCAGATGCATCTTCGTAGCACGCGCCGCGCAGGTGCCAAGAAACGGTCAGAAGTAAATCTTATTGGTTTAAGGGTCTGTTAGGACTTGGTTCTTCGGCCGATAAACCCTACCTAGTCGAAGTTAACCTTCTAACAGATAATAAATTAAGCCCGCATTCGATGCTATAAATAAGAAGGAGACGATCCCGAGCAGCTGATAACCGACAGTCAAGGACAATGACTCGAGGAGTGACTATCATGGAAAATAAAAAATACCCAAGACAGGGGTATATGTAAATTTGCTCTCAAAGGTGCACAGCCTGACTCACCTGCCCTTAATCCAAATAAGGATATGATTTTATATAAAGTTCCAATAAGGCCCATTTTAACCTGCTCCCCCTTTCAGCCAAACGAATAAGCATTGACATACGAGGGTTCGATCGCGTACATTTTTTTTTTTTTTCGAAATTTTTCTCCGCCATCTCACGGAATAAAAATCAAAAGCTGTTGTACCGATTGAACCAAAAAAAAAAAAAAAAAAAAAAAAAAAAGTAATCACGACCGCTTAATTATTCTCATTATATTAATGAGATTCGCGGTATCGGATCTTATCGGTAACCTGGCGCGTTTAACAGTTTAGCATTGCGTATACCGATTACATCGGGATCCGGACGGTATACGTATATCCGAGGGTGCATTTTGCCGTCACCGGGCACCGGTTTCTGGGTTGCGCACGATTTTAATGCGTAAAAGGCGTGCGGAGTCGCGTGCCGAGTCAACGTTGCACCTGTCCACCATCTTGGTCCCACATTGGTATAGGGCCCAGACGAGCTCCCGGATGTCCTTTTTTTTATGCATATACGTGGCACTGCGCTTCCATAAGTGACTCTGAGTGCCGAGGGATAATGGAGTAAAAGTCAGTACTTGCAGGGATGAAGAGGAACGGGAAAAGGAGGAAAGAAGGTGGAACGTCCTCCTCGGGTCAGGACAGGATGTGGGCAGCTGGCTCACCAGCTGGACTATAGAAAGACCGCAGGTACCATCCTGGATACCTGTTTCTCGAACGACACACAGTGGATACAAGGAGCTACCATACACGCACGTGTTATTATCCTGGGTATTCAGAGAAGCTTGAACAATTTTACATGTGAATTTTTTTTTATATATTAACGAAAAAAAAAAAAAAAATACATCCTCAAGCACAGCACTGGATGTAAAAATTTATATAAAAATTGGGTCTTACGCGTATGGTACTGATGACGCGGGTACCACTGAATAACGAATAAACAAAAAAGAGTCGTTATAAGAGACATATGGAGAAGTGGTGTCGATATGTGCCATATACATTGTCAGTATCTCTTGCAGATCCGAAAGGGGCAGTAATGCCATGAAATTAAGTAAATTATGCAGAGTGGCATGATGAATGGTACGAGAGAGCACGATAGGACATGGATATGAGCATTGGGCCTTATGTAATATCTTGGGCCGGTAAATTGGCTGTTTCCTCCGAGACGTCTTAATTCGCAGTACGAGCATGTTTTATGTATGGGTATGGGCGTTCGTGAATTAACTGAAACTCACAGGACGCAAGGCCCATTTTAATTGGGGCCTTATACGTTACCCGATGGTGGGATTATGTAGGAGCTAGGATAGTACGGATCGGACAGGAGTTACTCCAAAGGGACAACCAGGTACCTTTCGGGCCCGTTCTGGGACTTACAACTATAATTCGCCACGTAGACCGATTATCCTCGCACGACCGTCTCTCCTAGCAGGGCCCTTTAGAAAATTCTGGGATAATGCTCTCACAGTGAGGACGGTGGTTATACATGAATTTCTTATTCGAGGTATTTTCAGATGCGATGCATATTTCATAAGGCCCGACGAGCTGTGACTGCCCCATCCCGATAACGGTCGTAACCTCATAATAGACTGGCCCAATTTTAATAATCGGTGCGAGGATCTCGAAAGGCGCGGTAATTCAAAAATACGATTGAAAAGAAAAAAAAAAAAAAGTGACGTAGAGACGGAGCTAAACGATTTACCACGAACGCGCTATACGAGTTTTTCGTAGGGCCCCATTTTTCTCGTTGACTCCCAGAAATGGTCTTCCGTTCGCCGCTCGTCACAAGTAGCCAGAAAAGGAATATAGAAAAATGTGAAAAATGCGTCATGGCGGCGGCGGCGGCGACTGGCGAATGGGACCGATAAAAAAAAAATTCGGGGCCCACCTACGACCCGCTTTTGTCGGGAATCCCGCAGGAGGACGGGACCGGTCTTATTTTGAAAAATGGGATCAACCGAATTAAATTGGACTCGCTCAGCGGGCCTCATTCCCATTCTATCCCGTATAGACTCCCCCCTTAAGGCCCAAAACACAAAGGGTTGACAACACACCGTTCGCTACAGCCAAATTCAATTTCGTACCCCATTTACATCGCGACTTGACTGCCGAAAAAAATTATTATTATTATCATTGTCATCATCATCCATTACACCCCCCCCCCCCCATATATCCTCTTATCTCATTCGTCTCAAGATCCCATATTCATTAAATCTATACCCTTGAATTACACCGTGTGTCCTTTTTCTTTTTCTCACGAGACAAAGAAATAGAGACGCGCCCTACTGAAAGCGGCCCTTTATGGTCCAGGGGACTGTGAAAGACAAACGGGTCAATACTCGGAATCCGCTATCCCCTTTAAGATGGCGTTAAGGGTCGCGTTCGTGTTTAAGGCACGAAGTTGCCCGGGATTCTGTAAGGGAAGCGAAGACCCCAGATATCAGTGTGTACGAAGTGAAAGTTTTGACGATCCTACCCGCCGTCCCCAAGGATAATTAAATTCACCAAAAGCCTGGATAATCTACGTATCCAATCTGTCACTGGCAACAATCACGAAGAAACGAAAATCACAGTCCCGAAGATGTCAAGGCGCAATAACGTCAAGTATACACGGAAGGTACACACGGCAACACTGCTTGGGCTGATTTACAAGCCACCGATAGGTAAAGCGAACGCAGAGTTAACCGTGATGGAAACTGATGCCGTCAACTACGTACGCTCTGCGTCATAAAGAAATATTCTAGGTTATACTTCTACTACGATACACAGCGAGCCTATAGGTAAGGGCGTACGCTTTAACGTGGGCCACCATATGACACCATATGCGGAACAGGCCCAAAGGCATTGTCCGCCATTGGGAACATATGTCCGGCTGGTTATTAAAGCCAATGGAGAGTGAATAGAGCTATGGGGAATTTAGGTGAGTTCGAAAAAGAGGAAAATCTGAGACTTAAGGATATTAGTGAACGTCTGTAAGGCAACGACCAATCGGAAGTCACCGATGTAGCTATCGTCTTTCTCATCCTGTGTGTGAGAGAGAGAGAGAAGGATGGAAGGTAAAGTAAATCCTAAGAGACCCTTAGGAAAAGTGAACCTCCCCAGGTGCCACCTGGTGTCCCCGGATGGTACCCCGATACCTCTTGGGTAACCTGGACTCGGTTGAGGCCTGGGAGAAAATCCTGTTCCTTAGGGTGCCCTGGTCTAAGCTGACACAGTCCACCGATGGATCCTTGATACCTGGGAGGTCTGACTACCCTATACCAGGATAGGGATATAGTGCGTGCGAGGTTAAGGAAAATGGCGTGCCGGTAGAATACGGGCAGGATCGCAGGACCGGCTGACTGGAGCGAAGAGACACGTGGAGGGACTGCTGGCCCCTCTTGGTCTTCCGGGATGAAAGGAAAAGGAGAGGGAAGTGACAGGGACGAAAAGGAATAGAAGCCACGACCGGAAGTGTGGCCTCGTTTCTAGGAATGAAGGGAAAAAATGCAGGGGAACGACGTTTATGTATGTGCAATATATATATGAAAACGTGAACACGTGCGACCCTTACAGACTTCCAGTACGTTTCCGGTTCACTGGTCGGAATCTCTCATACCTTGGGGCAACCGCCTTAACTTCCTGTTCCTCTTAGTTAAATTTCATTTTGTGCTACAGGTCGATTTCAAGCTGTCAATAAAAAAACAAAATGGCGGACGAAATTAATTTGACATGCATAGTGACGCTGCTTGCGAAAGACATAGCCTACAATGTTTGACAGGCGCGATTCATGCGGTTCGATTGACAGCCTCTTTCTAAACGCATGACTGACAGTTCTCTGAGGTAGAGGTGATTTAATTAAAAGTCTTAAGATAGTCCCCGTGAATCGAAGATGAAATTCGTAGTATCCTGGCACCACGAAAATAAACCAGTGTAAAATAGGCAAATTAAAATTGACATCTGTCAAAGGGATTTGGCTGTTATATTTTTGCTGTTAAAAAAAAAAATCTTTTTTTTTTTTTCAAATATAAAAAAACCATGGACCAAACGGTCAGATCAGTCACGGAGTCAGTCAGTCAGTCAGTCAGTAGGATTTATATATTCAGCCAGTGTGGCAGCCATGTTTATCGCACATGCATCTCGACTGGTGGCATGTACCGTTGTACCCGGTAGAGAGTGCTTTGACTGGAATAGTCAATCGAGTAGGTAGTCTCTCTCTCTCTCTCTCTCTCTCTCTCTCTCTCTCTCTCTCTCTCTCTCTCTCTCTCTCTCTCTCTCTCTCCCACCCACACAAAATTACAAGTCTTTGTCCTCCAGGTCCTTTCTCTTAGCCCTTGCACAGAGAAAATCGTCAGCCACGCAAACGACCTGGCGCTGCCCTCGCTCTAGCCGTAGAGCAATTTCGCAAGACCCAGGGGCCTGCAGGCATGAAGATGGCGACCAGGAAGCGTCGATAAAAGCAAAATTAATATTGACGATCTTTTACGAATCAAAGTAGCAATTATTTAATAAAATAATAATCGATCGAATAAAATGTTCAAAGAAAATTGGCGCCACTGGCGTCCGATTTAAAAATACGAATGCAACGTATAACGCCGTCGCGCTCTGCTCTCCGGCACACGCCAAAGAATAATAATAAGAGTATCGCGAAATTTGTAAACCAAAGTCGCCTTTCACTCGCAACTTCCTCAGCGTCCGACAAACGGGACTCGGCGCGTCGCTTTTGAGAATCGGCACTGAGGGTGCATCGAACTAAAAAGTGCATCCACTTTTCGTTCCGCGGTATTGAGCAGCCTCTTGGCTTGAAAGGCTTTCGATGTCGCCAGGTCGGCATTCTACAGGTCGTTTCAATCTGCCGCGACTAAGAACGGCTGCGTACAGTTCGTCTCAAACGGTACACGATAAACCCCCATTTTTTCCCAAGCATCGAAATACATGAATATACCGAAAACAAAAACTTACTAACGAGTGACCGAGTACATATTACAAAAAAAAAAAAAAAAAAAGTCCAACTAAAATCGCACATCGAAATACGAACAGCAGACTTTTCTACGCAGCAATCGTTACGCGTGAACCAGCCCAAAGGGTAATTCCACCCTGTCTGCGAAACCCACCCCATTTCAAAGCTCATCCCCAGCGTCGACGTGAAAGCGAAACTCCCCCCTCAACCCTTACAGCCCACCCACCCTAACTGCACGACACACGCGACCCCACTGTCAGTTAATCAAACTTTTGTCAGGGCGTAACGAGCGACACGTTATACAATCAAGAGCAATGTCCGTAAGGGTTGTAAGGCCTGATGTATAAAATAAAACAGAAAACTACCCCCGCGGTTGAAATTCGAAATAAATAAAAATTTCTAAAAAAAATGTTCAGCCTCTCGATATCAAACCGTTAGAAATACCCTTTTTCACGAAATTTTGTACTTAACAAAATTAAAAAAAAAAAAAAACAATTCTAAAAACTACCCCTAGAGGCACAGTCGAACGATCGGACCTATACAGGCCCTACAGGTCCGTACACTACAGCCGGAACGAGGGTAGATAAGGCACGCGGGGAACGCGTCGTGATGCGCTGCGCATAAATATGGACAAATGGAGTTCCTCTAGGTAGCATATAGGGACACGTGAAGAGCAGCGGACGCGTGTGGTCCCATTGTCTAACCCATTGTTCCCTCAACTACCATCCGAGGACACGTATGACAGTCGGAGGGGGAGGGATATAGATTTTTTCCTTCCTGTCGAGATACATACAAGTAGTGCACGTGATACTCATGTGCATAAGCGCCCATGCGCAAGACCCCACTACAGTCCGAACAGCAGACCGTACTATAGTACATAGGATGATACAGGTCCTTTCATTTTTAATGACTACGTTGACAAGACCCATAGTTTACACGGTATCGCGTATCGATTCGAGGAAGCTCGTAAATCCGACGAGTATTTCAAAGACCCTGAGAAACGTCCACGAGTTACCTGGAATGGCCATTCTAACCTCAGGATCGAATGTAATATTTATTAAGAGAACACAGCCAGCATTTCTCATGTAAATCATAGATGGAAATATACATATATATACGTATAACGTGAACCTTGGAAAAACTCCAAATGGATGTATATAAGTGAATATCGCAATTTCATAACTATACCTAGTACGTATTATAGTTCCGTACGTAGTCGAGCCCGTAGCGCGTTGTCGAATATGCATATTCTATTAAAGAGTACAGGCAATCGGTAGTACCTGATCCCGACGACGGTTAAGCACTTAGTAGCGGTTACCGTCCGACGTGGGCGAATGACAAAACGCGACAATAAATCGACTTCCGGTGGGACGCGTGCGCTACCGGAAGTGTCTCTAGCTACGGCTCTCACGCAGGCCATCGACCATACACCCCCCGGCTCTGTGTATACTGTTGCATGAGGCAAGTGTGTATTGGCGAGTTGAAATGTGCAGGAAAAATTAGTCGGACACGAGGACGTTGAAGAGGTTTAAAGTGCAGGGAAAAAAAAAAAAGTGCACTGGCGATCCTGTATGCGCTAGTCACCGTATAAAATTAACAGTCCTTAGACGTCCACGAGCCAGCATTCGGAGTAGGATTTGTGAGAAAAAAAAAGAGTATAAAAAAAACCTCGCAGAATGACAGTAAAAATATTTAATTTTTGTTTAAATAAAACAAAAAATATATATATTTTTCCATCACTCGCATATTCCTTTTGCATCCATTTTCGCGACAATCCGCAAAAGCAATCTCGCCCGGTACACCCCCTCCTCGTATTTGCATGCTGCTCACAGTGCATTCCCGGAAGCTTATCGCGAAAATCGCAAACAAAGCGAGAAGGAGGGTGAAACAAAAGTGGTGGAACAATAAGCGAGAGAGAGAGAGAGAGAGAGAGAGAGAGAGCAGTAGACAGAAGGATAAAAATAGATATAAACAAAGGAAAAAAAAAAAGATGGAAGAGCACAACGAAAAAAAAAAAAAAAAAAACAATTGTTTTACCAAGAAAAGAAAAATACTAAAGAGTACAAAAAAAAAAGGTTATTAACTGCCGTGCCATCGGTAATGACGGCTGTCGATGACGTAAGCCCAGATTACGCATCGCGGACGCACATGCGTGCGCAACGCAACAGACTGCAACTGGCTGCATAATGGCCGTAGAATGCGGCAAACGCCAAGAGCGAGCGAGCGAGCGAGCCTCCTCTCCTTCGCTCTGTCGAGACTTCTCTCTCGCTCTCTCTAGCCGTACATAAGTCTCACGCTGTCGCACTCCTTCGGTCCGTTCTACGCGAGTGAAGGCCCCGTCCTTCACTGCACGGTATACGACTTCGAACAGCGATACACAAAGGCGACGCATGTACGTCGGCATCATCAGCTGACAAGTCGCTCTCGCGTTATAACGTGTTCACGGGGGAAATGGACGATTTCGAACGCGTGCTGGAGAGCGATAGAATTATATTAGGAGCCAGTGGCGTGGATCGGTTAAATTAGGTTAGGTTGCCCTAGCAGAGAGAGAGAGAGAGAGAGAGAGAGAGAGAGACCACGACGTTACCCATCAAGTATACATATAGAAATGACGTATAGAGAATTTTGTGTGCACGTTGACAGCGAATCAGCTGACTCAACAGCTGAGACGCAAATTCGAAACTCATGTACTATCCTTTGTTCCCGGCGATAATATACCCCACGACGTACAATGCAGCCGAGACATTATGGTTGAGGCAGGTCACGTGAATACGAAACTTCCGAATTCGACTCGTGAGCTGGGATTCCATGCGTCTACTGACCCAGACGTGGAAGAGTTCGCCCGTCAAGTGTAACCTCGTGTAAATGATCGTTACATCGCGTATACCTGTTTATACACGTACAAGATAAAACATGGCGGACTGTATGACACTTTGTGAAAATTCTATACATATTACTGCAACCTCGCCTACACCCGTCGGATCCTCTAGACTTTCTGAATTTCATAGAGAAAGAGAGAGAGAGTTGTTCTCCTTTAGAAATCGTCAGGATTATAGGGTTCTATACGAGTAAAATCAGTCCCTAATATTGGGGCCGAGTATAGAATTAGTCCCCGATAGGTATATATATACCCTGTATAAAGCGCTTTTGATATCCAGATAAATGGATACGTCGTGCGTGTCTTTTTGAATATATTTTTTTTCGGCCTTGTCGTCTGGACTGTGTCTAAATGCTGTCTAGTGCGGGTCTAAGGCCCCTCTGTTTGATTGATCCAGCGAGAATCTAGTCGGTCGACTGAGGGAGAGAGAGAGAGAGAGAAAGAGAGAGGCCAAAGCACGAGTGACCCTGAATGATTTTACTATCCCGGAGGCAGTCCGATAAAATTGAGGCCCAAAGTTGCGGTCGGAGCGTCGAGGAACACGAGTGCGCGGGAATAGTCGAGTATAGTCCGAAAAAAAAGGCCCAATCCGCTATCCCCGTCTCGGCACTCGCTAACTGTACTAATTGAGAGCGAAGGATCTTTTGTTTTGCTGCGAGAGTCCAGATCGAAAAGGGCCCCAGACGGCTAGACCGAGCGGATGGCCGATGTAAGAAGGCAACAGGCTCTCCTCTCCGCAGAGAGACACGGAGAGAGAGAGAGAGAGAGAGAGAGAGAGAGAGAGAGAGACCACCTCCCCCCCCCCACATACACACGCGCGCACACTGGCTCCTTATAGACACTTTAGGAGGAGTGAGTTTTCGTCCTGGGCCTTAAGGCCCCCGCGCCTGACCCTGAAAGTTCAACAGCCCACCGAACGGTCCCTTTGTGTACGCTCTAACCTAACTCGCTTAGAGAGAGCCAGCCCTGTAAGGCCCTTTTTTTTTTAAAACCGCATCGCCATGGCTGACGCGCGCCATTTTCCACGTACGTACCTGCACACATCCACCGGTCACCATCTCGTTATACGGTGAGGCCCACCCAAACGGCAAATATACTTTCTATCCAAATTTCCTCGAGGGCATAACACGTCATCTGACACTTTCCCTTAGTTCCCCATCTTCACCGAAGGTACGAGAAAAAAAAAAAAAAAAAAGAAACTACACTCGAATCACTCAGCCATCGCGTTACTATCAACCCTCCTGAAACCTTTTCACCCTAAGAGTTCAACAGTACCACAATCCTCCCCTTCCGTCCCCGTCGACCCACTATTACATATAGCAACATTGAGATACACGTACAAAGGGTAAGAAAGAAACTCTTCAAGGAATGCAACTAGTATCAAGCCGAAATTAATGCACACTAGCCGAACAGACTATTCAATAATGTTCCTACCATTCCAACGGACCTAACCGTAAATATTGTTAAGAACCATGCACATCCAGCTTTTAAAAATATTACATATACACTCGGGATCCCTTGAGTCTCCAACAGTGAGTATACCACGAAAGAAATCTATACCAATTTAATTGCTCCTCGGCCGTATCGCCTTCCTGATGTTTCTTAGCGCTCAACGATATATAAAATGCCTGGAGTATACATATAGTGGTAGCTCGCTACGGATGCTTCCGGATCTTTCGTACGCAATTCCGCGTAGAATACGTGCATACATGTCCGTACGCACGTGCGTAAAATGCAGCTCGGTCGGTAAGAAGGTCTCGGCCGTTGAACTCGCGCCGGCAGCAGGCGAATCGGCGCAGCCCTTTTCCACGGTTGGCTTCTTCTATCGACACGGGATAGCCTGAGATGCAGAGACTGTGAATACGAGTGGAGGGGAAGTTTAGTTGGTATAGAAGCGAGGGAAGGATGGATAGATAGAGATAGAGAGATAGAGAGAGAGAGAGAGAGAGAGAGAGAGAGAGAGAGAGAGAGAGAGAGAGAATAAAAGAATAGAGGAGAAAGGTAGTAGAGTGCATGAGATGTAATGTACCGTTGGGATGCCTAGCCTCGAGCAAAAAGGAACGATAGAACCGTGAGCGAAGCAAAGGGTCTCGGCCACGAAACATACCGAGAGACAGAGAGAGAGAGAGAATGATATAAAAAAATCCAATGATACGGAGAAAGGGCATCGATCTCCATAGATTTTTACCTCCTACGAGTCTCCATCGGTTATACCGTGATTCCTGTCGGACGCCATGACAGTTTCTGCTCTACGTCACAGACTATATATATTTCTAGATAGCCAAACCCGCTCAGTCCTAAATACGTTATATTATTTACACGAGCCAAGAAATTCGTTTAAACAGGACAGTTTACGCTCTTGATACATACAGAGTATACTGTATACCACAAAATGGCCATAGGACGTGACGTTATCGCTTGTCAATATAATAATCTCTGTCAGGGTTGTGAAAACGTGCTTTTATCTAACTGCGTCAGTAAAGATATACGCCGGATAATAATAAACAGTTGATATGTATTTTCATTGGTCCCACGAGAAAAATAACACAATTAGACACGCCGGACAGGAAAAACCCATATTTAACGTTAGAGAGACATCCACAGGAAAAATCATCGATTGACAATTCAAAAAGCATAAGGCAATGTCAGGTCTTGCTACGGTCCGCACGTATTTTTTCAGTCTGTCACTTTCAACCTATCTCACTCGTGAACCGAGACTGTGCGCGTCCATTGCAACGCAAGAGTTCACAAGAAAGCATAAAAACGACGAGTCGCGCCACGTGCTTCGAAGAAAAGGTTTTATAGGTCGAGTGTAGAAGGGGCCTCCTCTTCCTTCTTTACATATCTCAAAACACTAACTGCCTACTGTTTACAAACGTCAAGTAGCCCCCGGGGGGGGGGGGGTGGAAGCTTTTGGGAATTCAAAAGTCTCCCTTTTCTCGGAGGCGTATCTTTTCGAATTACACGTAGGCGCGACGCGAGAATTCGACTCGAGAAACAAATTAAAATACCTTCATCGACCCGTTACTAACCCTGCTGCGTGTGATCGTCGGAGGTTATGTCACGCTACGTATGGGAATGCACAGGAATCAGACACACAACCTAAAAAGAAACGTTTTTCCCGTACAACGATTAAATCCGTCATTGTCCGACGGTAAGAAAGATAAAAAAAATGTCACCGATCGGTAAAGAAGAGCAAACGAGAGTGCGCGGAGACGAAGCGTTTAAAACGAAAGGGGAACAAATAGATTTTATTTTTCTAATATAATAATTGCAGTTCATAATTAGCCTCGGGCACGGCTCGCTCACCGCTCGCGCGTATGCATTATACATTACGCACTGCACTTCTAAGCACACTGCACACGTTTCGACATATATGTATTCGCGTATGACCTGGTTCTCGCGTACTCGGCCTCTCGCTTCCTCTCGTATTCGGCCACTCGCTCTCACGGCAAAGTCAAAGCGCGACACTACCAGCCATCGCCAGGGCCACAATCACAATCGTCACTGTCGTATGAAACAGCAGCGCAACGTATTTTCGCTAAATATACAGTCTTTAACCTTTGTGGCATAATCGTTGACGATCGACATTTGCAAGACTCTTTGCACCGACCTACTGGGATTTTGCTGACAACAATCGTCCTGATTGCCGCCGGTCGCATTTAACCGTTCGACGCGACCCTTTTCTTACCTTACACGTATAATTATTTATTTCAATGATCCAAGTGACAATTAATTTAATTCATTTCAAAAACATACAAGCTCTACTCGCTACTAGCCAATCCCCATATAACTTATGACGCTGTACCAGGAGAAGAACCAACTGCTCCCTCATACCCCTGACTATTGATGTAACGATCGGTATAATACAGGGTGGCTCGTATGTATAGGGAGAGAATATGGTGAGCTTAGGGTGAGAACTGTATAAGGTGTCCTTCCTTAACGCAAGGGCAACCCTTGGTTCATGAGGGATTTCTGTGTGTATATATATATACACACACACACAATATATAGTGGTGGTACTGAATACGGTAGAGGGTAATGGATTCCCAAGCGAAAATTCCTATTGAGCCACATGGGGCTGGGTGCCGTAGACATGGTAGAGGCTCGTCTACTATACTTCTAGTTATATTTCTAGTTCTATTTTCAACGGTAGGCGCGCCTGTTGGAACGCCGATAGAGGGAGGAGGAGCGATAGCGACGTAGAGGGGACTCACCATTTAAATCGCCCAAGGTCCGTGGAATTTAAATCTCAAAGAGGCCACCACGTTCACACTGATTCAAGCGTTTTTCGATGATCCTCACGATCTTGGAATCCCCCCTGGTCATCCAAATCTTCAGTGAAGACGGGCCCGAGCGACGAAGCACTTTTTTTTTCCCTTTTTTTACCGAGCAACACTAATTTTCACACGGTTACATGCACGACCGAAACACGAGTTTAAAAAAATGTCCATTCGCTTCGTACACGTGCAGGCGAAATATACGAGAGATTGTTTATCCGATGAGTGGATACGAGAATTATAAAAATAATATGAAAGACTGTGATACAAAATTAGTATTCTTTAGAGCAAGGCGTGTGTGTGCAAGGCTTATAGACAAGAGCCACTGTTATCCAAGCGAAGAATAACGTAGTGGTAGGTAACCGATCGAAGATTGTCGAGTGAGGGAGTCTCTCTCTCACGCTCCTGTGTCAGGATAAAATTATTACGAGGGAGCGATGAGATTACAGGACAATTATCCACGATGATTATATTATCGTACGATGGTTAATAATTACAATAAACACAGCACGCGCGAAAAGTGTACGTTGACGTTAAACAAAAAAAAAGTCGTCACAAAACGCGTCCAAGAATGATGAGGGGGTTGCTGTGTGTTTTTAAAAACTAATGGCAGTGAGAGCGAGGCACCTCCCCCGCAGAAGGCTCTCGCGCGACTGACGCGAGCGCGAAGGGCGCATAGGGATTTGGAGAGGGGAGAGAGGTAACGCGCTAATGCAAAGGAGTGGGGAAGGAACGAAGAGAGATAGGGGAACGAGCGCATGCGCACTGCCCTTGTTTTGGCCCCGCATCGTGACACTAGCTCGGCAGCCACCGCCCGATGCACCCTCTGCAGTGACTCCGTGCACTTCATTCGCATCGTATCTTCTTTATTTATGTCTCTCTCTCTCTCTCTCTCTCTTTATCTCTGATTCTCCCACCCGATTAACGCGCTATATTTTCACAGTGACTCGGTCTCGTGTAGGTGCGCTGACAAGCGTCGAGAGAGAGAGAGAGAGAGAGAGAGAAAATAAATAAAAAATTATTTGCCCGCCACACTCTGAGATATAAAGGAAGCAGATGTGAATACCGAATCGGAGGAATATGGAACAGAACCAGAGACTCCTTCCGTCCTTGGAAAACCATGTACGACTAACTGATAAAAATATTAGTACTAAGCTTCGTAAAGAAGATACGACCATACAAGATAGACAGCTTGGATACATGGTTAAATTTTGCATTAGACGTTGAAGCATGGGAAGGAGCTTGCTAGACAACAAGGGACTTTGAGTCAGCTGCCCTGGAGATCGATAACCTTCAAAAGGAGTCCCGGGCATTCTCGTGGCTTTACAGAACCGAGAGAGCAAGTAGAACCCACTGGCAACACGCTCGCCCTTCTTCTCTTTCTCTTTCTACCGGGACAATAGCCTTTCTATTAAACTCTTACCGCGTTTCGAAAGGGGTAATTCTTTCCGCCCTCGGCACCCGACCGACCATCTCCGAGTTTGTTTAGAGGTCCTGAATGGTATTCCTTTTTTTTACTGGGGTCTCGCAGTACGAGTAAGAGAGAGGCTGAGATACACGTATATATATATATATATATATGTGTATACATACACGTATAAAAAGAGGATAGAGAGAATACGTAAACGGAAAAGCTTTGAGATTGAAGTTCCCAACCTCGTGGCTACTAAACTTCCTCCATCTCTCGGGTAACACAAACACTATGCCGTTTACTATACGTATATGCATCTATACGTAAGCCATATATATATATACATACACTATAATACCATAGTAACTATAAGCAGAAATATAACGGTTCTTCCGTGCAAGTAAACGCGATGGCCGTTTCCTTCCACGCTCGCCGATAGACGCTCCTCGACTTTACTGGAATTCATATACCTGCTGAAAGCAAGTAACGCTGCTGCCACCTCTGCTCGTCCTTACCCATCGCCAAGAAGAATACTCGAGCAGATCGCCATATTTGTACAGCCACCACCTGGCCTTCCCGAATCGGCGGAGCTTCGTCAATTGCATCTCTTGCCTAATGCGGCTTTCGGAGGTTCGACAAAAATACAATTGTTATTCCAGTGGCGCAGCGTCGCCAATATTTTCACGATGCAACGACGTAGAGGCGTATAAAATTAACGGCGACGCCTCTGCGATACGTCTTGACCCGATGCGTATTAACGAAAAGTAAATATACTAAGAGGTATTTCCCAATCTCTCGAGTCTCTTCTAAATTCGTACGAACCCTCCCCCCTTTCGTAAAAAGAATAACGCAGCGTGTGTACGAGAATCGTCTGATTATTTTTTACGCATTCTTTTTCTTTCTGCTTTCTTTAGTCTGTCCTCTGTGAAAAGAAAATCTACACCACTGTAGCATGCAAGACTGCTGGGCGAGGAATGGGCTCGAACCAGGAATAGGACAGCCATAAGTGTCCTATTCCTGGAGACGCCACGTTCGCAAGGATCGAGAATTCGAGTGCTCGCCCTGGATGCGTTACGAAATTCCACATATTGCATGCGGGTATAAAAAAAAGCTTCATCCAGAATAATGGTTCAAGGTGACTCTTTTACATTGCAATACGCAAGAAGATGTCCCCTCGGACGTAGAATCGCTCTCGCGATTCAAAAAAAAAACCTACGTGACTCACAACACGTGCCGTGTAGCGTACGAAAAGGGCCGAGGATCCCTTTTCCACGCGTAAGCAGCGATACAGGGAGATTCAAAAACAAAGTACAGTCTAAGAAATGTAGCCAGGAGAAACGTGCCATGGATTTTCAGGAGACACGTCGAAGAAAAAAAAAAAATGATGCGTACAATAAAATGAATCAAAATTTTCTCAGTGGTTATCTTGGTGGTACAGAAAACATAACCGGCCTGCCTCTTTATCAGACCCGCCAAGGTAATCAGAAAGTTTTCAAGAAAATACCAACAGTCTTATCGGTATGGTTTCCTTCTCTTATACTACTTCCACAAATTGTCTCTTATATTTTATCTAAACACCAACGTCTCCCGCCCTGCTGTAGATTTAATTTTATAAGGAAAAAAAAAACATAGGGAGGAGACGCATTTACAAGCTACGCATCACTCGGAGTGTGAGGAAGTTTAATGAGAGGAACCCCCGTCTTACGGGTTCGTACAGCCGTGTCGTACAAGGTGCAAGTTCAACGGGCAAGTAAGGTCCGACCTTATCAGATGGCAAGCCACGTGGCCACGGCACGCACCTTGAGTTAACCACGTGGCTCATTCATTCACCAGGACGGGGCTGTATGTATATAACCTGACTGTGAACAGCGGAGCGAGTTCCTTGGTCAATTAGAATAATGCGGAAGCAAGAGTGGGCGGATGTTGGGAATATCCCAGGAACATCGTTCGACTGATAAACGTTATTCTAACTGCATACTTATATATAAATATATATATATATATATGTATAGTGTCGCATTGCGTTTATCCGTTCCATCCTATCTATCCAATCGCACCGTGCCGATTCTGACTTTTAGAAGTCACGCATAACGGACGCGCCGTGGCAATAGCGAGAAAACTTTTGGTACGGACGTCAGTGAAAACCGACAGGAGTCAGTGACTCTTGATGGCAAAGAGAACTAAATTTAGACGCGGAGTCGTTGCGCAGCAGTCGGCGAAACGCTGGAAAACAAGACCAATGACATTGGCAATGTTCGACGGCGGTTCAGGAGGACGTCGTTGATGAATAAATTGAGAATTGACCTGCCGACCTCGGTTGGACGCAGATGATAGGAGGCTTCGGACTGGGAAAAAGGTTTCTTGTATCCTGGTGGAGAAAGGAAAATAATAATTACTTCACGTGAGCATCAGAAAGGTATTGCGTAAGAAGTAACGAAGTTTGAATATCTCTTTGTCCGTTCGTAACGCACTGAGTTGAATGTCCAAGGGCTCGGCCGGTAAAGCAGAATCCTGACGGGTAAGATAACCGAGTGGCGTATAGGTTAGCGAACGGCCAAATATCAGGATTTAAATGTCCAGGGTCGATGTTATTGCGAGATACAGTCCTCTCGGAAACGTATCAAGGCAGACAAGAGAAGCTGCTCCGGCTGGCTCGGCGACTTCTGGTGTATTGAACTCCGGACGGAGGTCATTCAACTTTTAGCTCGCGGCGTCTCCGTGACGTCACCTGGTTACTCGCGTCCTCTTTGGGGGGCTGGCTGTGACGTGGCGCGATCCCATTGGTCAGCCCGAGCCCGCTACCCGGCGACGTCACACCGGTCGACGATCGAGTACGTCACAGAGGATAGCGCGACGGCAGCCGACGACGATGACGATCCTGATCCATAGTGTTATACGAATAACCACGGATGAGTTCACACGATGATTTCTAGCTCGACGACCCTGCTCTCGTATTCCAGCAATGCTCCGTGTCAAGATGACATAACAAAGTTATTGTGAATTTGATGACGCGTCAGAATAATTTTCCATCCAGCTTGTAATATAAATCCTGTACAGGGAAGTTACCTGTATGTATAACGTACAATAAAACAGCGAATGTAATAGATAGTAAAAATGGCGTACACGCGAGGTACAGTCTCTGTGGTTTGGCCGCGGTGCATTAAAGTGTGAGGAACGTTAAAGAAAAAAAAAAAAAAAAAAGAAAAAAAAAACGTAGCAAAGTACCATCGTTACACCTGAGGTGAGCTGCTGCTCCTGGCGCATTAGCCCCGCGCTATAAATAATGATTGCGAATTATTTTTAGCGGACAGTTAGTCCACGAGATAGCCAGAATACGTAGGCGGGGAGAACGAGGGTACGAGCCATGGGTGACTGGTGAGGTTATGTTTGGCCTGTTGGCTAACCGGCTGCGGATCGCTTTGCTGGCGGCTGCCAGAGTTTGTTGACTCTCGGTTTCAGCACGCCGGCTGACCATGACCTCGGCGAACGATCCGCAAAGTAATGCCGACTAGCAGGACCGATCTTCGACTTCCATGTGCCCACATACGCATCGGTAACTCCGTAGGGACGGGATGGGATCGTGCGGGACGGCCATTATCGGCAGTCGTTATCATTGAATCCTAATGCGTAGGAGCACAGGGGGGAAGGAAGGACCTGGATGAAAAGAGTAAAGCCGTTAGAGGACAGAACGCGAGGAACAGTACATTACAGTACGTTTTAAGCGTAGTATTAAATCGACGTACAGTACCTCAAAATCAGATCAAAAAATGTTTACTGTGTAAATTTCACAAAATATACCGACTTCGCTACTGTGAGCGTATGCGGGGAAAGGGGCGTTCCTGATTGATCTTCCGAGAACATCAATTTCAAGGTATTCCAGGACAGAGAATATCGACCTGCTGATCGGTGCTTGGAACCTCACTCTGTGCACGTACCAGGCTAAGCGTACAGCCGTACGTGACAAGTGTATCTTTTGATAAGTCCTGTACAGCGTCGAGCTCCAATTTCCTGCGCATCCGACCAGGTCGGGAGTCGGCGCACGACTGACAGCCACCATCGTCCACCTACGACTCTTAAACACGTTTATTTGGTCTTCGGTGTGTGAAAGCCATGAATTTCAAAGGGTTCATTCAAAATGTACCTCAGACGTCTCGAGGCTGCGCGTCAATCCTCTAAGGTCAAAGTTCTACGTGGGATTCGTTAGGGGGATGATAACAAGGGACACACCTACGCAATCCACGCACAGTAGGAAATCGCAGAAGATCGATCGCTGCAACGCATCTCGGAGTAGCACGTGACTTAGCGCAGGGTAGCAATGGCGTCAATGGGGCTGGTGGCCTTTATTTCTTTTTTTTTTTTCCTTCACCGTCCTTCCGGCAAATAAAAATTGAAGCTTTCGACTGCTGTAAAATCGTAGCCGTGGGTCACTCTTTAGCCTGGAGTCAATAGAAAATATTGCGATCCATGTATGGTTCAATGGACTGTAACCCCTGAGGGTCAGATAAGTATTGTGCACTGAAGAGATACCTAGGTACCAGGTCCAACGTGGATGTATTTTTGTCTGTACCACTTCGGGAGGCTGCGGCATTGTGAGACAGGGGGAAAAAATCCATAATACCCCAGGGTAAACACTGCTGGTTAACAGTGACGATCCTCGACTCTCTGCACTCTAGTCAGGATTCACATTGCGCAGTTACGAGACTGCAAAATAGTACTGAGTAGAACAAGCAGGAAATATACGTTGAAGAAAAAGAAGAAGAAAAAAAAAAAAAGTGTCAATTGTCTAAGAATATAATAACAGTACCAAAGAGAACTGGGTTACTGGTATCAGCGACGGGAAAGAATCGTATTCCGTTACAAAGAGAAGCGACTCCTGCTGTGTCTCGTCCTCGAGGTCTTTGAATGAAAATCGTCAGAGACAGACAAGGACGAATCGACGTTTCCTTTCGGTGAAGATATCGAGACGCAGACTGTCGGGCATGGAATATCGAGCGACCCGGCCTCGTTTCTTTGGCTGCTCGTCACCTCGACGAAGCTCTATTTAGAACGGTTCCTCCGTTGGAGCATTGAAAAAAAAAATGTCAGGAATACCAGAGACAGTTCCACCCTGAACAACAGATAAAATAAAATACTGTGGCTACGGAGTAAATTAAATGAAAAATAAAATGCGTCCTCGACGAGACAATTGAAAGCAACGTCCATTCCAATACCAATGACTCGGTGAAAAACAATTCTAGTATCAATGACTGAACGTCCAGATATATAAAGTTGCCTAAGAAAATTCTTACCCTTCGATCGCTCTCTGAGAAATTCCTCCTGGGACGCAGCACCGATCCCCCGGTGAATATAGTATTATAATCCCAGGGGATGGCGAGGAAGGGTGGGCTTAGGCCAATTAGCAATTCAAACGATCTCATTTCAGCCGGTGGTCGCCTCAGCCTCGTGATTGTGCATTCAATTTTCAACCCTTTCAAACGGGAGCCAGAGAGCCACTGGGGTGGGCTTTGAGACAGAGTACCCCAGCCGTACAAGTACTTTTTATCCGTAGATTCGTATCGGTCTCTGGGTGCACGATTGTTGTTATTGGTACTGCAGTTTTGTGTTTTCTTTTTTTTTTTTTTTTCTTCAGCCAGGCACGCATGCGCTGACGCATGGGCGAGCAATAACAAATTCACCTTGGGCGAGAGAATCGATTCAGGATAACAATGAGCATCGAACTTTAATCGGTGGTGCCATTAAAATTCGCTACACAGAACTGCCATTGTGTACGATATATGTATAACGTATACGTACGAGCGTGATAGAATGGCCGCTGCACGTTCTGTCTCCTGTATACCGTATATTAATACGTATGGGCACGGGGCCCATAGAGATGGACGATGCACTCTTCGTTTCTCTCTTCAGAGAGAGAATTGACTACGGGTTGTTTCCGGAGGGGGGGCCCTGACAGACGGACTGCAACTCGGCAACACGCGTTCCTCTCGAAGAGTTCGAGTCGACGAATCTTCAGGCGACAATTTGGGTCAACCAAAGGTTGTACGACGAGCGGAGAATCGATATTTCTACAAGTGCGAAGGTGGAAAATAAGCAGAATGAAATAAAGTTTAAATTTTGGTCTCTTACCGATATTAACTTCAGGACGGTTTGCGTGAATGGTACTGTGAGTACCTATACCAATTATATTCCTAGGTATACGAGAAGCTGAACAAACTTGTATGACTTAGGCAATGCTGGTTTGCCTGCTGTACTAGTAGAAAACTTGAATTTTCATTACATCATTCCTCTTGCGGTGTTCATCGTTAGTTATTCGTTATTGGCTTGAAACATTATGATACTTGGTATTGCATGGCACTGTGCGTGCGAGCGGCTTGTGTTTCCTGCGATATATTGTTGTAATGCTTCTTCTTTATGCTGTCTTGAGAGACTCGTGTTATGTTCAGTGTAAGCAAGGAGGATAAATCGTAAGATAGAGTCGCGTTGCATGTCCTTCGGGGAGTCTAGAGTTTCCAAGCTTGGCGAATCAAAGCGTTAATATTATTTCTATTCCGCTGGGATAGAGTGTATCTGCCTATTATTCACCCCTCCTCGCCTAACAGTTGGACGCCATCGTGGGACGCTAGTACGGCACGTAGTCAAGGAAAAAGAATAATCGAGGGGGCGATGCTGGCGCCATGTATAGGGACATGGGAGTACTGTAAAAGATAGAGCGCGTGGTTCTTCTTTACTTACAGTTGGTAATAGAGTGCACTACTTTATCGACGGAAACTATCGGGGAAACCGGGATCTCAAGCTCTGGTGTACCGACGTAAATTTTGCGGCAAATTAAAAAACGAAATCGACGATATAGCGTAGGGAACGATGAACCCAGTCAGCATGAATCGCTTAAGGGACAACGCTCCCTTCTTCAAGGTAAGCCACTCTCTTGAGAGATTACGGCATTTTTGCTAGGGCGCTCCTTTGGCTTAAGTGGCGAATGTCGCGTTCCTTTTGCAAGGTAACTCTCTCTGCTACTTTAAGATGCAGGCTAATCTGCATTTGATAGCGCAAAGAATTATGTGAAATAAAGAATGTTCTGTCTCTTACCATTGGAAGGCATTAAAATGGAAGTATACGAGTCCTTGACCGTAGAGGAACGAGGCATCTTTCCAGTAATCTCCCTTCAGAGCATAGAATTTTTGATACGCCGACATTGCTGTAAACCAATAAATCAAATGCATTAGTGCATTGAATAAAGCAAGATGCGCTCTTAGAGATATAGTTCATTTTATAATTCTTCTTTTACCTTTGCTATAGTCCTCAAGCAGCAAATGAAAATGACCCAGTTTACAGTAAGTTTTTGGATCAATGCTAATCCCTTTGTCCTCGTCTTCATCTTTGGACTCCTCTATACTCTCTTTAGTACTATCAGCCTTCCTACGCTGTTTTTCAGATTGTGCCTGTACCAGCATTCTTTCTAGGTACTTGATAGCTCGAACTACCAGAGCCTTCTTTTTAGACTGCTCCGGGGAGTTCAATTTCAGGAAGCCAAACTGCCGGCTGTAATAAAAAATAAGACAAAATTCCTTTAAATATTCCAACCCACATTATCATTGCACGCAACTGATATTACTCAACATATTAATAGATAAAGATATGTTGCCAAGAGATTTACAGTCTAATAGCGACAATAAATTAATCGTGGCACCAAAAACAATGCCCAACAAAAACTATTCTTCGTCTGACAGATCGAACAACAAGAAAGTCTCATAAAGTCCCACGACCCAATAGAATTCACCAATGTTCTTCAATGATCCGGTTTAAAGTAGAACAAGTGAAAATGATGTCAGTAGGTTGCACGCGAAACACACAATATATCTCGAATTGCCCGCTCATTCTGTCAAACCTTGATTAAGAGGTTATATCTTCGGAAATACAAGTCTAAGAATAATACAATTTAGGGAACAAAAACTGTAATTATTCCCACGAACAAACAGAAAATAATAACTGATCAAGCTCTACCTGTCTAGCTCGGAAAGTATTTGCAATTCCTGGGGAGTCAAGTTGATATCGTCAGTTTCCTGGGCCATTTTCCCGCACTGCTCCCGCTGACTCTCAGCGCCAGTCTCAATACCGTCTTATCGCATGTCTGCCGATATCCGCACCATCCCGTCGAGTTACTCTCGCCGAAGACGTACTTCGCGACAATTATCACTTCATGGGAAAGTGGGTATTTTCCCGGCGGCTAACAGGTTAAACTAGGACAGCAAGGAAGCACGCGACGACACACCATTTTCACGGACAAACTACTTGGCAGGCGCTACCAGCCGTTACGTGACTCTAGCCGTTAGGTTACGTAAACGGGATCTTATTGTTATATTGTCTGCTCTACCGTCCTTACAATGGTTCGCAATGATGAATATTATCTACTGGTAAAAATTAGTAGTATTATAGATTGTATAATAAATAATAAGATATCGTTTTGAAAGGATTAGGATGTTTTAGTATTTTTTGATAATGTTGGATGTTTTAAGAAATTTGTTTTGGAAAATTAAATATTTTATGTTTACACAAAGAAGACAAAACATTGTTAATAGTAGTATTTAGATAAGATTTTTTCACTTTGTTATGCTTTGTTGAAAAAAAATATATTTGAACTGTTGATGATGTTTTGTAAGATTTTTTGATGAGTTTTAAACAAGATATATCTCATTTTGTAAAATTCATTGATTGATATAATAATAACAGTGGCTTACGTCAAATTTGATTAAAGAATAACCATGTTTAGCGAAGCTTGAGCTAAACATTGCGTGGAACAGAAGTAACAATCAAGTGGAACAATGCAATCACCCGATGTTCTAATACTAGCTGCAATATCGTTTAGATTGAATGGTACTGGTCTGCGTAAATAAGAATCAAAAAAAGCAGAACCACATACACAGTACTGTGCTTCATCAAGATATTTCACCAATGTAAATGGTATTGTACTTGCATCATAGAGTTTCCTAAAAAGAAATGTTAATATTATTTATTTCATTCTTTCCTGTAATTATTCAATCCAATTACATAGGACATATTTTTACCTTGTCTTGAGAAATCTTCGACTTGCAAGCTCCACGAGACTAGGAAATTTCATAAAATGTACCACATATCTGTTAACACCATTTAATAGGTTCCCTGAGACGTCAATGTTCATCAATCGTAAATTTTTTATACTGCCAGGAAGATGCGACAAGTCGTTCATTGATAAATCCAAGTATTTTAAATTGGTCATATTTCCAATACTTTGTGGCAAAACTTTCAAAACATTACGACTCATTTTTAAAGTTACAAGTGCAGTCAGTTTTCGTATTTTTTCAGGTACTATATGCATCTGTGTACAAATTTTTTAAAAATATATAGTAACAAGCATTGAAATATATGCATATTATAAAATGAGCACGGTACAATATGTTTATTTAGGTAGGATTTAAAAAGAAGCTTACACCATTGCAGCTTATATCCAATAATTTCAGACTTTTAGCAACTCCTTCTCCATCGAGCCACGTCCAATTCGACATAGGCATTTTTCCAAGATGATTCTGAGCCAGAATTAATTCTTGTAAATTAGGCAAAGAGCCCACCTCTTTTGGTAAAGATGTAATTTGGTTTTCAGTAAGATTTAAAACTCTCAGCCTTTGCAGTTTTAAAATTTGTCTATCAAACGACTTTCTCTCTAATCCAATGATACATAACTCTTCCGTTGTTCTTGGAAAGCCCTGCAGTACAGGATATTCTGATTTCTTACGAATGGTAACTTTAGTTTTGGGCCCTGCCGTAAGAGACTTGGGTTTTAAATTTGATATAGATAGTACGTCAAGTTGCGGTTTATTGTAAACGCCAAGTTTCAAGACATGAAGAAAACTCTTTAACTGAACTGCATCTCCAGAGATGATCAAATCGTGTGGTGGTTCTATAATTCGAATAGTTGCCTTACCATCGTTAATAAATTTGGTAAAGACTTTGTCTATATTGTGGTCTACCTGCAAAAAAAAATGTATAGTTAAATAAATTGGAAAGAAGAAACAATAGACAATGAACATTTCGCATTGATCTTACCTTATATTTAACACCTTGTCTATTCTGTGGAGTTTGTAGAAAGATATAAAGTTCGTCATCTTTCAAAGAATTCCTCGCAATCCCTAGGCATGAGCGCTGACCTTTTCGTTTCCAAGGAATATTCGTTGAAGACAACAGCCTATTGCTAACCTCCACAGTGCACATAAGTTTCATTATTCTCAATTCTCAATTTGACTTTCTTTGATTCTATTCAGTTTTTACATAAATCACATTTCGTATAATAGACGTCTTAACAAAGAACATTATTATTAACATACACCATTTACTTTCAATAAAATTAATAAATGTTCAGAAGGTGTACATAACATCAAACGTTCATTCCGTTTACCCGCGCAAACTGTACTGTCAGTAACTGTCACTTAACCATCATCAGCTGAAATTCCTTCACTGACTACTGATAATATGAAAAAACCACTGAACAGCATTCATTTAAAAAAAAAAAATCTAAAGACATAAATAATACTGTTCTTTATGAAATAATATAAGTAAAACAAATTTCGAATTTAAAAATTTAAAATGAATAAAATAGATTTCTATCTAATCAAGAGTAGATAATGCTAAAAAAATGCTTCAAAAATTTTTTATTTCAATTCAATTAACTTCAGATATGTAATGTTTGTAATTTTCATGGGATATACTTTACAGCAAGAAATGTTAAGTGTACATGGAAAAGTTTTAATAATTAATGATTGATTCTCTTAAATGACGTCTCAAGCAACGTCGTTTTATTCTGCCATCTGACTATAGAAAGTTAAACTCTTGTACCAAATATTGAAGTTTATTATTATATGCCTATATGGCAATTGTGTACTTTATCTTTGCACATAATCAAAGTAATGATTTACGAATTTAATTTACGAATCGTACACCGATTAAATTTGGGATGATTATCGATGCTTTTATTGTGTGACCCGCATGAGATGACAAAAAATTTGCAAGCATAATAGGCAGGTCTGTTATCCTCAATAATTTGTCTCCGTTTTCGGCACGTTTTACGTGTTTTTTCTCGTATTTTCTTTTATTGCGAAATGTAACTTTGTGCAATTGTACCTTGTAAGTATATCAGCTACTTGATTTAATACTTTATTTGTAACAATATACTTTGTTTTTTGCGTTAAGGTTATAAATATTTGTAATTGGGAAAAACCGCTTAAGTGTTGTCTGTTAATAATTGGAATTCTATGTTTTCTTATTCATACTTTGAATAACTGTGCTTCATTATTCTAGAAGAGCCTTGCGAAGACAGTTAAATGTTTCAGAGAACTTTAATTTCTGTTTGAGAAGTTGTACTGATGAAACAATAATGAAAATGTTTCTTAATCCAAAGCAATTGGATAATCAAATCATTAATTTGATACAGCTGAGAGAGATACAGGTATGACATTCTTATCATATATTTTAAATATACTATACACTTTTATAGTACATTTCTTACATATAGATTTTGTTAAATTTAGGAATCTGCTGCACACACTGTATCTCAAAAGTTACATGTCACAGAGAATCTAGTGGCTAGATTAGGCTTGGAGAAGGAATTAAGTGGACATGGAGGCTGTGTTAATTGTTTAGAATGGAACGAGACTGGAGAGTATGTATAACTCTTAACTAATAAGAAAAAAAAAGATACTTCATTTTTACTAAAAAAACAAATACAATTTACTTTGGCAAAGTTTTTCACTTGAGTAAACAATATTTATTTATTTTTAGAATCTTAGCTTCTGCTTCCGATGATGTACATGTCATATTATGGGATGCTTTTCGGTATCAGAAAAAATTGGTTTTACATGCTGGTCACAATGGAAACATTTTTTCTGTAAAGGTAAATAAATTTGCTAAAACAGTTTTTAGAAATTATAATCATCCCTTGCTACATCATACTTCCGTTCCAGTCAGTGAATTTATTTTAGTCTTTAACGTGTGTTTCTAGTTTATGCCAAAATCGAATGACAGTATCCTGGTGTCAGGTGCAGCGGACTGTAGGATCCGGGTACACGATCTAGTACGGTCTGATACTATTCTAGCATGTAATTGTCACACTGGCCGTGTTAAACGTATAGCAACAGCACCCAGCGTACCGTTTCTCTTCTGGAGTGCAGCTGAGGACGGATTGATATTGCAATACGACATTCGGGTGCCGCACAATTGCAATGCTAATGATCGAAAATCCGTCCTTGTTAATCTTTCAAATCATTTGGGTCGCTATGCAGAGGCAAAATGCATTTCAATAAATCCAAGACGACCTGAGTTAATAGCTATTGGGGCAAACGATGCATACATAAGAATGTACGACAGAAGAATGATAAAACTTGCATCGCTGCAGGTAAATTTTTATGACATACAAAGAAATAAAACTGCTTAGATACATAGTTATAGAGACGAAAATATTTTTGCTGGATATTTTTATTATTAGGTTCCAGCAGGAGCGTCACCACGTACCAATTGGGACGGAGTAAACGTCAATGGCCAACGTGCTGGCGAAGGCGATCTAGAAAACAATATCCCACTAGAATCTGCACAGTACTTTATTGCTGGTTCGTTTGTACGATCACTCTCCGCCCCTAACCTTGATGTGAAACATCCTGTAGCATTGCCTGAATGAGGATTATATTTATTCTTTAATATTGTCCAGGTCATCTACATAATCATAATCGTGATCACAACAGAACTCTGACTGCTACGTACTTGACATTCAGTGCTGATGGAAATGAATTACTCGTTAATATGGGTGGTGAACAAATTTACTTGTTCGATATCA
This sequence comes from Cephus spinipes, assembly GCA_963971525.1. NCBI lineage: Eukaryota > Metazoa > Arthropoda > Insecta > Hymenoptera > Cephidae > Cephus > Cephus spinipes. Next base: position 15,614,093 of record OZ020578.1, read on the forward strand.
ATAATCAACACAATTCAAGACTATTTGCTCCTCCGCAGAACGTCAAATTTTCAGGTAGACTTTATATAAGATTATTAATATTTGAAGCGTATTGAATATTCTTCCATCTGTCTTTGTTGCACTTTTAGATACTTGTTGGACAGATACATTGAAGGACTGTATAGACTCAAACAATAAAACAACAGAAGATTATTCATTGAGAAATACAAAAGTTTTACCACCCCATGTCGAAGCTATCAAGTTACAAGTATTTTCTGTTCTGTAAATATAATTCATTTTGTAATGAATTTATATAAATTATGATCTACATTTTCAGGCTAACGAAGGATTCGAACAACAAAAATACACATTGGCAATTAATTTATACAACAAAGCCATCAGCCATTGCCCCACTGCAGCTATGCTTTATGCTAACAGGGCAGCGGCACTTATGAAAAGAGCATGGTGAGTATTGTATTCATTAGTGTTGCAGATAGTTTTTAATAAACTGGTTATTCACTGTAATTTATTATTCCAGGGATAGTGACGTGTACGCTGCGTTCCGTGACTGTCGTATGACATTACTCTTAGATCCGGAGCATGTCAAAGCACATTTCAGGTTAATTAAACAATACATTCATATATTGCTAACAAATACCAATTTAAGGTAACTTTCTATTCTCTAAATAAACTTACTTTTTTATTCTATTTGCTTCTACTCAGACTTGCACGCTGTCTAATTGATTTAAACCGTCCAGCAGAGGCATGCAAAGCAATTGAAAGTTTTCAAGAAAAGTTTCCAGAATATGTAACAAATTCAGCATTCCGTGCTTTGAAAAAAGACATCAAGGAAGCTATGAACACTGGTTAGAAAAATAATTAAAAATCGTATATTCAATTGAGTTTACTACAATAGACAAAAAACTGACAAACAAACTTTATAGGAGAAGAATCAACAAGGACCAATCATCCATCATTACAAATGATTTCACCGCACGAACAAGAATGGCGTGGCAATACAATAGATTACAAATTGAGATTTTGCGGTCACTGCAATACAACAACCGACATAAAGGAGGCTAATTTTTTTGGAAAGTACGTAAAACTCAATCAATCTCTTTCTGTATCATTTATCCACCACCAATCAAACCACTAATAATTAATTCATTGGAAAAGCAATGGACAATACATAGTGGCTGGTTCAGACGATGGTTCATTCTTCATATGGGATCGTAAAACAACAAACATTGTTCGCGTATTGCAAGGTGACGGAAGTATAGTAAATTGTCTTCAACCACATCCTTCGACATGCCTTCTAGCAACTAGTGGTATCGACACAGTCATCAGATTATGGAGTCCGTTGCCAGAGGTTAGTAAATATTTTAGCCACCATAATGATGTCTAATTAAATTGCTTTTTTACTCACTAGGATGGAAGTGTGAACGAGCGAGAAATTCTAAATCTAGACGACGCCGCATCTGCCAATCAAATCCGTATGAATAGCGACCCGTTCGAGTTGATGCTGATGAATTTGGGCTACCGATTTCCAGGACAACACGCTGCCGGCGACGAGGACAGCGACGAGTCTCAGGAACCACGTGTTGCTCAAGCATTAAATTGTAGACCAAGTTAAAGATTCGTTTATTCTCGATTCAAGGTTTTTGGGAATCCCGTGGGTTTATAAGACTTTTGAAACTATGGTAAACGCATAAATCTAAAGCGTTATTCAATTTAATTCTTTTTCGTACTTGCTTCACATTGTCCTCTTCCTAAATTTATCGCCTTTTGCCGATAGCATTTAAATACGTTCCATATGTTTTAAAAGGTTGTACGATGTTAGAGAGAATTTTCAAGTCGCGCAATACTTCATTTCAATAACGTAAAGAAACCTCACGATTATTTAATTTAACACTGTGCATAGAGAGCGCATGTATCCATTTAATATTATTCTAGCCTTATGTAAAAGTCTATATATCAATAAGTCACGCTTTTAACTAGATGGTAGTAACTCCCAAAGTGTTTGCAGAGTGCTGCCTTCTTTTGGTTCCTCAACAGCGAGACCCAAATAGTTTGAGAATTTTGGTTCTCTTTGTTCCTGTCCACCATCTGAGAAATACAAGCCGAACACGTGAGAGATTTCATCATTACTGTCTTGAATCTCCTTGAAATTTTCTTCGCTAATGTCCGGCTGCTGCGTTACAGCCTGTAGAAAGTTAAAATTTTATAATTTCTTTCACTTTCTTTACAGTGCATAGCTCAACAGTCATTAAATAATTACGTGGAAATTATCACCTGATGCTCGAAGGTGTACTCTACTCCAAAAATTGGAGATCTCTTATAAGTGGCAAGAAGCGCTGTTATTTCCTTGTGCAAAAAGTTTAGTTTCTCAATGGAATCCATACGAAATCCCAATACGTAGCCGCCGTTGGCTTCGTTACTGGTGACGACAAGCACAGTACCGAATTTCGAAGTTCTTATATTGATCTGGCAGAAGCAGCGAAAAAAAAAAATACAAAATCAAAATGATAAGTAAAATAAGAAATGACTTTTCTGCCAATTTTACTTTTGTTCTAATTATCATGTTAATTGAAATCATTTAAGTATTATATGCAATATGTTTGACTTACGCTGGCGACGGTAATGTAAGGCACGGACACATTGAATTGATGATTCATATCCGCGAACCATACAAGTCTTATATTTGTTACGATAAAGGTTCCGACGTTTCCCTGAAAACAAAAACACAATATTGTTTCTATGAGAAGGATGTGTTATGAGTAAGATTATCATGTCTGTTATCATCGTGTATATCACGTGCATCGAACTGATATAAGATGCAATAAAAAGTCTTATTTATTATCCTGTTATCACTTGAATATTTTGCGCTTTATACGCCATGGAACAGTGCAGGTGAATTAAAAAGTTTGACAGAGGCAACGTTCATTTTTTTTCTTTTGTAACTGTTCGTTGATTGTATTCTCTTGCATGTATACCTGCTCGGTAGACAAATTCCATACTCCTGGCAATTTGGTATGCACTTTTTCTTGTGGCAATAATATTAATCTACCTTCCTGTATTATTCTTACTCGTAATTTAACTTCCCTGTAGATTTTTGAAGATATGTATGCCCTAGAATGATTGATATTTTTGTTGCTTTTTTAAATAATAATAAAAAATTAATTTTTATATACCTGTAAACTCCAATGACGGATGTATAGTGTCGTGAACATTTTGGCATTTGATTGGTGAAAATAAATTCGTATCTGCAATTGTGAAATGATGTTAAAATGTGAAGAGCTTGAGTTTGGCCCCCGTGAATCTAAAAAATATTCATGGATCAGAAGTTTAATTTATTATAAGTATAGGACAGATATAATTATACAAACCGAATTAACTATTTTTGTTGTGGCAGTGACAAAAGTATTGTATCCAATGCCTGTAAAAATGGTGATTTAATTAATTGTTCTCCTTAAGGTGTTATTTAGCCAATTGTCAATTTCTTACTTAAATTAATCCGAGGCAGAGAGACGGAGTGCCAGACAATTCGTAAATTTGTTACCAACAATCGCCCAATATCACCATTGTTGCCTTTTGTATCCTCGATCATGTCTAGTCTGTCAATAAGAAGCTCACCGACTCGAAACTGTATTTGTCTGAATTAAAAAGCAAATATAAAAAAAAAATACATAACAATCCGTAAATCAGTTGTCCATGATAAAAATTCTAATTTCAAGTATCCAAATACCAAATATCTTCTACTTGTAACGCTCAGAATTTATATATAAGAAATATAATTACGAGAAAGGTACGTCGAATCTAACTTCATTATCTTGCCACATTATGATTGCTTTTTAATCCAAATTTCATATAGAATAATGAGTAATAGAATATGATTCTGGTTAGGCCGCAATCAGCGTGTAAACTAGTGTAAGATAAGACGTTCTACCATTTCAAATCAATACAGTTGTCATGCCGACTAGAATGTACAACAGAAATTTTTTGACCGCTTGGAGCTTCGATATTTATACAATATTCCACCCAGAAAATATATTAATTAATAATGTAAAGTAATAGATATGTACTTTATAGATATGTTTTCAGACTAAAGGCTAAGGACTTTATTATTAAAATAAACATGTAATCCTTTTCACAGGAATCACATTTATTTCTTTATAAAAAATGCGAATATATTAAAATTATTTTGCTTCATAAACAATGATTCTTAAATATTATTAGCAAATTTGACTTTTAACATAGCTTTGCATTATCTCTTCATATTGTTTCATCGGAGCAAACGTTAGTATTCCTGAATTTTTCTTGTACACGTAGATGAACACATCACTAATTGTTTAGTACGAAAGAGAAACTCCACCAGCAAGTCTGCGTACAGCAGATGCAACATCCTCAGCAATTTGTTCAATATCTGTCGAATTTTCACATTCTGCATAAACTCTGACAACGTCTTCGGTACCAGATGGTCTGTAATCCAGGATTGATCATTTGTTAAAGTTTTGAGTAAAAAAATTCATGAACAATTTGAAAATGGATGGTTTATAATGTGGTCTACATATTTTTTATGTATAAATTCTCACCTGATAAAGGAACGGCCTTTTGGATAACGCGAAACTATTTTGTCAATTTCTTCTTGCAATCCAACTGGCTTAACGCATTTCCTTTCTGCATCTGTTGTAGAAATTACATTTCTGTCTTCGACCTTGACCTTAACTTGCTTATTTGGGAGGTCATTGTAACTGCTTTCCCAATCAAGAACATCCCAACCGTTGGCGTGTAAGATTGTTTCTACCAGTAACATGTCACTAAGAGCATCGCCTACAGTTTGATTGATCACTTCAATTGCACTAGCTAATTTGGAAGCTGCGTCCTTTTGAGCGTTTGAAGAACTGCAATTAATAATAATGTCCATCAGAACACTGTGATGTCGGATTAAAAATGTTTTAATTTTAAGTATGCAAAATAAATATAATAACCAGTTGTAAGGAAAGGTATTCTAAGGAAGAGGAACAGAAAAATGATTCTTACTCGGAGCTCGCAGATGTTTCTCGTATGGCTTCGATGGCAGAATCCTTGAAGACAACAGTTCCATGGCCATTCGCTTCGAAATAAATTCCGATATCAAATTCTACTGCTTTATGATGCAAGTGCTTAACACCTGTAGGTACACAGGCCACTGGTACTTTCTGAAATGGAAATAAGGAAATGTGAGTTTAAGTAAAAAGATTTGTCTTTCTCTGTCCTTATAGTCTTGTAACTTGCAAAGATGAAGTTTACTACTTACTAGAACGTTTTCAATATAATCTGTTGAGCCACCATTAGCATATGCTGTTTGAACCAATCCGAGCTGCAAATTTAATCCACTTTTGTTCAACAATTCTTTAAAGTATCCTGCTACCAGAGTTGCTATCCTGTCACCATCCAGAAGATGAAACTTTTCTGTTTCATCTATGTAATAGTAAACGACTCTGTCTGCATCGCCATCGATACTGACACACCTACAATTTATTTCGACAGGAACAGTTGCCGGAGGGACTTGGTGAACTTTAACATAATCTGCTCCACACTTTAAGAAAAATTATAAAACAATCAAAGATAAATACAATCGTGAAGAATTTGTTTAAAGTAATTAATAGTTTACCCTTACCTCATGATTCAGATTTTCATCAGCATCGTTGTATATTTCTATATTTAAAAAACCTTCTAATTGCTTTTTAAATTCCCTCGCAGCTATTGCACCAACACCATTGGCTGCATCCAGCTTTAGAGATGGAACATATTTGCCTGAACTTGGTGAATCTCCTCTAATACTTTTAAAAGCATTACTTAACTTACGATAATATCCTTCTAATGTAGCATCACCGTAGCTACCATTTGTATTGGTACACACCACTAAGTAATGTAGTTGCGGAGTAGTAATAACACCAAAGTCTTTGAAAGTACCATTTGCAGCTGTGATACCAGCAATCGAAGAATTTGCTAAAGCAGCACTACTCGTTCTGGTATCCCTACCAATTATTACTGACGCTGGAGTATTAATACTGATATTCTGTTCAGAAATAATACGCTGTACGGTAGATGATATATCAGAGTCATTCACGTTTGCTAATTCAGTCGCTATTTTTTCCCAAGAAGCTTCTAACATTTCTCCAGCAGGATCGACAAGCTTTACTCCATTATCAGGTTCTGGATTATGACTAGCCGTAATCATTAAACCAATGACAGCTGTAACAAATACAATATAAAAATTATTTATAATCACATTTTATTACGTAGAATAAACAAAAATTATTTAAATATTACTTTAGATACCCTGAAACGAATTAAAATAATCATTACTATCAGTCTTTTGAAAATTAAACTATACGTAAACAAATGAAATCATATAAAAAATTAATACAAATTAAAACTGTATTATCAGAGCCTTGACTATACCCGAAAATTGCAAAAAGTTGGGAGAAGTCACAGAGTGGGGAAACTACTTGTTGCCGCATTGTGAGATATAAATTAAATGGTCGATCCAATAGCGTAAGCAAAAGTGGATGCAAGATAATAAGCTAACAATGATTATAATAAATTTAACAATTAATTATCGTTACCATTTTTTGCTTTAGATCGTAAAACTGCCAATACTCCCATTCTGTATAAAACATGATCCAAGATGGTGGCTCTATAAAAAATTAAATAATTGAAATATTGTAGTGACAGCAGTGACAGTCTAGATATTGGCTTAACCTATGAACGCATGAATATCTAATAATAAAATTAAAGTGAAAATATGAACAATTTTATATATTTTTTCATACCTCGTTCGAAAGCCAGCTGTACCATATTGTATGTGACCATCATAAGTTTTAGGATGCTGCGTTTTACCAATGTTTTCAATCACTGAAAAGTCCATAATGGTAAGACGGTAATTCCAGGATATCCTTTAGAACGGTACTGGTTGTACAGATAACAGGAAATCAGGGTAAATTGACAAGAGGTAACGGTAGACGATATGCCTGTGTTAACGGTTGTGCAGCCTAGTGGAGAATAAAATAAAAAGTCTAGAAAACAACCTTTCACTTATCATGTATGTACATAAATATCGGCTACGGTATAAATTCAAATATATGTATATTATCAAAAGAATTTCTGCACTTCCCAACTGTATACGTTAATTTTATTATAATAATTATGCAAAAATAATTTAACAAATAATAGATGTCTCCTTAATCTAAATCTTCTTGTTTCGCGATGAAACATTCAAACTCTGTATTTCCTAATGCGACACGAATGTCTCTAAATAATTAAGAACTCTTGCAGTATCTTGATTAAATCGTTCAGAAGATCTTTTTTTTCTTCCAACGACTACAGTTGCCGTAGTAGGGCTAGTGTTCAGATTTCGAAAGAGAAGCTGTATGTAAAATAAAAAATAAATATGATTTAGAAAAAAAACGAATACATCGTCAGTCCTTTAACAAGCATAACTCAAAGTAACACAATTATTTGTTAAAAAAATCATATTAGACTTACCATAACTAATCGCACAAGATAAACAGCAAAAGTAAGAAATGAAATAGCCATAAGTGCTCCTTCTAATGATGGAAATCCTAAACTGTCATCATCACTTTCATAATGATCTCCAGAAGCACCTCTTATTTTTCTTGAAGGTGCTAGAGTAGCAGCTAATCTAGATTCTGTAATTGAATAAATTTACTTCAATGATTGATTAAAACAATTATATCAGATGACAAATTTTATTAAAATCTTCCTCTTACCAATTTCCATCATCAAAGTTTTCTCGAATGTTTTCAAAAATCGTATTTTTCCCTTTAGTGTAGCCGGTTGCGATTTTAAAGTTTGATGAACACTTTTCAAGGTCTCCATTGGTAAGTAATCAAAGAACGATGATTCGTTATTTATTGTTTCGTAACGCGAATTGTCACTTTCGTTGATAACTGTATTTTCCGTAGTAGACGGAGCATCATTAATCTCGAATTCATCCGTTACCACTTTTACAGGCGATTCCATTTGAGTCTGCATATCATCACTATATTCATCTTCTTCGATATCGATCGATACATGATCATCGTCGTTATTATCATCAACGTCGCTATCATATTTACCATCAAAACTATCTTTGATATTTTCTTCATTAAAATCTATTTTACTATCCTGTGGTTTATTACTAAATGGCGAATTATTTTCTTTGATTCGAACTTGTGTTAATGATTGTGACGTCAGATCCGTACGATCATTAATTATCTCTTTTACTTTATTAACATCCGTCATACGAACCACAGTCGATCTACTAACATTTCGTAATTCATTACGAATAGGATTTCCAAAATGCATTTTATTAATTTGATCGTGTCTAACAGGCAATCTGTAAACTTTGGATTCGTCTGAAAATTGTGGAATTTCCACCCACTCGGCAAAAGTTACATTCCTGGACGAGACGAAGAAAAGAAATAGAACTGTCGATAAATACTGAACAAACATTTTACTTATTTTTTAAAACTATCATTAAAAAAAACCAGATATATATTATCCACAACCGTCGCTCTGAAATTCAAATGAAAACTGAGTCAAGTTACCGCTTAAAAGCGTCGTAAGAGCAAAGCAATTATTTCAAGTAGACTTTTTGTCGTTAAAAAAAACACACATAGTCTATCGCAACAAGAAAAAGATCTTCTAACATAATTCAATTGCCTAATCCAATCGATTCTCATGTCCCAAAAGAATACATAGTTCTTACAATAGTTCATTTGAGCAATCAATCAAGAGACGTTATTACATTATCCCATATTTTACTAGTGCGACATTTCTAGAACACAAGTATCTTTTTCATTACTATAATTCGACCGGTGGCTTCTACTCACCATGAAGAGGAGATTACTCGACAGGCTTCAGAAACTTTGCAACGGTATATTCTGGCATCACAGTTTACCCTTGAAAATAACTGTAAAAAATATTAATAAAATTTCAATTCCTCCAGTCGACAGTTACATTTTTCTTGAGAGTAAAAAATGTTTTCTTTTTATTAATACGTTGTGCCCTTACAATAAAAAGGAGTACAGGTGTGTCTCAATATTTATATGCTTTGTAACAACCTTTTAATAATACTGTTAATGTTAAGCAACACGCAAATTCCTACATAGCAATTCAACGATATCAACCATAGACCTTTATACATATACTCTTATACATATAGCAAAGAAATATGTAGAAATATATGTAATATATGTGAAATAAATAAATATACATATATACATCTCAACAAACAATAAATAACAGTTTCAAACTCGGTGATATAATAGTTATGCACGTCAGGTATTTTACAACTGTTATATCCCTTAACGTGACGTTTTAACATTGTAAATATGTAACTGTTATGACATTGTTTACTGGGATATATATGGAAAAGCAACAAGATCTGAATTTCATGAAACCAGCCGACTTAATTTTTCCTTTAATACTTCCTTTTCTTAGGCCCGTTTTTATACGTATGTATATATTTTTTATTTACTATTTCGTCGACCGGTTACTATTATAGATACTATAATTATTATCGTTTACCGTCAAATTGGTTCTTACTTTTTTAAGCGTTAATACAGTTAGAGAATATAATATATTGGTATATATTATATATTTGATATATTGATCAGTTTAAAAAATTTGTAACGTCAAGATTTCTCAAAGATATAATTTAGTGTTGTCGATGGCGGTAATAACAGATCCGTCGAAAAACATAATCATTTTTCATTGTATACCTATATAAACTTTTTATTTTCCTTGCTTATTCTTCATTGTCGTAATTATCAAAGTCTGCCAATAGTTAACTTCAGCGCGACATGTTCTTGTTTCACTTTGTTTTATCTTAAATTGATAAGGCAGATACAAAGATGCTATGAAATGTAGTTTCCTCCAATCGGCTAAGTCGTGTATACGCGTATAGTTCTTAATAATTGATGAAAGATTATAAGATAAGATAAAGTCAAAGACGAGAAAAAAAATAGTGGATACCTCCTTAAACATTTCATAGAATTAGCATTCGTTTCATCACGGTGGATTCGTACGTTATAATATTAACCATTAACATTCGGATGTTTCTATATAATGCACGTAACTTGCATCATTCTAAAGAGGGATGAAAACGCGTTGGAAGTTGATATATTTAAATATTTAGATAAGTTACCTGTAAAAGTCGTTATCGCCAGTTTTGAACACATGATAAATATTCAACATTCAATCGATTTCTCTCTCTGTTTCTTCATAGGGTAAAGTGAAAGAATTTTCATGTGAGATCAACGGAAAAACGGGTGAAAAAAATTAAAAAAAGCTAATTGTGCGAAATCTCCATGGACGAAAAGACGATCCCATAATGCGATCTGGATAAGTATACCTATGTAATAATATGAGATACGTATTTATACGTAATTAACAATGGACGTAACAAAGAACCCGCGAACATTTAAAAAGCGCCATCGACATAAAATACACGTTACGGAATATTTGAACAATTAAGCTAAAATGGCAGCCAGCGTACAGTCGATTAAAAAGATATTATGACACATGACGTAGCATTAAGGCGCGTAATTCAATTTGAATATACAAAGACATCAACTTCAATTTGTACAAGTGAAGCGAGTAAATAAAAGGAAATGCCAATTGGAATTCGATATAAGACTCTCGGGAAATTATGTCGTAAAGCTTTTTTCGTGACATTTTTAAAAAGCTTTCGGAATGTTACGAATTTGCATGCATTCGCGTTCGCAAAATTACACGTATGTACCAGGAACAAGCATTATGAGTTAAAAGCAGACTCGTTGATATTTGGCACAATTTAATTTATATACGCACTCTCGGCTTTTTCCTTCTTTTATCGCGTGCCATTTCTTTCTCTTTCCTTTTATTTACTGCGTACCCATTTTTTCCGTTTTCGACTATACAGACGAATTTGAGTGAGCGATAAACCAATAAGAGTGTGTATGTATGTACATATCTAATTACGAATTTGTCCGACAGTAATTCAGATCGTTCGTGGATCGTCCATTATTGTACTTTCTAATTTATCAAAAATCTTTATACAGAAAGAAAGCAGAATAGAGTTTGATTAAATTGTAGAAATAAAGCTGAGCTGTATAAATCATTACTATAGCAATTATAATAATTATAGGTGCCGTATATCAACCTTGTAGAGACAAAGTGATGGTCGAAGTCGAAACTATCATAATAAATGGAATGGATAAAATCTTGAATTACGTCAATTATAAAAATCGAACTTTTGTACGACTTTAATTAGACGAATGAGAAGAAATACTTCTTTGATTACTCTCTCAATTTTCATTGTTTCTTGTTTGAAGTAAACTTAAGCGAAACGTAAATATTATACAATTCTTTTGTTTGTTTTCATGGACGTGTATACGGTAAATTTTAAAAAATATATTTATAATGAGTATTTTTCAGTGTAAATCACGAGCACAGAAACAAAATTTTTATCGAGACAGGAGAACAATGCGAAGATACATATATATATATATATATATATATATTCACGTGAATAATTCTATAGCATTCACATGAATATACATATAATATACATGACAAAAATTTCAAAATTATAAAAGCGTGTAAATAAGGTAAGCGCATTTGGTTTTACAATAAAAATAAAAATATAGTTTGAAACTAATAAGATTAATGAATATTTCGATAATAAATCTGCATCCCAATTTGTCTCGGATCTAAATCAATAGAACGAAACTTCGTCGCGCAGACACACACGTGATTAGGACAAAAAGAGATGATTTAACTGTATTAAAAAAATAATTTCGGAAACAATAAGTAAGATAAACTATATAAACCTTCTCCAAGAAGGCCACGTTAAATAGAATGTTGCGATGCATTAAATAATATCATTAACGTTAAATAATATCAAGTATAATTCTCAGTGGCCAAGTAAATTACTTTTTGTTCCACGAATATTAATATTATATAATATTGATTCGTGTCAAATCGGCTTGATCACGCCTGAGATAATAATAATAATAATAATAAAAATTATAATTAATCAGATCCCACAACCAGGTCACAACTTATGTTTCTGTATCATAATGAGATATATAAAAAGTAATTAAACGCCCTAATCTACGATTACAGCGTCCATAATAACGAGCATTTCTAATAAAATTGATTGAAACGTTGTTTTTATCCCAGATCGTATTTTATACGTACGTATATGTATACGTATTTTTGTTATGTATGCGTCTATGCGTTATTAATAAACGTACATATAATTAAAACTTGTCCCTTAATTTAAAAAAATTGTAATATGCAAATACAAGTGTCTTCCATTTGACGAAATTAGTACCGGAATTCATTCCTGATGAGCTCTGATATTTTGGAAAGATATAGACGGTGGATTAAAACTGTCGCAGATTAAAAAAAGTATTACTTGAAAATTCACTGAGCGTAAACTACTGAAGTTGACAGTAAAACGTAATACTATTGTGCTCTTTTAAAGATGAAAAGTATACAAAAACCGCTAAAGATGATCGAACAAATAGTTTTTACCAATACCAAAAATCTGTATCAGTTTGATAAGAGTAGTAAACGGTTTCGAAATTAGGAAGGAGTCATTTAAAAAAAATTGCACGTCCCCAAAATATAAGTAATTTGAAAGACACGTAAGTAGACAGTAAATCCTGACAGACGAATATCGAAAAATCGAATAGGCAGGATAGTGAAACGATGAATTTGCGTCATGACGTAAAGAATACGTCGCGACTCAAAGAATTCGTCAGGCTCGAATGAAGCGTCGTAAAGTAGCACGTGCACTGCGTGGCCATCCTTTATGCAGTGGAGTCGGCGTCGAGGATGACTCAATATTTCTACTCGCCGAAAAGTTATGTCATGCGCGTTGACCAGCAAACGTCATCCAGCGAGCGTCATCGCTTTCATGAGTCAAATAACGACAGCCAACCTGAGCCTCGAGTTCGCGAAGATCGCACCATGTTTGATAATCCTATATAAAAATAGACATAAGATAAAAACAGGACGTTGTATCGGTGAATGAAGATCTGAAAGGGATTTGATAATCATATATATAGAAAAAAGAAATACTCACTTGTAACCAAACATGTTGCAAACTCTTGTCGACGGTGTATCGTTTCCTCTGTTTGACTTGTAGTAAATTATTAATCAGATCTATAGCTGTGAATGAAAGATTTCAATTAATTTAATTCATTAATATAAAAGCAATAAGCGATCGCATATTATAATTAAGGTAATTTTTAATTCTCAGATTCTTACCATCAGATGAAATCTCTTTCCACGGATTAGGAGGATACATAAAGGCGGCATTTTGAATTTGTTCATTGATATCCTCATCCTCGTTAAAGGGAAACGTACCGCTTAAGGACACGTAGACGATTACGCCAACGCTCCACATATCTAATGACCTATTGTACCCTTTATTCCTCAGGACTTCCGGTGCCAGGTACGCCGGTGTACCTACAACGCTTCTACGAAAGCTTTTCTCGCCAATTATCCTGGCAAAGCCAAAATCGCAGAGCTTCACCTGGGTGAAGTCGCTATTGCTACTTAGTAAAACGTTCTCTGGCTTCAGATCGCAGTGTACGATGTTCTTGCTATGGAGATGTTTCAGGGCAACTAATATTTGCGTTATAAGGAATTTTGTAATTCTTTCACTGAGACGTCCTTTCTCAGAATTCAAAATCATCTCCAACATGTCTCCTTTTAGTTTTTCCATCACTACAAATATCCGTTCGGGCGTCTCGAACATCCGCTCTAAGTTGACAACGCCGCTGTGAGATAAATTTTGCAAGATAGCTACTTCGTTCTTCAACTGTGCTTCTTGTTTTGTAGGAAAACGTAACTTGTCGATGACTTTTATTGCCACTGCGCGTCCAGTTTTTCTATGCACTCCGCCATAAACTATTCCAAACTGTCCAGAACCCAAAACCTCATCCGGAAATATTTGATACAGCTGGGACATATCTGTTATTCGCTCTTCCGGTTCTGTTGACTGTTCTTGATCTAAGCAAATTAAAGCGCAATTAGCAACTGTAATGGGTTTTTCATAAATTATGTTTAAATTTTTTAAGTATATTAGATTGTGCATACTCGCTGAACCGGAAGTGACGGGCATCAGTGCTTGACGGATACTTGTCTCCCAGGTTCTAGCTATATACGCCCCGACGCCACTTTCCGGAGGCGGAAGCTGCCCACCTACACCACCGTATAGTGGATCTTCTCCAACGTAATAATCTACATTGGCTGTTCTTAGCTCGAAGCAATGCATTGTATCTAAATATGCGAAAATCACTTATGATAATATCCATTAAAGGAAGCAGTGTATATAAGATATGAGAACTTACGAGAATATGGAACTTTGGCTGCTTCAACAACTAATATTTCAGACAATGGAATTTCTTTGTAATACTTTGATCCGCTGTCACTTTGGAACAATGTGATAGCCTTTGTATCAAGCCTCCAATAATGTCTCTTTCTCTAAAAAATGATTGATATAATTAAAAAGACATAGAAATAACGATACTTCGATTACACTTATTATTGTTTAATACTTACGACTGGATCACGACTTGTGAAATGTACCATCCAACCTTCCTTAAGGACTTTCGAACCGCGCCGTTTTGTGTGCTTGACGCTCTGAACTATCCGCATTAGTGGGATGTTATTGCTTGGCGATGAGCTGCAACTAGTTTTGCGTAGAGAAAACGCAAGAAGAGACAGAAGCAGAAGGAAACAGAAAAGGAATATTGTTAGGATAGAAACAGATTGGAGAACTTACTTTTGAACAGAAATAAGTGATTACCTGGAGGTTCTTGACTTTTTAAACTCATCAGAGGAGACGTCGTCATGGCTTGGAATGAGGTCCTATAAAATTGTATTAATTAAATTATACTACGCTGTTACTAGGAGATATTTGAATTAATTCTACAAATAAGTTATAATTTAACTTACAGTATATCCTCCGTTAAGATTACTTCCATCTGTCTCATGTGTCGAATGGGATGGAGGTGGAGGAGATTCAGCATCGCTGTCACCATCACCTTCTTCGTTTCTACCATCATACCGTCCTTCGGATTCACTGCCAACACCACTGTCAGGATATTCGTTGCCTATCGAATTATCAATATATCAAATGTACAGAATAGTCTACGAGAAGTACTGAATTAAAAAAAATTTCTATCGCTATATGAAAATGTGGAAGTTGTATTCAATACCTGCACTGTCTTTTGGATTCTCGCCAGTACAATCCTTTGGAATTTTGTCAATACACTTTTTATGCGCATTATATTGGCAATCCTTGCACTGTAGACCTTGTTTAAAGAGGCCACGCAATAATTTCTTACAGAGGCCGCAAACTGTCGGCCGTGTATATGTATGAACGACAAAAGTGTGTGGAATTTTAATGCGTGTGGCTATTTCACGTTCTACCCAGACAGGTCGACCACCTAGTGATGGAGATCGTGATTGCTTTGGGGTTACTATGCTTGGAATCGCCTAAAAATAGATATTGCAGTTTTGTAGGAAAATATAATTATTTGTTAAATTTGAGCTGATTGAAGTTTTTACCAATGTGCTATTACTCTGGCTTGCATTAGAAACGTTGCTAGCACTGTGATTTGTATTATTGTCATCACTGGCACTTGCCAAACTACTTGTTGAACCCTGACTCGGTGACCGTGGCACATGCAAGAGGGTTGAACTCCGTCTTCTCTGACTTGCATCTTGCGAACAATTGTTTGGTATTTTGATTACGCAACGTTTGTGATAGTTCATACCACATCCTGAAACGAAAGTCCATTGCAGAAAATGGATTATAGATACTTCATCTTCTATCGAGTGGACGTATGCACTTTAAAGTAATTACCTTCACATTTTAGTCCTTGTCGGACAAGGCCAAATAACATCTCACCACAAAAGTCGCAAAATGCTGGTGCTTTATACGAATGAACTGTTAGAGCATGGGGACGTATGGGAACTTCTTCACTTGGCACTTGAGCTGTGCAATAATAATAAAATGCTTGAATGTATACTTTAAACTATTAGGGTCAGTTGCATCGATATCAGTTGAAATTCAACTAAGGATTAAATGCCCAATTCAGATATCTAATTGTTCGATGTTCCATTTGATCCTTGGTTAAATTTTAATCAAGGTCAATGCTCCTATCTCTTAGAAGTGACACTTGACTAACTTTACATAGATATTCAAGTATATCTTTGTCATCATTGCTATCATAATATCTTTGATGAAAATATCTTACCTGTGAGTACAATCTCCACTAACGTTTCATCAACCACTTCAGTGGCATTTGTAATGAGCTGTAGTATATTTGTTGAGTTATAATCATGCTTGAACAACAGCAACCTTTCGTTGAGCTGACTCAAGCCATGATCGGGACACTTGGTGTTGATAAAATCACAGGCAAAATCTTTGAGGGCTTTCAATGTCAAAGCACTGGCTTCAACCGTAACAGTATCACGAATTAATCCAAATTGAAAGAGGAACGTGACCTCTGGTCCCTCCATGATTACCTGAGTCCAGTCCACTAGAAAAATTACATTAAAAATTAGCTTACTAAATAAAAAGTACTTTTTAATTTTATAATCTTATACAAACAGATTAGCTAATCTGTTACATATACAACAAATATATTTATACCTTTCTTATACCAACGCTGTGCTTTATTTCTGTGTCGTTTCATTTTTGTAAAGATTTTAATATACCTTTAAATCCGTCTGAATCAAAAGTTTAAATATTATAATCCAAACTAAAAACTACATCAATCATAAAACATGATTTCAAAATTTAGCAATCTACTCACTGACTAAATGAAAATGACAATTCAATCATGGTATCAGCAATTATTGTATTAATACAGAATTATCACCACTAATATCATCAGATTGAATGCAGGATAAAAAAACAATTAAATAATCTCAAGATAAAAGAACTCAATCTATCACCATTATCTTACAATCACGTTTCAAATAATAATTACTCAAATAAATTCATTACATCTGAAATCACTGGCAATTATAAAACTATAAAAATACTTTCTGCATTGTAAATTTGATATGATAACATTCAATTGCAAAAGATAAACGATAAACTATATTAAAATTGTTTGAACAGACGTTAGCACAATGTTTTATATTGGACTGAGCCCCTTTTAGAAGCTCGTTCGAATTAAACAGGACGTATTAAAACGAACGCGGAGTCGCCAATGTGACAAAAACTAAAGGGGTTCGACGAGTGGCACAAGCAGCTGTGATAAAACGTATATAAGAAGACTATTTGATTCTCGTCGGCCAGGAAACCAAGGATGAATAAATCGATTAAAATTTATCAGCAAAATTTCAAATCGGACGGAATAAATTATCCTCATAATTGACGACAAGAAATAAAAAAGCAAAATACTAATCATTAAGAAGAAACAGCAACAAAAACGACGAATTGTAATCAGTTATTATATAGTTGATCCATTTCTATAATAATTATCATACAAGACAATATCCACATCATATAAAACATACAAGAAAACCTAATTTGTAACGTTCTATTATGTACATAATTAGCATTACTCATTTAGCAATTGTACTGAAAATATTATTTAAGAAATATACACAACTTGATGCACTTAGGCAATTTTAAATTTACAACTGCTAAATATTTCTTGTTAAATTTTAACACACAATCGACGTCCACTATAATTTTTCTCGAATTAACATAATGTATTTACATTGGCATAATACTTTCTTATGTAAAACACACAATTAGGATTGTTATTATTTCCACATATATAACAAAAGAGAATCGATTATGTATTTATTGTGGAATAAAAGTATTATCTTCCCTCGATTCCACGGCGTCTGGTAAACCAAGTAAATATATTGGAACTGGATGAGTAAGGTAGATATAAAAAGGAACGCCGCACCCCGCTTAACGTTATAGAAGAATAAGTGCAAAACATAACAGAGGAAGAGATATACACGCATGCACGCACAGAATCTTCCGCAAGAATAAAGAATCTCGATCAGCGTAAGAGGGAGCATCTAGGTCGTCTTTAAGTAAGTCAAGTGTCCTCTGATGGATCCAGCTGTTTGATTTTTAATTTACGTAATAAGCGTTAATGCATAACCGCAGTAGACAGGATCAGCAGAGCATAGGTAATTAATCAAAATTAAATAACAAGTGTCATTAATTTAGCGTTCACAGCCAAGGAGGAAGTAAAATGACAAGCAAGCAAAAAAATACTCCTTGAAAACGAACCAGAAAATGTGCCACGCGTGACGGTGAAAGTGACAAGAACGTTAAAGCAAAATGATCAAAGCCTAAAATAAAAACTCATATGTAATTGCAAGTTATTACTAAATCTCTACATTAAATTAATTAGTACCTGTTTACATTGCGGTACCTACTTTATTATAATTGTCACTGTAGTTCCTGGTTACACGATGACAGTCACGTCCGTTGAATTTTTTTTAACAGGTAACTTTACACAGCAAAGCAACGACTTTTTTTTTACAAAATCTCAAAAAATAAGTTGAACGCGATCCCCGAGGCAATTAATTAAAAGAGAATAAGCAACGCAGATGATTTTAAAAACTCGCGTGGAGGCTACCAGAATAAACATCCCAAGAGATAATACAGATGAAGGCGTCACGATTATTTATTTCCAGGCTGATTTGCTTTGAGAAATAATATATGTATATTTGGTGTAATTAAATAATTGCATGCAGATTACGCATGCACACTAAAGTCACTACCGATCGTGCCGGCTTTACGATGTCACGTATGTTCTGTATTTTAAATGATTTGCTTCACTATTGTATTCAGGAGTTAGTGACGACGGTAACGATGCATGCGGTCGTAGAGGTAATACTGGCTGCGTCAAAAGTACTCTGACACACATAGATGGCCAATGTAAGAATTTTACAGTTATCTCAGGGAGCCCGACCCACCTTGCTCTCTGGTAGCAATGTACGACGTGTCTGTGAGCGTTACTCGCAAAACTTCTGCTCACCCACTGGACATTCCTGAGTTCAGGATGGTCGCGCCTAAACGGCCAGTGCTTCCCTATGGTCAGAGTATTGTGTACAGATATATACTTCTTTTAAGAAGCACTGCATATACTGCACTCCCTTCTTGTCGCTATGATCATCCCGTTATGTATCTGATAAGTCACGATAATTTATTTAAACTTTAACAGGAATGTTGGATCCGAATATCTATGCCAGCCACTGACATAGCGACTTATGATTCCCGCTACTCAACGCTAAACTCACTGCTACTTCTGATGATGGTACCGTCATTGACTTCGCCATCGCCATCGCCACCATCGCCGACGCCATTGTCGTCACATAGTTGCCTCCACCATCTCTACTGTCACCTTCCGTACTGCTTACACTGCCACCTATCTTGTGTTTTTATCACTTTTGGTACAGCATCTTGTATCTGGAATTGTTTTCTTGTTGGTATATTAATTTTAATTGTTTTTTCAATTGTATTTAGTTTGTTTAAATATTGACCATTCTTTTGGGACGATGTTGAATGTTTTGAAAATTCGTATTGTATTTCATTTAGTTATGCAATAGAATAGCTAATACCTTGTTTCTTTGATATTGCGTATATGAGTTTGTGGTAAATTGACAGTCTGACCTAATTTTAAGACAGGCTTCAATAAATAATTCTATTGATAATTTGCATTTTGTTTCAATGCCTTAATAGTTATATTCATTTATTGTCATACAGAAACAAAGGCGTGAAAGAAAAGTATAAACAGTTTGCATAGACATTTTAAAGTATCGGGTGATATATTTTATGATTCCACAGATTTGGCTACAGTTTCAATGAAATTTGCCAATTTCACATCCCTCTTAGACAATCCATTTACATCGTGAGATGACAAAGTGATTTGTACTTTGTTGTAAACATTGAACCATTCTGGATGATGATCCATTTTTTCAGCTTGTAATGCTACTCTGGACATAAAACCAAAAGCCTGTAATTGAAATAATATTAATTACATTGTGTCAACTCTTGATTACAATAACGTCATTATAATTAATTACATTAATATTTTTGTATTTATACATCTACAAAGATGGGACACAGAATAATTATCTTTACCTGATTGAAATTTCCAAAGATAAATTCTTTGTAAATTGCATCCCTTGTTGGCTGTACTGTCCATCCGTTATTTAATATAGGTTTAAGATCATTTTCTCTTTCTTCTGCGGTAAGTTTTCCCTAAAATTGTATAAGAATCATGAAACATAAAACTTGCGCGTGATTCAAACGATTGACATTTTTGTTTATTAACATGATTCAAAATAATCACCGTATACGAAGGCTACGCGTAATAACATAATATTCGAAGAAAAAGTGATACTTCTTATCATTCAATTATCGCAGTTTTATAATTATCCAAAGGTTACGAAATTCTCTTTCCTCCTTTCCCTTCCTTTTCTCTTACACAATTACGAAATATCGATTGTCCACATAGGCGGGCAAGTACACCCATTTACATTTCTTTATAATATTACGTTCAAAAAATGGTAATTAAAACAGTAAATTTATATTTACGGAATGCAAAGAATATCGGCTCTTTTTGCGAATTTTTTTTCCAATTTTTTAAATTATAAATGAATATCCTACTCCAACAAGTGTCCGACAGTAAATACATATTACGCGTAATTAATAAGTAATGTGTCGTAAATGTAATTTAAAATTAATTTACGTTAATAATCAAATTTGCAGATTATTCGTTGTGATTGACTAGTTATTGTATCATATTAAAATCTTACCATTTTAATTTTTCGTGAAGCAACAGATGCTGTACTCCTTTCGACACTTTTAACCAGTGAAACTGGTCGAATTCTCCCACTACTCAGGATCCGATGCAATATGGCTGCCATACCGAGTTAACCTCACAATACTTTTTTGTTTTAATTCTTGACGAACTAGTTAACGATACCAAATATAGGTTATTTTATGATTTTCCTCAATGACTCAAGGTTTTACGTAGGCAACCTAGAGGAAACGGAAGAAATTTTCTTTCTTTGAATAACCATGTATTATCCCAAGTTGATGCACGAGCGTATTCGCGTACCTTATCGGAATTCGCAAGAATAAAATAGGAGAATGTTGAATTAAATTGTTTTTAGATTAAGTAGTACATTATTAATTTATACTTTATTGTAGATTTTTAATGGCTACCCATGACGATGCGGCAGAGCAGTAACAAAACCACTGCCTGATCTTATTAGGGTTCAACAGTATAGAATATATATGAATTGATTTGAAATTTTGTAAAACAACATGCTTAACGTTTATTTATTTTTGACGTATTAGGTGTATATGTTATATTAAACAGTAATATAATTATTGTAAAGTAATTTGTAGGACTTGTACCTGTGTTAGATGATGTATTTGTCGAGTTATCAACAAATAAATTATAAAATACAAATATAAATGTACATATTTACGTGAAATTTAATTTCTATTGAAACATGATTTGCTTATATAATTTACTTCTTTCTGCCTTTTTTGAATGTAACTAATTGTGCGGGTAAGGGAAGCTTTAAGACGACTACACTTTTATCACTTTTCAAAGGTACAGCACCAAGCACCCTCGCAAGCTCTATCAGTCTCTTGACACTTATCCGAATATTTACTATACTGCTGAATACTTCAACATTCAAGCTAAAGTTTAATATCGTTAGACCTATAACCATACAGTGTAGTATGGCTTTATCCCTCATACTGGTTGGTCGTTGCCTGAAATAAAATAATTTGTTAAAGATAAACTTCAAAAGTATGTTACTGTGTATTGTATTCGTATTAAATACAAATCTTTATCATCTTACCTGCCATGGGCGCTTGACATACTGTAAGACTCTATTATATGATCATTTATTAGCCTCGAATACGGACATATTTCCACACCACGTTTTTTCGCATCTTTTATTGGCATATTGAGCCAACTCGCAACACAATCAATATATAATAAAAAGGCAACTTTTTCAATACTCTCCGATTGCTTCTTTAGATAGCTCAACGTTTCCGTAAAGAACTTGGATCTCCTAAAAGAGTAAGAATATAAGATATAAAAATTAACTCGATATTTGGAAATAAATAAAAAAGAAATGCATACCCTTTTACATTGCTTTCTAATACATCAGTAGCCGCCTCATATAAAGTTTTTAATTTGCTTTCAGGAACAATTTCATATGGATTGTATATTTCTGATTCTGTGCTGGCATCCCTGTTGCATGTTGGTAAATTTGTATTCGCTATCGATTCATCATTTACAGATGGCAATGTGAGATCTGCTTTATCAATTTCCACATCTGCGAAAGAAAAAGAACTTTCCATACAGTGTTGCAAATTTTTCCAAACAGTGTGCGGATTGGTGATTCCTACTCGTGTGACACTCGTGAAACGTCACACTCGTCTGAAATCACCAACTTCCCGCATTTGTATCATAATGTACTATTACATAACTAAAATACTGCACGAATTACTTTCATAAAACTCACACAAAAATTTAAAAGAGTTACAAATAATTACACAATAAGTTATGAACTCTTATAAGGGTGTAATATAGAAGTCTTACTTGATACAGTCTTCTCAAGTTGTTCCTTTACAGATTCAACATTAACTTTCATTCTTTCGTATTGCTCCGTTCTACGTTTCATTCTTTTAGATCCAAACTGCTTATTAAGCAAGGCAATTTCATCACCACGTGAGTTGTCCTTGGTGTTAGTTTTACTATCTAGAATAGGCGAAACTTGCCAACGTTCTGCTTGGATCAACCGAACTTTTCCAGTTCTTTTGTTATGTATTGCAAGCATCGTGTACATTGATTCTTTATTAAGATCAGGTCTATAACCACTGTACACAATCCGACCATTTGATAAAGCAAGCATTCTGTTCTTTTGGCTTTCATCATAAAAAATATCACACTCCATCCGTTTTGCTTCTTCATCCTTAAGTTCCCCATTTTGAAAATTTACTGTTAACATAAATCAAATATTATAGACATAATAAGTTATATGCAATAATACAATTTTTATAAAATCTTTTCGTACCAATAATCGGTTGAATTTTACTTGGTTGAATTCTCACATCGTCAATAACAGCTTCATTTGGCCGTTTCATATTTTATTATAATTATTTGATTGTAAAAGAAAAATGTATAATTCACATGCACCTTGTCGTATCAGCCACGTGCGCCGTTAAAACTATCAACCACCATGAAGTGATATAAGAGTCGACTATAATCGACTTACGGCAATGCAATGCTGCCTTAAAATAGTAAGAAAACAAATAGCAACACAAAAATTCGATTTAACTTTTGCTTAGCACTTATAACTACTAAAAGTTATCTGACAATACTGACGAACATTTTCGATTTGATTATAATTCTAAAAGAAAACGTTCATCATATTAAAAAAATACATTTCATTTCTTATTGTTGGCTAATCTGCATTCGCGAGTTATCAGGAGTCGGTAACCGGTAACGTATGAAGTAAGTCATATTCACTGCCACGTAAATAAAGAGCGTGTCAAAGAAAGCGAACCCGAAACTTTCCTGGAGTATTCTTGAAAATCAAGAAAAATAAAGGTACGGCACAAAGCATAACCAGTAAAAGAAATACACCGTTCAATATTATCTACATTACTCATCACGAATGTCCATTACAATGTAAATTTTACGGAATCAAACGTTGCATACCACAAATGAATTTTCACCACTAAAACTCATCTAATTGTTCCAGATGATAACCGACGTACAGCTTGCCGTCTTTTGCAACATTTTGGGTGTCAGTCTCTTCTTCCTAGTCTTTCTATTTCATTACATAAACGCCAATTATTCGAAATAAACGTTATAAAGAGGTTAATGCATTCGAACGTAACCTCAAAAACTGAATGGCAGAAGATATGCGCTACAATGGATTTCAAAAAAGTTCATACGTTTCCACGATGTATATTAATTTTTAAAATATACCAGTAACATATTAAATCCATTCATTTATTTTTTCCTAGTACAAACTACAAGAGTTCGAAGACGTATTGTCATAATGAAATACGTTAAGCGCTACCGAGAGATCACCAAGCTTGTGCACACAAGAATTTATGGTAGGGGAATCCCTTCCTTTGGACGTCGAGGTCGAAAGCGAAATGGTTACGCGGTATTTCTTAAATGTTGCTGACGACGATTAGTGCTAGCGACACCGTGGATGATCATATCACGTGGAAAATATATTTCACTAATCGCACTACTATTTACTGTGTTTCGCAAATTTTCTTAATATCCACGAATCTCATTTTGTACTATATAAAAACTGCCTTAACTGTTTAACGGTCAATATTGTAAAATCAAATTCGCATATAACTAGTGCGTGAATATTATTTGTTCTAATTATGCTATTGTTTATTTTCTTTACTTGTACGCCTTATGTATTACAATTGGCTTGTGTAGCCTTGCTGTGACGTTAACCCGCCTCTAGACGACCGGAAACTGTTCTACATATACAGTGTATTTCAAGAAAGAGCATCCGCAAGTTATTCACGCATGGAGTGGAGAAGAATCGTTTTTTAATCTTTGTGATTCAAGTCTAGTTTCCACTTTATTTGTGTTTGCCAGCTTTTATCATTCGATGTAAAACAAAATTGTAAATACATGGTGAGCTTTAAAATTGTATCTGATCATAAATATCACGTAAATTAGTGCGAATAGCAGAAATATTAAGTACCAATAGACACCTTGTGTCATATAAAAATTAATTTATTAGCATTTTTTATTGATGCTAATTAATATTTAATTTTCTATCAAATCTCGCTAAACAAACAGTTAACGAAACATTAATTCATCACAAGGGCAAGATATCAATCAAAATTGAAACATTCATTTGTTGTGTTATCATTCAATGATTTCTAATAATAATTGAATACGTTTGACGATTAATATAGTTTTTACGTGTATCGCTACAATCAAAAAAGAAGAAGAGAAGTAAGTTAAACAACGAATTTATAAAGAGTAAGAAAATTCGGTGGTACTACAGTTAAACGATGAAAATTTTAAAAAATGATATAATGATACATAAAAAATAATGTATATCTGTATGATTTTACTGTTAACCGTCGTTTCATCTACTTCCGTTTCTGGAATGACATTTGAAGAAGCTGCTCGAAAAGCACAATGTC
Organism: Cephus spinipes; assembly: GCA_963971525.1. NCBI lineage: Eukaryota > Metazoa > Arthropoda > Insecta > Hymenoptera > Cephidae > Cephus > Cephus spinipes. The sequence goes on from OZ020578.1 coordinate 15,639,333, forward strand.
TCTCCAAGTGTGTCGACGTAAGTAATTTTTATTTTCAATAGTAATACATGTGTGCGATAATAAGTGGCAAAGTCATTAGCGAAAAATAAATAATTACCCGTTATAATCATTCATGACTAATAACTGTATTGTCGTATAATTTTCCATTGTATTTATCTGTTTTGCATTTTGTCAATATAAACCTGTTTTACTTTCTAACTTACCGATCCTTGATCAGTATTACTAATTAAAGAGAAAAGGAAATTTTTTATTCACACCTTATATAACATCACTGTAATAATATTTCTCGATCCAAAATATACCTAGTCCTACTTTAAGTTTGTATATTTTTAAGTAATCTATGGTAATACTGATGCATGCAAAATTATTATTATACATATGTATATATATCGGCAAATATATGTATATACGATAAACGATCATAAAATTTGATGAGGCAGTTACAAAAAAAAGAAAAGAAATCTTACAAACCTACTGAAGAACATTCTACGATTATGTCGTTGAGTTGGAACACGTTCGATTCTTAAATTTTGAGTTTGTTCAATCTCTTTCTTTTTTCCTTTTATAATCATGAAATAAAATAAATAAATAAATACATAAAATAAATTAAAACTAACGTATAATATAACATAAATTATATAAAATCCGAATGAAAGATTGTCATACAATTTTATGCGTGTAGAATAATTTTTACTTTTTTCTGACGAAGAGTAAAAACAATTTTAATCAAAAACTAAATTATGTGAATCTAAATCATTGACGTAGGAAATTTTTCTTTGAAAACCTACCGATGAGAATTGGTTAGCCGGTACATGATATTTAAAGAGTGTCATAAGTTTGTAACTTTCTGTAGTACAATTGCTTAGTGCTTACTGAACTACAGACTATCTGAAATAAGAACTATGGATATTGGTGATCGGGTTGTCCTGTTGGAAACGGATAACTGACAAAATGGGGATGGCTGTCACTCTTACACACTAGGCTATTGAACATACAGTTGCATGGACAAAAGTTCCATAATTGCACGGTCGGTTCGAAAAGAGTTCTTCCTTCCAGTTATTTTTTATAACTGCTCTCATTTCAGGTAGTCCATAGTTCACTGATAGTCCCTATTGATGTTTCTTAAGCTGGTACATCTCCTCAATGGAGGAGGGAGCCATAAGGAAAGGAAAGATGACATGTTTTTTAAGAGCACTGCAGCGCCATGGGTCTCTCAATCCCGCGCGAATGCGCACCTGTTGCTCTAGTTTATTAATAGTAAACTGATAAGCCTAAAAAAATTTATTCTTTTGTAAATCCAACGAAAGTTTGAACAAGTGCTATTGACTCCTCGTGCGAGAAGGAGACGTAAGATTTTAGTTGCATATTATAAAAGGAACGGAACGAAACGCTTTGTAAACAAACGAGTGCGCATGCGCATTCGACTATACGTTTGCTTTACTCTTTTCTCGCTTCACTTTACCTCTTTTTTTTTTTCGCAAGGCAAATACGAAGACGGAGGAGAATATCGTTATACATGATGCATGCCGAGAACTTGAATTACAATTTAGAGCGGTCGAACGATATCGATCTGCGATCGACTCTCCGCGCAGAATATTTATTAATCGTTGAGCAGTGTTAAACTTGTTTTTCCGACTGTTTACATATGAATATAACGTTAGAATACTTACAAGCCATTTGCTGCAATGGTGCAAATCGCATAAACAATTCCTCGTCAATCTCTGCATGAGATCGGTCACGATCAATCACGATCAGCAGTCACGATTGGTCTGGATACTGTACAAAATAGTCGGATACGTTTTAGAAGCAATGCTAAAACATATCAATCTGCTCGTTACGTTTCAGCAGTGTTTCTAAAACTTGTATGTATTGAGATACTGACAATTTTTCATAAACGCATTTTTGACTCTAAAACTTCCAAATGACCGGTCGATGGTACCGTTTAGTATTAAATTTCGTATTATATGGATCATGATCGATTAGGTCTACGGGCAGATCAACACTTTTTGTCATTCGTTTTATAATATTTATTGTTATATCTTGTTGCCTATACTAGGCGCGAGATTTTTTCGAGCCTGTTTGATTTTAGATTATGAGAATATTTGATTTGCAGGAATCTTGCTGGAAAAATTGCGAGGAAGTCGGTGACGAATCGTCTGGTATGTATTGTGTTGATGGATAAAAATAACACGGTTAATTTATTTTAAGTTATCATTACGCGTCTCAACTATCTTTTTTGTCTGATCTTTATCTATGGCACTGAACTATCAAATAAAATTGTTAAATACACTTTGCGAGACGGTATAAAATATTTATACATATTTTTGATAATTTTAATGTCATATTTTCGATATCCGACGATAAAACTGGCGGGTTATTCGAATAAGTATATCGTGGTCGTAATATTAATCTGATGTGACATATGTAATACTGAATTCTTACAACTTCGTAGAAACAGTCATGAATTATTGAAAGTAAAGAATTTTATATATTCAGACTTCATTTGCGTACTACACACATATATTTTTTTTACAGATATTATTTTTTTGAAGGAAAAAACTACTGCTAATGTTCGCGTTCATTGTGCTGGTCCAGATATTTTGATGATTGCGCATGATCCAGGATTATACGTGATTGAGATAAATGATCAAAATGAGTCTTGGACGGAGGCGTATATCGTGAGTTTTCTTTTTTTGCTAATTTATATTTAACAAAACCTGAAATCAAAAAGAATACTAAATTTACACTGGCTTTGAATATATTAAAGATCCTTATTCTCTCGTTTCACAGAAAAATGGTACAGTTTCGACATTCGGAAATTTATCAGCGGATACAAGTTATGCATTTCATTTGCATAAGGTGAAGAAGGACGGTTTATATCAGTCGGAAGTAACGCCATGGTTCTCTACAGAAAAAGGTAGATAATTTGTTGCGATTTTGTTATTTTCAAATTTATCCATCTACAGGTTTATTCAGGCGAAGTAACCAGTATATGGCAGGGCCAACTTCGGTTGGTTCGTCTCTACCGTATAACCTTGTATGCATTAATGGATTTCGTTTCAGTCGATTATAAACCTGGACCGGTGAGAAATATTTCGGTAAAAAACTTTATGGCGGACGACACTGACGTAAAACATTTGCAGGCTGAAATTGTATTTGAGCCAGAGGAAAGTGAGTTTACACAAGAATAACCTAAGGGTTATGAGAGAATTCATTGAAGTGTATTTGTTACATTTCAGAAGCCAACTGCTATTTCAGCATTACTATACATCCATTTTCAAAACACGACATTACGTACATTATGGAGGTAATGTTAATAATGAAAAATTTCTTTTTTTATATCTATACAAACGTCAACGAGACAAAGTTGATACAATCATGATCAAACCACGTAGGTTGTGACGTTGATTTTAAATTTTACAGAACACTTGTGACACTCAAATCAAATATACTTTTCGTTTTATTTGTCTATTTGTCTGGTTGATAAATTGTATGGTCATGTTTTCGTATTGACGAAACAACTTTTTTTTGACAGCCCACGGAATTTCGAAGCATCTTAGAAGGATTACGTTACAACACCAATTATACAGGAAACATAACGTCCTATCCAAGTAAAGATATATGGAACGTGGACGAGCCAAATAAACATGACTATTGGTTTATGACGCCTTTATGTTTGGATATACAAAAGAATACAAGTGTCTGTCGTGAGTATTGGCGCGAATTACAAAAAAGTTGTATTAGTATCTGTCGTGAGCACTGGCGGGAATTACGAAAGTATAATTATAATTTCTATTCAATCAGCTCCAGATGATATCAAGGGATTAGACGCGAAAGCCAAGTGGAACGGAGAATCTTCCGACATTATTGTTTGGTGGGAAAAATCCAAAATTCAACCAGAATTGTATCACGTGCAGATTGAATGGCGGAAGGGTTACGAGAAATACAATACCGATTTAACAGTGCCAGGGGTAAGGAGAGAACTGTGATATTTTTTTCTTTATAATATTTAGGTTTTCTTAATTTAATAGTTTTTCTTATTCATCGATACAGAATACGACTGAGGTTTTCTTTCCTGACGTTGGCGTTCGCGCCGATTCTTCGTATCGAGTTGTCATCGTCGCGGAATCCAATGGTCGACGCACTGTGCCATTGGAAATTAATAGAATGGTGAATAACGTTTCAGGTCTGTTTACCGCACACATATGATTTTTTTTCGTCTTATATCCTTCATTTGCGCAGTATCCATCCCTATCGTCATAACTCACTGGATTCGTGAGACTACAATTTTTGTTCCTTTTTTCTTTCTGGGATTTCAGTAAACACTCCTTATTCCGTATACATTGGGGTCGCTATTATTCTTTTGGTAATCGCCTTATTAATGACGACTGGAAGTGCATATACGTATTGCAGATACGTGAAGAGAAAACGATGCAAAAAGAAAGTAATATATTTCGAAGTGAGTTCTTTAAAAAATGAAGTACGTGTTTATTAAAAGTAAAAATGTAAGAAAAAAGTATGTATTGAGGTATGCCGGTTACTTTATTCATTTCGACGTTCTTTTCAGACGTTCAAGAAAGAGGATCCGAGTTTTGAAACAGAAAAGGACAGAATAACGTCCGACTATATGACTGAAATTAATGAAAAGCTACTGGTCGATGAATATGAAGTGGAAGCAGATAAATTGCAAATCAAAAAAATATTAGGAAGTGGCGCTTTTGGAGTGGTGAGACTTGGAACAATGCTTGATAAATCTGGCCAAGAAATTGATGTGGCGATAAAAATGTTGAATGGTTATAATTAATTTTTATTAATTTCTTATTGGCTCTTATATATCGATTAAATTTTTATGTGCCATAGAATCTCCGTAGTCGATCTGCCATTAAGGCTTGAATTGTCATATTCTTCTTTTGTTTCCTCAGAGAATCCAACTGCTGATGATGTCAGTAATTTCCAACAAGAAATTATGACTATGAAGTTCACTGGCAAACATCCAAATATTGTATCATTTTTGGGATGCTGCACAATAAATTGTGACCCTATGCTGATAGTGGAATATTGTTCCCGCGGTGATCTGCAAAGTTTTCTCAGAAGGGTATGCAGGTCATTAATTAAATATTCACAGGATGAATAAATTTAATAAGTTGTTTTTTTATTTCCACAGGCGTGGGATGAAATGGGAGCTTGTATGATACGAAACAAAAATGAGTGGCTAGTGAATGCAGAGACATTCTTTAAAAGTAACCTAATCAATATTAAAAATAGCGAATAAGATGAATGATCTTGTGTCTTATAAAACTTGTTTTCATTACAGGGACTAATAATTTTGATAATGAAGTTTCTAATTGTCTTTACGATCTCGATCAAGGTACGGCAGGAAACTGTTTAAAATTTAAATAGCTATTAGTAAATATAAAATACAAATTTGGATATATATATATTAAATCAAATGATTGGACAGTGTGATCAATTATACTTTACGTATGAAATTTGAACCGTTATTAATTTCAAATACTTTTGTAGACATGCTGAGAAACGTGGAACCGATAACAGCAATGGATTTGCTTAATTTCGGACGTCAGGTTGCCATTGGAATGGTGAGAACGTTTGATGAATAAATCATAATAAATGCTAATACGCAAGATTCGTTACTGTCAAGGTAATAATTAATGATTCTCTGAATTGTCTGTCCTAGGAATTTCTTTCATTGAATCGCATAGTTCATCGAGACTTGGCAACGCGAAACGTACTAGTCAGTGGAGACAAAACGGTCAAAATATCTGATTTTGGTCTGAGTCGTGATATTTACCAAGAAAACATTTATAGAAAGCAAGGGAACGGTCGATTGCCAATAAAATGGATGGCTATTGAGTCCCTGACTCATCAAGTCTACACAACGCAAAGCGACGTGTAAGTATTATTTAATTTTCACTCTATTAAAATTCTCCATATGCCATACTTTCACGTATGATTCACCTTGTAGATGGTCCTTTGGTATTTTGCTATGGGAAATAGTAACCCTGGGCGGCAATCCATATCCAGGAACACCGACGAACAGAGTACTGAAGCTTCTTCAATCGGGATACAGAATGGAAAAGCCAGAAAACTGTGGAATTGAATTGTGGGTAACGGAAATCAAAATTGGGATAAATATATATAATTAATTCATCACTATTTTACCTAAGATATCAGATAATGCTGTCGTGCTGGAACGAGAATCCACGATGCAGACCAAGCTTTACCGAATTAAAAGAAAATCTTGACAAACTGCTGGGTACCCTTTCTGAAAAAGAGTATTTGACTCTCATAGACAATTTTCCTGGGGCTGACGAAAGTTCTGCATACGAGGAATCGTCGTCGGATGATGAGACTGAGGATTTTCAAAAATCGCCAAAGTTACGGTTACTCTCGCGCATGCGCTACGTCAGCGAGCTGCGCAGTGACGATGCGCAGATAACCGATTTAAAGCGGATCACTTGACATTTCGAATAAATTCAAATGACAAAAACGTTTAAATTGAATATGTAAAACACGTTACACTGTATCATTCCATTAATAGTGAATAGTACGTTGATACACAAATATAAATAAGTCTAATGTATTATCCCAAAGAATTAATTCTAAGCACTGTATCAAAGTGGTACAGTTTTCTTGTCGAGTCAGTAATTTCGCGAATGGCACTTTTTTTTTCTTTGTAACAAAACAAGACGCGTTTAATAAATTATTATCACACGCAACGGAAACTCCTTATATCACTTTATCAACTTTATATTGCACTAGATCAATATTTTCAATTAATTATATATTTACAGAAGAAAATTTCAGCCTCGTTAAACTTTAGCCTGCTGGCTATTTTCATTCTTTCGAATCTAAACACTCTTGAGAATACATAAGCATCTGGACTATTAATTACCAAAAGTTTAGCTAGTACCTCAGCGCCACTATAAAGACTTCCGACAGCCCAAAAACTAACTGAAACGCTTACACTTAAAAATAATGAAAATTTATGTCATGTGCAAAATCGTTTATTCCGTAATCACTTATACATACAATAATCTGTGGTATAATTGTATATTTATATATATGTGTATGGTATATATTTATACTTATATACAATATCTCACTTTCAATCTTAGAAGAAAAAAAAAACAGAAGAGAAGAAAGAGCTCATAAGGGAAATATATGAAAACAGCTACAAGGCTTTCATCGATAGGTATCGTTAAAAATGTATGCAATGATTTATAATATTACAAAATGGTACAGTATCGTGTATAATAATAATAATCCACGTATCGAATAAACGATTATCGTTCCGATAGTCCGCTTAAAGAAATGGTCTATTACCGGATGTGTTTCTTATTTGTGAATCGACGAGTCCAGTCAATAAGTCTTAGGACTATATTTATATTATATACATATAGATATACAAGAGATATCGACTGGATTTATAGTAACCGAGAACGACCGAAGGAATTTGAAGCAAGAAATATGTCGCTTCTTTTTATTTTCTTTAAAACCCTAATGCATTGCCATTAGGACAGGAACTTTAATTGTCTGTTTTAATCTCATCTTGATTTTATCCTTTCGTCCTTTCAGCTTCACTTCCTCTTTTTCCGTTTATCTTATTGGCTGACTCGTCGATTTCTGGCGTCGTTAATTAATCGTTTATCGATGCGTTCGTAAAGCGTCGCCCAATAATAATATAAATGGCAAGTGGACGATAGACAAGATGGCGAACAAACGGCAAAGCTTCTTGGTAATTTTTTTTTTTTAATATGTTCCCTTCTTATTCTCGTGTATTCACGGACTCTAAGACTCACGCTTTGTTAATTCGCTCAATTATTTAATAAATGATATGAGGCGGTCGCTGTGTACGTTTTTATTATCGATTAAAACATTTGCGCTCAAAGATCTTCATTGTGTTTTTTTTAAAGCAGTTGGAACGTATTTGGTTTAAAAAAAATATATATGTAAATATCAAAATTCGTCGCATTATGCGAAAACAAAATTTTTAATCTTGTATTATGTACATAGATGCTAAATGTGAAATCTGCAATTTTTAGGCTTCTTACGTGTGACGTTTTGCACAGAACCGTTGTAAGGAAATTTGATAATTTTTCCTTAAGTTCGAACAGCCACTTTATGGTTCATGGTGAAAGATAACAAGAGAAAGGGAGGTAAGTTAAAAAAAAAATTCAATCCACGTTTGCCGTTAGAAATGATTAAATTCATGGATACGTATAAATTCGTAGAACCTTCTATGAACTTTGCAAAGATATTTTGTTCAGCATGCAAAACAGGATTTGACTGTCAATCTCATTTCATAGCATTGTATTTGAAGGTTTTGGATTATTAATGTAAACCACTGTCAGGATCCGACAATAATGAAACGCAGAATTACGAGGGTTCATAACGCAGCCATTATATTTTCGGTTTATTTTAAAATAGCTGGAATGTATGTACTTAGTCTTCTGAAAATGTTATTTTCCCCTTATTTTTCATAAATATTAATTCAATTAGACCTCATATCTCATATAGATTCTCTTTATCGTTTACGTGTTATCACGTATTATGTACAAAGATGCTGTGCTACTAACCAACGTATTTTAATAGTTTTTTTTCTTATTAATTACTTTTTTTTTCCAACGAACGCACCATTGCATTTATAGCATGCTTAGTGTCTGCCCTCGTCTAAGAGCTAAGGTTACCTTTTATACTGAGTTTACGATATTTGTGTCGCAAGCAACATTTTTACACCGGGGAATAAATAATTCAACGATCGACATACGTGCTGGTACGTTCCCTTTTCATTTTTCTTTTTTACCTTCTCTTATAACGCATTCAAATCCTCTTAGTCGATGACTCTTGTTGAGACTTCTAAGTACAAGGACATATCTACGCGTGTAAATCGCTACCTGACGACTTTAATGCGGGTAGACAAATTACGCGCAATCTCGTGACTGTATTGACTGGCTAGTAATGACCTATTAAATGTTTCACAATGATGCAAAATAGTAACAGTAAAAAAAAATCAGAGAAACGTTATCAAAAGTTGTCCCGATTCAATGCAATTTTTCACTTTCATTGTTCGGCGTTGCTCTTACATGGGATAAAGTAGTTGCTTATCGGAAATCACAGATGACGCTGTTTATTACACTGGTTTAATCGACCGATACGAACCTTCTTATTTCGATGAACTGTTATCGTCTTTTTTGAAGCTTCTGGCGATATCCGTATCAAATACTGTCGTTCCTGTTGAGTAGATTGTCATCCTTGTCAACTGGAGGAGGTCCTGAGGGAATTGTTGTGCTGGGACCTGCCGTTAAATAACCTGCAGACACTGGAGTACCAGCTGGACACAAGAAATATAAAGTAACAATAATACATATAACAGTGAAGAATTACTTATTTGGCATAGAGTCCTGTTACTCGAATTTTCAAGTACCTGTTAGATATCCAGCAGTTGGTGTGTTTGAGATAAATAGATCGTGTCTTTGATCCTTATACTCTGCCCATACACTCGACTTCTCTAATATGGCATTAACCTTCTCACCCAACAATGAACTCTTCGCCATTGCTTTTAAAGCTTTTACTATTTGTGCTTTTGTCATGCCAGGATTGTCGATTAGATCAAGTCTTCCTTCTAGAAGGTTTAGAAGGTAGGGTACCATCTCTGCTTCCAATGCCTGGAACAATATTGAATGTTAGTCTAATTAAATATTTACCAGTAATTTGAACAGAGATTAATCAAGCACCTGTTTAACGAGCCTGTCTTCATTGGTTGAGAATAATCTATTCAGAGTCTCACATGCAACGGCTATCATATCTCTTCTTGATTGCATAGCATGCTTCAAGGGACTTATACATTCTGTCTGGCATATCGATGATATGCAAACCTGTAATACAATTAATTAAAATAGTACAAACTATGCCTTTATTGCAACGAAGGATTAGGAACTGGCGGAAGTTACCTCACTGGATGCTAATTGATGCATTATCAATATGGCTGATTTATAAACTGGAGGTTGACTGTGCTGTGTTGCCATCTGCCGGCATAATCTTGGTATGTGACCTAAAGAAGGTACTTGGTCTCCAAGTGACGGCTGAGCTTGCAGCAAACAGACTAAAGCTTGCGTCGTTAACTCCAACATGTCCGACTAGATTGTACCAGTTAATTATTATAAATGAATATATATTTTATAAGAAAACTTATACGCACATCAGTCTGATCCTTGGCCATTAACATTAAGATGGTGTCCATGAGCTCGCTCAAGAATTCCTTTGGTTTTCTAAGTGCCCAAGCAGGACTGCTTATGAATAATCTAAGATACACACCGCCGACTACAGGTTCATTCGTTACAGCATCGATATTAGTCGGTGTTTCCGGTAGTTTCAAAGTGACATTAGGATTATGCCTTTGCATCGTATAATGCCTGGAAAGAGAAATTATTTAGATCGAGATAGGCACGTTTCGCTTTTATATATCAGTATCAGAGAATGAAATTATTATAAAAAAAAATTCTTACTCTTCTTTCAACTCTGCAATCATTCGTGACACACGGTTTTTTGTGTCGTCATCCCAGATTAATTCTGGATTTTCATGTTTTGTCTCAAACATATGAACGCACTGTTTAGGCGAATCGCGTATGGCCTCGCTGAATAATCGTGGTAAGAATTTTGAGAGTGCTAATTTGACTTTAGGTCCGGCCAACTTGTCGGAAGACATCTTTGCGAGCAATTCCGCTGCGGCTTCACGCACTTGCAAGTTGCTTGAATTGCAAAATAAGTCAAGAATATATATCACAGCACCTAGAATTTATGAAAACTTTCATTAATCTCTTTCACTCAATGTTTTATTTTTTAACTGTAAACACTTCTGCGTACCTTTAGCTAGGGCATCCTTTACAATTTTTGTTGTACTCATCAATGCACATAATGTTTCTAATGTTAATAACTGAAACTCCTTTAGACTATGCAACGCAAGCAATAAGTGTACAACTACTTCATTTGCTGCAATGTCGTTAACACATTCCTGATTCTTAGTTACATTCGATATAACCTGTAGGGCACCGCTTTGAATAGATTTGCAACTGTTGCAACTGAGCAACCCAAATAGCAGTTTGAAGTGTCCAATACATTGCATCTCTACACCAGGATTATTCTTAATAACATTTTTTAGAGCCTCTAATGACATCACAACTTGCCGCAGTCTCTCTTGATCCTTTTTAGATAAAGCTACGCTACCTAGAGATGCTAAGTAGTTTGAAGATTTAGAGAGAAAATCGAGGAGGTCGATAGTAAAGCCTTTTGGATTCTAGAACAATATAATTTTAAGGGTTGAATAATCATTGATTATCAGAGCATTCAATTTCTGGGAAAAAAAAATCTAGAACATATAGCATCACCCACTTACCTCAATAGGAAAAGTCGGTTGCTCGTTGTAAACTTTGATGAATATTTCACCAATTATTAATTCACCACTGTGAGCTGTGTACTTGAAGTCACTGCAGTCGTGTTCAAAATCGGCATTATTATCATATTTTTGTTGTCTCTTGGACTCCAGGTACTCGTTAAGTTCTGCTCTAGTCCCATTGTCCCATATTAAATAAGGATTCGAGCAATTTGAATTAAGGATTTTCAATATTTCTTCGGGTTTGTCTTTGCCAAGTTGACGCGTTAAGTAAGGCGTCAATAAATGTTCAAGCGCTGCGACGGTGACAGGATTGAGAGGAGTCTCGTTTTCACCTGTCATATAACCGCCTAAACGAGCGCATGCCCGAACTGCTAGTTTCGCTAAATTATTTGCGACTTCCTGTCGGTTCTCCTCCTCGTTTCTCTCGACTCCGCCTTCCTCTAACGTGTAATCGTAATTGAACATGAACAAAAGTAGAAGCCAAAGTGCACCAGATTGTAACAGTTGCATTTGCAATATACTATCAGTAGCTAAAGATGAAATGCATTCCGTAGCAACTGAGCACAGCTTCGTTAAATGCTGCAAATTAAATAAAATTTTCATAAATAATTGTAAGTATGCATATAGAAAGTTGAGGTTATTTACCTTGAAATGCAAAACTCTACAAAGATCCTTAACAAGTTGTGGCAGCTCGACAATCTTGTCTCTGCAACCTCTGAATGCTCCAGCAACAGCAAAGCACCTCGTAATGTGTGTACAGACTTGAACAGCTATGTCACCAGGTTTACTAGAATTGTTCAAAACCGAAACGCATCTCGTATATGCTTCTAATAAAACATCTAAACCTCCTTCACGTCTCAGTTCCTCTGCGTTCAATGCTGAGCAATGAACAGTGTGATAGGCAAGTTCACTGGCTGCAGCCAAAAGTGGGGCTGATTTTGAAAATAGTTGTTCGTCATCTGTTTCCAGTTTTATGGTTTTTATAAGTTGCGGGTAACCCGCGTATTTGTACGGCCTTAATTCCTCCATGTATCTGTGAAACAAAATACTCTGTGTTCTTAAGATAAGGACAATGTTATTAGGATTGGGTCCATCAGTGGTCCAGCAGCTGCGGCTGCATAGAAATTCATAGGCTTGATTGACAGCTTCGAACTTATCCTGCAACATCAATGAGAATTGTAAGTTTCGACAAGTCTAATCATTTTTTTTTTTATCAAACTATCAGAAGAGCTAGAACCTAGGGTATCGATTATCAACAACACAACTTACACGGCCTTGTGCATTTTTATCAGGATGGTACATCTGTGCCAATTTATAATAAGATTTTCTAACGTTGGCTTCATTATGTTGCTGTCCACTTGGTAATCCAAGTACTTTATAAGCATCATCTACTGTCATAGCTGGAGGCTTTTTCTCCACTTCCTTCTTCCAAGCATCAAGCACATCTTTTAGTAGTTTGACCTATGGATAAAATTGTTAGCTGACATAGCGAACAATTATTTTTAAGAGAAAGATTAATTACCGGATCAGGAATAGGCCACTGTGGAAACTTGACAGTGTCACAAAGATGTCTGAGATAGAATATTTGACAGAACAACTCTTTCTCCAGTTGAGGATATCTAACAGCCGGAATGGCAATATACTGATAACGCGCCATCATGTGACTCCTTAAACGTGGTGAGAAGTCAGCAATATGCGCTGCCACCTTCTCGATAAGCACCCGGCGCATCTCCGCATTCCAAATAGCTTCCGGTGTATCAAAGTCACCCAGAAAGATCTGTGCAAACTTTTCTGCGCCGTGATTCTCCAAGTAACTGACCATAGCATCCGGTAAAAGCTGGCCAAGAATACTTCTTTGCATAATATCGGATGAAGTATTCTAGAATATTAATTATATCCAATTAAAGAAATAACTAAGTATTCCTCTACCAGCTACATAAGCTCTACTCACATCATCTCCACGGAAAGCCTGTTTAGTGTGAGTCAATTGCAGGAATCTGGCAATGGGTAAAACATTAGACCCGGTGTACATGAGTATAAAGTAAAAGACACCAGTGAGATAAATCTTGGAGACTTCGGGATTGTCCTTCATGACCTCACAGAGTAAAGTGGCGACACGTTCGACAAGTACAGGATCAAATGTGAGTAGAAGTTGCACAATGTGGGGCAGACACTGCAGATCCGACAGTAATCTTTTGACGCGTGGTAGCGGTCGTATGACAGCGTTATCGGCATCTCTACTAGGAAAGTATTCGCACATCTTTATAAGAATATTTAATATCAGTGTGGCCAACTCGCTTTCGTTTATCACCGGGGTGCCTTTGGCGACGAGGGTCCATTTCAACTGAGGCACCTGAGATATCATTCGCCAGCCATCTAAACCTTGAGCCCAGACCTTAGTCTTGTACGTGACCTTACCCGCTGCATAAAGATTTTTCAAGTCCTTTATACTAATGGGACCTTGTCTTTTATCGCCATCATTGTAATACCATTCTTTTTCCAAAACGCGTTCCTGCTCTGGTCCAGCCTCGATAACGTTTGTCTGGTTAGGTACTACTGCTCTTGTTGTATGCAGATGAGCCAGGGTCAAAAGATCAATCAAGGCGCGTACTCCATTCTGATCCATGATGTCCTTAACGTTTCTTCTGTGTAATATTAACTTGTTAATAAACATAACAAGCCGATCTCGCTCCATCCTGTCACAGCATCTGTCAAGCATTCCTACTATGTATTTTGTATCAGAGAATGGACCAATGTCCTCGTAGTAGCGACCGTAGACGATAGCCATTGCCTGGAGACAAAGGCACTTCATTTCGACCTTTGTTGTAAGTAGAAATCTGTGATAGAGGTCGTTGAAAAATTCGTATCTACAAAGATTAAGGATATTTTAATCCAACTGACAGACCTCGACGAGCACGTCCGAATAAATTAATTATATTCTTAAGTATGACAGATCACTTACGATTTTCTTATAGGACTGTCAGGGCTATCTTCCTTCTCGAGAAGTAACCTCAGGTAATAGTCACCGATTTTAACCTCGTCCGATAAGCACTGATATTGAACTTCGAACTCTCGGTGATTCCATGCTATCAGTGTACCACCTGCCAGATCTTTGTCTGAAGAAAATGCACGAATCTCATTCTCAAGGGCGGTTCTCAATTCCTCCCTTGTTTTATGATTCCATATTAAATTAGGCAGCGCGTGATCCTGATTAAATTTGTAGTAAAACAGCTTCCAATTAGCTTCGGATTTTATTCTCTCTCTACGTTTTCTCAGGACGATCGGTCTCTCTTTTATCTTTTCTCTACGTTCAATACCAACTCGTGCACCCCAATGTTGAAGAGCATTTTCTAAATGCTTCTCGACTACCCTCATCTGTCGCTCGATCGCAATCCATTGAGGACTCTTTCTATTCTTCGATGCATGATCTATAGCTATCTTTAAATTATCCCTATTGTTCAGCCTCTCTTCTTCCAAGAACGACTCTGGGACTTTCTCTTCGGAGTCAAGATAGTTCAGCAAACCAACAGGCTACGCAAAGAAATACAGAATTATCAGACATTAATATGTGAATATGCAATAATGAATTTTTTTATTGGATAAAATGACAACTATAATCTTATATAGTCATCCTGAGCCAAACTCTGTTTATCGTATCATAAAAATTACCATAATTCTCTTCAACAGTCCCATTGCAGTAGGATGTCCTGTAACCCACAGTCCCACCAGGTGCCTACAAAGCTGTCTATGGGTTAATAATCTCCCATCGCTGCCTACAGTGAAGAGACTGTTTAACAAATGTCTTGGTAAAGCGCCCTCAGCTAGTGCAAGTTCCTGCATCTTGGCTGCTATTTCCGGTGCTCCTTCCTCGATGATGGCTCGCATAACCAAACCAGCCCCTTTAACCACAGCCAGTGAGGGATGTTGGAATAATTTAAACAGGGATCTACCCCTGTTTGCCACCATTTCCAATAAGTTGTCAAAGTGTTTGCCATCAGTGGTTTCACTGTATGGTACGCAGAGTGCAAATGTTAGCATATCAAGCATGGCTGAAACCACAAGAGCACCGGTACCATGTGTCTGAAACATAAATTTGAATCCTTCGAGAATTCCTGTAACAATTAGGTAAAATGGAGCTTATAATTCTAGGTAATAAGTCAGTAACTGAATTGATTAAATTGCTTAAACGACTTTATGGGATCGGTGTACTCATTTCATCTCATACTTACAACATGATTTATCCACATGTCTAGCAAACTTTCTAAGAACTTGTTGTTACTCAACAAACTACTTTTGTTCAATTGTTCCTGTCTCAGGTCACAGTCGTCGTGCATTGGTTGCATAAGGGCACATATACAATCCATAGCAGCTTGCGTCACTCCGCAATCCTGTCTTTTTAAAGCCTTCACCACCCGATTTCCAATGGTTTCACGAAATCCTTGAAGATTTGTAAAGGCAGTAAAACCAACTTTACTCGCTACCAATCTTCTTAGAGCATGAAACTGTGCCTCCACTTCAGAATTAGTTTCTAAATCTTTGCTAACCAACGCGTTCAAGGCGCCAAGTATAATCTTGTCCTTGTTCTCAGTAAATAATCCCTGTAAATAGTTATTGATAACACTGTGCACTTGAAGCTGTAACGTCGTAACAGTCCATTCAAGCGGTTTGCTTACCTAAATGAGAAAGAAAATATCTTGAATCCTAAAACTATCTCAGCGTGAAGAAGAAAAGAAACAAGCAGCAATGCAAACCACTTGAGTGAACCAGAATTAGCCTAAACTTTCACGTAAATTAATTTTTCTCATCGTGCCGATTTTTAGATTTGATTCACAATTTTCTGTGAATTAATCAAGCGAAATCACACTCTAAGGTATAGTAAATGACAGAAGTTCATCAAAATACTGACAGCATGTATCCTGGTGAACTTTTGTCACTCGGTATACCTGCTGAAACTTACATCTTGAGTAACAGAGTAATGCAGGCCACTGTATGGAACGTTGGCATTAAATCTTTCCAAAATCTCGTCAAACGTTCTGCCACCAGGAGGTTGTTGTAAGAACTTAACATGCGAAATCTCGACTTCTTCGTCTACTGGTAAGCTCAGTGGACCCAATCTTTTGCCTCTCGCAATGGGATACATTCTTACGTGAACGTCACGATTACCTGACGCTCTGACACCGTCTAATAGGGATGCCAAGAGCGAATCCCTGTCAGTAGCAGTATAACTACGCATTTGGCCATTGACATATTGTATTGTGAATAATTGAGGATTCGCGTTATCGCGAACAAGGGCGAATACGTCTGCTAGTGGTCTCAAGGTACAAATATTATAAGTCTGTGGATCTCTTTCCAGCAGACAGGTATCGGAGAGACAGAGTGTTCTTCGTTGAAGGTCTTTGTGCCTTGGTGAATGTTTATGTACAGTAAATTCGGACACACTGGTTATGTGCTCGTCGCCGCTGAACTTGCCCAAACGCTGGGCGACGAAGTCATCCAGGGTAATAGGCTCCTTCAATGCTTTGATGGTGATGCCCAGGTTATTGAAGGCTGATTCTAAGATTTTTCTTTTGATTTCTTCCATTTGAGCTGATGCAAACAAGTGCAAACGTCCGAAGCCACCATAGACTATCACAAACCCATTGGAATAATCTTTCATCGTAAGCAGTCCTTCAAAGTCTTTGTAACAATAACTAGCTAACACCATATTTGTGGTTGGATCCAATTGGTCTAGACTGTATGGTGTCACTTCCAATACGACAGGCAAACTTGTATCGGACCAATGATGCTTGTATGCTTCATATCTCTACAATAAACCAATATATGATTAGGAATGAATATGAATATTTGATAAACTAGAGAAATTGGATATCGTTTAAAGAAGTTATTAATATATGTGATAAAAAATTCTGCTCTTCATTGAATTAATAAAATTCTTATGTGAATGTTAATTATAATGTTAATATAGTGTATGAGAATCAATCGTTATTTCATATGCGGATGACTATTAATCTATCTGTTTGATGATAATGAAATCACTGTTCTCTCTAAAAAGTACCACATGGCTTACAGAATATTTTTTCCTCTCTCATCAAAACCTAATAAGAACAGATATATAATTTGTTAAACTCACCAAAACTTCTTTGGGTTTTTCAGCAAATTGATTTCTAAATCTGAGAGCCTCGGTGAGCAAATGTGATCTATGCTCCGAACTGAATTTCATAGTATCATTTTTGCGATCCTTACGCATTGTTATGCTAAATTCATGAGAACCTGCTTGGTTCTTGTTTGTGGGTTGTACGCTTATAAAATCGGCATACACCCATTTGTTTGTCACCTCTAAATTATTGGGATTGTATGTTGTTATTCCCATGGATCCAATTGAGAAAATACGTTTGTATCTGTAATATTTATTGATGCAAAGATTACTTGATATGGAATCTCTATATTAAACTATTAAATATTATTTAAGTAGGAATGAACCAGAGAGCTACAATACAAAGTTGAAATGTATCCGATAAAGAACACTGACGTTAAGGTGTTTAAAACAGATCAGATTACAGATAAATATTATCATGGGTTTCAATGAAGCTAAGTATTCATATCAGTAAACTATTCAGTTGAAAATTGTAAGCTTAGAAATAATCAGTACAATTATAAAAAATATAACAAGTGCAGACAATGTACTGCAGTTTTGCATACACATAAATTATTTTTAATAACGACTACTGCAAAGGAAAAGTTCTAAAGATTAATGATAATCCTGAAGTAGGAGATATCACATTCAAAAAACAAATATATATCACAGTAAATTATAAATGTACCGTCCAAGTCATGTTTCTCCAAGTTCATTATCGGTTCGTTAATTCAGCATCACTCATATGAGGTAATCACGTCAAACAAATTTAATGCTTTTTAAATAAGAAATAAAATAGCGCGAGCATTCCTAGGTTAACATGTGAAAGTAATCGAAAAACATGTAACCATTCCAAAACTTTAGAGAAGACTATATTAAACATATCTAGATAATTTTATCAAAAAATTAGAAAACATAATTTGAACATAATACAATCAGTTACTTAACACAATAATATATTAAGTATGAAAGACCAAGTTAATACCGTTTGCGGTAGAAATCTAACCAAAAATAAAGAACAAAGGCATTACACTCACTTTCCCTTCCATGAGTGCTTTGTGACCAAAAAACAGGCCACATCCTGGTTATCCTTTATTGGCATCATTGTGTCATGTCCTCAAGTCAGGCCGATGACACTTTGTTAAATAATAATACTGCGAATAGCGGATAAAATTATTTGCATCTGTCAGCCGCCGACTGACAGGAAGTATCCATGTACAAAAAGTAGCCCAGAAAGAATGGTAGAATCTAGAAAAAGACAAGGTGAGATGAACAACACTAAAATATCATCGAAGACTTTTATAATATTTAATAACAGTGTCGTACTGATTAATAATTCTTAATTAATCGTTCACTATATTTCACCGCGTAATAAATGTCATCTCCCACAATTTGTTCGTCTTGGAAGCGGCCATGATGTCGTGGAAACTGAGGGGTGTCAGTTGTCAGCTGTTTATTAGATGTCGTTACTGCAGAATTCCTGATTCAACCACGAACATCATTATACCAATTTGACAAAAATATAATTCAAGAAACTGATGCAAGATAGTGGACCATGCTGCGTGTTATCTAATAAACTTAATTCAACAGCATGAATAAATATGTTTCTTTTTATTGAATGTTTGTTTTTCATTAGTTTATTTGTTACAATGACTAATGATGGTTCATTTCTTTTCTTCTGACTTTGTTGGCAGCTATGTTTTCACTTTATTAAAACAATATGGCGTCGGTCTGATATCAGTATATCAGCATTATTCAACTTGTGTAGTTATAAATATTATAGGAACTTGGTGACTCGGTTAATGTGTGATTATCAATTGATATATTTTTGAGAAGCTGTAATATTTAAAGAATTATTTATTCTTTGGGGATAAAACGGTGTGTACTTTAATTTTGTCGATGGTACAATTGTTATTGTTAGATTGAAATAAATAAAGGGAAATATATTAATATTTAGTGCAATTATCAAAAAGTCATTTTACATGCTAATTTAGTGCTATTCGAGATTCAAATTTAGAATTCTTTTTACAAAGATTGTACAAATCGTATACACTATGTCGGAAGGCTATGGACTTAGTGAAAGTGATGACGGAGAACTGAAATTGGAGTTTGATATAGACTATAAGGAAAAATTGTCCGACTTTCCAGACGTGTTAGAGTTTATAAATAAATTACGTGAGCACATAAAGTGGCAACACAAAAAGATAAATAAGTTACATCACAAGCTTATAGAACAGGTAACAATATAAATTATTTGTTAAGATATAAAGTGAATTTCATTAATGAAGAACAATTAATTTAGAAGAAGCAGCGATTGCTTTCACAAGAAAAAGCACTTGTTGATAATGGAACACAAACAGATGCTTTAAATAATCAAGAAGAATCATTACCATCACAGGATTGGACAGTTAACGAACCAGAAAAAGGAGTTAGCATTGTAGATCAAGTGAAAGAAGCTGCTGAGTCTGCATTGCAGCAAACTGGATTTGTTTATGATGAAACATCTGGATTGTACTACGATTATAATACAGGATACTATTATGATGCTGTAAGTATTTATGTCTAACAAATACTCACAGAAATATTGTTACTTTTGTAAACTACTGGTTGCTGACAGTATATATAATTTTATGTTCTGTTACAGACCCAGGGCTTATACTACGATGGCAACACAGGAACATATTATTATTATGATGAGCAATCAAAAACATACAAATATCATAGTCAAACTCCAGCTGCACAGAATAAAGCACCTGTTCAAGAGAAAATTAAAAAAAAGGAGAAGCGGAAAGCCAGAAAGGCAAACAAGGTTATAATCCATTTTATTCAATACTGTTTTCATTCCAAACCTAAAAATAGACAATATTCATACACTCGGTGATACTTTGTCACCTTACATAAATACACTCTTGCTTTGGAGCCCCATTACTTATATCTATGCATCTATTTATATCTACTTGCACATACTTTTCACACCAATTATCACTGATGCTCAAATGTATTTTTGTACAATTTATTTACAATACTGACAAACAGAATATAAATTTATTTATCAACGTTGAGAACTTCAAGACATTGACTTACTGTTTTACAGCAACCACTAAAATATTGAACAAGTCCAACTTTGTTTTGTTTCAGGTTTCGGATGAGATACATGAGTTAATAACTGGCCTTTCAAAGATATCAATTGAAAGATACAGGCAGCAAGCGATAGGTAATTATCCTACACCTTTAATACGCACACGTGTCTCTCTTGTAGGATGATGGAAGAAAGCGCAAAGTGGCGCGACCAGACGTAAATTCTGAAGGGGATGAACCAGAGGAAGGCGAATGTTCGGACAGCGATAACAGCCACACTACTCCTGATAACACGCCTGAGTTATCATCTAATAATGAGAGCGAGATCGAGGACGAACAAGGTGTATTCATTATTATTTTTTAACAACAAAATATTCGATCATCTAAAGTATTGCGCGTGTTCGTCATCGTGTGGCGTCACATCAATATATACAGTATTTAAAAAGGAATCACAGGCCTTTTACCAGAACAGTTGAACGTTATTTCAAGATTGGCGCACAAATTGCATGAATCAAAGTTATAAGAGATCACGATGTTTGTTCTAGTGAAACTAACATTTTTTTTCTTTTCTGCAGAGATCGCTAAAACTTACCCACCGTGTATGCGCATCATCGTGAAGGAAACAGGGCTGCCAAAGTTAAAAGTCGGTTCACTGTTCCTCGTTACTTACACTGGCGGTTCCATGGGTCGTGAAGGTGATCATGCTGTTCTTGTACCTGACATAAACATCAGCAAGGTAAGTAACAGACATTGTATAACACTATAGAATTATTTAAATAGTTTAATTTGTATTTTATTGCATCTATTTCAGCACCACGCAAAGTTTCAATACGACGAGGAAAAGGGTCTGTATCAAATAATTGATTTGGGCTCAAGAAATGGAACTGTCCTAAATGGCAAAAGGTTATCAGTGGCAAAACAGGAATCGGAACCCCATGAGATTGCACATGGTTCCATTGTTCAAGTTGGAACTACCAAGCTACTGTGTCACATACATAATGGTCATGAAACTTGTGGATACTGCGAACCTGGGCTAGTACAGCGTAGTAGCAACATTGAGGAGAACAAGACTTCGAAGAAGACGCAGCATATATCAGAATTACGAAGACTTAAGCATAAATTCGGTGTGGAGAAGGATAATGTGGCTACTGCTAGTCAGGTTGCCTGTGGTTATCAAGACAGAGCACAGGCACGAAGGGATTTTGTTGGCTCCTCGACTCATCATGTCAAAACACAGCAGAGTTCACTTGACACGTAAGTCTTTTAGATTCTCTTTTACATTGAGCTACTCCTACTGTTAATAATGCAACTTATTTTTTATAGGAAGATTAATACAAGGAAATATTTTTATCGGTTACAGATCTATTGCAAAGGATAACAGAGGTTTTAAGTTGCTGTCGAAGATGGGTTGGTCTGAGGGACGATCACTTGGGAAAGATGGTGATGGCAGAACAGAGCCTGTGAGTTTTGCACAAATATTTGAATAATTAATTTATCATTATCTTGCGCTTCAATTCAATCTGGCAGATCAATTAATTTGATTAGTGCATACAGTTTAGTAGTCCAGATGTAAACCATTTTAATCAAACTTCCGTCTTCCGTATAAGCTGATGTGAAAGAACGTGGCTGAAGAGGAGTTTGAGTATAGTGAAGGGAGGCTAGTTAGCGCGAATCCGGGTTGGCCGCCTAGCAATCAGTAATTCCTATAATCAGCGTTTCCCTATGCTGTACCAGTGCACCATAACATAGGATAATGATTTAAATGTCCCTCCAGGCGGTCGGGACAGTCTGTGGTAATTTCTCCTGTTCTTTTTTACGAGCTAGAGCAACTTTGCGTTGCCTTAACTGTACCTGACATCAAGTTCCTCTCACACCGTTTTACCATTATACTGTACCACGCAAAAAGCAGCAACAAAGTACAACCAACGGGAACTTCTTTCGTCGTTGAAGTATTATAGTAAATATTATAAAAGTCATAAAATCAATAAGTCTGATATCTCAACATACCCAGCTCCCAGATTTTCATTAAGTAACGCGACAAACGTTAAAAACCGATTGAAAGAAAACGTTGGGAGCGCAACGAAATTGTTGTAAAAAAACTAGAAAACCATTCATAGTTTCGTGGCACTGAAACACTGCTCTGCCTCATGCAGGAGAATTTAGTGAAAACATTAAAAAGAGAAGGAAAGAGAGTACAAGAGAAAAAGATGGGAGCGGAAAGAGAACAATAGAAATGCTTGGACCATTTGCTGAAGCTGGTCTTCTGGATGTTGGATGCTGAGCGTTATAATTTTTCAGTCTTGATTTACTTGCTCGGAATGAAACGACTGGCTGACAATATAGATAGTGGAACATTTGTATGATAACGAGTCTGAACGGCTAAATGACGGAGAAAGAGAAGAAGAGGGAAAATAAAAAAAAAGCAGAAGAAACAAAAAAAGAACAAGAGCAGCGAACGCGGAAGGTCGCAGCCTGTGGATTCTCACTCGTGCCCGGTTAATTAATGCAAATGCATTTAAATCCAAATTGTTATTATTTTGTCTAGACGCTTCGTATGCCCTATTGCGAATGATGGCGCCACCGGTGCATCTGGCTTTATCTCCTTCGTCCCCCTGCCAATCTGCCCTTTAGCTATGTAGCATTTTTCTTTAAATTCATTCAACGCGTTTCGCGACCAACGTCCAAAATTTGCATTCCGCTTGAGCTGAGTTTAATTATTTATTTTAAATTTCCTATAAAATATATTTTTCATAACATTCTATATCCGCACTCTAAGTTACATAAATCCAATTAGTAGAAGCAATGCAAAGAACAAGTACGGGGAGGGTTACATGAGAATTCAAAAAAAAATTCGCAATAAAATTCATCGATAAGCGTCAATTATGGGAATAGGTTTTTTTATAGTGATTGCAAATAATTTTTTTTTTTCTTATCTTCAATGTTAATTTTCATATTGCCAATTAACCTTATGTAAAACGAACTGTAGATGCAGATGCAATATCCTTCAGGAAACTTGGAACACGAGTTAACGAGTGACATCCGTCATTTGCGTTTATCTGGAAACGAGTGAAGCGTTCAAAAAAGATATTACATTTTTTTTTATTTCAAATTGTCATTATCAGTAGTTCTCGTGAGCGAGAACGATGGGAACGCCAAGAGGCTCGCGTGCTGATTTACCTTGCCTAACTCGTGTAACGGATCGCGCCAGGAAGCATGAACCATATTATACGTAGTTTCCTTTTTTCGTACTTATTTTCATTCCCTTCCTCCCCCCTTCGGCTCTCTCCGTGTCTCCTTTTTTTTCGTTTAAATCGCACCTAATTTTCTATTTCTCGCGCAGCTGTTGCAACATCGCCAAAGGCTATCCGGTCTTTACGTTTGGCAATGATAAACTGGCAAGCGTAAAATTACAACGTTTCGTACAGTTTTACGTCAAAATTAATGCATTCATTTAATCGATACATCGACACCCTGACGATGCAATCCTTAGTGAACTTACGACTGCTGCAGAATTCTGACCCATATCGTGAACGATAAAAAAAAGGATTCATGCTTTCATCCATCTAAACCGGATGTGGATTTTTCTGCGTGATGAAAACGGAACGAAGGAAGAAAAAAATATGACGGAACTCCGAGCGCCCTCGTGAAAAAGGCCATAAACCGACATTGTAAAGCCGAGAGTAGCGATTGTAAAGTTGCGGGATAAATAAATGTTTCGCCGATATTGCTATTCGATAACGTATAAAATCGTGAGAAGCATTCATTTAACTGAGTGGGTAGTCCATGGAGACTAGAGTAAAGGAGACCGCACGGCTGCAGAGAAGCAGCCGAAACTGTGGTTCGTGAAACGGTAGAAAATTATGTTGCGATATTTTGCCACTAGCGTCGCTTTGGTCACCTGTAAACCTTCCTTCCTTCCTTTCCTTATGGCTGCCTCCTCCAATGAGGAGATGTGCCAGATCACCTGTAAACCACGCGAAGTAAGCTGTTAAAGATGTCTTCTTGAAGTGACCATAGTGAACAGCATTGAATAGCCATTTCCCGCTTTGCAGATGTGATTTTATAGATTTATCCTCAGAACTTATCCTATTTATTTCTATTAAAATATATCCTATTATTTTTATTAGAATGTATACAGTATATCAGTCCAACGAAAGCTTGCCTTGCCTTAGTACTTAAATTATATTTCGGAGTTGCTCCATGTGGTTAAATACGGCACCAAGTTGCCAAAATGTCACATCTTACCGTTTCCAGAGCTATGGTGAAGTCTGTTTCATTCTATTAGTTCCATAATTGTTAGTTTGAAAATTCAATTGCAGATTGCATCAGCTTGTTGACGTCAAGTTCTTTTAATCAAAGTCTTAAGAATACTACCGCTGTCCCATATACTCACTTTACAATGTTTTGACAAGCACATGTGCATTCATCCATGTAAGGTTTCTTCAATTTATCAACTCTGGGGTGAAAATATATTTATTTTTTTTTTTAGTTAGGCACAAAATTAAGATTAACAAGCTGCTTGGTGCCGCTTCCACATTGCATGGTATCAGCTGGAGTGCGTAAAATACTTTTCTTACCGGAAGCAAAACTATTCTCAGATTGGGGTTGCCCAAATGAGACCACAATTCTGGTCGAAACTACCTATTCATTAGTTTTCAGCGAAATCTATAAAAACGTTTGTTCACATTAACAATGTTCATGTGATACGGATATACACTTCAGGGATGATGATCGGTAGGGTTATGTTTTGATGAAGCACTGATAAATTCTAAAAAAACACGAACTTATTTATTAATCTTTAACAGATTGTAAAAAAAAGACTTGTTACATCAAGCACTGAGACTCTCACACTTGATATATTTTTTTTTACTTATTATATTGGTTATTGACAAATTAAGTTATTTTGAAATTTATTACAAAGTATCCAACCAAACAGACTTTATTACTGTGTTTGCAGCATATTCATTGGTATAAAAGACCCTGATGAATTGTCACTTAAAAAACATTAAAAAATATATAACTAAGTAAATAGAAGAATGCTTGACATTTCACCACCATACATGGCGAAATGTATGTCAAGCTCCCTCTCGCTCATTTTATAGTCGTCTCTGTCGGCGGTCTACAGACGACGGCAGCGCCACCCCAATATGCAATATAAAATTTTCATCACTTTCATAGACCACGTCCCCAACGCTACGTTCGTGCTCCTTTACTCTAGTCTCCATGGGGTAGTCGCAATGTCCACGTGGCGCTAGTATCGACTATTAACTGTACTGCTTTCCTTGACAAAGTCTTTCGATTTACCTCTGTAGGCTCATCGGGAGCTGATCGTGTCGCAACGTTTTTGAAATTTCCGTAGAATCGACTAGAGTGGCGCCACGTAGCGGTCCCTTTACCGAAGTTACACGAACCATGAAATTCTTTAGTTCCCTCTCTGTGATGCGTATAGTTACGCGGGTTCTCGTATCTATCTCTCTGGCTCCGACACGGGAAATGTGCTTCGGGACGCAGTTCGAAGCTGCAACTATTTCGTTTTATGGAGTTCTCCTCGCAACAGCCATTTTACGGTCTAAGATCTGGATAGCCTCGTTTTACGATTTACACCGATTTCCATATTGTATTTATTCCCCATTTTACAGTCTCTCGACTGCCGTCGAAAGAAAAAAAAAGAAAAAAGCTCTAACGTATTCGCGACGCAGTAAAATAACTGTAAGTAAGACCAGTCGCTCGATGCAAATACGCCGTGTTCTATCGACAGTCTAACTAGCTGTCACTGAGACGTCTTGCTCCTTATTTCTTCACGAATTATCCATCACTGTCTCAGGTCCCATCAATCATTTCTCATCCGTACCTTCCACCTTTCTCGGGACACACGTAGCTCCAATTTGTCAATCGATAAAGACCGTACGGGGGCTGAACCGACAAAGAATCAGATGAAAATTTCATATAGAAACAAACACACGAAAATAGAAACAGAGGCCCACGTCTTCGAAAAACCTGTTGCTCGGTTCGTACATATATAGATATTTTTCCCCTACCAAACTAACCAAAAAAAAAAGTATAGAAAACCTTATGGGCAACTGAAGCGAGGAGTATAGACGAGGAAGGAAAAAAGGAGGTGCACGTGTGCAGTCGCGCCGCAGGCGGAACGACTGGATGCAAGGTCGTCGATATGATGTAATGCGAGACGAAATCAAGGAGATGATTTCCTCTTGTTCTCCCCCCCTTGTCGTTGTCGCTCCCCCCTCCACCCGATCCCCTCGACCCATGACTCAGTCATTCACCCACTCACGCATTCCGTGCATTATTATTATTTTTTTTTCTTTCTTCACACAGTACTACGGAGTCTCATTCCTTTCCAGAAATTTCATTGGGCGCGTTTGCACGTATCTTTTTTCTTCTTCTTCGAATTCTCAGAGAAACGATTACGTCAACGTGTTTCCAATTTCACCGGAAAGTCCTGAAATTGGCGGAAGGGCGCCCGGAGTAATTTTAAAAAGGTCGCGCGAACGGTGCATCATTAAAAAGAGCGTTCGTCATGGTCGAACGACGCGACGCTATGCGGACGTTCCTTCAACTATATATTGCCGTCTTCGTCGCGTGGTTATGCAGATGTCTTCCTTTTTTTTCTTTTCTTTCAAGTATTAAGAGCATCGTCTGGTACCCCGGTACATAACTATACGTTGCTCTCAGACTTTACGACGTTTCATACTCGATTTACCAATGGACGAAGTTTACTCGGGATTCTCGAGGATTTTTAAATATCCCGCCGCTTTTTCGTCCGATTCGCCGTAGGTCTGCTCGAGAACGACATTGATACACGAATACTGATAGGAATCGCGAAGCCCTCTCGTGAACTGCTCCTAAAAGAATATGAAAATGTATAACGGTGAGGAAGAGAGAGAAAAAGAGAATATTACTAGATTTTTTTTTTTTCTAAGGCTTAACATAACCTATACGTAAGGAACATTACCTACGCTCTACGCGTAGCCATTTTTGTTGTTCCCATCGACGCCGGATCGGCTGAAATATATTTCTTCCAGGTAGAATACTGTGTATATAATATATCTATATGCATACGTAGTATGCATGCACAGATATGTGTATATATATATATATGTATATATATATGAATTTTTCACACGTCATTTTTCAACGAGAAACCAGGCCTCTAACGAGCGTTGCACCTTCCACACATGGTCGCCGTATTCCACGTATGCAACCATGCCCCTACGTATGTATTACTATACCTATATCTGCATAAGTGCATTATATTTATGCACGTGGATGTGCAGCGCAAGAAAAAGGAGTGAAGGAGACAGAGAGAGAGAGAGAGAGAGAGAGAGAGAGAGAGAGAGAGAGAGAGAGAGAAAAGATGAAATAGAGAAAGGAAATGAAAGGCTGCTGGCAGTAGAACTCGACTGGTAGATTTCCAGAACGATTTACACGTTAAAGAAAGACCCGGCGATGACAAATAGTTGAATGCGCCTGCCTTTGGGTCTCCGTAAGGTTAGGGCCCGTCGTTGAATATCGGTACCCGCGATTCAATTGCACAATTGCATCGGTTGCATTCCCTTGTGGCTCCTTATTAATATCCGTGGGACATGGACAATAGTTGTACGGGACCGTGCGCAAGAAGATCTCGGTAGCCATATTGTCTAACCGCAAACTGTGCCCACATATCGCGGTAGCCGTTCTTTTTATACAATTAATTTCATTTTGATTTACGGACCGAAACCCGGGGATCCGCTGTAATCAATTTATAGCAGCGTCCTGTTTATTAATATATGTGTGCACTACATTGGATAACCTTTTAATGGCTGTCGACGACCTGTGAATTAGAAAATAGAGTATACCCTAGTAACATCGTATACCGATGAATGATAATTTTTTTTTTTTTTTTTTTTTTTTTTCCTTTCAACGATCATTAATATTGCTTTCTTGGATCTACTTGGAAAAAGGTATTTCGATCTTTGTGAATTTTACGTGAAAATTCAAACTTCTCAAAGTTCGTTACACTCACGTTACCGACAGAGCGTCCTCCGGGTATTCAATTGTCTCGTGACGTCTGGCCGTACAGTTGGGTATTATTATGGTTCATATACTGGTACGCGCGTGGCGTAATGGTCACCAGTTAAGCCTTGATCACCAGGGACGCTTGGGGGAACGGGGACGATGGTTCCGACTTTGAGGTTAGGTCTTTTTTTTTAATAAACCTCTCGTTACGAAACGGCGTTGCTCTAACCCGGAGTCAGACTATGTCCAGACGGTGACGCCTTTGCTAATGATGATAATACCTCGTGTATATATTATAGAGTCCGACGGGTGACATCATATATTTAGCCTTGTCTATTTTCTTGTAGGCACTAACAGACGCTTCTGTTGCTGGATTACAGTGACATTTGTGGTGCACGTGTCTTTAGCATGTACTGTTGACATAGCAGATTGTAGAAATTTAGACAGCTTTTGTTGACAATGTAGGTTAAGGGAATGTCTTATTGAGTTTCTGTATTCCATGTCTGTATTTAGCAGAGATAGCACTGGGGAAGCCACTAAATCTGATTAGTTGAAGTTTTCGACTGTGGAAGAGTGTTTATCGGCCATTCAAATGCATTTGCTACCTCAACGATATTTAATATGAATATAGTCGTGACTTTTTGGGATATAAAATACTTATGCTCTTTCAATGAGCGGGGATGAAATTTTATTTTCGTTTTTTTTTAATATTTATCCCGCGATGGTAACGCCTCTGGTGGACATCGACGGAACTGTTCCCGAGTCTTTCGTAAATATACAAAAAGACAAAAGATCGTGATACGTAACGGAGAATTCGTCTAGAAATATTAGAAGACTTCGCGAGTCGTGAAAACTGTTTTCAGCGAATTAGCCAAGGAGAGGCACTACGTGAAAGGGCGGGAATATTTGAACAGGTTGGTTTGGCCTACAACGATCCTCCCCCCCCGGCTTTCGCCGTCTAAGGTAAATAGACGAGAAAACGAGGAAAAAACAGAATCTGGAGGCAGGAAGAGGGAAGAGAGGAGACGAGAGAGAATTGTAGCGCGCGATTCCTAAAGGGGGCGCGGGAGGCAACAGGTGGGAACCCACAGTCACAAATAAATCCAACACAAATCCGAACCGTCTAGACACCGCACCGCTGACTAACCATGGTACCAGATTACCGTAGTCCGTGTGCCCAGGCTATGCGTTTCTGTGTTACATCGGACGATTCTGTATGCACCGGTGTGCGCGCCGCTGCATCTGCATGCATCCTGCAGCCGAAGCTGCTTAGCATGCGGGGGCACTGGCAGATTAGTAGACTACTCCCTACGTTAGGTACCTTCTCTACCAGGACCAGTGACATCCAGGTTGTTCATCAAGACTTTTTTTTTCGATCCCTGATACCTACGCTCCTTGGTCAAACGGCGATGACTGTCTAGGACAGCTGAAAAAGCCTCGTGGGGGACGTCCATTGGACATCTCGTGGACATTCCCAGTGACCTCATTGACTTTCCTTCTACTTTAGGTTCTTGTCTACCGTTATTCTTCTTCTTCTTCCTTTTTCAAGCCGATTATTCTTATTTCGACAGTCGTACCAATTGCCAGCACAAACTACGGATTTAATATTTAATTAAGTACAGCACACTCGGTTTGTACGATATCAGGCTTACCGTTCTCTATGCATCCAAATGATTCTCTCTACAGGGTACATCCTGGTAAACCAACCAGATGCACGCAAGCCGGTCGATCGGTCTAGACGCAGCATCCACCTATACATCAGTTGAATTGCTAGATACAAATATGTGAACGTCGATCTATTAATTACAATGCGCTGTGCTATCTGACGCCCTAATTGCAAACTGCAAATACCAGGCTTCCCTGAGCTTCGGATGCACCGAGTGGTACAGGAAGTGACAGTATCGTCGTCCTCCATGCTCTGCCATGTACTACGTCACAGTTTTCACGTCATTCGTCTTGCTTAACCTTCGGACGAATCATAGATTGGGGGGAGGGGGGGGGGATCCCTGAAAAAAGCCATCAGAAATTAAATTTTTTTTTGAAAATTTTTCATAATATAATCAAAACGTCTTCCTTGAGACTTTGTAACGTCCCCCCCTCGAAGCTCAATAGCACCTTGAATCTTTGGCTTCAATAATTGTTATTGACAATCTTTAAATAATTAACGCCATCGCGTCATGGCGATATCAATGACCTCGTTGAGATAACTGCAAAAATATTAACTGATGATAGGTTGTGTTGTACAAAAAAATTTTTTATTTTTTACTCACGACCTTTTTTTATCTATCTGGTTTTGTTCCTAGAGCTGGCTTCGGAACGATATTCATCGAGAAATCCATATCCGGTCTGTTCGCACTGTCTGAGTCTGGTCTAGCCTGCTATTATATTTACCTTTTTCTTTTTTTTTCTCTCTTCGCGACGCCGTTACCTCGCAGTTCCACCCGAGCGATTTCTCTTGGTCTCCCAGGAAAACCACGTGTTTAATTGCGTTCGTTATTGCTCGTCATAGAACAAAAATATATATATTTTATCGCACCTGTAGGATCGTACCGGAACAACAATTCTGAAACATTTCTCCTGGAACAGTATTAAAATTTTTTTTTTTTTTTTTCATACAATTTTACCAATTAGCCTTATCCGCTTTGATCTTCTCAGTACCCAAAGTCACGGTCGTCATGCAGATAATATATAATGACATCCTGACTTAACCCGAGCACCTGGGCACAGTCGTGACGTTCATACGTGTATTATTAACGTACAACGCACCTTCGCGTCTCGCAGAAGCAACGGACATGCGTTGCACGCGTATTTTGCGTATCTTTACGAAGTTTAACGAAGGTGGCCGACCGCAGCCTCGCTCGCTCGCCCTATCGCCGCCAGACGGCTTCCGTCTGGGTAAACACCCACACGAGGCATCCACACGGGGTTACCGACTAGCCAGGGACATCCATCACAGGATTATCATGCAACTATGTATGTGAATCTGTGTATCCTACCTATCGTATCTCGTAGTGCTGGTATACCTATAGCTAGATGTTTATATATATATATACGTGAGTATATATTATATAGACAAAAGTGATGCAGACGACCTGCCCGTCGTCGGGAAGCGCGAGTCGCTTTGCTGCAGTCTGCAACTCGTTCTATCTAGTTTAGTCTAGAGAGTCCGGGGAGAGAGAGAGAGAAAGAGAGAGAGAGAGAGAGAGAGAGAGAGAGAGAGAGAGACAGTGTGTGAGTCTAGACGACCAAACATTAATTAATGCTGTGCAAACACACGGGAATCGCGCGCGCGTTAATAACGATGCAGGTGCATGTGCACTGAACGTCGGCGAAGTGATTGGTCGTTATTCATAAGTAGAAAAAAAAATTGGATCGTGAAGGCTAGTAGTTATGGGAAAAAAAAGGGTACATTTTTTTCTAGAATTTTCCAAATTTTTTCGATCTATGGAAAAGTCGGCCCCTTTTCACATCGAGCGTGATTAAAACTTTTTATTTAAGCCAATGGGCGTCGCTGCTACGTCCCGCGATATTCAACCTGTCAATGCCGACACGTTTCGCGTTTGTCCCGCTGTGTGTCTCTGCGTGTCTCTCCAAACGAATCCGCAGTCCCGTCGGCGTCGGACGTACCAAACCGGGACAAACTTTCAAACTAGCACAACCCGTCTGGGACACCCACTCCACAATGAGAAGGAATTCCTATGAATTCTCAATATGTTTGTCTGCGGCAGACTCTCGATGCCTATACCTATGTATACCTATATATATAGACTATAATTATGTACAGTTTATTAAATTATGATTTCCCAGAGGGTAAAATCCAAACCAAGAGGACATTTCGCAAGAACCTCTTTGCCTGTACGAAGTATCTTTTGAAGTCTAACCTAAAAACTAAATTTACCCGTGCACGCGTATATTGTCTTAATTTTTGGGTGCGAGCGTTTTATTAATTATACGGAAATGCCAATTCACCGTAGCGTAATCGGTCTTTCATACTGCGAATTCAAACCGTTGCTACTTCGTCAACGAGCGGTAATAATATTGCGTCGTGCACGGCTGTGATACGTAATACGTAATACGTGTACGAAAGATACGCACGCTTTGTAGTACGTGTAAGCGTAGTCCTGTGTCTCCGGCAGCTAATCGGTAATCGCAGTGCATTGCCACCGCCTGGCCGTCTAGCCGTTCTGGCCTATTTGCCTATTTTCTACCCTCGTCACTTTAAATCGGCAGACCCCGAGTGGGACGAGAAGGTAACCGGAGGTGTTGAGGGACGAGGGAATCAGAATACCGAAAACGATCATTGGCCAGACAATCCCGTACCGGCTGGAAGCGTTCTTTATATATCTCGTGTCCATTGGAAGTCGTCGTTCTCTTGTGCAGTTTGTTATTAGTTAGTCTATCGGCTATCGACGGGATCTGGGTTGGTTGAAAATTGTCTTTATGAATTTTCATTGAAATAGCAGCGATCGACTTTTTAGTAGTTTTATTGTTTTTCTATTATAACTGATGGTCGATCTTATCTCTGTTAGTAATTTTATTTCGTTACTCTATGATGCAGTTGTTTATTTAAACACTCGTTGGTCCAACTCTTTCTATTGTTTGGTTTGTAGGTTAGCTCGCGTTGCGCAATCGGTTTTTTTTCCAAGGGAACAGACGTCCGCGCGTTACTCTCCAGCCTTCGTATTTTTCTGTGGCTCGAGAAAGGCTACGGGAGACATAGACAACGGCATTAAGTGGTCTAGACAGTCAGACAGATGCATCACCATTACGAAAGCTTGAAACTCGTGGGCGTTGACTCCTTAACTTGTCGTATACTTGTCAATAAAAAGATCGTTATGCGGTCTGGACGCTTGGGCATCTTGCGACGTCACGATCCGATTCTCAAATCATTTTAATAGATAAAAATGACGAGGACGAAGGTTTATTCATTAGTTCGTTGAAGGCTGACGCGACCGAGTCACGTAAGAATTGACGGTCAAAGTGCCGAGCGTTGTGATTTTCATGTATTCGAACAGTACGAGCGAAGCGCCCTTTAACGAACCTGGCGGAATTTACGGTAAGCTCTCGAGTCAAAATGGCGGAATAGGAAACTTTCAGGGCTGTCTGCCTTTTTGAGCAAAGTAAGTCAAGTGTCCGGAGTTTCTGTGATGACGGCGGATTCTCATTTGTATACGTATACACGGCAGCAGCCGGGTAGACACTTGGCCTAAATACGGAGAGAAGGATATACATCGAGCGGCTGTAATGGCGGCGACGTCGGCCGACCGAAAAGTTCAAGCGCTTTCGGAGCTTTTAGTGATAAGACAAAGAGAGAATGGATTTTCTCTCATCCCTGAGTCAAGGCAAAAGTTCACCGTCTGTGTCTGGGATTACCTCTGAATCTCGACTGGCTGGATGTGGCATTGTTCATACCTGTCCATGCGACCAAAGGATTTGCTGGAGCGATTCAAATCTAGTTTCGTTCCTCGCCGTATGGCGGCGCTGCTGTACTTGGCGGGTATTAACCGTCGTTTGCAAATGCTAAGGATAATCCGCGCGCGCTGTCTACCTGGTCAATAAAATATGTCTTTTCACAAAGAGATTTCTTTTTAGATGGGTGTATAGGCTATGTATCCTTGACACAGTGGATACAATATATATATATATTAAATACTTATTATGCGAATTGACTGATTTAAATCTTACTTAAGGGTATGACATGCTTATTAAGATGTTCTCCCTCGTATTTTCTCTGCTGGCTTATATAAGCATGGTTTAATTTATGATGGGTGGCTGAGTGAAACGCCAGGTCGTCTGCGGGTTTGGCTTTTGTTCGTGCCACTTGGTGAAAACTTTTGACCAAATCATGACCAAGCTTGGCTTTGCTCTCGGGGTAGACTTTGTTCAAGTGGTTGCGATAACTACATAAATTCTGCGGTTAATCTGCGATCTACCCTGGCTTTAAAAGGAACTCGAGGAACCCCGACGGACCTGGCCAGACAGTCAGAGATACATACGCGAAACTTTGATTGCCCTACCTTTTACCAGCATACGGCGCAGACACTTATCGCGTCTGGCTCCCAAGAAGAGGATTTGCATAGATACCCCGAGGAGGTGGCATTACATTTTTTTTTTCAAAATCCCTTTGTCTTGTCTTCCTACGATTATATACTTGTTAACTTTACTTATAATTTTAAAACAAATTTTTCTTTTTTTTTTCTTATATCGACTTACAAAGTAACTAATACTTGCGTTGTCGAGTTAACGTATTTTTTTTTTTAATCTGATTGGTTCATTTCTGTTTCAGGTACCGCTGAGAGCCAATCACAATAAGGTTGGCTTTGGCTCTTCCGAGACCACTACCGTCGAAGTGGATCCCAGCACAGAAAGGAGACAAGCTGTCTGGCGGAAAACACAGCAACGCTATGAAAAGATACCAGATTGAGTTGCGTTAATATTGACAGCCGATACCTCGTAAAGAGAAAAAAAAAAACCCTGAACGATCGTCAACGTTATTAGTTCTTGTTGACGACGTAGATCATAGTGTTATTTGTATATTTATATATCTTAAGCGTTCGACGATTTACATTTATTCACGTGTTCCGTTTATATCCCATATTTTGGATACACCGATTTGATGTACGAGAAGAAAAGGAAATCAATTAAATTATACATTCTTGGGTATTCATCCATTCAAATATTTGTATATAATAATAACGTTACTCGCTTATAAGGAAAAAGCGAAAAAAAAGTCTCTATATTAAAACCACTATAAAAGCAATGACTCTCACGAATCCTCAAGAATGCCTAGTACCCGGTGCACTCGGGCACCGAGAAAGAAGAACCGTGAAAATCAGTAGTGGGTTACGTTAGGCGTGACTCCAGACGATATTTATAAAGTTAAAAACCAGAGGCCAAAGACCTCCGAGAGCGCTGAGGAAATCGTAAGCCGTAATGAAAACTAGGCAGTACCTCAACCTCAAAACATTCGGCACTTGCTCACGTTCCAGTACTTAACAATAAACTCGAGAGCGTCCCTGTGATACGAGTCTATGGACGTCGAAAAAGCTTTAAACAATCCCCAGCCAGTTGACCCCTATCATGAATTTCCCGAAAAAAATCTTCAAATCGTCCTCGAGATTTTTCCCCGGGGTCCCATCAGTTTGAACTAGTCACTTGAAGCTAGATAAAAAAAATTTCTTGGTAAACTTGCCATGTAAATATAGTCTCATGGTGCTTATTTAATTTGCCTTTCGTTTTCAATCTGGCTGAACTTGCATTAGTGCGTCTGCAAAGCACTAAAAACATAGCAGTAGTAGCTTGTAGTTGAACAAACAGTGTACAAGTGTCTCAGACGCAAAGAAATAAATTAGGCACTCAACGAATGTCAGTAATGTTACGTATGTGGCGCCCTCTGGCCGGATATGCACTGCATACGTATTACAAATGAGAAAAGTGTGTTGCGCAGGTGCAGAGGAGTGCGTGTAATGCGTGATTACGGGTGAGTGATGCGTGGGTGAGGTTAGTGTTGGATTGTAGGTGGATATGAAGGAGTGTTGGGTTAAGTGAGAGGATTTTTGAGGGGGGGGGGGGGGGGGGTTAAAGAGGGGCGGGGGGTCGAAACGATCCCCCTCGGATTTACGGAGGTTATTAATCGAGCTGTAAATTACTGTAATTTATGACGTAGAGGTTATGAATGTGCTGTAATGACACAGGTATTCTTGAGCTTTCGCGTATGTATCAACGTATCGCGCCGCGAGATGGCAGCACCGTCGCAACGGTCTTTGACGGGTTTTTAAAAAATTGTCGCGCGACGAACGGATATTTTGTTGAAGTTATATTTCTGCCTGCCGCACGGAATGCCGGGTAGGCGTCCCGACGCCGAAATGAGTTTATCGCAGCACCGCGGGAGCATCGGGCGGCTTATTTAAAACGTTATAAAATACACTAGGAATGCCGTGCTGCTGTCGAATGCAGAGACTCACGCTGTAAAGTCATGGCGGGTACTGCTGGTAGCCATCTGGTGGTGTATTTTGGTAATTCTTTTGGTTGGTTATCTAGTCGATGGAAAAATGGCGGCTGTTGACGCGGGCAATAGGAATGATAGGTTGGACAGAGAGGGACAAAAAATTGTGTAAAAAAGCAGTTTAAAAAAGAAATTCATTTGATTCTAGACTGTCTCGACTGACTCATCCCTTAAGTTCCTTTTATTCTCTCGCTCCTTATAGCCTCTCTCGATTTCGTGTCTCGCGGAACGGTATCACTTTTATAAGGCCCATAAAGTTCGCGAGATGGGACCCAGACGTTCGAGCAGTCTCGCCCGGGCCAGAACGGCGGTATTAGGCGACCCTGGATATAAAATGGACTTTTTATCACGGCTAACAGCGAATTAGTCAGTGACATTTTTGGCGATTTCACCCGCTTGTTCTTTTTTTGTTTTTCTCTTAAGTCTCTAATATATGGCGGAGAAGTTACTATGAGTCCGTCATTGCGTTATGTTATTACGAATAGTCTAACGTGTTTAGCTGGTTAATCATTAATATTCAAACCTGCCGCTCGTTCTGTAATTTAAAACGTATTGAGAAAAAAATTGCAGCAAAGAGAAATGAAAAACAGTACATCGAAGGAGAATCGAACGGTACCATGCAGATGCATGTGTAGCCAGTCAAATTGCATAGCAACAAGAATTCGCGTGGAAAGATTTCCTGGTATACGAAAGGAGGAGCGTGCGTGATGTTGACAGTCTTGTTGAGGAAAGACCCAGTGCATATGATAAGAAAAAAAAAATTTAATTAGTGGTACCCACTCGTAGAATTTGTTACAAAAGTTTCTTTTGCAAGTATACAATATGTATGAGTGCACGAATTCCAGAATTGAATCCAGATTTGAAAAAGGGATGAAAATTTTCAAAGTTCCAATTGATCATTGGTCCCAATTTCAATATCAGGTTACTACCTAATCTACTTCCTAGTCATAACCAAAGGGGTCCATCAATTCTCAAAATTCTCCCCCTCAGATCAGCAGACTTTAATACTGTCAATGAAATGATGGCAAAACGTAGCCTCAAGTCACTGTAAGGCTCAATAAATAAAACATAGGGCCCATACTGTTAAACAGGATTGAAAAATAAAGGGACCCATGCACCGGTCCTAACCATTCGTTGACCACCAATAATAAGTCCGCGTGCCGTCCAGCCAAGGTGCATCAAGGCCAGACAGGGCCTGTCCGCCTAATAAAGGGGCCCCCAAAAAATGGCTGACAGAGGACAAATGAGGCCCATTTGTTAGCGCCGGGTTGGCTCGCGTTAGATCCGCAGATTTCTCTGGGCCCATACTTCCTCCCTCGTCGCTCTCACGAACAAACATATCTAAATAATGTAACCGAACGTTGGGGTCTTATGGGACCAGCAACTCAACTGATCCTTCACTTTTTGTTCCTACTTTTCTCCGTGTTTTCTTTATTCTCCCTACTGCCTCTTCGATAATAGTTTATTTCATTTCTTTCCATTTTCAGACTGTGGCAAAACTCTTTTATTTTTATATCCTAACCTATCTGCCTGCCTCATTGGAGTTTGCTGGTCCATCCTTTCAGACTTTTACAGCAGCCACCCACTCAGTCTGACTGACTGATTGTCTGTCTGACTGACTATCCGTCTGTTTCTACTTTGGGCCTGACAAACACATCGATTTCTATGGTTAACCTTCAGACAGTCAAACCAGCCACAACTTCCGTCAAATGGTTAAGACCAATGAGTCACGTACTTTTCATCTAAATGGTAAGAAAAAACATTTTACCACCTTCGTTAAGCCTCTTACGTTAATTAATTTCATTTACTAAATTACATTTAGTACTTACATCTACTTCCAATTAACCCCAATAATTTCAGTGTAGAGTTCGATCGTCACAGGACGTCCATCTCGATCATATACTTTTGTCCTCCTTCAATTAAACCAGAAGGTACAGCCGATCGATTCAATCGACAATCGAACTTCAATCGATCACGTATCAATTAACGTTGCGCTCCAGATAGAAATGGTATTCGTGGATGCTGCGTAATCAGCACTCCTACGATGTACGTATATCTATATAAATACAATTAACTTGCATATTCATTCATCCGTTTTGTTATCCAGTCCATCGACGCTGGTTCATTTCCGTGCCCGGAAATGCATAATTGAAATACGAAGATCGTAAATAACGAGGTTAATTATTTCTAGTATCCAATTTCCGGCCGCGAGGCACAAAGGCGCTAATCCGTGAATTCTCGTACGCAGGTTAAACGAGGACGCTCCGCGTCCGACAAACAGACCAAACGAACCACCAGACTATAAGAAACAAAAAATGTAAACCAAGAAAGAAAAAAAATGGCGACACGTAAATACCCTCATGCTTATCACAATTTTCATCCTTGTCACTGACTAACCGTTAGCTCTGCTTCCGTGTCGATTACGTCGCTATGCACGAATAACATGAAGTATCATCCACACCGTAGTCCTCCCATCCACATAAACACTGATAGTAAGCGAACCACAAATTTATCAGCGTATCAGTGAACCACGTATGATTTCATATGCGTACATACAGATACCTGTAAAATACGTAGAGCAGCGTTCACCGTTCGACGAACCGGTTGTCACGTGGTTCTCGTTATCGACGAGTGGCATCTAGCGGGGAGCCGTCGAACTAGAAAGACAGCAAGTGAGAGTTCGCGGGTAATTTTGAAATAGGAAAGAAGGAAAAATTATACATCAAAGGATCCTTCGGTTAGATCTAACTGGAAAATCTTTCGCGCAATTATATCTTCTCACTTTGGTACTCGCTTCATCGGGTAAACACGCCTGTTGGACTCCGCACTGAATTATTCGCTATTTTCAAACTTTATCCATCCAACAACATTCTAATAGACAAGAATGCGCGGCTCGTAATTGAAGGCTAGGAATGCGGACGCACGCATGAAGTAACAAGCTGGCAGACAGTGGATAACGTGGTCCGTGTATTACTGCTACTATGCATATATATATATGTAGTTAAATGCATACGTTATATATACATATGTGGTAACGAGATGGCGAAGTATGTATAGCCCAATTATACGTTCTCTGTTATTTAATAAGACCCCTCACGACTAGACGAGATTGGTCCTAAAGCTATACTGAACGAAACTGCCATTTAATCTGGGCCAAGTGGTCCTTCCTGTTTTTTTACAACATATAACATGGCTACGGATAACGTACGTCGATGGACGCCTCTTGGGTTACGTTATCACACCCGGTAGACAGCGATCAGATTTTTAATCGTTTCTTAATCGATATTCGGATATCGATATACTTTCGAAATTATCGCCTGCAGCCTTTTATACGTAGTGTATATATGTATATATATACTTACCACTTTTATTAGCCCGAGGGAATTGTCTATGATAAAAGGACGTGCTTCGATGTTCTTTGCTCAATATTCATACTCTGTTAAAGATACGTGTGCCTTTATGTTGCATTAATTTATTTTTTCCTTGTCTTTCTTGCTTTCGTTCTTGGCTACTGCGTCGAGCTGAAATTCGTCCTACCGATCCTCGTAATAAGTTAATGCGTTTCGTCTGGCGTGTGAGACTCGTCCTGATCGACCAGTAACGATTAGCGAACCAGACTGGACGGACGACGTCCTTACGACGTCAGGACAAGAATATCTCCAGACAAGGATGAATCTTTCTTTTTCTCTTATACTCTTAGCAGCTCCGTATTTCGTACGTTTATATTCTCGGCTGTTGTAATTGGGTTATGCAAGTCTGACGAGGGGATTAAAGAAACAAAAATACCATCCGAGCTGGTTGACGCCATTGCTGAATTAATAAAATGGCGGACGTTGAGAAGTGCAGATCTTTAAATATTAGTTAATTTTTCATTCCCGATTCGTTGAATTTTACAAAATTAAGCAATTCGCCTGATGGCTTCTCGACTTTTTGACACGTCATTGTTTTTGTTCATTGGACTTTTAGTATCACTGTTGTCACTGTTGCTATTTTTAGCAGTACTACTATCTATCTGCTGCTATCTAATTATTTAGCAATACAAAAAAAAATTTTTAATTCAACCACACACGAACCCATTACTCTAACATACGTGTGCTAGGATGTTACATACCCGCTTGTTTATGCGTCGAGTTCATACACCTCTGATTAAGCATGCACGTATAGCATAGGTAAGCAATTATTGCGGGCATTCCGAGCAGCGGCAGACGGGCGTCGAGACGCACAAGGCCATCGGGCTCTGAGTCCGCCACGTGCTATGCAATAAAACCGCGGGAAATACTGCAGTGCTCATCTGTTTCGAAATAATGATTAAAGCTCAATTTAAGAAATCAAACGAGACACTGGACCCTCATATTTGTAATTCAAGTCAAAATATACTTGTAACCCTCATTTTTATTTATAAAAAGAAAAAAGATTGTTTATCGTGCAAACGTCAAGTCAAATCGACTGGCTGATCTTTATTTTCAAAATAAATTCGTACGTATATCGACGCCAACTTGATTCAAGTATTACTCGCAAACGGGACTGTTGTACCTTAAGATATCCAAGATGGCCGCCGCTGTCATTTCGATGAATTCATGGGGACTGCCGGTCGTCTCGTCGTCTTGTCCTTGCTATAATCATCGTCATCGTATATATTGTTGTGTCTCTGAGCTCGTTGCTGCTATTGTATTTCACAATAAAAGTAGTCGCGGCAAATATTACAGTGACTGTGTCGGTCTGCGTAGCCAGACACCATTTATTTCTACAAAATCCTATACCTGTATCTGTGGAATAAGGAATTCGATCGACTTGTAATCGCGCGCGTCGTCCGTTGTGAATAAATATTTAATGCGCTGGTGAACGAGCTGTGTCTTTGTCAGCAGACTACGAGACACAACAAACCTTCACTGTTTGATCATCGAGACGTCCCGCGTCGTTGGCGTATTGCGAAAACTCGGCACGAGACTGCTGATTAGGTTTCTCGTAACGTTTGCTAGTTACATAATTGTTATTATAACAACAATGATCCACACAACGAACTAATTTTGTACCACCATGCGATAGCTTGATATTCGTAGAAGCAAATACGTAATATCTAGAATGTAATACATAATGATTAATCGTATTTATTCGTTGGGATATCGATTACGTTGCAAGGTACGTTATTGCTTTTTTTTTGGTTATTATTTATTGGATTTTAGTGGGCTTTTTTTTCAGGGTACGATAAAGGCACGAGGAACGTAGATACACGTAGATCCGTTCAGTTATCACTGATTGCCAATAGAGGCTGACTGTTATTTGCGAATCAGGTAAATTAAAAAAATTCATGATTTTTGGAATTCATGAAAATTTTTGTTTTTCTTGGAGATCATTTTTGTGAAATTTAATGTCATTGACTCACGTCATGACATTGGATCGTACTTGAAGAATTTTTGTAATCGTTTGTCATTACGTGATGATGTGAATTTATTTCGGGGAAATAAGGAAAATACGAGAGTTGTTATTTAATGGCAAGACAAAGAATTAACAAAAGATAAGATGGGGATGACTTTTAAAATTTTATTAGTAGCAGCACTGTCAACGATGTAACATTTCAAAATTATGCGAGGGCGCGCGAGTCGTTTCTACGAAGTCATTATTATTGCATTAGACCAACGCGCTCGGGACGAGTCGCCGCGACGCCCAGTGGTTTTCGAATTCCCAATGGGGAATAGGAGGAATGGATAATTAGGGGTTGCATTTTCGTCTAGCCAGCACGAGGATTCGAATTACCATTGTGTTCCGAATAGATCCGATGAATCATCAGACAGTTTTGTTAGTTCGTGTTTACGATAATGGACACGTGTTAGCGGATGGCGCTGTTAACAGAATTCTAAATTTTTATTTCGAAAAAAAATTGGCCGTTGACCGTGAGAATTAATTAGGAATCACGTAACGATCGATTTACAAAGATAATGAACACATGAAA
Organism: Cephus spinipes; assembly: GCA_963971525.1. Classification (NCBI taxonomy): domain Eukaryota; kingdom Metazoa; phylum Arthropoda; class Insecta; order Hymenoptera; family Cephidae; genus Cephus; species Cephus spinipes. The sequence goes on from OZ020578.1 coordinate 15,681,928, forward strand.
TTTAAAGAAAGCAGACTATTATGTTACCACGAATATGTGTGTTTATTATACGTCAGCGTCTCTCTCTCTCTCTCTCTCTTTCTATTTCTATACATATATATATTCACTTGAAGAATCTTCTCTGACAGACAACATGGCGGCCAAGAAACAAGACGCGCTCGATTTACTTACGGAAAGTTCTCCGTGCCTTAATTTTCCATAAATTGCATGGGGAAACATAATGGCGCGAACCGGTTGCACACCGCGATGCCTTATATACTATTTCACTCGCGGACAGGAATTTATGGAAAAGCAAAGTGCAACGTATAGCTTCATAAATCATAACCTGTTTATTTCCCTAGGACAACACGTATACATATTGCCTATCGAATATATTCCATGGAAAATGTCTAACCCTATACACGTTACGCACGACAGTATCATGGTAAAATAAAAAAAAGTCAAATTATCGAAAAAAAAAATAAATTTTCACTCAAAAGCAAGAAACAAACATGTTAAATCCTCAATTCCTTCACCTATTTTAATTGCATCTTTTATTCATCGTGAAGCAGCCAACTCGGTCATTGACGTTAAACGCAATAAGATATAATGGGAAACCATAACCTCACGAAGATCGCAGTAAATACGTGTGATTAGCGTACGTAATACCTTTTCCGTTCATACGCACTACTCTCGTAATTACAGGTTAGGTCCAATATATTTTTTTTTCCCTCTTCGTTTCCTGTACGAATGCATATTCCTATGGCAATCATTACGCGTACAGCGCAAAATATTCAGATAAGTTTTAAATGCATCCCTGAAACATATACTAAACATGCTCGTTACGTTTCAGCAATGAAACATTAAGTATGCTTGTTACGTTTCAGTAACGTTTCTCAATGTTTCCTGCGGTACGAGGGTATTACCACGCGAAGGTGGCGCCAAATTTAAAAATTCAGATCTCATACGCCCGTATATAACCGTCGCGTGACATTCATTTTCAAAACTCGATTAATATTTAAAAATTTTCAGCTCAACACTGTAATCGTATATTTATTATATTACTTGTGTATATCGATTGTCTCATTATTATTTCAATATTTTTATTCACGTCAAAACCTACCACCCGAAGTCAACCGCCTGTCCAGTTAATTTCTATTGCAGAACTAACTTCAACCGGTACGTTTGTCCTGAGTAAACCCTATATACGTTTTATGATATACGAGGATGACCGCACGTAGAGGTTACGTACGCTAGTCATTGAACTGATCTAGCGTCTCGGACGCGTTGGCCCCGGTAATTAGTGGCGGTTATGTCAGCTAAAACGCACCGTAGTCCGACGTACATGACAGCCATATGTAACATACGTTATATAGCGCGTTACGCGAACCCAATACGTCTGACGGCAGTCTAGACGGGCCTCCTGTTACTATATGTGCGGACGTGTAGGTAACTGACGTTACGTAGGTAACTGACGTATATGTTATATAATACATTATATATATATATATATATATATATATATGGGTAGTAAAATATGCAGCATCCATCCATCCAACTACTGAATTCATACACGTGTTTAAATATGCGGTTAATCTTACGAACAGATTGAATGAACGTTGCTCAGCATTGCGTTGTAGGTTAAGTTTCAAGGTGACGTAACAATTAAATGTATTTGAATTAAGTTTACCTTTCTTTTTTTTTTAGTTACAATGCAGCTGCTTGAAGATCGTGCGTGGGTCGTGGAATCGATATCAGTTCCAGGAATTTATTCAAACGTTTCCGACTCGTATGGGCGTGCTTGTTACGTTGTGGAAAAACGTGTCTTTCTCGGAATTGTGATCATCGAAATGTTCTATGATCCTGAAAAGGTAACGGATGTTACTCTATGGCACGGTGCGTAGCCCACTTCCTGTCTGCTTCCGAGAAAAAGTGGATGATCCATATTTAATGATCGCGGTAAGTGGGTTTACCGAGGACCAACCTTTTTGTGATTTTCTGTAGACTGCTTCTATTCGTGAGTGTGCGACACGTCGTGGGATCGTTGGTGGTAGGATGATTCTGGGAGTGAGTTTGTCACATTGTGATCCACTGTTTAAGGATTTATTTATTGTAAATACGTATTAGCGTTTCTTCTTAATGAGAATAGTGGTGGGTTAATGATTGTCGAAGTTTATTATTGTAACTTAGGGTTTTCTAGGAAGCAGACGACTCGATGAATTTTATTTGACTTGTCACTTTGCGTAGTTACGGAAAATTCCGCCAGGGGCTCGATTCGTGGACTTGTCTGTTGCGCGGGTATTTGAGATTTATTGTAAAAGAAAAATAACTGAGTAACTTTAGAAAGACGAAAAGTTATGTATATTATTTAATTTGTATCGCAAGAAAATTTGTTTGGTTTGTAATAGTGCACATGCGTATATCCAATTGCTAGTTTGCTTTCAGTATTCTTTTTTCAGTACTTATCGAGTGTACTTCTCGTGGTATAACCCTTGGCGAAAATACACCCCAGGGTGCATAGACTAATGATTCTCGTCTGAGTGGGAAATTGACCATTAGGGAGTTGAAAACCTTCTGACCGCTGGACGGTGAGGACCATTGTAACTTGGGAGCAGGAGCGGCGGAGTGCTTTCTAGTTTTCAAGTCACTGCCGCAATTCGTAAGACTGCAAAAGAAAGTTTTAATGAAAAAATTCAAGGCGTAAGGAAAGCAAATGAATTTCTGTAATTAACCAATTTTTCTGGCCAAAGACAACTTGGGTGCGTACGTTCTTGGACGGAGTTAGATTACTGGTAAAGATAATCCTTAATCAGGATTTGATCCTTAAGGATTAAACGTTTAAAAGATTACATGTAAATTTTCATGCTGTTTATGCATATGTAATACACGCTGTAATAATTGTATTACATGCATAGAGGGTATAGTAAGCAGGGGAGGGGCTGGCATTGACTCTCCCTGAAGGTAGACGTAAAAATTTGAAATTACATTAACAGGCTGTTCAGACTCGCGCTTAATTAATCTTTCATGGCAAGTAATAACCATGTGGTAGATATTTATGCAAATTGTTAAAGAAAAATAGAAGATGACTCTTCGAAGACCCATGTGAAAAGCTATACCACCTAGTTGGCCTTCGGTATCTTATATCCAGATAAGTTTTAAATACAACTTGCTTGTTTACTTAGAATCAATTAGTATTGATTGCAATGGTTTTTCAGATTTTGTAAATTATATCATTTTTCTTCAAATTTTTCCATGCACGAGTCGCAGATCCTTGACAGAAGGCGCAGTCAAATATGGAGGGTAAGGAATCGCAGTCGAACCGAAGACATCTTCCAGTGTATGCACATCGTTAGAGTAGGCTGTCAGGATGCAGAAGTAACCACTAGGACGTGGATAGATGGGCCCCAAGTCCCTGGGCACAATGAGCACCGCCTGGGGCCCTACTGTTTCAGTGGCTTTCCAGGCAGCATGGAAAAGACATTTATCTGTGATCTCGAAGCCCGGAAGAGGATGTTCCTGGTACACGTCACTCAGTAAGAACAGCATCTTCGTAGAGCATACGCCCAGGTGCACTAATGCAGTACAGTGCCAGGAAGTCTTGCGTTCAGCACAAGGCCCAACTGTAACGGTATGAACAGGCAAAGTCATTGATAAATTATAGATTGAAAATTTATTAGAATAAATACAAAGAGACAATTCCTTTGAATATTAATTATACGAAGTAACAACATTATTTTTCAATGATACGATTTTTTAAATAATACACTCACTGTCTTCGTATCAGCTCGTCCTCGTATTCAGTCCAAGAAGAAGCATCGTGAACTCAGATATGTTCTACACTGAAGGAAGTATGGCACGATCTGAAAACAGGGTGAAACAATGAAGTTTTGAAGGGTTGACTTGCGCGGGGAGGGGATCAAAGGTTAAGAGTGAAGGGTTGCGCGGTTTCAACAGCCTCACTGAGTGGCTATTAGCCACCCCGCCAAGTCCTCCCCAACCAAGAGCAATTTGCTATAATCATTACCATTCAGGATCCCCAAGCCGAGAGGGTCCATTTCTCTGGTTTCTCCAACGTCCCCCTAGACCAGTTTGTACGTCTGCTTCTCGCAGTGCTGTCATGATATCTACCTTGCACCATCCCCTGAATGCAGCTGAAGCATCATATAAAATGATTAAACAGGTTATGTCAAAAAAGTAAAAAAAAGTCTTAATCAATTGAAATAAGAAACGTCATTACAATCAATCTAACATTCAATTCATCTTGAACCAGCCGAAGATTCCTTCGCCGAGGGACGGAGCCACGCTGATCTCTCATCGGTACTCCTCGGGCATTTTCGTCGTATCCTCGCACAATTTGACATCTGAATCGCCGTGCAAATTATGGTCCAGGTCAAGGATCCTTCGGATGGACACTGGAAATGATGAGAAACGCCAGAAGATGAAAGTCAGCAAGATAGTCGGAGGGTGTCGATGCTTGAAGATACAGTGGGTGAGGTTGCCGAAGAAGAAGAAGAAGAAGAAGGGGGGCGGGTGGGATCAACGGCGGCGAACCGTAGAGACAAATGAAAGGAGAGAGTAAGAGAGCGAGCGAGAGAGTGAATGAATGTGCCAGCAAGAACAATTGATGAAAAACGGGGCGAGAGTGGTTGGGTTTCTTGGAAAGTCTCTCGCGAGGCGGCGTCGGCGTCGGTTGCAGAAAGAAGGGAGGCAGGTGCATCGCGGATGCAGCTGGGATGCTGCATCGCCATTGCTATAGGATACTCGGCGTCTCTCTTCGCTCCTGATAATTCTTAATACCCTCTGGCCACTCTCTCGATATCTCTTTAAAGATTTTTCACCGTTCCTTCGTACTCCCATCTATTCCACCTACTTAGTCACTGGTTAAGACACAAGAATTTTTAAGCTTAGAATATTATTCTTCTTTTTTTTCCCCCTCTGCTTTTCTGTTACCCTGAATGCTTTCATCGCGGATTTCTCTTCTTTGTTATTCATTGCTCCCAGTCATTCTCTCTCTTGATACCATCATTATTCTTCCTATTATTATTAGTTCTTAGTGCCGTTATGCATCGCGGGAGCCGGACACCGTTATCTTCCAACACGTTTTGGCACTTTGCTATTATGTATAATTAACAGCCGATCGCTTTCTTGGCGTGAATAGCGTTAAGCATATAAGTATGTACACATAGGCTGTTCACGGCGCTCGGGTATTTTCCGTCGTTAAGCGTCGGGACGCTATAACGTAGGATAGTGTTAACGCGAGGAAGTGCATCCAACGAAGGTGGACCGGCTCATCTTCGACGGCTCTTCTTTTAATTTTCTTTTCCTTCTGCCTTCCTTTTATTTTAAGGAACAAAACGATCCAGTGGGTATACCTTACTCAGGCCTAATGGATGATCCCAGAGTGCAAGGCACTTTATACGGCACGGTGACGTTCTCCAGGAATCATATTATAGATGGAAAAAAAGAAGAAAGTAAAAAAAGATGAGCATTAAAAAAAGTCATTAAAAACTTATCATTGTCTTTTACCAATTTTTCAAAACTCTCTTCCAGGCTGATTTGAAGTCTAAAAAAAAGTAGAGAATAAAAAAAGGTAGCCATTACTCTTTGAATCCATAATAGCAATAATCATTGGTACTTTGAGCCATGCTGAAGTCTCAGGATTGATACTGGGTACAGTGGCCCTCTAAACACTTGTGACGACCAAGTTGATTTACAATCGTTATCATCGTTCAAGATCGTCACGTTCTCCTTGGGTTTATCGTATAGCTGCTGTTGTGAATGATAACGCGGAGAAGAGGGAGCTGGTAGCCTCAGGACTCAAAGGTGAGCAATGAGCAGCGAGAGAGGCGCAGTGTGTTCGCTCATTCGCTCATTCGCTCACTCGCCGCAAGGAGGTGACGTCCCTCCCTCCTGGTCCCCCTCTTAACTCCCGGGGGAAGGTCCGGACGGGAACCCAAGCCTCGGTCTAGACTGCCGGCAGACGTAGCAAAAGGAGCAACGAGCACCTTTTGCTTCGAAAGCGAACAGAGAGACTGGATAGAGGAGCGTAGAGTGGAAGCCGCCTTATGGTAGCGCCGCGCCGCTTACAAAACATCTTCTGCAATTTACGGTACCAGTCGTGTAATGACTCGGCGCACTCTGTAACAGATTGAAAATTCATGGATCAGATCGCAAAAGGCGTGCAAGATGTATCTTGTGGTACTTACAAGGCTGGTTTTCAAAGTGGGCCTAGAATAAGCGTTCGGAGCGATCTTGGATGAGCTTCGGCAGAATTTTTTCGAACGTGCCATAGAATAGGTGACGGTGGAAGAGAAAGGTTGAGTATGAAATGAGATAGTAGAAATAGAGATTGAGAGTCGTTGATAAAATAAATTTGAAATTACAAAGTGGAAGCAAAGTGGGAGACCAAGAAGTTGGGTTATGACATCGCGACATTGAATTCTCGGTACGTACAGTTCCCTTGGGCCCTGAGGCCCCAACATTTCCGAGAGCGGGACCAGGCCAGACGGAAAACGAAGAAAAAAAAAGAAGAAAGAGATACACATTGTCAACAGGGCTTACTTCGGACTTGAGGTCCCTCCGGGGTAACGTCGCGACGCCTGGTCCCCAACGTCGCTACTCGTAGTCGCCTTCGAACGGGGATTGTGAATTACGAACGGGGAAAAATCGTGTAGCTTGACCCATTATCAGGCCACTGTAAAGGCCCAATCTCTGATTATAACTACGCTTAAAAATCTCCTTCGACCCGTCAATCTCTCATTCCACCTCGAGTTTGCCAGGAACTGACGTCATAAACCGTCGATAAAAAGGTCGAGACCGTTGCGACCTCTACCGGATGTCAATTGACCTTTTAGCAAAAGCGCGAGTAACAATGAATTATTTAAACTCCCAATAACAACTCCATTCTCATTGCGCGGTCCCAATGGGTCTTATTGAAAACTATCCAGGCCACTGGAACGCCTTACTTCATAACCGACGTTGTGTCTAAGAGAAAGAAAAAAAGAAATTTTCGCACACCCGAAATGCGTCAGGGGCTAATAATAATTTGTATCCTCAAATATACTCATATTAAAGATGGCGCACGATTATTGGTCAGTTTCCATGCATTATGCATCTGGGATAAGCCTTTGCAGTGTTGCATATCAGATCCAACGTCACGCTAGCTTAAAATCAATGTTGCATGGGTCTCCCCCGTTCCAGGCCCAACCCCCTCGTCACCATCTCATCCAACCCTTCCACGGAGTATGGACACTGGACCAAACTGGATAACGCCGTCCACACGTACTACGCATTCACGTACGTGTCCGCTGCAGTAGAGACTTCGTGGTATGCCGTCGACCTCGTTCCTCTTATATAATCATTAATTAATTACGCTACGAAGTCCCTAAGCAACGCGGGACGATAGGCGATCTTACAAGGGGAGTACACCAACTGGGGGTCACGGATTCGGATGAAATTTATCAGGAATGTAGTATAGCATCCCGAGAGAAGGGTGCTCAAGCCATACGACCCAACGTTGAGTTATAAGCCGAAAAAAGCGATTTAAAATATGTGGCGTGTCATGTGTACTAGTTGTGTTACATTGAAATTTCAAGTAGTGCCGCAGCGCAAGACTAGAGTGCCAGACTACCACGCTGACGACACGCGTTCGATCCCTGTCCGTGGACTATTGATTTTTTTTTTTCATTCATGCACAACATAAAATACTTCGTCACAGTATATATTTTTTAAAAATAATTGATCACGAAATAAGTAATAACAACAAAAATTGTGTATAAAGCATTTATTATCGCATAACTTATAATTATTATTTTACATATCATCAGCATCATCATTTTCATCACTCTTTAGAAATATACAATTTTTGTTGTTATTACTCATTTCGTGATCAATTACTTTTAAAAAATATATACTATGACAAAGTATTTTATGTTGTGCATGAATGAAAAAAAAACCCCAATAGTTCACGGACAGGGATCGAACGCGTGTCGTCAGCGTGGTAGTCTGGCACTCTAGTCTTGCGCTGCGGCACTACTTGAAATTTCAATGTAACACAACTAGTACACATGACACGCCACATATTTTAAATCGCTTTTTTCGGCTTATAACTCAACGTTGGGTCGTATGGCTTGAGCACCCTTCTCTCGGGATGCTATACTACATTCCTGATAAATTTCATCCGAATCCGTGACCCCCAGTTGGTGTACTCCCCTTGTTAGCCAAGATGAACTTGGAGTCGCAGCAATCCAAGGAATTATAACAGACTGCCGTAGTCGTACTTAAAAATGACAAGCTCCGATTACATAAGTATTTTAAAAGGACGCAATAAAACGTTTACGTACAACGAAAAAGATTAGGTCCTTAACGGATTGCAAGCTGGTGAATTATTTTATGAATTTTTTTGTATACCTTTCATTTTACGAGTACGAAAGTCCGTGAGAAACGTGCTGCATGCACCGTGCATACTAGATGCACGTGGACATTCGTATATCCAGCCTTAAGAAGGCCAAAGATATTCTCTCTTAAGCACCCAGTGCAGTCCTATGTGCACGTCAACTTTATATTATCGCGCGCTTTCGCATATAAACTTCGCGTTCGGACCTTATAAAGAGATTCTGTTGTCTTGTTACGTGAGATACGGGATATGGAGGACAAGAGTTCCTCACTGCATGTCGGCGCACACGTGCGCTAAGTAAATCTCGGGTCTAAGCCATTCTGATGGAACGCTACAGGACGCAGTAAGACGCAGTCAGAGACGACCAAACTATAAGAGAGTATTGTTACGCGACAAGGGGGGGATCCTTGAGAACGGGGACAAGACTAACTGACGGCGCATTGTTCACGGGGGCGTGAATTGTTGTGGATCGTGGTAAGAAGCGAACTGAGCGTATGGTAAAGGCGAGAGAAAAGACCTAGGAATGTTACGTTAGAAGATATGCTCAATTGCCGATGCAAAGAGTCGACCCTCTAGCGGCAGTTTTTATAAACTTTAAAAAAAATATATATCAGTACTACTGTCTCTCGCACCACGTGAAAGTTTCCGAGCGTCTCTTTGAACGGGCAAAGGTGAATGCACCGACGCTGCCGCCGAAGCAGATAAATCCGCGGAGAAGCTAGAAAGAGCCGATCGACGATATGTTCGATGCTTTGAGCAACGGCGTCGACGTTGACGTTCACGTCGACGAGGGCGACCATGTTAACGTTCCTTGCTGATGTTGATACTCGGTTGGTAATAGCTGCGACGGCTATGGCGATGGCGGCGGCATTTCGCATAATGCGGCTACCGATTGCAATCGAGGCTGAACGCCTTGGTGGCGCTCGGAGCGACACCTCGTACTTGGAATGGGTCCTGGAAAAAAAAAAAAAAAGAAATTCCAGCTTGGAATAATTTGCAGGAAGGGAAGGCTCTCGATGCGCACGTGTAATACCAGCCACCTTATGTATACGTACGTACATAAATACATATATAGGAGTACCTTGTGGTATTACTTAGGAGTTTCATGCCCCGTGATTCGCTTAACATTGTAACAGCACACGAAACGAGTAGCGCGAAAGGGCCTCACCGGCAGCTCCAGGGGATGTCTACCTAAGATAACTGACGTTACAGCAATTCTATATGCAAAGTGTGACGTACTGTAATTACTTTCTACGGTGAAATCGCGAGGCGATCGTGAAAATAAAAAGAAGAAAAAAAAAAGAGTGACTCACAAAGATGAAAGGAGGAAGAATCGAGATCAGGGTACACGGCCATTTTGTGTCTTTGAGACTTAATAATTTTTTTTTGGGCCCTCCCTTAAAAGCAGTACGTCTGATTCCCGTGTAGTCCGACAGATAGCGCGATTTTAATTGTCATTTACGCCGCCAGGTGGAGAAGCATCCAAGAGTTTGTTTCTATTGTGAAAAGTGAAATATTGATTTTACATTTGTCTGACTGTACCGGAAGTATGTGAAATTTTTACTAAGGTATACATAATCTCTACGAACCGAAGAGCGAGAATAACTAGAAGAAGAAACGTATCGTGCGGCCCTGCTGGTTATAGTAAAAGCAATAAAGTCTAGGTTATGCTAGACCGTGAGCGGTTGGCCGGCCAGCCAGCCGTTCTTAGTGACTGCTTCCGGCTCACAGTGCTCCGCCACTTCCGCCCACTGCGGACCAAAACCGTGAGAGCCTAGATTCTTCTCGTCCGAGTTCTCATCTCTCGCAGCTCTACAATATTCTGCTCCTCTCCTACTCCCGCGGCGGATGTACCGAAGATGTTGGCTTCTTCAATGATGAAGAGTCTACGGCTAGAAGAGACGAAGTATGGGTGGGCGTTCTCATTGGCTGTCACAGTGTGACGTTCAATTGGTAACGAAAGCTACGTAACCTCAAACTCAAAGTCGTTAGGGTGCTCGATGATCCACGAAAGGATATTTCCATCATTATTTCTCGTCATACTCCACTGAATAATTCATTATCTTCTTTTAGTTGACTATCAGTACGCTTTGTAAAACCAATGAATTCCATTGAAGCTTTTCAACCGAGAGAAAACAATGGTAGCAATCTTGCCAAAAGTGTCGGCAAATAATTACAGACTGTGTAAATTGGAAATTCAACACGGATTGTATAAAATTGCAGCTAGTGGTGATTACTAATTTCTTTTTAACATTCGACGTCCGATGTAATTGCTCTGCCAGATGTATTGCCAACTTCGAGCACGGGGCTGCTGTACGATCCAGTTGGTCCGCTCCTTATCTGCCATCTTCGTACGATTGCCTAAATCGGTACTACGTACGTCTGGCTGTCTCTCCGTCCATCCGTCCGCAAGTTTTTACCACAAGAAGATTGGCGGCAGGCTACCATATTAAGTGATCAGACTCCCGACGCTGCATGAATGGAGCGGCTGATACCAACGCCGAAGATCACTGTTTTGCTTCGTGAGTCGTCGGCATCCGCCGCGACGTCGATCTGGTAACCGGGAAACAGTACAAGCTACGCTGACGCTATCTGCAAGATGGAACCGGAAGTACGAGGTAGTACCAGCTGCTCGGACGTTTTCTGAAGGTTATAAATGAGTAGAATAAAAATTCGTGAAATTTCTTTACAATTTTCCTTATAAATAATTATTTCCAATATTCGATGGCTCTATGAGAAACGCGTTTGGCTATAAAAACGATATTCGACCTGCCGTAAAGTTCACGGAATGACAATAGTACTCAAAGTGAATCGACTATGCGCGAGGATTCAGTAATAAAATGTTTTTGGTCATTTAAAGGAGTATCGTACAACCCATAATATGTCTGGAACGCATAGGGGGCAGCAGGAACGGTGCGGTAAATCAAGGAGGAGATAAAGAAAGAAGTGGTGGTGCAGGATTGCTTAGTATTCCGTACGGCGGCCCGTATAACCTAATGCGACCAATGTGCTCAAATGGGCCTGATTGCGACAAAAACGTCAGCAGGGCCCAAAGTGGCCCAGCCGAGTCCTGCCTATCCGAATTTCTGCACGTGGCTCCCTCTTCCATTCACGAAGAAACCAAGAGGTTCCCTGTATCGAAAGACAATGGCGACCTCACCCCAGACCTCTTTCTTGTCCTTGCGACGGGGTATCTACGTATTACAACAGACTAGAAAGACACCTGTGACGTTACCCTGACCTAACCTCACCTTAACCTACCCAACCAAGCCCCACCTTCCTCTCAGACTAGGAACCGTTTCGCATCTGAATATAATGGACCTATTAATTGTCCTTGTTCCGAGTGAGTCACACATGAAACTAGAGATAAAATATGAATACCTAACCTAACCTAAACTCAAATACACCGTATAATCATATACTTAAATGTAACAGATATTTTCTACTCGTATTTTATCGACTAACACGAGACTACAAATAAGAAAATTGACTTCAGACAGGAAGTAGTAAACCATAAGGGGACCTTGTATCCCATGGGCTCACCCTAGCTCTTAATTCTCACTAAAAAATATTCCAATCGTAAGACCAAAACTATCATGAACATGGAGAACCAACTTCCGTTCAATATCCTTTTGTATCTTGTCTTCCACTTTGCGAAGGGCAATCCAAGATGTACAAAGTACGACGATTTCGTAAAATACCGGTGATCCTCGGTGATCGGTTTCAGGAAAAGAACACGTGTAACGCCATTGGTGACGACGTTAACATTACAGACACCGACGCTAGTTACTCCTGGTACCGGCTGGTAGTCGAAGTCTCAGTGGTAGCGACTGCGGCGTCATGGGGCACTAAGTGCGGTCGCGTAAACGCACCGCGATGATTCAACGTCTGTTCCATTGAAGTCTAGTCGATGGAATCCGTGTCCCCTTTTATACAAGTCCAATGGGTTTTAGCGTTCTTGCCGTTCCGCGGACGGGCAATTGAAGGCGAGATTGCGTCTGAAAGGAAGGAACACTTTATTTTTTATCTCTCGCTCTTACTGCGCCATCTACGATACCACGTTCGCTCGTACCTTCTCCTCGGTTCAATCCTTTTCACTCCATCCATCCATCCATTCGTTTGACTCTCTGTCTACCAGTCAGTCGGTTCTGGCATTGCTGACTCCTCGCCTCCTGGGTCGAACTGCATACCCGGCAGCAGTGAATCATGTCCATTGACTGGACGAACGGCAGGAATACACTGGAAGCCCGACCATATACAGACTAGATTCACTTGGGACTATAGACCTCAATGTTGCATCTACTCGTTACCTGTTAAGGCCCTTAACCTGGGCCCCATTTATCCTTCACTATACTCGCACTCTTCTTGCTCCATCATAAAAGGTCTTTGTACCTGTACCTGCACGCATCTGACGTCCAGGACACCTTATTCTGCAGGAAAAATTGTCGCGTGTCCTCCAGGATCATATACTGTCAATAAATAATAAGACAGATAATTACAAGAAAGATAATAACCCACAACGATAATATCCTTTACCTTTCCGTCAGAGCTGACACCTTACGTTTAACAGCCTTGAGTTATTACATGCTCGGATCCTGCTTTTTAAATTTGATCCGCGTGCGACGTGCTTTACGTTCCAGGAGACCAACCTGGTGATTGATAGACCGTCTGTCATCGAAGCTCAATGGAGTTCACCGGAAAGGAAATGCGCTTTACAATGCTGAATCCCATTTACACTGGTTAGTCGAGGAAGGCGTTTGTACGTACCTAGCTTAACCTAACCCATCCAGGGTGTCGGTTAGCGAATGACAAAAGGAGATCATTCGAAAGATGACGTCATATCCGTCAAGCTTAATAAAGCGTGCAATACGATTTACCATTTTTTTCTCCAAATTTTCTTCTTCAATCGTGCAAAATCTTTCGGGCTCCGCCTCCTTCTCCTCCGTTCACTTCTTGCGCCTACTGGTGTGCACGCGTCATCCGCCTCACCGCAACTTCTTGGTCACGGTGCATCTGCTCGAGGAGTGTTTTGACAGGATTGCAGCAGGTGGCGACCTAAAAATAGTTGAATCCAGTATAGTGTTTACTGCCTTGCTAAACAATAGTCACGTTCAGATGATTTGAAACTCATGTGAATCCAGATCTATATATATATATTGACATGATATAACTGTAGTCGAGTATACATATGGATATACCTAAATATTCCTCGCTGCTCGTGCAACCAGCTCAAGGTCAGTTGTGATCGGATGATCTGTCTAGGTTTGACTCTGCTCCGTCTGACTTTTTCTTTACAATCCTCAGCCACTTCTCGGATCGAAGTATACGTCAGCGCCATCTTATATGACAATTGCAAAATTATTCCACCGACTTGCAGACGACTATATCTGCAATTTATAATTTCCCGAGTCAAGTTCAATTGCATTAATATTCAATATTCATAAATCGTATAAGGATACCGTACAAGAATTCACATATATTATTTTCCTCTCTTGCCAGGAAGCCGTATTAAAAAAAATAAGGAATGTAAATACATCTTTAAAGATGTTCGAATTTAAAAATTGACAAATTATCCTAATTAGTAACAAGTTGCAAATGGCCTCCTGTGACATCTGTATCTGTGTCAGGACTACGCAATCGATAAATTGTAGATTAACGTGGGTTGTTGTCTCGGCTATTTTTCTTCCGCCCCCCCGATTTTCGATTCTTAAAGGTCCCTACACGCAAATCGGCATTATTGTACTTGTGAAATCGCACGTATGAAATCTACGCGACAAAAAAAAAGAAAGACGATCGTTTAGCTTCAAGGCGTCGCGATGCCGGGACGTCGGTAGAGCGCGTCCCATTAAAGATCGACGACGATGACGCATCTCGCAAATGCGTGACCTTTACTGTATGATAAACCTTGGATTATACTAGTTGTTCCGCAAATGCATTGACAACGGCTGCCCGCTCCTTATCACCGTGTGTAATAATTTTATGAATTCTCAAATTTAAATTAGAACAATGTATATAGGTATAGCATAGCGTATATAGGTAACAAATGGGCGTCAACGTCGCAGGAAACGTTAATTTTTCGTATTCCTCCGTCGGTAAAACAGTTACGATTATCGATCACTTAATAAATGAAAGCGCGTTAGTCCTACATGATACTGCAGATTTTAAATGTCTTTCCATAAATATATTCAGCAATACGTAAACAGTATACAGACATACAGGTGCATATGAGCAAATATAATTACGTAGATGCTATTACGCAAAGTTAATTAATGTCAATAGTTAAAGTGAAGAGGAAAAAAATGAATTCCTTAAAAATTCCAAAATATTGTTTTTAAGTATAATCGATCGACGAGTATCTGTTAGCAACAGATACTAGTATTATTACTACTACTGCTGCTGCTACTACTGATACCACTACTGCTATTCCTACTACCCGGAGCACTTAACACCTACAAGCGCACACTAATCGTGAACCAAGAACCAACAAGTTGTCGGTAAAGCATTGGACCGACTTGGATTACACGGCACGAGGAAGTACGAAGTGCCGACGGAAATAGCCGATTACATTATAGTACATGTATGTACAATAAATATATTGATATGAAAATTTATGAAAATATAAAAATAGAAGCTTTTTAAAAGTAAATTAGAGACTAAGGTACGTTTTCATCTATTTGTTTTTGTATCCCGTATCTAGGGGTAGATCATATTTTTTTATGCATGCTTATATATGTATATAGGCTCATGCTTCTAGGAGGGACAGAACGTGTAGCCGACATATTCTGATTGCGTCGGTGAAATGCATCTCGGTGCAAGGAAGGGTATTAGAAGTGGTGGTGGGGGTAGACGAAGGGGTGTGTTGCCGAGAGTAGGCAACAGTAGGTATAGCATCATCCCCGTAGGTCCGGTGCCGAGGCGATCCTCACGCGCCAGGGGGCGGTACCACTTTGTCGCCGACGGTATAAAAGAGAGGTGAACCCGTGGTGCATCCACCTATTACATTTCTACTTGGACTAGACGAACGCCAATCCTGTAAACTACGATTCCAGTACGGGACTAGAAAAAGAAAGAGAGAGAGAGAACTGTGACTTTTTTTATTTCCGAGAGTCCAATTTCAAAAATAAATCAAATTTCCTTTACCGAGAGCGAGGCTGACACTGTAACTGTCTTGGAAAAAACTTTTGAATTTTCCCGCCCTCAAAAGACGCGCTTTAAGACAATAATTGATCGCACTGTTCCCATTCTTCTGGAACGAATTTTTCAATCATCCAGTCTTGTTTCCTTTTTTCTTATCCATTTCCAACGGCGTTTATTGATCGTTTTTGTATGCAAATCTGCGGAGTAAATAAAATAAGAAGATTAGAAGAAATTCAATGGAGATGACAGAGTGAGTGTGACTTTAAGAATTTTTTTAATTTCATATAAAACAAGACTCACAGTGGTAACGAGATTCTGTCGAAAAAATTGAGACTTAACGTGACTATTAGAAGCATTTTTGATCTTTTGACATTTATCAAATAAAACGTAAACAATATAAAAAAATCCATGTAAAAATTAATACATCACACATGTGATTCCGACTACGCGTCAACGAGTAATCGTATTAAAAAAAAAGTATCCAAAAAAATTCATGAAAAAAGCTCCAATAAAATCATCGACTCGATGTAAAGCAATGAGAAAGAGAAGAGTAAGAAAAGATACCGAGAGCAAGCTCAGGACTTAAGAGAATAATTCGCCAAGTCGCGCAAAGAACTAGTTGACAAGTATCGAGGAAAGGGTTGACGTCAGGTGGTTCGTGCTGGGTTGTCAAAAAAGTGGTAACATCCGAGGTTGATCAAGTATTATCCATCGGTACCAGAAGAAGGTTCCCGTCGACGCCTCGCGAGGCCAGTCCTCCTCTGCGTAGCCGTGTGAGAGCCAAGAAGCACGAGGAAGGAATAGGAGTGGCGCGGAAGACGTTGGCGAGGGCGTGAAGATCCTCTTCACTGGCAGGAGCCAAAACACAGAAGCGGAGACCCGCGTGGGGAAGTGGGGACCTCGCGACTAGCTTTTGCTTCGCTGCTACAGACAGCTTCGCCTGGCTCAGTCTCTCGGGCGGCCCCGTGCGCGCTTGGCTTCCTAACAAATTGCGTACAACATCCACTTGTGCAATTGCACGCGAGCCGCGAGTGAAAACGCCTGTTTGAAGCACGTCCGACGTGTTGCTCCCTTGCCATTAGCTGCAACAAGAATATATACATATATATTATTATATTGACACTGCTGTTATTGTTGGGCGCGACAATATAGACAGACTTTAATAAGAGAGTAAGAGGGAGGGAAAGAGAGAGAGAGAGAGAGAGAGAGAGAGAGAGAAGATCGTAGCGCCGTAACGTTTAATGAAAACTGTTAAGGAGTAACTAGAGGGAGGGTTTAAGAAAGAGAGAGAGGGAGGAAGACAGTGAAAAACTGTTGGGAGAAACTAAGAGGGATAATCTTATAATCTGACAGCTGGCAAATAGAAAGTTTTTTTTTTCTATTTTGTCAAAAGTTCAACTGTCATTTGTCTTTTTTGTCTGTTAATTGTGTTTTTCAAGGTTCCCTGGGTGACACCGTTACTTGTCTCTTTTCTTTTATTTGGAGGATCTTTGAGGAAAGAAACGTGTGGTATCGAGGATACTGCAGAGAAGTTGCATAAAAATAGTGGTGGTGGGGGGGGCGGTGGGGGGGACGGGGGGGAGAGGAGAATAAAAAAGATAAATAAAGTTAAACAGACAGAGAAGAGTGTTTTCTCGTGGGTCCGTGTAATCATTGTGTCTGTGTATCACACGAGGCGCGCGCGTTTTATTGTGTGTGCGTGCGTGCGTTCAAAACCGTGCGTGTGCGTAAATGGCCAAAGTATAGATATTTACGGAGAGAAGCGCGCTCACGAAGGATAGTAAGAAGAAAAAAAAAGAGAAAAGCCGTC
Organism: Cephus spinipes; assembly: GCA_963971525.1. Lineage (NCBI taxonomy): Eukaryota > Metazoa > Arthropoda > Insecta > Hymenoptera > Cephidae > Cephus > Cephus spinipes. The sequence continues at coordinate 15,699,249 of OZ020578.1, forward strand.
GGAACCGTAACGAGAAAAAAGAAATCCGTAGGGACGCCTAAATTGGGCGAAAAATATCGGAAAGAAAAAGCAAAACAAACGTAATAGTTTACGCGAGATTTGGAGTCATCAAAGTGCGTGGACAGTTGTTAAAAAAATTGAAATTTTTCATAAAACGCAACGTGAAAAGTGTCGCTTGTCGGATAATTTTCGAGGAAATCTATATATATATATATATATATATATATATATATATAAACTTGCAATCGTCACTCTCAACGTGAACGAACAGTAAACGTGAAATTTACATAAAATTAACAAGTCCAATAAAGATGGAGTTTCAAAGACGGAAATAAAAAAAAATCGATATACCGGGTCGCCAGTGAAATAAAAGCAAAAAGGACATTCGGCTGTTCAGCCGTGTAACGTTTCTTGAGTAAATTCGAATTTATCTCCAAAGAAGTTAGTGTCCCGTAAAAACTTTTTAAATAATCCCGCGTCACGCAAACTCAAGTGATCGCGGAGTTTCGCCGAGTTTAAAAATACACGCTGTCTCGCGCAGTCGGTCGTCTTACATCGAAGGGAAGCGGAACGCATCGAGAAGAGGAGCGAGAGAGCAGGAGAGGGTAGACGGTCGAATCTAAAAAAGAAAGAAAAAAAATAGAAAGGGAAAGAGCATCGAGAAAATGCCGTGCATACCGCGTGCAGTGAGTGCCGCCGATTATCGTGACATGTGTCCCTATTTATTTAATTGGGGTGACTGTGTTCTCCAGTGAGTCTCACCAGGAGAAACGAGGACCGACGAAGAGAAGCACGTAAGGAGGGTGCACCAGACGGAAGAATCCTAGGCCGTCGGCATAGCGAAGAACTGAAAATTCAATAGAAAGAAAAATAAGTTAAAGCCTCGTGAATGAGTAAAGGACATAAACTCAAATAGAATTTGACCTCGTGACCCAGAAGCATATAAAATCTTGTGATATAGGAACAGAGAAGTGTGTGAGAAAAAAAGAACCGGAAGTTAAAGCAGGAAGTACAAGAGACTTGGGGCTAAGCAAGAGAATTGTTGAAGTCACGTGGGATCTATAGAGTTTATGAGAAAATTTGTACTTTTCTTTTTTGGAAGTCTTTAAAGTCAAACCGGAAGTCTTACTAGAGTTCAATTGATCCCTGATATTAAATTGATTTGTCCCTGAATCATCATTGGACGGAAACAATAGCTGCTTCGTACACCAATTAAATAGGTGGGCAGATGAGATGTGAAGCACGAGGACGCGTCGTGGCGGTGATTCGTTTGGCGTCGCCGCTTCCGTTCTCCGGACCGGAAAATCCTGGATACTCCTGGCGCGGGGCGCCTGCTGACGCGCTGATGACGGGCGGGCGACGGGGTACTGGGACACCCCGCTATTATAACGCTCTCCTGTTGGTCAATCTTCTTCTACTTCTGCTGCAAGTGGAAATCGCAACAGGTAAATTAGTAATAGTCCTAAAGATTTATAATAAAATATAAGTAAAAAGGATGTTCAGTAAATTGAATGGGAAGTAAGAAACAGTCGAAAGAACGACTACGTGGAAGAGGTGGAAAGGCATGAGAAAATTAGAAAAAAAAAAGGAAAAATTAATTTGATTTGACTTTGTTCAAAGTTACGATTCCTTTACTTTCGCGTCACTCTGAAGAGAACAGAGGCATTGGTCGATACGCTTATTTTTGTCATTATCCGTAGAACGATAGCTCAATAAATATCATTGATGTTGAGTAAGATTCATCAGGCAACATAAGGACAAACTAAAATACATTGCACCTTGGTTTCATTGAATAATGTTAGTTTACGTGCCACTTCCGTCTTTGGTCCATCCACCAGTTTACACGGATGACCCTTTTTATTATATAATCATCGACTAGAAGCCGATCTCACTGACAACCCTTATTAACGGCTGATCATAACTCGGTCTAACAAATGATAAGTTAATTACTTCCTCTCGTTAACGACTAGCTCAATTATATACAGAATATAAATTAAATAGGGACTGGTATCCAACTCGTATACTTATTTCAAAGATGCATTAGTATCGAATTAATTAAAACATACAGATGTATAAAATATAGATTAAGTCATAACGAGCGACATTTATAAACGTATGACCTGGATTTTTTAATTTGCCGCATTCATAAAAATTAAATATTATAAAAGCAGGACTACAAGAACGCGTCTATCCCCGTTGGCTTTTTGTCTGTGCGTAAAGAGCAGTATGCGCCTGGCACGCATGTGCATTCAAGGGCTGCTCGCATTAGCATTGAATAAATTGCGGTTGCAGCGAGTTTGAGCCAGGTGCGTTCCGCCTGTCGCAAGATCTGCGTATAAGTATAGAATATATCTATATATACATTCTATAATACTGTGATGTATATCTATACGTTCTATACATTCTATGCTGCCTTCCACATACCCTCCCTACGTAGAAGTCAGGATTTTCTTTCCTTTTTTTGCATTTGAAATCTCTTAACCTTTTTTCTCTTCCACGTTCTTTTTTCGGTCCTCGATAAGCAGAGACTCTCTCTCTGATATTTTCTCTCGCTCTTATGCAGTCTCTAATAAGAGTAATCCGAGCCGCAGACACGCACCTGTCCCGGCATATTTTTTCACGCAATGACACACGTCACTGCTACGTACAGCTTCGTGGCCCCAATCATTCTTGACTGACCGTGGCGCCATCTCTTCTTAGAAGGACAAGGTTGAGCTTCGATTGGATTATTTCATGGATTAGAATCAGGAACTATAACAGACCAAAGAAAGATGTCAATACAGTTGGACCAAGAGGTTCTTCTAGAATTAATGTATGGCCAGCTTTTACCTTGAGGAATTTTTCCTTCCACCCTTGCTCCAAGTATTGTTATCTCCTTATCGAAATCATACTTGTCATATTTATTCGAATCTTGAGCAAATGGACCCAAAACAAGGGCATCGTCCATGAGTAAGAGTTATTGACTAGCCACAGGGTCTTAGATGTCCAGGATTATTCAGGAGGACGTCACGCAAAGGGACGAGAAATGCGAAACAGCAGCGGTTTCGCGGGTCGTGAGGGTTCTGGAAGGTGAGGTAAAGGGCGACTTGAAGGGAAAGAGGCAAGTCCCAGTGAGGAGGAGAAGGGACCAAAAGGGGCCTGTTGAGTTCAGTTCGCATTGGCAAGTCGCGAGAGTGCGTAAGCGAACAAGTAAGCGTAAGTGAGCGAATAAGTGAGTGAGAAAGCAAGTGAGCGAATGAGTGAGTAAAGAGAGGCCCCCTCGTACCCAGGCGGGTAGGGCCCAAGACCTCCTTCACCAGCAACGTGGTCCCGTCGAACCTCCTCCTCATCCTCCTGATCATCCCGATCCTCGTTCAACGTCTCCCTGTGTGCTCCCCCGTCCCGCGATCTTTCGCCAGTGGCTTCGTCTGCACGTCTGGAGGCTGAAGCTCCTCTCGGTGACGCGGAGCACTGACCCGCAAACTGGTTCCTCCATTACACCAGGCTCTTCTACCACCCTCGGTGAAGTCGCCGCAAGCCCAGGGGTTGCCCGAATTTTTCAACCGCGCGCGAGCGAGACGCCACCCTGTAGCTACTTTTCACTTTTCCACTTAACTTACTTGAGTGCGTACTCCTCTTATAGTCGATTGTCTCTCATCTCTTTAGCTCTCTCGTTCTCCTACTATTCTTCTCTTGATACATCCTCAAGCATCTCTTGTCCTCCGAACTCAACTTGACTTATGAGGGTTTCACGTCTCTTCGTATCCTGAAACTGACTATTCGAGTATCCTTATATACAGATGCGTAGGGCATATAAGAAAAGAAGTGGTGAATAAGAGAAGATGAGGAGTGAATCAGAAAATGAGAAGCAAAGAAAGAGAAAAGGAAAGAAGAAGAAAGTATCAGTACCAACCTAAAGGGACATTGCTCATTGAAAATAACATTTTTCTTCTTGTACCCTTTTTTACCTGTAGTCAATTCAAGTCCTTCATATTATTCATAAGGATGACAAGCAGCGCCTCCTGCGGAATTTCTTTTCGACTGCCAAATGCCCAAGTTATTGACACGCAGACACGGGACTGCTCAGGCGAAGGCTTTGCGGTGAGGCCGACCACTATCAAGCACTCGAGTTATGCATGCGGTCGATCTCATATTCCAGCGACAGACACGAAAACTCGACTCGTGCGGTGTCACTAGCCGTCGGCTTCGTTGCGATGCGATACTACCCGTACGATTCCTTAGGCTGATAGCGTCTCGATTGATCCTGGATCATACAGTACAAAAATATTAATTCCAAGTGCCATCTCGTTACGATTTCCAATATAAGACCTCACCTTCCTTTAGCAACACAATCGGAATAGGTTAACCGATCAGTCAAGTTTCTTCGATATTAAATTAAATGACACATCGTCATTTGATTGTCCCTAGAGTATGGCTAACCTTCAGTGGTTTATACACCTTCAACCAATCAGATAGCTGCACAACAAAGTCAGAGTGAAAATATATACCTGATACCCTGGAGTTTCTTAGGTTACCTAATATCACAGGGTCCGCGTCGGTGAGGGGCTTGTGGTTTTGGTCAACTGCTAGGTAGACAGAGAATGTAGAGGAGGATGAGGATGAAGGGCACCTGGGGACTTGAGTTCTCCTTCTTGATGACTAACCGCGTGTCGTTCGCGTCCCCGACAAGAAATTGCCGTCCTGCGACCGCAAATGCCTACGCGCCAAAGAGCCCACCGGCCTTTTTACAATGGCGCTGTCGTTGACTCGCGACTCCTCGTGTAATTCTGTAGCCAGCCGTGTCCCATATGGTTTAAACGATACCGAACTTCATCCCTTTATGACTGATAGTCGAATATCCCCTAACCTCACATCATCTTAAATAGGATCTGAACTTTGGGATAAGAGAATCGTTTCAAAAGAAGGTAACCTTATCGAAATACCGAACCCTTAAGGGTTAAGATCTGCTGGTACACTGGATATATCTTTTTATTATCAATCCAAAGCACTTTTCCTTACCAGAAATCATTTTCGTCACTGCTGAATTTCCTTTATGAACAATCTTTTGAAGCGACCGGGAACCATATTGGATTTCCGGAATTCAAACATTTCTCTTTTTTTCTCTTTGATATACCGGATTGCATTTCTCTAACGATGTAGAACGATGTCAGAGAACGAGTTGGTTATATTAGAATGGAATAGTTCCTAGAAAAGCATAATAATTGGGATACAATTGAAATCGAGATAGGTTTCTTCCGGTAGGCTGGCAGAAAGCAGGAAATAGTAATGCGCATGCGCAAGGGAAAACAATGCGCCAGCAGTACATTGTTCTTTAGTGCACAATCCGCGTCGTGTACTTTACGAAAAGATATAAAAGAAAGAAAGGAAAGAAGAAGATAAAAGACCACGAGAAAAACACCTGTCAGTCATTTCGATTTTTCCATTGATTCGTTTATGAATCTGGTTTCATTACCAAATCCTTGACAAGGCTGACCCAAATTTTACAACGTACCAGGTACACGTGTTCTAATATTCCACTTTCTCTGTCTGATCATCTGTCTGAATTTGACAAAGGAAAAAGAAAACAGCATGGCAAGTAATTTTCCTCAAGAATCACAAATCACTTTAACGTAGAAACCAACATACGTTCATATTTTATTTTAGGTTAGACTATCATTAGAATCGATTAAGGCTGCTGTTCAACTATTCTATGACTACGTTTATGCAGCGATCCTCATTCCCATTAACTAATACTGATCTAAAGGAATTGATCAATCCCAAATATTTCTTAGAAACAGAAATGTCTGTGATTTGTCAATTCCCTTAAATTGGTATTAACCAATCCGGAATAAGACGGCCGTGTGAACGTAGTCTTACGTATGCCGCGTACACAGAGCAGTAGGTCGGAAGCGAAATAACCTTAACAATCATTTTCCTCCTACGTTTTTTATTATTTCGTCCAAATATTGGTCCAGTCGTTTTCCTTTTATGTGGAAGAGGAGTCATCTGCGTTTAAGTGTACGAAATATTCTAATTCGACGAAAAGTGTACGAAAGTGAAACAGACGTAATGGCGATTGCCATGATTTGACAGGTCAGTTTCTTATGGCGTTTTCAATTGGGCCTACAACGGTTAATTTAGTTACACTTCGTTTATCCCTGTCTCATTTGTTTTCGTGCGATAGTAGAGAATAAAGATACATCGAGAGAAGGCGGTCTAGTTCAATCAACGTTCTTGAAAAGAAGTTTTTTGTGAATTTCAAAACCAGATAACTCGGCTTCCTTGTTGCCTAAGGAAGCTGTCTAACCTAACAATGTATCAAATTGAAAACTAAAACAGAAAAGCAGTCGTAAAGGTTTTCTTGCCTCACCGTCATCATTCCGTGTACGTGTGGACACGCAATTTAGCTGAACAACAGCTTTAACCTAATAAGAAGAGTATCAGGGCAGTAATTAAAGCAGCTAGTGGACTTAATAAACTGACAAGGAATTTAATCGACTTCACTTTATATATCAGATACTGACGTACACGTATGCATCCATACTGAACCTCTATTATATGCACACAGTGCCTAGAGTCTAGACCCATAAGTCTTGCATTTTTACATTTTCGCTTTTTTTTTTTCTTTCAACGATTCGCATTATCCTTGTATTTATGATAAGAGTCTCGGATAAGCACAGTGCTCAGACAAGAGCCCCACGTGAACACGCCCAGGTGAGATCGCCAGCTACTCGGCCAGGATGCAGTGCTATGGATGTGTACATATATATACACACACGCAGTGCTTCTCCCGGGCGCAATGCACCCACGGTGCAGCATCGGTGCCCTGGCAATGCACATACTCTCTCCAGAGAATTTCTTCTTCGCCATTTAATGATCTTCGTCGTTCTTAAGTTCTTAAGTTAAGAAAGAAGGCATGCGGTCTCGTACGCGATTCTAAATGCGCGCGCGAGCCCCAGCCCAGCCTTAGGGGTTGGGTAAATCGCAAAAGGTAAAACGCAAATTGCAAGACGCAAAACGCAGCATCGAGAGAGGCCAGACTTGCTCGCCATAAATCGTCAAGGTGCTCTAAGGATCTTAAGGAGGTTAGGGCGGGAACTATAAATTCATGTTGGCATCCAGCATTCTCAAGGAGCTGTGCATGGACTGCACGAGGTATAATATATATGTATGACCTCATAGAATCTCTAATGTCTCTTACTTAATTCTTTGTATATATGTTCTGTGCTTTGAGTTTAGCTGGACAATGTAAACAGAGTTGAGAACCACCATATTAGGCCCACAAGACAATCACCTTTAAAGTCGACGTGCCTGGTACGCATTGTATGCATTGAGAACCCTGCCTTGAGAGCAACGTTAGCCCTGGCTACGCTCTTGAACAGCCAGATGATGATCTATGAGTTTGTGGTACAGAGATTGTGAGAGGTTGAACAAAGACGGTTGTGCATAGGGATGAACCTGTGTATGTATATGGAATATTGATGTGTCTGGATAATACTTGCAACTTATATTATTTAATTACTGTGGCTTTATATTAACTTTCTCTAGGACGCAGACAATTTTCGAGGGTCCGAGAAAATAATTTCTGGCATGCTATTTCGTCTGCGTATTATGTGGGCCGAACTCTTCCCATAAATATGAAACTTCCGAGACAGCGACGACAGCTTTTGCGACCCCCTGTGGACCAACCTTAACTGGGCCACACGTAATTCCTTCTTAATGTATGGTATATATATTCTACCTTGTACCACGTGACCTCCTGACCCTTTACCTAGGGTCTGGAGTCGCGCAGCAGACTTCTAGCATTGATACCATTCAGGGTGTTCATGTGAAAATTTGCCTTGAACTTTTATAGCGAGATGTTAGTAGACTCAACAGATTTATTTTCTGTCGTCAACAAATTTATAACTTAAAAATTATTATTATATAAATTAATTATTACATCGATACTAACAGTCGAATAACGGCTGCCTTCTTATCTGTATCACAAAGTTGTAACGCCTCACGTTTTTCTCTTTGAAAATTCAGGCACGACGACATTTAAGTAGAGTCCGATGCTCCTGGTCTCGCTGATGGAATTTAGAGCGGCTCGCTGTTACTCGCTGTGAATGAGGCCTTAGTCTTACGTAACAGTCTAACTGTTAAACTTTAACAAGCCTTCGGGTGTGAATCACTGTTCGCATAATTTACGAGCGACCCTGTCTAACGCTGTAAAAATAGTGACATTCGCTTTGCCGTTTGACGGCGAACGAGTTAAGGGAGGTCAGTGGCAATGTGGCAAAGACGCCCGGCGTCCAAATTTATTCAGCTGGCGCCTGCGTCACATTTCATCCTTATTTCTTGTTCGCGCTTCAGCAACATACTCTTTACCTTGTATGACGTAAGTATAAGGAATCTGAGGTACAGAGTAAATACTTAAAAAAAAAAAAAAAGAGTTGTTAAATATTTACCGTAGCAAGTAACGTAATCCATTGAATAACATTGCCACTTAACTCTTTAATATATTCTCAGATAATTTATTCACTTTTTTATCATTTACATTTTAACTTCAAATAAATCCATTATGCGTGCCTCTACTGTATTTGCCAATGACGTTTAATGCAATGACACACAAGCAACGCTGTTACATTCCATAAAGAATCGATCACAACAATCCAATCGATTCGTTAGCAATGTGCCAGGTCATCGATGTCTTTTAACTCGTTATGAAAATAGTACAAAAACAAATAATCTAACATCTCGTTACTGAATCATGCTGGCAGACTAGTAGCTACTATCCAACATTTCCAGACGATTGGCAATGCGATACGAACAACAATAAGCACTGACAATGAGATGGAGGGTGCAGCGAGTTCTCGTGTCGGTAATTCTTTTTTTTTTTTTTTCCTTTTCATGAGCATGCAGCGTGTCGCGTCGTTAGTAGAACGTTAGAAACTGCTCGCCTCGTTATTTAAATGTTCCTCTGATAAGGGTGGTCACTCGCGTGACACGCGTTTCTGACCTGTTGCTTACCCGCAATACATTCCCAGTGGTTATTCCCAACGTGAATACTTGCCTTTTATTAGCATCGATACATTCTTGCCTTTTATAGCCTTTAAGCTATTGTCGTTATTTCCATAACACCAGTTCTATTTCCGTGCGAATATGACATTAGTATGCCGAGCGAACCTTGTATAGAAACTTGTGTACAATAGTGGCTGGAAAATTGAAAAAATTTAATATTTATACACGGGCTTCTTAATCGTATAAGAAAATATTGTATCGTATTACACTTAAATTAGGGAAAGAAAAATATTTTTAAAAAATCGATAAAAAAATTGTCGTAGGTACACCAATCATGCGTGTAGATAGTGATTCGTGGAAGAGAAAATGAACTGAATTTATAATTGGAATTAGGGTGACTAAAATTAATTGTTAAATATTTTTATTGTACAAACGGGCTTCTGTTTGAGAATCACTGAGACTCGGTAGAGCACGGCTGGGTATAAACGCGCACCTACCACTGCTCCTAGTATGCTAGAGCGTTGCATTCTTAGTGACTTTTTGTTTGGTTTTGTCGATTGTCCATTGTGTTAATTATATAGCCATTAGGACGCATTATGGGTCTGAGCTAATTGTAAAATGTTTGGCCTAGACGCTGAGTTACTTCACGTAGACGTCGTCGCAGGATATAACGACACCGCGGAGGATGCTGAGCTTTTGCGAAGTTACGTCGCGACCGATGCTGCTTGGTATGTTGGAGACGCATACGGACTGCTCCACGACAACCCGAGTGACGTCGGAGTCAGACAGAAGCGTCAAGACGCTCAGAGACAGGACGCGTCCTTTCGCAAGCAAATTCCGTGCGCTTACGTAGCGCTTAGAGATCCTGGAAGCGTCGTCCTCTCATACGACAGTAGTAACGTGGGTGCGAACGTTTTGATATGAATTTACAATCGTTCAACTTAACATAACCTTAATAGTCATTTTGCTTCTGATTCGGTTTACTTAGTCATGCAAGATGACTCTTTTTTAAATGCATATCAAAATGGCCACACCCCTTAGACATTTTATAGTTGAGCCCGGACAAACGCTTGCCATTTATCAATGGCGACGTTGCTGCGTTTGCTGTTGCGTTGCCTGCATTGCTGCATAACGAGCGGAAGCCAATGGCATTCGCATGTCAGTCATTTTGCGTTCTACGACTAGAATCACGAACTGCTAACCACTACGGTTTTCTATCCGCCATTCCCACGGCATTCCTTGCTCGGGTTTTACGTTGCCATTAGAACCAACCTTGTTCCACTTTTATGTGACGTAGCTGATAGCGCCTTGGTGACTTTGTCGAGGCATTAATTAATCGCCTGTGGCGTTAAAATTGCGTTAATTAAAGAATTATCGTTCGAATTAAATTATAAATACAACGTGCATGGAGAAATTGTATATCCGTTTCGCGCGGGCTTAGCGAATATGTAAAGTCGAGGGAAAAATAAATTAAATTGACAGGTTTGCGTCTTTGAGAAAAATAGCGAATGTCGTTAGTCTCTCTGGTGCAGGTATTTTAGAACGTAACGTTGCGATCGTTTACCTTCTACGATCCTTGTCGTATGGCACCTTTCGATAATATGAAATTAAATAGTCAGTCACCGGGCACCCGATGCACTGTCACGCCACGAAGAATGTGAAACACGAATACCGACGGTTGCGAATCTCGCGCACCAACCATGTTATGCGTGCGAATTAAAACTCACCCCAGTCTTCGCGAAAGCGTTATTAGTAGTGGAGCGATAGAGTTTCTGTGTACGTGTTAGCGAGGAAATGGAATTTCCTACCAAATATTAGAACGAGAGAACTCCTTTACATCGACACAAGAAGATGGCTCGGTGATAATGAAATTTTGTCACAGACTCTGAGCATTCTAGAAAAATAATATAGACAAAAAGAATTTGTAGGATAAATTTTTTTTTAATTTGCAAAATTAATATATTGTCTTTTACTCTTCTTTGAGATTGCTTAGAATACAACAGTCAACTGTTGTGCGAACAGTTTCTATTTATAGTCCGTGATCTTGCCCCAAACGATATTTCACTGTCTGTCACTCCTGACGGCAGTAGAGAACTGTCCGCGGGAGTCACAGTTCGACAGGTCGTTGCGTAAGGTTGCGTTGACGCATGAAAAAGAAGAAAGAAGTTCGAGTTACAAGAAAACAAATGAAAAGAAAAGGTGGTAGCTTTCTCAGAAGTCTCAGAGCTGCAGGGCGTCCAAGTCGGACTGGTGGTCGATCTGCGAATCACGATAATCCTTCCAGCTCACGATTCTCGGTGGCGTCGACGGCCGTCGTCCCCGTTAGCGATGGGGGAGGAAAGGGAGCGTCGTATTTTTCAAAGAGTCTCTGCCAATTTCGCTCATCTTTGTAATGCTCTTTTTTGTTTCTTCCTTTGCAGGCGGTATATGCTGGTCCTCCATAAGTAACGGTCGCTGCAAGGAATTATTATCACAGGCCGTAACGCAGCAAGAGTGTTGTGCATCGAATGCAGCCGCCGCGACGGCTTACTCCGAGGACGACCTCGATAGCGGCGCCCTCTTCTTTTGGAGGGTTCTGGGCGGCGGTGTACCCTGTCGACCTTGCAGAGGTGAGGAGAAAGCAACAATTTAAAAAAAAAAAAGGGAATAAAAATCTTAAAAAATGCTCATAAATTTTTTTATTACCTTTTTTTAGAAAGCTGCGCAGAAGTACGCTGCGAGGAAGGAAAAAAGTGTGTTGTGCGCAAGGGTAGACCCAGGTGCGTCTGCAGTCCGGAGTGTAAGGCCCCTAGAGGCGGTGGGCCAGTTTGCGGTACCGACGGAAGAAGTTACAGGAGTCTCTGCAGACTGAAGAAGCGGGCTTGCAAGAAGGGCAGTCACGAGTTGGCTGTGGCTTACAACGGCCACTGTCAAAGTGAGTATAAAAATGACAATGTATAAAAACGATAAGCTTGTTTCATCAGTACTTATCACTAGAAAAAAAGAAAAGAAAAGCTGAAGTCACAATTCTCCGAGCAAAGAAAAAAATAATTAAATTTCCATAGGTCTCACAGTTTGATCTCCTCTCGATTCCACCAATCGGATAAACAGTCTCTCCCTGGTAATAAGAATCGGCTCAACCATCCAATCGAGTAACACGATCCCAGAGATGCATCTCCATAGAAGCTTCCGTGCATAACGCATTCAATGAACCCTCCGTTTAACCGAATATGACGTGGTCACTTTGTAAAGGAGCGCATGCGTAGCGTAACGAGTCACGTAATCCGACACCGATTTACTGGGCAGCATGTCGTAAACAGTAACAAAGTAACAAGGGACTTCATGGGGTCGTGAATAATTTATTGAATAAGGCTTCGGCGTGTGCACGTGTCAAAACTATAAGTGACAGGAACCACCGGTGTCAAGAGGTCAATGTATCCGTATGATTCGAAACAAAGGACGAGAGGAGATCAGTGAGAAGAAGAAAAATACTTAAAGTCTTTAGAGAGCTGGGGGTGAACGAAGGACTGTGTCGGGGGTGATTATCACCGCGAGTAATAACGTATAAAGTGTCGAGCAGGTTCGTGCGCACGGGTGCGCTGCGGCCAGGGTCGAAGCTGCCTGCTGGACCAGAATCTGAGTCCGCACTGCGTGAGGTGCGCGAGGAGGTGCCCTCAGGCGTCTCACCAGGTCGCGGGCGTGCGCCCCGTCTGCGGAGCCGACGGAAACACCTACAAGAGCGCCTGTCACCTGCGTCTCGCCGCCTGCCGCGCCGGTCGCGCCATTCCCGTCGCCTATAAAGGCCACTGCAAGGGTGAGTATGCTGCTTCAAAGTCTTTCTCACGTGACCTCCGTCCAATGCTCGTCTCGCTCGGCGATTAACCTTATCAGTGAATAATACCAGTGCGCCTTCCTTCAATATTTTAGAAAGAAATCCACGGTTCTAATTGTAAAAGCGTGTCAGGTCACTGTACAGATTGTGTGCACGTTGAATCTCTGTGATTTCTGTCATCATCCCGTGTACTCCCATCATCGTGTTCCTGGAAAGAGCGACGCTTGGAGGAGAGCTTCGTTAGCAGAAACGCGATCCTTGGTTTCGCTCGGAGCTAATTGGGCCCAGGGGCCCAGAGAGACGTAGGAACGATTTCTCAGCAGAACCTTCGGCTCATTATCAGTTCCTTGTACTTACTTCTTTTGTAACAGCACAGTCTCGTGTCCCGCGGATGATCTTTACGACCTGCCTGAAAAGAGATACAGGACTGTGAACATGGTAGCTGGTAATATTTGCAACGGCAGGTGCATAAGGAGGACTGGATAAAGAGAGTGGACAAAGAAATTGATGAAGAAGCTAAAGGAAGACTGTGGTATGAAATCTCACAAGAAATCAAAAGCCTTCGGTTCAACACTCACATTAAGTTTCTTGACGCCGTCACTGTCTGCCGAGTTTGAGGCTCCGACGTTGGTTTTGCTTAGAGATTCCAATGTGACAAATTATATCAGCCGGTATTATACTCCAAATGGCGCAGTGGCGGCACTGGACACTGGCCTCACTGCCGGTTGCTGGTGGTGGCGATGCTGAAGTCGGAGGTTCCAATGGTGTGGGAATGACAAAAGAAGAAAAGGAAAGGAGGAGTGAGGGGGCCCTACGTGATTCCGACTGGTATCGAACTTCTTATGCCATGTGAAAGAACTAGAAATGAATCGAAAGTGGCGATAAATAAGACAGAGGGGCCCCATGGAGTCCGGTGTTATTAGCTGCGCATACTTGAGAACGTTTAAAAGGGGCCTTATGTATATATACGTGCATACAGAGAGACGTGTCTGAAGATACGCGTTCCACGTGTGTCACGCACATTGCCATTGGGCCGGGATACGTATAGCACAGCGTGTTATACAGTAGCAGGAAATTAATATCAATATATTTCAACTCATAACCGCGCGTGCGCGAGGATCTCGTGTTATTTATTTGGTTAGGGGGGATTATGGGCCTCAGCCATTCTGTGGGTCCCCGTTGGGTCCTATGAGACCAACAGTCAGGTACCCAACAGTGTCATTAAAAACGAATAACGTACCAGGTATTCCTGCTTGCCAATAAGAGAAGAAGGTAGAGGATGGAGCAGAGGGGAATACCAGAATAAAATTAATGTTAAATCCCAGGGACCCTTGTCCCTTCTCGCAAAGGGGAGAGGCGTCGCGACGTCCGAGCATCCTGTCTCTCGAGACAAGCATGAGGACAATTTCAAAAGAGGACAAGCACGACGACTGCAACGACGAGGATTATGATTAATCGATCTTTCTGCAAGTTGACGCGTCGCGACGCCCCAATAGCAATGCAACCGCCTCCTGGGTATAATAGATGATGCTGTCCTCGCTGAGACATCGAGACGCGCGGCATCTGTTGGTAGCTGCAAAAAGCAACCCCCGACGGATTACATGCAAATTAATTTCATACAAGAATTTCACTCTTGGACGTTCCCGAGACACGGCGCTCTGTACTCTGGATGAATGTTCTTCCATGGGGTGTGGAATAATGCCCTATGGTATATCTATGACGGTATGCCAGTTCAACGGCTAGAGTGACGGAGTGGGTTAGGTTAGGTACTGCTGAGATCAGCGCAAAGAGAACGTAGTGCATACAAAGTTAAAACTGCGTTTTGTAAGCTTTTGCTTTGGATCTCTTAAAGTGGCGTCGGGACGCTCGACTTTAATGCTCTCCCGGCGGACCACTGACCCAGACGGCGAAAGTACTCGGGTCAGAGCCGTCGGTTCTCTCGCAGCACGTCCGACGTTAAAGGTCGCGGAGCGCAAGACGCCGGCAGGGGTGGATTATTTCACTGTTGGAAGACAGGCTAAATTCTGCTGTGGTAGGGTAGGGTAATACATAAATAGGGGTAGATTAAAGTAGACTAGGCGATGGTGGTGTTACAGTATAATTATCAGTAGTGCACAGGGTATCGTGCTTTTTGTGGTCAGTTGGAATATTCATCAGGGGTTGATGTGGAGGGATGAAAATTTGAGTAGGTCTCAGCCCGTGTAATAATATAATGAAATATTGCAACGTTCGGTTTTATATACATATTTTAGACGACTGGGATGCCTGGATCAGTTTCCATCTTGGGGATGATGCAAGTCGATGATACCCAATAACACTGAAGGGGAGCCAACGGGCCCAAAAGAGGAGCTGAGAATGCGTCGCGCTGTATCACGAGCCAGTAGCATTCCACCGAAATGGATCCGGGTTTAAATATACATATAAAGGGACCTCGTTAAAAATAGAATTTACCGCGGATCGCCCTATAGGGGAGGGTAACGGAGTGTACATATATGTATGGTATAACGTAGCGCAGTATGCATAAGGCCCAAAGCCCGTTCTAAATAAAGACCCAACGAAAATAGCATTGCTCTTAAAAATAGATACAAATCTTCGCGATAAAGAATCTTGATTTTCTGACAATAGCCTCGTCGGATATCACGTGGCAGTCGCTACACGTCCTGGGCCTTAATAACCAATAAGGCCCAACGTAAACGACAAGCCCTTCGAACAAATAAATCTTTTATTAGCAAAACTTGCTGGTGCGCATACGTGCGAGTACGTAGTCGGTTTCTGTTTTGCATCGAAATGGGCCTTATTGTTCGAGGCCCTCGCACACGCCCGAATCCTGACAGGGTGCCATAAACTCACCAAGAGATGGCGTCCTTAAACGGGAGTCCACGAGGAATAATAAAATTCTTCGAATGCCTACGAACCGCGTCTCTCGTAGATATCCGAATTTTAAGGGACCCATTTCTTACTCCATAAGGCCCATTCGTCCCACCGTCACGGGCAATACTTTACCAAATCGCATTTAACTTCCAGAACCATACACTAACCTTTAATTACCCTAACATAACCTAACATAATTTTACCTGCAACAATTTTACAAAAAAAAAAAAAAAAAAAAACCTTCAGGGGTCTTTGCTAAAATAAAAATGGCCGTTGTCACTGCATTTATTCTCGAGTACCAATTGTCAATGTCTAATTAAAAAAAAAGAGGACCTAATTAATGTAGATCCAAATTATCACGCTAACATAAATTTCCCTAGTTAATTTTTCATTTTTACTAGAAAAAAGTAAAGTCAACTGCGCGTCAGTGTCCGAGTCAACTGATACCTAATCCCGTCAGAAGCCGCTCGTTGTGAACGAAGCTTAACGAAGGACTCAAGCGTAAAAGTGGGAGCAATCGATTGACATAGTGAACATTAGCAAGCTGTCGTTATACGCTCCCTTGGTCACGTAATGTCCACGCATGGCTGACCAATTAGTATCAATATTTCTAGTTCGAACCGTCCAACTAGTTCCGTACAAGTTCGTCCGCAAACTTCATGCCGATTTACGACGTGCAGCTATGAGAACCGAATGGACGCACCAGTGCGAAATACAATGTAACAATAACAATGCACGACAGCTACTTTACACTCTTGGTAACCGTAGTCCATGGAGATTGTACATTTTTATAATCAATTTTAAAAAATACATAGCTAATCCTATGCGATATCCCTCTTGGTATTCCGAGCTCAAGCACTTCCAACAGCCTTGTTACATATAACGGGTGACACCTGAACTTTTTTACCTGCCATTCCAAAGCGGCTCGACACGTTTTCGCTCGCATCATTTATGCCTACGTAAAACTTGCGTATGCACTCGTATGCGTGCGCCTCGCGTTATTTTAAGAAACGTATCCGTTCGCGGAGTGGCTCTTCGCGGAACTCACGGTTATGCCACGACCGGGCTTACATATATTCGACTAAAGTATACATACGCATACACAGTGTTTATATACGGACGATAGGTACCAAGCGTAAGCGGCATGGACCCGGTACGAAGAACCAGGTCTTAAGTTACAGTATAAAATTTAAAGCGGATATCAAGTATAAAATTAATTGACAGTACTCTATCGCTTAATTAATTGTAAATTAATTTGGATCATCCATTTCTATCCACCGAGCTTATAACTGTACAATTAAGTAAATCCAGCATATACTTTAGGTGCAGGAAAGTCACTGGGATCTGGGTCAACTAGGTCCTTGTCTTAACCTCAAAAGAGTTTACGACTACTCGCACGTACCACCGTTCCACATTTTGAGATTGTTCGTTAGTTCCTGATAATCACGGTAGAGTGGAACGTTGTCAAGAAGTACACAGCGTCACTTGAGTACGAAGACGAAGCTTGAAGTGTCATGTTGACGTCGTGGTGGAGAAACGGACGTCGAAAGGGCTGAAAGTGGAGCACGTCAACCCTAGAAACAGAAAGTTTTGTACCAAGCCATCATAAAGGTACCAAGTGTAAATTGATCTTAACCCTGCAGAGTCATGCATCGGCGGACATGGGAAAAAGGCCGATTTCGTGTGCACCAGTGCGTGTAAGGGCGTATGAGTGCGTAGAGCCGTAACACGTTCGCATGTCCTTGTGGCGTCCTTGCCCTCCGGTCATTCACCGCACGCAGCAGCGCCCACGCGACCTGGAGGTTTGAGTTTCAATCTGGACAGAAAGAAGAGGAGTGAGGGGACAGAGATAAAAAGAGAGAACGAGTGAGTGGGAGAGAGAGAACGACCGAGTCAAAGTTCACGAGTCAGTTGAAGGGATCCAGTGGTAGAAGCTGAATGAAGTTTTTGAGCTTTGAACCGACCTAAGCTCGACAAGTCTGGTAAGCTGGTGGCCTGCGGTCGCTGATTGTCTGCAATGGAAAACGAAACTGGTTACGTTTCGTTAAAGGGGTATGTATAGATATTTATGTAACCTGGTGCGAGAGACTTGTTGAGTTGCTGGAAAAATTTATTGTCGATAGCCATGGCAGTTCTGGCTTCCAGGTTCTACCGGGTTCATGAACTGACCAGCCCGGTCGGCCCGTTGCTGGAGACTGGTGTGCGACGCGTCACGAGGAGTCCGGAGCCAATGAAACCGAGACGAGACACTCACTTCCTGGGAAAACGAAGGTTCCTCTACGTTAAGTGCCGGTATAAAGTTCCCGTGTAAACGAGCCCCAAGTCTTTTTCCGGGTGGCATTCCTGACGGGTCACTTATGAGATGATTATGCTGACAGTGGATGAGACCCTTGTCGAGCTTTATGCTGGAGGTTTAAGTGATGGATTCATCCTTTTGATTGGTTTTGGTGACATGGAGGAATCGATGAGAGACTCTGGATGGAAGTGAGAAAAGTATAGAAGAATACAGAAGAGACCTTCAGGGAAGGATTAAACAAAAGAAAATTTATGAACTACGTAAGGCCTAATATTTCTTTTTGTTTTTACTCTTTCTGTGCACCAGATCAGATCCATCTGGAGAGTTAGACGCAAACAAAGTTGAGCACCTTGTAGTTAGGACTCGTGGGCCTCGTGGCATGACTGCATGAGGTATGCTGTCTCCTTGGGCCCCTGTACACAGTTCCAACCCCGTCTGCTTCCATACGCCATGAAGATATACACGTATATATATATACATACATATATAGAAAGGGCACGGCGTCCACGATTCTCCAGAACAACCAGGTCCTCCTCGTGGCCACGGACCATGGGCCCTGGACCCAAGAGTAACACTGTAGCCTCAAGAGGAGAGTAGAGAGTAGAGTACAGTCGAGTGGAATGGAGTGGCGTGTCGTGGCGTCTGGCCACCGCCAACCGGCGTCCATGTGCTAGCTTGTCTTTTTGTGAGACTCGCACAAGTCTCTCCATCCACATCCACATCCGCATTTACCAAGCACATCCACACCAACGTCCACGTCGACATCGACATCCACGGGTGCAAGACCAGAGTTGAATGCCTTGGGTACCTCCGTGGTACCTGAAATTCATCCCTAGACCAGGAGTCCTATGGTCATCCCCCTGATGTCCGATACTGTAAACAACAGTGCAGCTTTAAGAGTCGCATGGAAACCTCTGTAAGCCAAGGAATGAAGACGTCGAAACGCCGTTGAAACTCGTGCGATCTACTTGTATTACTGGGCATCTGATTCTGGAAAAATTTAAGGGAGATAACAAGATTCTGCCGAGAGCCACAAGGCGATATGACAATTTTTCTTTATCATAGTCTACTGCCTGGCTAAAGATTGTGAATAGTAGATAGGTGTGTTTACGTTTACGTAGGTCCGGTTTCGCGCGGGTAAATATGAACTGGAAGATCGGTCGAGACTGTTTAGAAGAATCTTGTTATTATGGACAGGTTTCTGTGATTGGTCGTATTAGAAACTGATAAAGTTATCACGCGTTTATTACGGTTTTTAGATTGGCGTATACTGTCGGTGATTTCATTTCTTGAATATTTATGTGCTTGTATTTCTATGCGGGCGATTATATCGCAAAGCTGAGCGACATAAGCGATCGTGTGATGATTCCTTATACGCAGAGTTAGCCGCGTGCCAGTTTTCAACGAGTGTTGCTGTAAGCTGTTGCGTTACGTTGCGTTACGTTACGCATCTAGTTAGACAAAGTAGCATGGAATTTCCTGAAAAGAAAATTAACAGACTAAAGTCGACCACGCTTTAAAGGTGGTACGCGATCATTGTTAACCGTCTTGCAATTCGCAGCTGTGTACAACAATGCAAGCTTATTTACCGTGTTAAAAAGTATTAGCATTTTTGAATTACCAACTTTTTATTTCCAAAAATGTTCGTCTTTAGCCATATTTCAAGAAGGAGTACAATATTTACATAGAACTCTATACCTATTTATTTTTGAAGTGTCCAGATCAACTCTTATTATACATAACGTTAATTTATCTGTAGTTTAAATGTTAAACAAAATTATTTTTACTAAAAAAAAGTGGCTAAATTCAATACCGTACGGCGTTGGGCAAATTTGATTTTCATACAAAGCCAGTCTTCCTCGTCAAGGGATCACAGCCTTCACAGCTTCAGTACAGTCATTGGCAAAGTTTACACGCGGAGCATCAGGATTTGGCGAGTACACGAATAAGGGTTGTCAAGGATGAAGAATGATCGTTTTGAGTCTAGAGTAGAAGCGAAGGTTGGGTTAGGGTAAGTCATGTGGTTGATACTCATCGTCAGAGATTTCCGAAGGATCCTCACGTGTCCTCAGGCGTCCTCTGGTATGAGAAGCACTCAGGACACCGTAGGGCGAACAGAGAGCACGGTACACAACGCTACGCCATGGCGTCGAAGTAAATAAGTCAATAAGCAAATAAGCGGCCGGTTTCCGCGGCGAAGGTGTCGCACGGCAAATACTCGTGTGGAAGGTGCGAAACTTGTCCGCGTCTGCAAATATCATAATATGCACAATCGTACTGGCAGAGCAGCCAGTCGGGCAAGGAGAAATGTAGCTAGACAGACAGGTAGATGCCTTACCTACTCTTTTTGGAGATTAAAGTGGTAGCGAGGTTTGAGGTCCTGACTGTTGAGAGAGAGGAAATACATGAGAGCATCAGGAGAGAGCAAGAGAGAAATTCTCAAGAGCCTGAAGACGTTCCAGTCGAAAACCAATGCCATAAAATCAGCATAAAGACCCTTAAAAAGCCTGAAAAAGTTCCAGCAGACTTTTAGATGCCTGCACAAGGTTCTGGCGGTTTGTTTGCCGAGTCACGACTTTCTTTCTTTCGTTTCTTGCTTTCTTCCTTTTTTCCCCTCTTCTTCGTCCTCTCCTCGTCCTTTCTTTCATTCCGTTTACTCTTCTACCTCTTATATCCTTCTTCTCCTTCACCTACGTACAAGAGCACTATGAGTCTGGTTGTAAACGCGTTAAGTAATTTGCTTTCTTTTTTCTTTTTCTTTTCTTTTTTTTCTTACCAGAACCAGTCCGAGATTGTGCACGTGGAGTCCTCCAAGAGTCATGTTCAAATTAACGTTTGCCAAACTTACCAACGGATTCTTGTTTGTCCAGGAGGTCCCAGCTCCAGAGGAAGATCTGAGAAGAAATTCTGTATAGCGATTATTTTTTGCATTTAACTTCGTTCTTTTTGGATGAGTAAATAAAAAATATGTTTAAAGAATAGTGACAAAATCCTCATATAAGAAATCTTGTCCAATAATACAAATTGAATCTCGATCCGCACACGGAAGGGGAACCTACAAGAAAACCATATGTGCTTGGTCAATTAATCACGACCCGCCTAAACATCAGGGCAATTGTAATAGGTTATAAATTACCTGGATTTTACAAGGCGTGACCCTTAGGGACGTCCGCATGACCTTTTGAAACTTTGCCAATCTGTTATTTGCTGCTGTCACTGGATTCTCTTATAGACGATGATGCATTGTGTATTGTATCTTGCCATGGAGCCTAAAGGCAAATCTTTTCCTTGTAGCAATTTTATTTTCTTCAATTATGAGCTTCGCTTCCTTCCTACAATCATTTGAACAGATTCATCGAAAGGCATTATCCTTCAGCATTCTTATTACATTATAATAAATTTCACCTAATCTTCATTATTCATACATTATAACATTTACTCATGCAATTCACAGAATGCTATTGCACAGTAGTAGCAAACAGCATTGACTATAATATGTTATTTCAAACGTCCCGCCATTACCGACGGAGCCTTGCAATCAGCAGTATAGAAAATTGATAGCAGCTTGTTAATCGACCATACATACTTTACACATGAGGAATTGATATACTCACAGTATCCTACAGGTACATAACCTAAGAATATATACCAGTATATGTCCCACAAGATATACTATATTCTAGCTCACTGCTTACTCCCGACAACATAGATCTTATCCCAGATCGTTAATTACCCGGATAGCTGGACACGCCGGGTACTGCAACTGCTAACGTATCTATTTAATGTCAGTGCTAATTAATATCAGACTGTTCGTTCTGCTGGCGTAATCTTCGGCAACGGTGCTGTCAAGCTTTGTTTCCTTAGGCGCATCCGCCATATTCTTTTTTTCCGCTTCTTGTTCATCTATAAAACTTTTCACGGCGCTCTAACGGAAAGTTCTGTTTCTTGTTTCCTTTATCCAACCTAACCCTAACCTAACCCAACCGTATATCTATCCATCTACTTAGCTACCTTTCACCACTGGTCGTTACTAATCGCGCGCCATATCACCACATGCAAATTCCTCATAACCCTTTCGCCCGTTCCTTCACTTCCTCCACGTAGTACTAACAACTAACAACAACCTGGTTGTCCATTACACTGACATCTCTTGTATCCGACAAATCTCAGCTCCCGCCATTTAATTCAAACACGTCAACGTTTCAGCGACGATAAACCTCGAATGAAATGAATACTCAAGGTTCGCGTCGATCAGGAAGATAACGCGTAACCTGGGCATGATCTTCCTACGAGACCCATGCGCTCTCTACGTGAAGTTTCTCATGCATACAGATCTCGCGGTTGGTCTTCTACAGGACTCAGAAAAGATTCCGTCTGCGAAACTAGCTCAGGTTCCACTATTGTTGTACGCGGAACGTAATGCCGGGGTTAATGCCGGGCATCTCAACGTGGCGGGCCTTACGAAGATCCTCCCTCGGGGCCTTAGTAAGGATCGCACGTACATCAGCAGTACTACTCTTCCAGAGAGCACTGTACCAGACATGCATCCTTGCCTTGCATGTTCCTCGTAAAGAGACCGGCAAGATTCTTACCGATTGTCAAGTGAGGAACGTAAGAGGTAGAGAAAAGGAAAAGAGAATTTAAAAATTTCCGCGCAAACCGACCATCAGGACTTCACCCTATACGTGTGAAAAATTCGCGAGCTAGAATTCCACACTGTTTACGAAGAAGGACGGATTTAGTTCTTGGCAGTACATGCTCTGACTATAGAAACCAGCCAGGTTTTCACTCCGCGAAATCTTTGAGAAGTTGTAATCGAAGGAAAATGATTCTAGAAGCTTTACTCGGTAGCCGCTGTGTCCACCTGGAATCTTTATTTACGGCGTTTGTTTAAATTTCCTAATATTTCCATTTGAATTCGACCTTTTCGTTTATTTTCAAGTTGCATCATCACGCTTCCAACGGTGTAGCCATCTGTGCTCTAATAAAGCGCGGCAAATCGGTCTGATTCAAACCTAGCGCATCGATACGGTGGCGCGCCTAGAAGATTAGTAGTTCAAAACCACTCCGCTAGGGGAACGACGGTCTCTCTATTGTTCGTAAGCGGTGTGATTGATTCCAGTATGCCAACTTTCAACTGTCAATAGATTAGCTCCGTTTTAAGGGCACGCTTCGTACGAGTAACCAATACAGGTATACTTACTATATTCACGCTACCAACTTATACTTACGCACTTATTCCTCGAGTGTCTCAATGAAGTGTGCGCTTCGAAGTTGAAGGGCCCGGATTAGAGAGCTGATTCTCTTCATATACCTACGTACATGCACTCGCATGCATAGTGCACTTCTCAATGCAGTCAGCCATGAGCGGTTGCATTCGAATAATAAAAATTCATATTCATATGTCTAAGTCACGATATCCTTGATGCTTCTAACAAGTCAAGAACGACGTAAACGTTCTTATACGTAAAGCTCAGTGATTCCGAAGCGGAATCTTGCCCGTTCGCTTGAATAATGACAAACGGTGCAAACAACTGCATAAAGTGGGCACTTAACGTAGTCACAATAGAGAATGAGCGTTAGAGCGCAATGCGCAGAAATACTTAAGTCGCTGTCGCGACTATTATTCCGTCCAATCGTCGGCCGGGAAACGACGATACTCAAGAAAGGTCAAGTCTTTTTTAGCAGACCGAATGAGTTTAATTGCCTGCTTGACTTATTCAGTAAAAAACGAAAATAGGCGCGGACTGGTACTTACGTGAAAATGCAGCCGAGTTTCTAAAACGAGTGACATTTTCACCAATTGTCGCTCGTCGGCAGCGCGGCTTAACGTTACGAATTCAAAAGGTGCTGGCGGGTGTTGCGTCTCAGTGGTGCCACTTTCAATGGACGTAATATATATATATATATATATATTGAACTTTTATATATATATGCATATATATTTATGCATACTTAATGTAGTGGTATGCGTGCGACAGTCCTACGCATTCCGCGCGTTCGCCTTCGCCATCTATGAATCAT
This sequence comes from Cephus spinipes, assembly GCA_963971525.1. NCBI lineage: Eukaryota > Metazoa > Arthropoda > Insecta > Hymenoptera > Cephidae > Cephus > Cephus spinipes. The sequence goes on from OZ020578.1 coordinate 15,723,233, forward strand.
AAATCACGACCGGAAACGACGTTATGCGTGCGCACCTTGGTACGCATTTCTCTTTCTCTCTTTCTCGATACCTTTTATATTCTATGCCGTGTGTCTGGCTTTGACTATATATGCACCACTGGCACTTTAGTATTTGAGGACCTCTCCTTGTAGTCCCCCAGGAGGACCTCTTCTCGGGATAATACGAGAGGGGACTCTTTATAGGGACTCTTATTCATCCATCAATTCCCATCAATTCCTCGGATGAATTCTTGACTTTTCGTATTTCCCGCGCTTAAATTGGCGGGAGAATTCAAACTGAACCAAAGGATATTTTGTCTGGCCGCGAACAATTTACACGTTTGAAATACTTATTGGAACGTTACCAACTGCCGTCAGGAATATTTGTGACATTCTTTGCGTTAATTGAGAATAATATATTTTAGGTTATAGTATTCTAATTTTGTCCTAAGCGCTAGTAAACTATTTTCCTGGCACTGTCGACCCCACAATTAATCTTCGTGGCTGTTATTGCCGAAAATCTTGGCTCCGGCTGTACCACGGTCAGTGCCAAGGGATACTTTGTATTTGAAAACGTGTCCGGTATTAACGAGGCAATAACCTCAGGCATTAAGCACTGTCCACATTCATTCGAAATAATTGCTTCGAACTTTTCCTCGTAGTACATCGCTCATGCGTTCTATTATTAAGATTCAAAGTTCGTTACCATAAAGTTTATCAGCCAATTGTTCGTCCACTTGATTCCTGATGAGAAGTAAGTAACTTCGTGGTGAACAAAAAAATACAGTAAGAAAATGGTTACCAACAAAATTACAGAGTAGGCTGATCCAAGTCTTTACTTTTTGCAAATGACTAAATTATAAAAAAAATTCTCACTCACTAATCCTCTTGATTTCTTATCGCGAATAAGAATTCGATTTACGCAATCAAAATTCCATTAGGTTCTTAAAGCATACAAACGGTATTCGCTTCTCGTTTACAAAGTCACTTGGTGTTAATCACAATTGCCACACGTTCAATTCTCAAAATAAGATTATGCAAATTTGCCTCCAAGCGTTACCAATAAATCATTCGTAGTTAAATGCGACTTTATAATCGAATCACAAATACAGGTCAAACATTCCTAAGCACATAAGGTATTATCAGGAGTAAATACTAAACAAACCCCTTTACATGGAAACGAAGTCAGACATTCTTTAAAAATGCTCAGTGTGAATAATCGATAATAATTATATTCAAGAACAAAGAAGAATTAAAAAAAAAACTACCTTATCAATTAATAAGCTTTTGTTAATGTTATAGCAAGCCGCCTCCCCATCTGTCATCGACCCCTCCCCACCTCACCCACTAATATCCTCCACCACTGACTTCCAATAATCAACCATGAACTTTATGTTTCAGAGAGCGCTGACTGCACGACGATACGTTGTCGCGAGGGTCAAACTTGTTTGACAGAGATGGGATCGGGTCATCCACGATGCGTGACCTGCACCTACCGCTGCCCACGGAAGCGGGAACGGAATCGGGAACGCAACCGGGATCGGGATCGTGATCGTGATCCATCGACGTCACTTCTCTGCGCCTCCAACAATATCACATATCCGAGCTGGTGCCATATCGTTAAGGACGCCTGCGTGACGGGTTTCGTTCTGGAGACACGACACGCCGGTCCTTGCAACGCCTACGACGCGCCATTTTATGTCGGTAAGTCACAATTTGATGTACCTACGGGAAAAGGAAGGACATTGGTGTAGAATTTCTGAAGGCGGAAGAAAAATGTAAAATATTTTTGTTTCCTTACCATTCGACTATTTAAAGATCTTGTAGTAATTTTTTTTTTTTTTTTTTGAGAATGAATTCTTTGTTATGGGGTCTTACGGAATTCTTAGGCGTCGTAAAGTTGTTACGCCACTTGGCGTCGACTTCTCGAGCTCCCACCTTTCCTCTCTTACGGCCAGACTAGTTGCTAGAAAATTTATGTCAATGGGATATTCGGATGCCAATAAACATGTCAGTGGGTCGGTCTTACACGCAGTTACGCATCCATTTGAAAAATTTATGGCTGGCGTCACGATCGTTCTAACGTGGCGGCAGGGTGCAAGTGATCGCGCGCGCGTTGTGCACTGTGCTTAATGCATCGGGCGTCGCGGTTGCGCGGGAAATGTTTGGAGGGACGTTAAAAATGTCCTCGACCTCGCCAGAAATGGCTGGGAATGTCAAGATACGTTTGAGAATCTTATTACGGCGTCGTCGACGTCGTCGTTATGAGAATCCAATGTCTTTTAAATTAGCCGGAGATGTCTTTTTCTTTTGACTAAATAAATATTCATTCTTGCACTTTTATGATTTGCTTATATCTCTCTACCATTTTTTTTTCATAGTTTACTATTTGCGACTGCTATTGGCGACTTGTGCATCGCTTTTTGATATTATGAAAACACTTCTTTTTTTTTTTTTGTAACGGGGAATCCCAATATTCGAGTTGGTCGACTTTCTCATTGCTATCGAAAATTCATAGCGGATGTGCGTTGCCAAGGATTCTAAATGGCGCTGGTACAAATTTAGACAGTGACGTGACCCACCTAGACTTTCATCCTAGTTTACTTAGCCTAGTTTGTTTATTGTATTAACCGGTAAGAAAATATGACAGCTTTGGTGCTGCCCTCTGGATTTTGATTCACGAAAATCATAATTTAGACGAATTTTAAAGACTGACAATTTCAATCTATATCCATACACGCATAAAATCTCTCACGAAGCAAATAGAATAAATTATATTTTTATTAGATCATAACAATACTTCGTAGGGTTAACGAAATAAAGCCTTTGTGGGTTTAAGAAGTCATTTTTCTTCAAGCACGACCTCACCTGTTCTACAAGACAAATATTTATGTAGACTCAATCGTCGCGTAGAGTAATTTTAAAGTGAAAGATTTGTTTGCACTTACAATATGTTATAGAACTTTCTCTTTGATTTAAAAATATTCTTAACGGAAGTCGTGTCTAAATATTTGTCTGCCTTGCATCTTACTTTCGTATTGACGTTTAGGACAAAATGATATCCTAAGTCTTTGTGATTTTCATGAATTAACGCCACAGCTCCTGTCCACTTCTCTTTGGCATAAACCACATTGCACCTGCTGACGCCTTCTCAATCCGTCATGACACCCACTGACCATCTTACGCAGAACCTTGATGTTTTGCAGCTCTCGATAATGTCCAACGATATCCAAACAGTGACTCTCAAACTCATACCAACTGTTCTCAACGCACGAGTACAGTGCGTCCAAAGACTAACAATGCTTATATGTATAAATATCAATCGTAATTATACAGATGATTAACGTCGCGACGGTCTTCTTAATTTATACCAAAGTTCTAACCGACTCTGATATCGCAGATAATCCAGCCTCTGAATATGTTATCATTAGCTTCCCGAGATTATATAACCTCCATTTCCCTGATTTCAATGGAATATGGAAATTTTTATTTTTTTTTTACAATTTCCTGGAACTAGGTGATGTCTTTTATGTTTCAGAGGAAAACAACACTTCGACGAGTTACGGAGTCGATCTTGCCGATGAAGTCACGAAGATCAAGGATATCGGCCTGACGCGCAAGCTTCGAATGCGTCGTTCACTCACGTAGCGTATTTTTCTTTATTAAACTTTATTCTCAACGTGGAACCACGAGCGTGGACGACAACGGCACAAACGGTAGATATCGGTGAGCTTCTCAGAAACCGATCGAATGCGCAGAATCATCATCTGTTGTGCTCAATTGTAGCAGCAACTTTATCGACAGTCCCGGTCGGTAAAGCGCCGAGCGTAACTGCTTTACCGACGGGGAAATGATTCGCACATGCGCAGCTTAAATGAAATATGAACCGAAACGTAGCCCTTTAGATAGACGAGCAATTCGCAATAAGTTTAGTATTTATTTGACTACGAGCACTGAATCGAGCGCTGACTATTCGAAAGATCGAAGAGTATCGATCCGGATCGTTTGTACTCTCGAGGAATTTGATATCGGTTGTGACTAATCTAAAAAAGTGTTAATTAAAAGGATCACAAGGATCGTCCAGCCACAGAGAATAAATACGATTGATCAATTCTTGATCGATCTTTCGACATTTCTTTGAGCGCCAATAGTATAATCGTCGTACTTAATTTATTTTAGTTTTACGAGTGGCCGCGTGCTACGCTACACGCTATTGCATTTGCAAACGTTCTCTCAAATTGTATAGATCTACTTTGTTCTTCGATATTCATATCTTTGACTCCATCGCACAGCATATTCACACACTATATATACATATTGTCTTGATTTAACGATACTCAAGCTTTTTTTAGATGATGATGATATTAGTATTGTCGTGGATATGAAGAAAAAACCGTTGTTCGTCGCGGGAATGAATGTCGACGTTATCCTACGGGCAGTGATTGCAATTTTTGAATTCTGATAAAACTATCGTAATAATCGGATGAAAATGGAATATTTTTTTTTCTTAAATAATACACTTGTATTATTTATGAATATTTCTCGATGCGAAATACGTGCTCTTTGCATTCTCAATATTTCATCCGATTTTTCAAATTCCGTTTCCGGCTCGTGAAACTCCCGGAAACAAATTGGAATTCTTGTAATTATTTTTGCTCCTTAGATCGTATAATTTGTTATGCGTTGTTTTATTATTTATGTACATACAGGAGTATCCGCCATTTATTATCGAGACTGTCACTGATAAAACGATCAATTGGTAAATGACTTGCCTATAACTTTTGTGAAACCACAACGTTTTTCGTTTACGTGCAATATACATTTTAAGATGAACTTGAGCTGGATGAAGAAGCAATGTATCATTCTTGCGCGATAATTTGTCTTTGATACGCATGGGATACGATAAACGAAAGAGGTATGAATGTGCCATCTTTGTCTTTTGAAACTTCTTCGTTTATTCTTCTTCTTCTTAACTCTTTCAAGTATCTTCAACAGTTCTCAAGCACTATCGTGCGTTCAGCATAGAACGCGCACGTAAACGATTCACAACGAAGCGCAAGTAATTTAATAATCACGCACAAAAATGCGAGGTGGAAATATTATTTCATCTTTGGCTTTCTGTCGCTAGATGGCGCAGCGAGCGCGTAGTATATTAATCGAATACTCCGAGACAAACGGTAAGTATTACAATTGAAATGAACGATATCGCCGAATATCATATAAGTTTACGACAAAGATTTAAAAAAAAATGAAATGACATTAATGAAATTAAAAAAATTAATTGACTGAACTATACTCTACTGCATGTTCTCTACTACTCGAAAAATCATCCCTTGCAAACACAAAAAGGAAATGGGTCAATACCGGAATGGGACTATGTTATCATCTTTTTCTGCTTTAATGTAACAATAACGATTATGTGGGTCAATTTAACGTATCAACAGACCTGGTAGAGTCTCGGATCGCCATATAAGAAAAAATATATAAATTATAACTATACGTACATTATAATTAATCTGTGAAATCTCTGCTAATGTAGTCCCATATCTCTATAGCTACTGGCCCCTATAAAGCATGTGTTTACATTTGGGACATATCATGTACCAATTTAATTCCTGCGTGTTTTCTTCGTGTCTATAGATAACGTATGAGTAGATGTATCGTATCTGAATGAAAAGGAAAATTTGAGCGAGAAGAAAAACAAGAATAAAAATCTCTTAAATAGTTAACAATATAATTCAAGAATTACGCGACTATTGAAATTTATCGTTATTTCGGTCTTACGAATTAGTAAGTCTCTCAGACAAAGTATTATAAAAATTAAATTGAGATACGATAAATATAGTAATAGAGAACTCAAAATGAAAATGAGAAAAAAAATATATGCGCGAATGGACACGACCATATAGTTCCTCCACCATACGATATTACGGCATAATAGAAAATATATAAACTACTAGACGAATGTAATTGAAATCCAGTGTTATTCTGTACTGAGTGTTTAATCGAGATGTTAAACGATCAGTTCATTAAAATCGAGTTTCAGAACGGCGAGAAACGAAAAGATCAAAGGGAAGGAATTATATCATCGTAGTGCGCACAGTATTATTAAAAAAAAAAAATACCAACTAACTAACGTACACACACTGCTCCATCGTCCCACAGTAAAACAATTTGTCGCGTATGCACGAAAACGATAGAACAGAATAAGAAAAATGAATGTGCGTCGCTCACTATATTTCACGCTCTTAGTGGATCCGCGCGAAAACAATTCATCTTCTTGTAAATCGTTAAAGATCTTCGAGCGACCGAGAAAAAAGCAGTCATCGCCAATAAAATATTCGCCATTTATTTTCATGGATTAGGAAACAGTCCTGCAGCAGTATCAGTATCAACCTGAAATAAAAAAAGAACAGTCTCTTAAAACCAGATGAAAGTAATTTTGAAAGAATAAAAACGTCGCTCGCATTCGTGCGTCAGAGGAGATGATGAATGGGCGCGCATTAATGGCTAAATGTTTAAATAAAATAGACAATACAATAAACACACGTAAATTATTATGATTACGAGTGCATGAACAATAATCATCGTCACTCTAATCGTATTCATTTGTCTCTTACCTGCGTGGCAACGCGCACGTGCGCTTAACAAGTAGTAATCGCGCGTTGTATATCAGACTGGTTGCATATCGATGGTTAGTCGTATCGATAATCGTTATTCGATAATCATTCGTTAATCTGGTGCAACTTGAAAGGCTCTGTGGTCCTTGTTATTATTTATTGTAATGAAGTATTAGAAGAATTTAGAGTTCAGAAATTTTCTTAAATCTTGCAAGAAATATGTTGTGCTGGAATAATTTTATAATTTTTTGTAACCTGACATTTTTTTAGCATGAGTTTTGAAAAAAATATTTTTTTTTGTATGCGTTCAGGCAAGCTCTCTGTTGTGCCAGATAGGATTACGATAGATGATTACGATTATATGTATAACTGCAGCTCTATAGATGTACTGTCCGGACGCTTCCCACCGTTCTTAGTGAAAAATTGTGGGATGTTAAATGATTTAACAGCAGCATAACCTATAACCCATTCATTGATTATTTTTAGATACTGTATTAATGCTTCGTCTTTTATTATTTTGTAGGTAATAAATAAATTAACTTATAGATATTCGAGCAACTACTTTAAAGACTGTGGAACATTATAGGTGTATAAATGTTTAAATAAATTATTATAACGTAATTAAAAAGAATTGTACTTGTCTTTTTATTGTACCACCTATTTATGTTTTATCGTTTGGATAAAATTAATCATGAATTAATTAGTCTGTTTTTAATTGAGAAGTTGATCGGAATAGACTCGAGGTAATTGTTAATCATGCATTACGTGGTAAGCAATTCTATTTTAGACTACTGTAGCGTTGCTTCCTGCACAAACTTATTGAGTAATAGTATCTTCCTCGTACTAACCTCCAGCAGTAATAGAAAAATTAGATCATCCTACTCTGACATAACGTGGGTGTGATTTAATGAACTATAGTGATCATTAGGCACAATGTTATAAAGGCAGATTAGAACAATAGCTGGCTGTTGCAGTATATTGTATAGACTGCTGCTTGGATGCACTTTCACTGCCATCATTGGATTTAGGTTTGAAATAGAGAATTATCTTGTTATCGTCAGTCGGTAAGTATACGGCAATTTAAGGGAATTCTGTATTACCGACCGACGACACTTAAATCATTTAATTAGTCTTAACAATATGCTTTATATTTATTGGAATTTTGCATCCACTTGATTTGGCCTTAGCAGTCTCAAAGTTTATTGAATAATTACATTGTAGATCAATTCAAATTCTGATATTAGCACGGTTACTGTATTAGCCAACTTACTAGTTTACAGACCAATGGCCTCTTTTCAAACTGTTGCATCTTGCAAATTATTACGGCATAAGCATCGTTCACTTATGGTATTATGGCGTCGCATTTACTAAATTAATTACGTAGAGTCCTTATACAAATCATTGATACTCTACCATATTTTATTTTTTCCGTACTACCTTATTATCCAGTTGGCAGCGCTATTTTCGTGTGTAGCCAATTGAAAATAGAAAAGTGATCACGTGTTGGATCACGGTGGGGAAACCAATCAGAGCGCAGGAAAAATATTTATGAAAAATTAATATTTGATTTATTTATCAGGTACTAAATAATATTTATGTATTAAAATGACTATTTGTATTGATTGTATGGTAAGATATTATAATGATCTTTTTTAATTATTTTAGATTCATTATTTCACTTCTTACGTCCTCTGTTGTAAGATAGGCGTGCCCCTTTATGTAGGCCATTTTGTGACGCGTTGTGCCTCAAGGTGGTTGTTCCATCAGGGGCTAATGTTTATAAGCTTTTGATATTACGATTTTATTTTCCAGGGACAGTGTCATCGTTTTATAAACAATTATGTTCATTAGATTTTTTATTAATCCGTGATAAATACAAATGATTGGGTCGAAGTGAAAGTTCGGCTTGTGCCAGTTGTGTCATTGTGAGAAAGTTTGAATTTAGATTAGTATACATTTGGATTTACTTTTTAAGTATTATACATAGACCAGTAACAAACATGGAAGAAATTATTGGTAAGGATACGATTTATATATTATTTGAAACACAAAATCTTGTTTGAAATATTAGATTTGACTAATCGTTGATTTATAACCTTTCTTTCAGAAATCGTTAAAGTCGAGAACACTATATTTCTTAATGGCCAAACTTCAGAGGTCATAATTAGTATGTTTCTTGTTCTTTTAATTGTTCTGTTCTTGTAGATGATTCTTTTCAGTATTCTCATTATTTTTTACCTTGTGTTTCAGGCAATCCTGAAACTGATACTGTAATATTAGCCAACGAGGATGTTCAAGAAGATTTGAATGAAGGTACGCTTTTGATCGTAAAATAAAATATGTTTCTTATAATATTATATATCTCTTTGTAATTATTGGATTCATTTTTATTTTTGTTTTCTCATTTTAATTAGTAGTCACTATCAAGACCCAGAAAAAAACTTTGATAACGTAGTTTAGTATGTTATGTGATTTGCAGCTCTATATATTGGAAAATAACGCGTTTATAATGTATCTTCATTGATGTGCAAATATTTGAAGTGTATATTTTCTATTTATCATACAAACATTATTTTGGCCTATAGTCTTGCCACTGACATCATATATGTTATATTATCTGAATTACGCAGCACTTATAGTATGTCAGAATATACAGATATCCAATAAATCAATTACATTTTGTTCAAGTACCTCTGTATTATGTGCATAATTATAGTACATGTAAAATATATGCTTTTTATTTTATTTAATTTACAACTTCCTTTTTAGTTCTCTCACAAAATACCCACATAATACAAATTGTGACGGATTATGAATGTGTAACTTGTCATCGTATATTTCAATCCGAAGATGTAAGTAACATTAATTTTCGTGCAACTTAGTTAAGAAATTTTACAGCATCATTATAAATCTAAAAAAAAACTGTCAGTCAAGTGACCAAAAAGTAGTTCATTCTATCGTATCAAATCATTGCAAGAAGAACATACTAAAGCTAATCGTTATAACTGTTATACCTAAAAAATTAATTACTGTTATTTCCTTGTACATTCAGATGCTGAAGGAACATTTAGAAGTGTGTAGAGAAGAAGATGACAGTACTGAAATATTGGAATTGCGAAGTATTGATACTTATGACTCAGAAGACGAAGCAAATGCCGATGACCCAGATGAATATCTGTTTGAAGATTCAAGCACTACTGGTACGCATTGAGTAGTATCATACTGTTATTCATTATAAAAGTGTCAATAGCTATGCCGAAAGTATTGTTTCTAACCTTAACACATTCATCTCATTGGTTTTATAATAGATTCTCAAAATTCAAAGAACAACAATGAGAAAGGAGTAATAAAACCAGTCCCAGACAGCCAGTGTCACTGTTGTGCCGAAGATCTGACGACTGCACACAGTGGCGGTGAATTTAAATGTCAGCATTGCAACTTGTCGTTTAAAAAGATGAGTTCCTTAGAAAGACACACGATTGTCGTTCACTGGGAAAATGATGCTATCGGTTGTACAGAATGTGCAGAGGCTTTTCCTGACAAAAAAGCCTTGGATAAGCATCGCTATACGAAACATGCGAAGACGCAAAAAATTTACAAGTAAGTTTACTCTAAAGAAAAACGAACACAAAAACAAATTCCTAATTACACCACATATTACGATTATCTTCTAATTACTCGTCTCCGTAGATGCGAACCTTGTGACATGTATTTCTCACGTAATTATCATCTAAATCGACATAAAATGCAATCTGGATGTCATGGCGAGTTGCATAACACATTTTCATGTCAAGTAAGTTTTAATTTCAAATTGATATAAAGAAAAAAAATTATTTCATTACCTAAAACACGGTTTGTTCTACATTTAATTGATTGATCAAATTTCTATTTGTTAGGTTTGCAATAAAATTTTTACTCGCAAAGATAATTTGCGCGAGCATTTACGCACTCACGCGGGTACGCCTCAACGACAAAAGAAGCCATGTAAACATTGCCCTAAGGAATTTCATACAAACCAACAGCTCTTGATACACGAACGCATGCATACTGGGGAACGACCCATCGAGTGCGACCTTTGTAGTAAAACATTCCTATCCACCCTGGCGATGAAGAAGCATCGTCGAGTACACACCGGAGAAAAACCATTCGAATGCAAATTTGTAAGTACAATTCGTTATTAAACATACAATGCAAAGACCATCATTTTAATGATCCTAATTAAGTTGCATAGTTCGTGCATAATTATTTAGTAAAATTGTAATTATACTTCGATATGATGTGATTGCAAGCAAGCAAGCCAGACGCGGAGGACCTATTGTAAGTATATTGAGAAACTCGATTATCAAGTATATTAACTAAACTCTAGTTTATAGAGCTTACGATGGTTTAGCAATGAAGTTCTAAGCTCTCATTTAAAAGCCAATTATTTTTTAAGTAAAACAAAGATCACTCCCGTACGTTTACCTCAAGAATATCGCCATACTCATTAGATCCACCAGTTTTGGGTTACCCTATATGTGATACAACGAACGTAATACTGTTTTAGTGTCAAAGAAAGTTTGCAGCTCGGGAAACTTTAAATCGTCATCAGCGAACGCACACTGGCGAGAAACCCCACGTCTGCCAGTACTGTGGCAAATCGTTTATTCAAGCAGCACAATTAAGAGCGCACGTATTTCATCATACAGGAGAAAATGGATTCTACTGTGACATTTGTGGCAAGGCGTTTAATCGTAAGGCCCGTTTAAATGTGCACAAAAAATTTGTTCACGAGGGAGCAACTCCGTTCAAATGCGACGTCTGTGAAAAGTCGTTTATGCGAAAGGAAGACCTAGCCAAGCACAAACTTCTTCACAGTGGCGTAAAACGTGAGTTTATAGTGTACATTATGAAAAGCAGTTCATACAATAATATTTAATATTTTTGGTTCCAGCATTTAAATGTGACAAATGTTCAAAATCATTTGCTGCCAAATCTTCTCTTCAAGCACATATGAACACGCACAGACGGGAACCACCGCAGTCGTGCGCAGAATGCGGCCGCGCATTCATACGTCATGACTGTCTAATGCGTCACATCCGGACAAAGCATCGCGAACTCCTGGAAGATGTATTGGGCGAAGCTGAACATCGTCAGCTGCAATCGCAACTGCTTAATATTGCATCCAGCGCAGCTGCAAAGCTAAAAACTGGAAAATCCACGGCTCTGACTAATGATCAGTTGCTTAAGGCTATTGTTGAGCTTTTGACAATTCTCATTGAAGAAGATACTTTGCAGGTGCTTATTGCGGCATGTTATTTGTTAAGGATCATCCCTATAGCTGTACTTGATTTGTTTTGTTATTGATAATAGTTTTTAGTTCAGAGTATGAAGGTTTCTTATACTTGTTTCATTATCAGTTATTCGGATGGCCCAGTGCACCAATTCAGGACGTCTTGGAAGCTGTTATCAGACGTTGCGGTCATCAACCAATCACCTCAGACAGCGATAAACCATTTCCTGAACGATTGAGGGAGAACGTGAAACTACTTTTTACAGTTGTCATTGAAGATGACACTGTCAAATCATTGTTAACCACGCAAACCGTTGACGAAGTCATTCAGCACGTCTTGAAGCTTTCAAAGGAGTAGACAACGTCACCTAATATGGTATGTTCAAACAAAAGACGATAATTGTTACAATTTTTTAATATTATACATGAAATCACTACGAGTACGAAATAGCTTGTTTCATGTTTCTTCTTTCGATAAGCATTTGATATATCGTAGTAATTGGTATAAGATCTATTTATGAAACGGTGAGAATGCAATACGTTAATAATGGTGCGTTGGATTTTGAAGATTATTTTGGAGTATCGAATGTTACATTCATGTGTCGCGGGATAACCTTGAGACGAGACTGCATAATTACGATGGAGATATGTTAATTTTTCATGAAAAGATCATTGTATTTTTAAACTTAATTATTATATTACTGACATTTTAATTGTAGAGAAGAAAAGTAAGCAGGACGAATTGTGTGGGAAACAGTTATTTGAATGCCTTAAGAAAAAAGAGTTTATGGAGTTTGCGTACTGTTTTGGATTCTATTCTTGAGAGAAGAGGTTAAGAAGTCAGTGGTGAAAAATACTTTTTAACGAATAACTTAATTATTTATATTTCCTTCGGTACCAAACGATATTAGAAACTGTTCATGAATTAGTTAACTGAAGGAATGTAAATAATAATACTATATAGATTCCTTTCATGTAGTAATTATGGTTTGATTTCTTAAAAACAATTATTTTACAAAGCCTGATAGCTTGCAAAGACGCTATTACTTTATTGGATTGTATAAAGATAAAAAGAATTCAAGATGAATACTTATTTTATCTTCTAATTCGGAGTCTTATGCGTACAGATTCATATTCAAGCATAGTACTCATGGTACAAGTAATATTATGATTTGGCGTTAAAGCATTATTTGTTTTTGTAAGCCATAGACATTACTTTAATTGTAACAGTACTGCAAAATATTAACTTAACGTGACTTATTGTTATACGTCGCGTGGACAAAATTCTCTTAACTTTTTATAATAATGATTGAAAGAAAAATGAACTACGAATCTTATAATACCAATACGCGTTTTATAAACACTATGGCCCTTACTCATACCTCTCTTTTAGCGTTAAGAGACGTCTATTAGTCGTTAAAAGACAGCAGATAGCAGTCGATAAAAGACGTCTCCTAACGCTAAAAGAGAGGTATGAGTAAGGGCCTATGAGTACTATTATTTTGTGGGTTGAGTACTATTATTTGGGATAATTTTGTGGGTTGATTGATTACAACTTGTATAGTTAATTTCTCAGAAATAATTGAGGAAAGATTAGTATAACTCCTTGGGTTTTTATAATATATTGGGTTATTGCTATTCCAAATACACACGTATGATATAATTTAAAATTATATGTCTATTCACCCAATATGTTAAAATAGATACAAAATAGGTATTGCATATGTTCTATCAATGCAACATATTACCCTTGGAATTGAGTATTATAGATAATGCAATTAAGCATTTACAATAAAGAGGCAAGATTATCAAAACAAGCGGTTTCTAATATTTCTTTTGAGAAACAATAATTCGTATAAAGATTGTAATCAACTTTTATTAATAAAGATTTTTTTGTGTTACAACCTGACACTTTCAACTCCTTTCTATTTATATATTCTATAAAGGTGGAAGTGTATTAGTTACATATGGTGTATATATTAAAGGTTATATGGAGGAAGTTAAGAAGCGAGAAAAATAAAGGGAAGCGTAAATTAATATAGCTAAGACAATTAATAATTTATTCCTTTATAATATACATATGATAATTAGTTTTCTAATACAATGTCTTGCTACAGACCGATGGGTATAGCTATGTAGATTTCTGTTTTCACTTTTCCTCTTTACCAATTGCCCATGCGTTGTTAATCGACTTTCCAATGCCAGGTCCATTGTAGACAAGAACAAGAAGTCCTGCGAGTGTTGCAGCAGAGATCAGATTTAGAAGGAAGTTTAAGACTTTTGGCAGAAGAGTTCCAACAACTGTAGGTCTAGCGTAGTCGAGAATCAGTGCTTCCAATCCCCTAGTATGTATATATATATATATATATTATTTTGTATAAACTTAAATGAATATATTGTTCATTAGTAGATCAGAAACAAAAGGGAACTTAATTTCCTTACCAATGACTGTGCATAACAAGAAGTATACCAAATAAACCATCGACTATAGGATTCTCCAAAATGATACATGCAGGGAGTAATCCAATAAAGGATGCTGCAATTATTCTTTCCAGCTGCCACAGGCGGACGTGATCTCCAACAGTACTTGCTAATCGTGACTGATTTGTAATCATCGGCATTGATGAAATCTATTCATACAAAATGTCCAATTTACTTTCGAAGATTCTACAAAACTGATAAATTATTTTTGTGTATCGCTGAATAATGATTGGGTGCCAAACCTGTGGCAAATTCCTTTTAAAACCATCTTTTACAGAAGATGTCATTGTGGTATATTTGGCATCGCTGAGGATTGAAACTGGTCTAAAAAGTTCAGCAGGTATGCAACTTCTAGCAAAGGACAGCTGGCCTTGTTTAACAAATGCTGCTGGAATACAAATATTGTTTCACATAACAAAAAACCATTGCACCCCATACTAAAAATTATAAACTTTCTATATAAACTACATTCAAAAAGTGGAGACTCTAATAAGACATTTGGATGAAAATATTTTTTTCAAATTATATAATCAGAAATTTCTTCATAACCTCATATTTCTTCAAAATAATAACTGCTAATTTACCAGGCAGATGTCTGATGCTTCGCATAAGATGAAAGCTAGCCATTTCTATAATTATACTTCAAAATAAATTATCCAAAAATAATTTGATTTCAAATTGGCTAATTCAGACTTTATTCAGTGCAACAAAATTCGTACGAAACCACAACCGTAGTAAATTTCTATGACAGCTGTTCTTCATCATAGACTGTAAGATAACCAAGATACAACACAGAGATGAGCAGGGAGATACACAACGCTACGATTTTAAGCAACAGCAAAATCATGGCGCTAAATCGTAGCGGCGAATCTGGAATTAGGATTTTGTGATCATCGCCTCCGTCGACAATGCGAATCCCATCGTAGCCGAGCTAAACGTAAACACGAACGTGTAGCTTGGCGGGCAGAGGTTCTCCGCAACTCACCGCTGGTTCCTAAAGCAACCCTTAGAACGAGACCGGGAACTACAGAACTTCTCAAGAACTATTGAAAAAGCCTATTGTTGAAACATTTTTAACACATTTTTAAAAAAGTGCAGTGCCAACTTGACAACCCGTGTAGCACCTCAATTTTTACTAAATATTATTGGATCTTGATTTACTTTCAAAATTTATTCACAATATAAAATTGAGGCTAAACCAAAATCTCGCAGAATACACAGAGTAGATAAAAATTGAATTGAAGTTGTAGAATATTGAAAATAAATTACGTTAAAATTGAAATATTAATAAATTAGGTGTTAGGAACATTAAAATAATTAAATAAATGAATAAAGTAAAATATTAACACCTAAAAATCGGAAATTCTGGCCAAGCATATTTCGAAGTACTGGAAGTTCCCCAAAATTGTGTGTGGGCAAATTCGTCGCGCAGGACTCGGCGCGTGGGAGCAACCAAGGAGTGGGGCCAGCCGAGGAGTGGGGGCAGCGCTGAAGGTAGTTCCCAGACTGGGAGCGCTCATTCTTCCTCGAGCCGGTCTTCTATACTGGTCTCTTGGAATCACCTCTCTTACCCATTTCCAACCTTCTTCTATTTCTATATTTATTACTTCTTTACTTCCTTATTTCTTTATATTTTATTCTTTACTTTCTGATTTATCTTTTTCCTTACATTTTCTCTACTTCTATACCCCTGTTTCTTGCATTTATATTTCTCGACTTCTTAAATTCTACCTTTCTTTCTAATTTCTCGTTTCAATCTGTTCCCTCTCACTTTCTATTATGCTTGTCTTACACTTCCTATTCCTTTGGTCGGGTCGAGCATATTAATTCAAGTAGTCATAAAAGAGTAGTCACCCTGTTAGTGCAGCTAGACTTAAGACCATGGTGTCGGGGGTTGCCCTTCCGCCTCATCCGCTGAGCTTGCTCAGTGGGTCGGGCCCAAGTTGTGGCCGCAACAGGACCTTATGGGTCTCCCGACGGGGGCCTTGAGCCCCCTTAGGGTATCTACGGCCATGGTCTTTCGTATAGTGAATCTAACCAGGTGTCTAGCTCTCGCGTATTTAGTATAATTTGTTCGCTTTGCTAAAAACACTCCAACATGTCGTTGACCCTTGGGCACTTGTGTGGGTAGAGACGATCCTATGTGTCGGTGGGGAGGTCGGTGTGGTAGTCCGTTGACTCTGGGTAAAGTCCTATTTGTGCTTGTGTTCGGGGGTCTTCTTCACTTGGGGTAGGTGCGGGTGCTATTGAGCACCTGCTAGTATAAAGTCACCCTCTGTCGGAGACATTTTGCGCGGGGATCGATGGCTAACGGGGCCCGCCGCCGGCGGCGGGCGTGGTTCCTTACGTCTAACCCACTGAGCTTGCTCGGTGGGAAGGGACGGAGGTTGTAGCGTTAAATATCGTCCTTCGGGATGTCCCGGCGTGCCCGCAAGGGTTCCGCCGGGTGCTACGCCCGCGGTCTTTCGTTGCGGTGAATCTTGACAAGGGGTAGACCGCGTTTAACTTGTCCCTTTTGCGTTTAACTTATCTTAGCTTCTTCGCGTTTAACTTCACCTTACCCTCTTTTGCGTTTTTCTTGTCCCTCGACCCGACTTCCTTTCCTTCCTGAGGTTTTTCCCCCCTAGTCCTGTGCGCGACAGCCGCAGGACTCGGGGGTTTTCCTCAAAAAAAAGAAAAAAAAACACGGTCCCCTATGGGGCCTCGGAGGGGTCGTAGCTCCCTTCAGGAGAGGCAGGACCTTACGGAAATGGGCGGGGTGGGGCCCATTTCGCTCCCTTATACTTCCAACTTTTCCTACTTTTACGAGTATTCTCTTTTCTCGCTCCTACAGAATAATCTGGTTTTCGTGCATACGCTTTACGCATCTTCTTCCCCTCTTGTTCCCTCAGTCATTACCATCTCTCTTCTTCACTCTTTCTTTTTAACAATCTTCCTCTTTTTCCCTTCAACAACATCTTCCCTGTCTGCTGCCACCAAACGTTTCTACTGAATTTTCGAATCTCCTATTCCTTTCTATGTCTCCATCACTATCCTTCTAGTATATTCTTAAAAACTAAGTTTTTAAAATGTGTTTTGGAAAAAGAAAAGTCCAAAGTGGTAGCGCATGTAACATACCACACGTGTATTATATTGCAGTGATATATTGTAATATATCTCTTATTGGCGTTTATATTACTAATCTTTCGCGGGCTGTATATGTACATCTGTACTTTGTATACTGTATCATTATTGCATTTTTTGAATAAATTATCTTGTAACACTTATACACGTTGATATTATTTTACCCTATGCGAATATCCCAGATTAAGAATGAGTTCTGGCTCTTTCTTACACTCCTCCATCATAACAGTATCCTTCTCCTTCTTCTCCTCCCTTATATGCTTCGACACCTCTTTCCAGCTATGCTCCATTCCACCTCTGCCATATTATCCATATCCTGATATCGCTTTTCCTTTATCAATACCTTTTAAAACAAAATAAATTTGCTCTTAACACAGAAAGTTAGAATGGTCCATAGAAGAGGCTGGTACAGGTTAGATTGCGATAGGGCCACTTTCAAAAAATTGCTTTACTTTTTGGTACTCGCACACTTTTTTTTGTAATTTTGAAATTATCAAGCATTCATAGTAAAGAATTTCCATTAGTTCGAATTTTCGCCGATAAGAGGGCAGCACCTCCTGAGCATTGTGGTACACGCGCAGTACTCACAGGATTTGGGAAAATGATCACCACACAATACAACACAATAGTTATTTTTATTAAATGCCAACGCTACAGCTCTGGGCGCGCTGGATATCGAGAAGCTTCTCCCCTCTTGCTCTCGCCGCGGCACATCAAATTCTGAAGAGCGTCGCTTCTATCTACGCCACACTACCCCCCTCCTAGCGACGTACTTGGGGACGGCGCGAATTTCTGCTTAGGTGTTCTAGAATAAGTACGTGGATGCTCAGGTCGCTGAAGAGGTGGAAACATCTGATCTGTTCTGTGTACTTGTTGTTTCGCTGCAGTCTGCATCCGAATTTCTTGACTCACTGGTTGTTGTTGCTGCGGAAGTGTCGCTGGTTCCTCCATTAGATGAGCTGGTTTCAATCTCTCCGTGGAAACATTGACTGCTGTTCGTCCTACCTGTATCTTGAACACTTTGTTGTCAAGTCGTTTCAGTACCTGGTATGGGCCCTCATATGCTGGTTCTAGTGGTCTTCTTGTTCCGTCTGCTCTCAATAGTACGTGTGAACAGCTTTGTAATTCCTTATATACGAATATCTTGTTCTTCTTATGGTGTGCCGTTTGCGAAGGACGTACATGTTCCATAAATCTGCGGAACTTTTGTGCGTATACGTCCGGGTTCGCAGTGTCTTGATTTGCGTAAACCATTTCTCCAGGAATTCTTAGTCCGGTGCCGTATACCAGCTCTGCTGCCGAGCATTTAATATCTTCCTTGAATGCAGTCCTTAAACCAAACAAAACCGTCGGTAGAATTTCGGACCACTCCTCGTACTGATGACAGCTTAGGGCAGTCTTGAGCGAACGATGCCAGCGTTCCAGGATCCCGTTGCTCTGAGGATGATACGCCGTGCTTCTGGTACGATTGCAGCCCACCAGGTTTGTTAATGCTCCGAATAGTCGTGATTCAAACTGGCTGCCTTGGTCAGTCGTTATGGTTTCTGGGGATCCAAAACGACAGATCCAATTCTGGTAGAACGCCGTGGCCACTGTGTCAGCTGATGTGTCTTTTATGGCAATCGCTTCGGGCCAACGCGTGAACCGGTCCATCATAGTAAGACAATACTTATATCCGTTTGAAGATGGCAGAGGTCCCACGAGATCAAGATGCACATGCGAAAATCGTTTGTCTGGCACCGGAACATGTGTATCCTCGGCCCGGACGTGACGTTGGACTTTGCTGAGTTGACAAGGGAGGCATGTACGAGCGCGTTGCATGATGTCCTTTTTCATCTTCGGCCAGACAAATCGTTCTCGAATAGTGTGACTTGTGATTTTGCCACTAGGGTGCGACAGATTATGACACATGTCAAATATCTTCTTCCGTAGCGAGCTTGGAATGTACGGCCTGGCGGTGCCTGTTGATACATCACAATATACGGTCGTGTCGGAACCATCTACACGTAAGGGAATCAATCGTAAAGCTGTATCAGATTGTAGAAGTTGAGGTAATTCTTCATCTTTACTCTGTTCTTGGGCCAGTTCCCGGGTGTCGGTAATCACTGGTGTATTCAACACTTCTATTCTTGACAGAGTGTCTGCTACTGTGTTAGTATTCCCCATGATGTACCTTATATCGGTGGTGAATTGGCCAATATAGTCTAAGTGGCGAAGTTGGCGTGGGGAAGCCTTGTCTGACCTCTGCTGGAAAGCGTAAATTAAGGGCTTATGGTCTGTCTTAACGCACAGTGATTGTCCTTCAATCAGGTGTCTAAAATATTTGATCCCTTCGTACACTGCCAAAAGTTCTCGATCGTAGGTGCTGTAACGGAGCTCTGCTTCGTGTAGTTTCCTTGAAAAGAAACCTAAAGGTTCCAAATGACCATCGTTCACCTGCTCGAGGACAGCCCCAATGGCCGTGTCGGACGCATCTGAAGTGATAACGAATTCTGCATTTTCGTGTGGGTGTGCCAATAATGTTGCGTTAGCTAGGCTCTGCTTGCAGTCTTCGAATGCCCGTTCTGCAGCCGTTGTCCAGTTGATTGGACGTTTATCTCTCTTTTTAGTTTCTTTCAGATATTCATGCAGTGGCCCTTGAATACGTGATGCATTCTTTATGAATCTACGATAAAAATTTATCATCCCGAGGAAACGTCTCAATCCTTCTACTGTGGATGGCTTCTTGAAATTTATAATTGCAGAAACTTTATCTGGAAGTGGCTTTACCCCAGTCTTGCTTATTCTGTATCCCAGGTAGTCTACCTCCTGCTTTCCGAAATTGCATTTAGCTGTGTTAATGGTGAGTCCATACTCTTGCAGCCGTCTGAATAACAATTCAAGATGCTGCAGGTGCTCTTTCTCGTTGGACGAAGCGACAAACAAGTCGTCAATGTAGCAGCGGACGAAATCCAATCCTCTGAGTACCTCATCCATGAATCTTTGGAATGTTTGGGTTGCATTGCGTAATCCAAATGGCATCATCGGAAATTCAAATAGTCCAAACGGCGTGATGAGAGCGGTTTTGTGGACGTCTCGTTCAGCAACTGGAATTTGATGATATGCGCGTTTAAGATCAATAGTGGAGAATATTGACTTACCTCTGATACTGCTTGTGATGTCGTGAATATGTGCCACAGGGTATTTGTCCGGTATTGTCATAGCATTCAGCCGCCGGTAGTCACCGCATGGCCTCCAGTCCCCAGTCTTCTTCTGGACCATGTGGAGAGGGCTGGCATACGGACTTTTCGACGGTCTGCAAATCCCTTGCTCGATCATTAGATCAATCTCAGCTTTAGCTATTTTAAGTTTATCTGGTGCTAATCTACGTGGGCGATCTGCTACCGGAGTTCCCCTTGTTTCTATATGATGCACTACCTGATGTTTGGCCTGTACATCGGTTCTGCGTGGCGTTGTTATATCAGGAAATTTCGCCAATAGCTTATGGTAGTCATTTTCATGTGTGACTGTTGCGATGCTGCTCATGCTCATGTGGATACTGCCCAGTATTTTGGTTCCGAAAGCCTCTTCAGTCAGGCACCTATTCCTGAGATCAACTACCAGACCATTTCTCTTCAAAAAATCTGCACCGATGATTGGTCGTTCCACTTCAGCTACATAAAACTCCCAAGTATATAGTTTCTTCAACCCCAGGTTAATGGTAAGCACTTTTGTCCCATAAGTCTTTATCGGTGATCCATTGGCAGCATATAATTTGTATTGAGACTCACTCACCGGTTGCTTACAAACCTTACAAGGTAGCACTGATACTTCTGCTCCTGTATCCACCAAGAATTGCATGCCATTCCTTTTGTCCGTAATGATGAGGCGGTTTGTTGTGTTTCCATCGTTCAACACCTCTACTGACGATGGTGGTTGGCGTTTCCCTGATGTTTAAACTGGCAATTGCCTTCGCACTTACGTGCTAGTCTTCCAAATCTCTTATGATAAAAACAAAACCTGTTGTTCGATGCTTCAGATCCCATGGCTGCATCAGCCCTTCTGAACTGGCTGAAATTATTCCGTTTGCGATTAACTGCCTCCACGGTATCTTCCAACGCTTCTGGTTGATCCTCTGTGTGGAGCCTGGCATGTGGTGCTAGCGAGGAAACTCGTGGCCTGGTTGCCTCATAGATGCGATCAGCTTGGAGTGCCAGTTTCGACAAATCCTTTTCTCCACTGGCCACTAAATGTAGCCTTACAACTTCTGGCATCTTTTCCAGAAACAGAAACCGCTGCGTAGCTTCACTATCTTGGTCCCCTGCGTACTGCTTCAAGCGAGCCAGGAACAAAGTAGGTTTGTCCTCGCCTAATTCCATGGAATGCAGGATGCGTTGCTTCTCCTCAGGTGATTCTTCGTGGAGACTAATCAGTCGTTCCTTAATTAAATTGTAGCTATTCTCTTCTGGGGCGGTGGTGATTAAATCTGCCACAAGATCGACCACGTGTGCCTCAAGGCCGACTATCAATCGACGAAATTTCGAGACGTTGTTAGTTATTCGGTCAATCTCGAATCCTGCTTCAACCTGGGCTATCCATGCCCTTACATTTCTCTTGTTGAAAGGTGGAACCTTTGCCACGCGGCACACGCTAACCTCTGGATCTTCGGCCATTTTCCGTTATTCGGCAAACTAATGAATTCACCTGCGTCGTATAGAATATTGTAATCTTCCTGGATCACGTCGGGGTCACCAAATGTGGTACACGCGCAGTACTCACAGGATTTGGGAAAATGATCACCACACAATACAACACAATAGTTATTTTTATTAAATGCCAACGCTACAGCTCTGGGCGCGCTGGATATCGAGAAGCTTCTCCCCTCTTGCTCTCGCCGCGGCACATCAAATTCTGAAGAGCGTCGCTTCTATCTACGCCACAGCATGATATGTGGCGCCATCTCTGAGAGAACGAGTGAACTTTCTCCGACAAAATAAATCTTAAAGTAATTCGAAAATCAGCTGTATCAGGCTGGTACAGATAAACTGCTATAGGGCACTTTCAAAAAATCCGTTTACTTTTTGCAACTTGTAGATGGAATGAAAGTAATGGCAGAGATAATGCAGCATAGCCAAAAAGGGGTACAGAAGTATAAGGTTGGAGGAGAAGGAGAAGGATGCTGTAAGGACGGAGGAGTGTAAGAAAGAGACAGAACTCATTCGTACTCTGGGATATTCGCATAGGGCAAAAGAATATCAACGTATATAAGTGTTACAAGATAATTTATTCAACAAATGCAATAATGATACAGTATACAAAGTACAGATGTACATATATAGTCCGCGAAAGATTAGTAATATCATTAGAAATATATTAAAATATATCACTACAATATTATATACGTGTGGTATGTTACATGGGCTAACACTTTGGACTTTTCTTTTTCCAAAAGACATTTTAAAAATTTAGTTTTTAAGGATATATTAGGAGGAGAGTGATGGAGATATAGGAAGGAATAGGAGATTCGAAAAGTGTATAAGTGTTACAAGATCCAATAATATTTAGTAAAAATTGAGGTGCTACACGGGTTGTCAAGTTGGCACTGCACTTTTTTAAAAATGTGTTAAAAATGTTTCAACAATAGGCTTTTTCAATAGTTCTTGAGAAGTTCTGTAGTTCCCGGTCTCGTTCTAAGGGTTGCTTTAGGAACCAGCGGTGAGTTGCGGAGAACCTCTGCCCGCCAAGCTACACGTTCGTGTTTACGTTTAGCTCGGCTACGATGGGATTCGCATTGTCGACGGAGGCGATGATCACAAAATCCTAATTCCAGATTCGCCGCTACGATTTGACGCCATGATTTTGCAGTTGCTTAAAATCGTAGCGTTGTGCACCTCCCTGCTCATCACTGCTTCCAACAAGTAAAGCCTCCTCTCTTCTCTACTTTTATTTCCCTGGCACATCTCCTCATTGGAGGAGGCAGCCATAAGGAAAGGAAGGAAGGTACTTTTATTTCTTTGTATTGACCATCGGTAGGCAACAAATCCGCTTATCAATAAATTTCAACAGTGGGTGGTTCGCCTAGCTTAATAATGAGAGTATACTAATTTCTATGAACTCCATGTATATCGTTAATTACAAAAATAATTCCTACGTAAGGTATTATCTTTGAGATAATAAGAAGGACAGATTCATTATTTAAAAAAAATTCGTATGACACATTGTTTAAACGAAGCTGTGAAAAAATGATGAGAAAATTTCTGTTTTTAATTAAAAAATCATCGTGGTTCTGATCGATGCAAAAGAAGTATCTTCTACAAATTTCGTCCACATTTATCACCTGGAAGCTGAGTTATCTCGAAAAAAAATATAGTTGTTGTAACAAGCAAAGTTTATCTATATGGTGCGTTTTTGGCTATTTCCATTCTATATATACAGGGTGTCCCAGAACTACTTGACCAACGGGGTATAGCGGTGTTCGGGAGGCACCACTGATCACGAAAATGACCTTCGTTTTGTCCGGAAGGTCATAGTTTTTAAATGGGAGCAGGTCAAAGTTGACCAATCAGAGAGAGGCGTCAAGAGAAATGTAGGCACCTACGAACTCTGAGTTTTCTTCTGTCGCATTTGTTTCTCGGTAGCTTGTTTCTTGTTTCTAATAGGCATGTCTTCGGCTGACGTCATCCTGCCCGAAGCCACCGAGAAACAAAAGCGAGGGAAGAAAACTCAGAGTTCGCAGGTGCCTACATTTTTCTTGACGCCTCCCTCTGATTGGTCAACTTTGACCTGCTCCCATTTAAAAACGATGACCTTCCGGACAAAAGGAAGGTCATTTTCGTGATCAGTGGTGCCTCCCGAACACCGCTATACCCCGTTGGTCAGGTAGTTCTGGGACACCCTGTATATATATTGTAAATTAGACGGTAGATAATTTTGAGATTTTGCACGCACAACCGTTAAGCCTCTGCCAAAATAATATACAAAGTGCAGATCTGTATTTTGGAATTGCTCCAGTGATCAAACCATCTTAATTGCAAGTATTTCTATCACCTGTACATACAATTGACACGTGGAAAATTGCTGATAAATTCATAAAACTAAAAGAAGAAAAAACATTTTCTTAACACGTGCATGAAAAAGGCCCTTTTTCATGCATTTAAAGTGAATGGAAAGTTGTTCATTTCGAGCGTGCAGGAGAGAATGATTCCCTCCCGCTCTTCAAAATTTTAAAAATTTTGTTAATTTTATTTATTTTTTTCAATATACCATTGTGATTGGAGTTGGGAAAAGAGTTGTGCACGATTCAAAATGCGCAACTTCCCATTTACTCTAAATACATAAAAAAGGGCCTTTACCTGCACTTGTCAAAAAAAGCACAGTGTGCAACTAGGGGAGGAGGACAATTTCTAGCTCGGGCGAGATTTGAGCACTCGTCTCCGTCTCGGGCGCCCTCGACTCCAACTCGTGCTTAAATCTCGCCCTCGCTAGAAATAGCACTTTTCCCCCCCTAGTTGCACAATATACTATTTTAACAGACGACCACACATCATTTCAGTCATTACTGTGCAAAATCAAGACGAAATAAATTAAGAAAGAATCGATAAAAATAGCTCCATCGGTTAACTCGTGACGTGCACCAAGACGATACAAACTTTTTGTCATAAACTACCAATAGTAATATACAAATCATGTTACAAGAAAATTGATTTTGTAGTGAAATATTAAAGCAACGACGATCCACGTTACCATCGCTGTTCACATAAGTTTAATCAATATTATTACTCTGCTTGAAAAACTAAATTTGTTAGAAAAAAAAAAGAAAATATTGACAGACACATGACTTAAACATTATAAGCCATTAAACATACTTACAGTCCTCAGTAGAAATATCACGATCAGTAGAAATATCACAAATGACACAAGGGGTGCCAATATAAAATTTGAAATGGATCAAGTTAAGAAATAGAAGTATGAAATAAAAAATTTTTTACAACATTGCGCACTTTTTCTTTATTAATCTTTTTCAAATATGCTCCTCTCGTTTCTTCTCGAAATCAACGCAATAATAAATCTATCGTAGAACCTCCACCGAATCCTTTCGTAGTAGAATAAAAATTTTGAATACAAGAATAACCGACGTCTACGATCGATAACATTTTCAGTTCACGATAGCACGTCGTGACAAAGTAATGATTGATTGCGTGACAATAAACTTTATAATTCTGCGTATGAAACATTCTCTGAGTAGCATCTCAAAGTGACACGCATACACCGCTTTGTGTATTTAATACACAAAGTAACAAATAACAGACGATACACGGATAAAATATATTAATTTTATAAATTATAACTCTAATAAATTTTGCTTGGCTGGATACACAGGCGCGAGGTTACGTTACATAATGACCTGTTAAAGAATATAAAAAGCCAGAATCCTTAACATCTCTGGATAATAGAGAGCCTTTATTAAAAAATTCTTAATAAATTTTAATCCTTTAAATTTAACAAAAAATGCTAACTCCTGAGAGATTCAATTGATTGTCAAGGATAACTGTCAGTTGTGTATTTATAACTTTCTTGTTCTTTTTGAAATATACGACGCAAACGTTAAATACAAATTATGTTGATCCACGTTTCATTTATTTTGACAGTGAAATTTGTTTGTCTTTAATCTTTCAATATTTGATCACGATCATGTTTAACAACGTGAATAATTAAACAAAAATTATCTTGTCAAGTTAAATCACGAGTATCGGGGAACGTATTTTTTTTTCCTTTTTGTTTTTCTCTCAGCCTTTCTTTGTCCTTTAAGGCACGTTCATAGCCTTCAACGATATTTAAAAAATTACACTCTACAATTACGATTAGTACGTTATAAAAATGTTTTTGTCTTGAAAAGAGGTGGGATTCGCTTTGTTGGACGTGCACCTTGATTTATATTGAATTGTTACGAATTAAAAAAAAATATAGAAAACGACTTTTTTCTAATGCGTACATACATATGTGTGAGAATAAAAAGCTGCTCTTGTCATTTGGTATATTAAATGCAGTATTAGACTGAGTCTCTTGTGATATGAATTCATAAATTATTGAGTTGACCTATAATTTATGTTCCATGTATTAGTAGAGTTTACGTGAAACATATATTGGGGAAAAACTTAATAAATTCTGTTTTAAATCTTAGCGCGAAAAAGGCCTATGCAAATTCATTTTTATCTTGCAAAAGACATGATTCATGATAATGCCAGTTTTAATGGAATGCCCATTGTTAACGAGACTGTGGTATTATATAGGAAATAAATAATTTGTATATATTTTACGCTTACCGATAACCACTATCGGTATCCATGATACGTATCTTCATAATACGTCATTTTGACTATTGGAATTCATTTGCATCTCCATTTTGTAAGTAAAACTAAAATTCATTTTCTACGAAAACTAAAGGAAAGTGTGCTACGGTAATTAAAATTTTGGGTAGAAACGAATCTCCAATGTGTAACTTTGAATTTCAAAAATTCGCTCCTTTCAGTTTTCACTGTTTTATACGAATATTTGCATGAGTTAAGTTTGAATGTAAATGTGAATGAATGTCGGTGCTAATACTTTGAATTTTCTGCGCGAATATTGCTACATAATTTTCAAGGCTTTTACTAGCTGTAAGTTTATATTTAACATATTTACATATGAATGATATTTTCTATGTAATATAAATATATATTAAGCTCGTCTTTAATCCTTTATCGATGAAATTTTTCAATTGATATCAACTTTGCATGTAGGAATTTTCACGAATTTATAACGTGCAAGCCGTGTAAATTGAATTGCGATAACAATATGAGTGATTTGAATAAAGGTAATAAAATATAAAAGCAATTATTGAATATATAATAAATCAAAATACATTAACCCCACCAGTACAGGATTAAAGAATGGCTTACAATTTCCTAATATTTGTAATTGAGAGTGGAAGTAATTTTTAAACAGATAGAACGTATTATACAATTACATGATTACTTTCTGTTATTTCTTAACGCCACTCTCGAGATTTCAAAATTAAAAAGTCTCGAAGAGCCATTCAAGTTAAAGTACAAAGCTCGATGGATTCGAGCCAATTCGATTTTAAACCCACTGTTTAAACAATGATAAAATTATTAACTGTAAACAAATTCACGCAATTCATTTTCTATAAAATAATTACTAGAACAATGTAAAGAGAATTCTAAACTCGACTAATCCAATTTCGGTATTCGCTCGTAAGTTCTTCTGTACAAGGAATCAATGCTACGCAAGTAAAATGTTCCTGGGAACATTTTTTCGATATTTGCACTTGGCTCATATGGAACTGTATGACAATTTTTTTCACGCAACTCTAAAATTCTCGTATACTCGTCGGGCGTGACACGTTCTCTGGATTCTAGCTGAGGCTTTACGTATGATAGAGTGGATATCATTTTTTGAAGAGCTGAACCTGGGCTAATGTCTTTGGTTATTGTCAAGGAATACATACTCGACGCAAATCCGGAGCCATACGAGAAAATACCCACTTTGTTACCTGCTAATTGATCTATTGGTTTATTAATTAACAATGAAACTAATCCAGAATAAACAGAGGGTGTGTACATATTGCCAACTAGATTTGATACGAAAAGACTTGGCTGTGTTTTTTCAGCGAATTGTGTTTTACTTAGGTTTATGAAAGCCTTTTCAATGTCCCTGTCAAAGTAAGTCTCTTCTAATTTGGCATCGTGGAACTTCTTTAAATCAGAGAGCTCTTCGGAGATCTTCTCTTTGGGTGTATTAAGAAAATCTACAAAGGCTAATCTAGCGAATGACTTTTGTACCAGTTTACCATATGGCGAATGGAAAAGTAATGCATCAAAGGTGTTGAGTGAAACAGTTTCCCCAGGATGCTTTTTTTCTGTTTTCAAGCAATACCTACGATAACACTCATCTAGAGCGCCAAAGTAGCACTGGATTGATAACTTTCCATCTACAACAGGATACTCAGAGCGTAAATCTGGTTTATAAAAGTCATAGGTATGACGCATACAGGATGCTCTTATACCTTGATCAAACACTAATGGTGCATTAGGTCCTATAGCCATAGCAATTGCACCTGCTCCTCCAGTAGGCCTTGCATTTCCACTCGCATAAACTGCATTGTCAGCTGCAACTACTATAGCCAATCGGCCATCCCATGAACTGCTTTCTACCCATGCAATTGCATTAAACAATGCTGCAGTACCGCCATAACAGGCATTTGTAGAATCTACACCTTCAATATCCGTACAACCCAGTGGCTCAAATAATTGCATAAGAACAGTCTTCACAGATTTACTCTTATCAAGAATAGTTTCTGTACCAACTTCCAGTCTACCAACATCCTGAGGTTTTATATTATTCCTATCCAGCAATCGCTGCAGTACTGTCAAGCAAAGTGAATTGATGTCTTCACGGTCATTGCAGAATCCCATCTTCGACTGGCCCAATCCAACAGTATACTTTCCAGCAGCCACCCCATCGAACTTCTCCAAATCAACTTGATCGACATACTGTGCTGGAAAGTATATCTCCAGAGCCTTGATTCCAATATCTTTTGGCCATGCCATGTCTTTGCTTCTTTATTCTACAACAGAAATCACTTGAAAAGGTCAAATTTATCCCTTCAAATGCATACCTCCATCAACCAATAAATTCCAGTAAAAGTAAGACTAATAAAGTTTCTATTTTAATAAAAAATTTGAACTCACCAACAGGCTTAGACGTTCAGGAATACCAGCATACACTACTTTCTTCCAAGCAAACAAATCATCAAGAATTAGTAAGTAAACTAGCAATTTACGTAACCCGCACAGCAGTATTCACTTCAAACTTGAATTGAAATTTAAATACTTTCGCTAAAACGACAGCATTCAACAAGCGTAGAAATAACCTCGATATTTTACGTCTTTTCAATAATAAATACTCAGCAACACGTACCACTATTTCTTTAAGGAAATTCTTCAGTAATTGTTCACCGGTCAACGAGCAGCAATGTGTAGGGGAAAGAGAAGCGCGTGCGACCAGTACTAAATTGAGGTTAGAAGTGAAACTTCAAAGTGAAAATCACGGTCAGTGGGCAAGTATCCCTACTCCGCGGGGCGTCAATTAATTTACGTGCTTTTATATTCGAAATTCCTTAACTTCCTAGTGCTAGCACGCAAATTCCTTCGTCGCACCTTTTCACCCAACCTTCCTCATGGAAGTACCGTCTTCGACTAACAGTTAAGCAAATCGTGAGAACCGACGTCGACGCCGCCGCGTCTCGACGCCTGTTGCGAAACGCGTATATTTTCTTTTCCTATGAGCGCAGGAACGTGGGAGAAAAAAATAATTGTACAGCAACCCCCATCCATGTAATTTATAACTTCATAGAACTACAAAATTTATGGGGTTAACACAATATTGATTTAACATTCAATTTTTCAATTTATTGCCTAATTCAATCTATCGTCAATGTTTTACGTTTTATTCACAAATAATTTATTACAGGTCAAAAGTATTACTGATTTTTTCGCGTCACATTTTTACTTCTCATTTTCAGAAAATGTTTTTATAATTAGTGTCTTTTTATATCAAGCATTTGTTATTATCTCAAATTTTTTAATTAACATTGCAGAGCAGACCTGTTGAGAAAGTTAAATGTTATTAAAAGTCAAGAAATATATTTACTTCTTTTTTTTTAATGTAAATCATTGATAACGTAATGGCGCGATGGGTTATTATTAAAAAAACTGAATGTCAAGAAGATGTAATAAATTTCCAATAAAAAAACAGTTCATCATGTATACATATACATAACAATAACATAGAGGACCTTCGACATAAAGTCACTGAAACATGTAATGAATTATTAACCACTAAAAAAAAAAAGAATCACTGACATCCGTCAAATAAATCAAAATAAAAATTAAAAATTATTCGACACTTGTTAATTATTAAACAACGATTATCACCTAAGAAAGATTATTACGTGGGACTATAAAAATAATCAGAAGCAAAGAAGCCACTATAGAGAAGAATTAAATTGAACTACAGTCGACCACGCTGCAGTGAAAATGGGCTACACGTCATAATTGAACAGTTGACCTACTTAATCCTTAGAAGAAGAAAAGGAAGATAGTATTCATCCCATAAAAATATAATTTAAAGAATTCGATAACAACAAAATTATTAGTTCAAAATTGAAAAAAAAAATTATTATGAACAATTACGATTCAACATCAATCAAGATATAATTATTATAATTGAAAATAAATACAAATGACTTAACAATAAAAATAAAATGTTCGTCCACGTAATTATTATTAATATACATATTCCCCATTAGACCCAACAGAAAAGAAAAAGATTGCACAGCACGAACCAACACGTATCCAATTCACACATACATATATCTAAGGTCAAAGTTCACGAACATTTAGGATTCATTTATTTGACTTCTCAACAATCGAACGGTCGTTTGACCCGTTAGTTTCAAAAAACGAAACACAATGAGCCGTAAGCATTGTCGCTATTTAAATTTCCAACAAAATAAAACCGTTATCTCAACGAAATGCATATGCAAATGCGCTCGGAGTAAGCAGGGACTGCATAACACGGCAAGGATCATATCAGTTAGAAAACATGACGTCAAACGTTCAAAAGTATTTTCGCGACTATAACCTAAACTAATTTCATTATCAAGAGGTCAAAGATTGTTATCTGACTATACAAAATTGAGTAAATATAGGTTACGGGCAGTCCGTCTAATACGAAATCCACGCTGCACTTAACTGTTCGCAAGAAAACTATTTGAAATGTAAAAATTCATATGACCCATAACGGTCAGCCTGTTACAGATGTTAGTCAACACGTAGTAGGTAGGTCGTAAAGAAATTTAAATAATTCTACAAGTCGAATATCCACTCAATATCAAACTTGAAGTCACCTGCAACGTACAAGAGATTAAAAATGTGGGTCGTTGTGGCGCTTTCAATTCGTAATAATCGAACTTCCACCGAACATCTCGATTTAGGGTGTGTTCCATAACACACTGTAAGCACTGGCAGTACTGTAAAATGTGTTCCGAAATTCGTTGCAGTATACTAGTTTTAGTAGCGCGAAATTATTATTTGAATTTTTTGTGCCTCGTACCTTGCTAAGCTCCATGCTGCGGTTACTACGGCCCCAGAGGTGAGGCAGATTCATACTTATAAAATGGCAGCATCCATGGTAGAAATAGCGTTAATCGACACGCAGACGAATATTGAATATAAAATTATCTTCTATTATTTTTTAAAATATATAATAGTATGCCAAGCCATTTAATGACTGACACCTCGTAACTGTAATTTTTCCACCATGATTCATGTATGTACTTACTATACCATTCCGTTTTACTGTGCTACCAGTGCTTCATACTACGTCACATCATTTTGGAACACTTTCACAGCATACTTTATCAGCGCCATGCTCTAAGTGCTTACAGTGTGTTACGGAACACACCCTTAATGTATTCGTGATGACGCGGCGGTTACATTTTCACATCGGAATAATTCCTGTCCAGCCGGTAATGTAGGGATTCCAATTATCTAGTTCTAACAAAAAGACGTTACAAATAGAGTTGTGACTAGG
This sequence comes from Cephus spinipes, assembly GCA_963971525.1. NCBI lineage: Eukaryota > Metazoa > Arthropoda > Insecta > Hymenoptera > Cephidae > Cephus > Cephus spinipes. The sequence continues at coordinate 15,755,363 of OZ020578.1, forward strand.
ATAAGTAATAAAAATCGAGAGCCCTTGCCTTTTTATAGATAATTTACTCGGTACATAATCATAATAATTATTATATAATATAATCGTGGTTGAATTATTACAATTTCTCTATAAGTAGCGGCGGCAGCTTTGTTTTCGTCTGGCACGGCAAAATATAATTTCTATTTTATTTCATCTTTTTTTTACTCTCGTCTTTCATGCTTTCTGTCATAATTATTATTATTCCTTCACTCTTTCTCTCTCTCTTTTTCGTTTTCACACACAGACACGCTCTCATACACACACACGCGTAATATAGTCAGACTCGTACGGCGCATATTATACTTACGTCAGATAAAACAAAATTATGTCGATTAACGCATTATAATTTTGTTTCATTTTTTTTTTCTTTTTGTTTTACTTCACCGTATAAACATTAAGTATAAGCATTGTCGATAAAAATACACACAGTACTCGATACTTCAATTTTTTGTTTGTTTTTTGCGGATGGATATATATATATATATATATATGTATATAATATATACTTATGCTAACTAACACGAAAACGTATAAACAATTCTTTTTTTTCACTGTAAAATACAAATAAATGTATTACGAACTTGTACATATGTTATATGCGTAATTAAATAGTTGGACAATACTTTTTTTTTCCCCTCTAACGTTCAAGAGCAGTGGGTAAGTTTAGAAGGTTTTATAGTGAAAAAAAAATTGAAGGAAATATTTTTCCAAATTACGCGGCACACTCATGCATTGCTCTCACGGCTTAATACACATAATGCTTTATACGTTTATTCTCGATTTGCGATTCAAAAGAAAAATGCATTGTTATGTGGATAACGCTAATATGTGAATCATATGGGATATCAGATACAAAGTCGGATGAGCGAAATTTATTAAGTACAGTGGTACGAGATGATTTCGTGACGGTTTTATTATTTCATTAATGGTGGCTGGTAGTAAGGCTACTACTTGACTTAAGATCAAATTAATTATGATGATCGTCGCGACATTGATGAAGTTTACAATGACGCTTAAATTAGTTGCGCATTTAATACTTGCGTGAAATAATTTATTGCGACCCCTTCTTTTGTATTCACGTATGTTAATTGAATTTACATCGTTACATCGACAAAATGCGGAAAATATATAAATTTTGGACATTGATTAAAAAAAAAAATAATTGTCCGGTGAAGAAATTTTGGTTATATAAAGTATACACGATTTGTAATAATTGTCTGAAGAACGTTTGCCAAAATCTTTGAATTTCACAAACGTTACGATTAAATAAGAATTATCGCAATATTCTCGATTAACAAATGCAGATATTAATTTAATATCGTGAATTAATGTTTCTACTGCTTCCTTTAACGAATCCTTTCCATTTAGTCCGCTATGTCAAGTGGGTTAGTTTTTGTTGTCGCCACGAGATGGCAGAACTAGCGCGGAAAGGCGAAAGGTGCTACTCTGCAAAATTTCAACGAAACAAACGAAATAACTCAAAATGAGTTTTCCACTAATATCAAATACTCGGTCGTCGAGTTATATGTATTATGTCATAAAATCTGATTGATACGACAGCGCTGTCACTCTCCTTCGAGAACATTAGCGTTGTGCGCACTCTGGTGGGATTGCGCGGAATTCTGATCGTCAATAATATAACACGCTGATCATTCATTAAATTTAAATCTTAGTGTATACGATAGATATCCGCGCCGGTGCGAAGCGTCGCGACGGCGACCAGCTAGAAAAATTGCGTAGAAAATAGGAATGTGGCAAACGGCCCTCTTATGGAACGAAATCGCGCTTCGTTAAGTTACAAAAACATACGTACTTCTCTTGCGGATGTTCACTTAACTCAGCTACATTGCCATTGTCCAACGGGGGCCGTGCGCGCATGGCGTTACAAAATCGTTCACACTCATCTCGTCTTGGCACAAAAGTAGCTTAATTATATTAGATCCACATCCGGTGATGAATATAATATTATTTTTAGAAGAAAATTTTTATGAGCAGAACTACAGTGGCTTTGTATTTCTCTTCCGTCGCGTTTGAATAGCGCGCGCCAATTTGTCAAATGATTACTGCGCAACTTGCGCGCGCAGCTATGACAAATACCGTTTGGATTTCAAACTTTGCGCTTTTCGTATTACTTTTTTCTTAATTCTTTGCCACGGTTACCTACTAAACTTCTTGGCGCGTTTTAATATCGATAACTTATGCTTACACGATCAAGCTTATGTTTATACTTTATACTCTCGTCACGTTTATATATAAATTTATGTATATGCAAATATATATATATACGTATGTGCACGATAGACATAATAGATATAGTTATACATGCACATACGTATTTAGATATATAAATATATGGCTAATGCTTCGTCGTAATCATGTCTACCTTGATACTTGAAACTTAAGGTTTAAATTTAGGTTACAAGATGCAAAACGTGATTCTCTCTTTGTCTTTCGACATTCTCTCGTCAAACTTCGCGATTTTCTTACGGATGGAAATTCGAACAAAGCGAATGCATAATCAAGAAATGATAAAGAAATAGCGAAGATTTTTTTAATATCCGTTTTCACGATGCGGTAATTATGCGTTTTACAAAGTCAATAAAACTATAATACACGAGTCACAATTTGCAAATTACTAATGTGATGCAAATTGTCAATTGTTTCATGTGGATATTGACAAATGACATTAATATGCTAATATCCGATCGAACGGAACAAAGAAATTGTTGTTGGTTATCTCTGTTGTTCGAACGCTCTGGCATCTTCACGAAGAAACATGAATCTCGGGAATATCTCGTTCGTTTGATGAATTTTTAAGATTTATCGGCATATTTCACAAATTCCATTAAGGACAGCAAAATGTCTATTATCCATTACCTCCTTCGTTCCTTACCCCCCTCCCCCGTTTTTCTCCCAGAATCTCGTAATCATCTTTATCTTTATTTCACATTTGTCACGACCAACGAATTAGAAGAGGCCCTTCTTCTTGTTCTTTTTGTCCTTGCCATCGACGGCCCTGAAATAAAAAATCACATGAAACTCACCCGCTAGTACCGATTTTACACTTACAGGTTAATACTGGCTGTAAGTCGCCAGGTGGCAGCACAAATAACGTTAACGATCGTCGATAAGGCAGATTTTCAATTTGAACGTGAAAATTTTTACATGGTTTAATTTATCTCATAATAATGTAGAATTTCTATAATGAAAATGCTTCTTTTACTTTTCTTTTTCTATGGTAAATTCCATTTGCAACTTTCTGCTGCCACCCAACGGATTTAGCAAAAAAAGCTTACTACAGCCAACGTTGTGTCTATTCAAAATGGACAATACGCTGTCGTTAGTGATGAAAGATTGATTGAGATTCCGTGAGTAATACATTTAAATAAAACAGGTCATTCCAAGTGATTTGTAATATAAAATACACAGAATTCCTCTGTAGTTACTAATTTTAGTCAAAGTTTATAGACACATATCCCACTCTAAACATGGATAATATGACCTGATTTATTCGCAGCCTCTATCGCGTAATAAGGAAACTACTAATTATGGACCTTGATGATTATCGTCGCCGAAAGACACCTGATAATTCTTTAAGCTTACCGTTTTTCCATGACAACCAACCCATAGTATTTACTAACAATTTACAAAAATAATGTATCGTCAACAAAGATACATTGGTTTTTTTTTTTATTAAAAAAAAGTGAACAAAATCAAAGATTAAACAATTTTAGCAATTCGAATAAAATTGACGTCTCGTTATACACTGTCACGGGGCTTCGATGAGAACATCAAACACATGCACACATCGAGAGACAACAACGCGTACACAGACGTCATGCTGGCGAAAAATTACTTCACGCGAGTTACGATGAGAAATTAAAAAAAAAAAAAACATTTAAAAAAGGTAGAGCCTCATGCCAGTCTGCAATTACGTAGCGACTATGTATTACGGTACGTATGTGTAAAAAAAATTGCGCGAGCGAAAAAAACAGGCGGCAGAAGTCGCGCGCAGAAGCTCGTTCGCCGCTGATGACAGACACAAAGCGTATGAAGTGTACGGTAGCGCCGCGACGCCACAAAGCCACGATTTGCGAATGTCCTATGGGGCGCGAAACGAAGGTTACAAAGCTTCGGCTCTCTCTCTCTCTCTCTCTCTCTCTCTCTCTCTATCTCTCTCTCTCTCTCTCTGGCTCTTGCATTCAAAAAAAAAAGCTTGCAGTCTCACTCCTGGCAAAGAACCGGAAAACGCAAACTGAAAAATATGCATGAGGACGAAGAATGGTTAGTAAAATGACGTAAGACAAGCATTACGTTTATTTGCGAATGATGAAATTAACAAATTTATAAATCAATTGGTTAGTAGTATTTAGTAAATAATGAGATGATACTTTTCTTTCTCCTCTGTCAAGCTGTCAATCTTTTTGTCAATCAAAAAACACACTGACACTGTGTCTAACCGCTGTCTCTAACTTCGCAACGTTTAGTACTATCTGTCTCTATCTCTCTCTATCTCTATCTCTGTCAGACCTTCTGTCACTGCGTTTCTCTTGGCAGGAGACAAAGCATGGACAGAAGAGTAGAACGATGAAGTAAATTGAAAAATAAAAAAGGCAAAATTAAAATGAGTTATTTTTCATCTACCGCTCGGCCTTTTATATTTAAAAAAAGCCAGCAAGGCCTCGACACTACGTACAATACTGAAAGTTCGTACGGCAAACGAAATTTTTTCCTTTATTCTTTTTTTAATCGGACAGCTTGTTCAGAGTTTACAATAAAGATGTCACTATTCTACTAAGAGCGTCCGTTGACGTTGCTCGACTAAAAAAAAAGTCGATTAATTTTAAAAAAAAAAGAAGTACGAACTAACGATCGTACAAAAAATACAATATATCCTGCGATCTTAAGAAGCATGATCGTAGTGCCATCTAGCGGGCTCTTGTATAAACTAATGTTTGTTCTAATTAATTATCGGCGAAATTTTCCTTCATTCTACGAGTAACATAACTTTCTTCGTGTCCCGACGGTGCCTCGGGATTCTTTCGTAACACTAAACCCGATTGGATCATGAAAACTATATTCCGAACGAAATCAGGTGATCGAACAATTTTTTTTTTTTTTTTTAAACTAAATTAACACGATAACCACAAAAACTTCATGGACACTGACATCCGGCGCAGTCTTCCGTGTACTTAATGCCTGCACACGAGGATTCGAGAACGCATTCGAAATAAGATGCATTTTTGAAAAATTCAAAATCAAACAAAAAAAGTGCGATAAGGATTAAAAAAAAAACATTTTTCTTTCTTGCCGAAATATTCAACTACAAAATGGCACTGGTAACCATCTTTTTGTATACGCGGTCAGACGTAGTTTTCTAAACGTTCAGAAGAAAAAATGTTAAATGAAAAAAAGGAGATCGAACGCTTAATTTGTAAAAAAAACAACCAAAGTCCTCGTGCACAGATCTCGCGTTTACATTGTTCTAGTTTTTTTTTTTTTTTTTTTTCTAATGTAAGAATCGACGTCATTTTTATTTCACTAAAAAAAAAGTAATCCCGTGCACCGTCACTTCGCATCTGAGACCAACTACTTTACGATCCTACTACGGGTGTTCGGGATGCTGTATGACAAGCTGTATCTGTGTGGGGTTGTCTTGAGGTGATTTGAAACTGGTGTGACGACGTAGAAGATTTCCTATCCCTCGGGACCCCCTCAATGTACCCCCGCCACCTCCAGATCCCTCGGACGACACGGATCCCGTCCTAAATCAGGGACACCCCGATATCGTATACAGAGCACAAACAAACACAGATAGATGGCTAGATAGAATATATGTATATAACAGGTAGATATAGATAGACAGTCAAACAGACAGATAGACAAAGATAAAATGCATAGATGGCGTGGAGGCCGTAATTTTTGAATTAATTAAAACTAATAAGCGTATGACGTAATTGTAAGGAAAACAAAAATTAATGCACAAATTTTAAATTCGATCCTCTGTAATTCGCGATTAGCAAAGCGTCGCCATTCCCAGGAAGTCTTTTTTTTTCATAGGGCATTTATATCAACCCCCTCCCGCCCCCCTCCCACCTTCTTATCCAGCTGTTCCAAGAGAACAAAGAAACGAAGCATTCGAGGAGTACAGAGTCATTCGTTCGAACGGAGTACATGTAGGTTGAATATCTGTGATACGGATGACTGGATTAATCTTTCTTTGCCGAAAATAGGAAAGCACGTGATGCATTAAAAAAAAAATATTTTTTTTTAAATTTGGGAACTTGGGTAGCACAAAAATCAATGGAACGGGGCAATGCCGTTTGATCGTGACAAATGGTTAATGTGCTCAGTGTTATGAAATCGAAAGAAGTAAAAGAGAAAGAATAGGTGATCGATCAAAAAAAAAGGTATGACAATTTTTTACCGATGATCGTGATAACGGCTGACGGAAATTGCGAATTCGTATGTTTTCGGCATTCGCCCACTATTCTTTTGTGCTTTGCTCTGTGCGATAGTAGATGAAAAAGAGGGAAAAGAATGAAAATGAAAAAAAAAAATTGGAAGAATCGTATGAAAAATTCGAATAAAGAAACGCGCCATCTATGTATTGCGTACGCATAGGCCAAATATAAATAAAATTTTTTTTGTTATCACTTGCCTTTTCAGAAATCGGAAAAAATGGCTGCGTGCATTGAAAGAGAAGAGGAAGAGAATGAAGACCATGAAAAAAAAAAAGATAGAAAAGTTATAACCTCTGAAGTGTTGCACAGAGAGCTATACTGGTTAAACTTGTACCAAGACGACGGTTACTCGTCGTGACGTCACGCGACTGGCACGAAATAAATAAGTCATTTACAGCAAAGACAACAGTGCACAATATTCAGATAGAAACAATGACTTTTTATACTCTGTTACACTAGCAAAAGACAATTTGTATGATCAAACATGGCGGACGAGGCAAGTGACGCGTTCGTTACAAAATCATTGAAACGACTGGTGCGAAAGTATTGCGTCTGCGCGAGCTGCACATAATTGTACGTAAAACGAAACTGAAGACTATGCATTTACTCTCAACGCTGTCATTCGATCTCAAAACATAAGGTAGGTTTAATTTATTAAAAAGGCAGTTAATTGAAAAGGCAGATATCAAAAATACATCAGTTAATTTTACATTGTTCGTTAACTCGTACCGAGAATCACGAAAAAAAATCATCCATTAGATATTTACAGTTCGCAAGATAATAGTTACTGGCATTAATTACTTTGATTGCAAAATGACGTCACGAAAAAAATTTCTCGATCGGATCAACGAAAAGCCAAAGATTTTGCCATAAAACTGAAAGAAATATAAAAAAAGCAGGAGAAGGGAAGTCTGAGAAATTTGGGTCGTTGTCCCGAGTAAAATACGAGAAACATCACCAGACTCTAAATAGGAAACAAAATGGCTACACAGGGTAAATGACCGCGATTGCTTTCAAGGTATGCACAACATTAACGTTTAACATTTAGTATAAACTTTTACAATTGTCACCAAGCTTTACGTCCCTAGGGAATTTCTACGTATGCTAGTAAAAGAGTCAAATTAGTCTAAAGCCAAGAGAGAAAGTGAGATTTCAAACGTTTCGTCCATTAACCATCTGTCTTGTATGTCGTACTTGGTGCTGTCACTGTTTTCTATTATTATTTTCAAAGTTGCAGGCAAATGATATGCAGGTACACTCGAGATCAAAAATAGCACAGAAAGGATATAATTCAGTTGTGAAATAACGTTTGAAATATATTTGCAAACGCCATTATTATTTCAAAGAACTTTGTGGTGTTCCAGTAATAAAAAATATTCCAGCTATACGAATCTTGTGTAGCAAGAAACCAGCATGTGGTTATAATATAAAAAGATATTATAGAAATATAATTATTTATTATAATCAACAGCATGCTCTTGAATAAGCAAGGGATGAAGTTGATCCATAAAGTCTAACTGTGCATTAAAATTTTTTTTGTTCAACAGATAAAGTCATAAGTCTTGTACGCGTGTCCCCACTCTCACCTCCTCTCCACAATTAATCCTCAAAAGCATACTAATGAAGGCCCTCTGATTATTTATTATTAATGACTTCCTGGGAGTAGACGCATAACCTCTAACAGAAGGTAATCAGCCCTGAGGGGCAATCAAATGCTTGTCAAACTAATGAGGATAACAGGGATGTAGGAACGGGACTAATTCCAAAAAGCAAAAATAACTTAAAAGGGTTTTGCCAGCATTGTGTTACATGGATTCCACGTTACAGGGATTTGTACACTTAATAAATTGTCGTCTCGACGTTAACGTCACAATCTCAAACGTCCATGCTCGTTAAACGTGATTGACTAGTTGAAAATGTAAGAAAATGTTCCAATCATAGGAAACAATTGCACTCAGTTTAAATGTAATTGGTTGGAGTATCAGTTGCGTATTGAAACGTTTTTACAGATATAAAAAATAAAAATCCATCTGAAATCAAACGAAACAGATCTGTTAAATTGTATAATTGAATATTTAGTATTGGAACACGATCATTGTTTTTGTACGAGGTCAGTGGATTAACGTCAATAAGGATCAATCAAACATGCGACACCAGAGAAGCTTTCTCGTACTTACGTTGACAGTTAATCAAAAACTGTTCATCAGCTGCGAACGTGATAGATAATTGTTCTTGTTCGAAGACACAGAGAGAAGAGACTGACAGCGATAAGAAAGAAACAGCAAAGGAGTGACGAGATGCGACAGTAGCGACGAGAACGACGGTATCACAAAATTCCCATTTTAGGTAAACACGACGAAAGGACAGGGAGGGAAAAACAACGTATGAAAGACACTTAACAAGAAAATCTACATTCATTTCTGGTCGAAAGCGACGTCATGGTACTACTCACTCTTTCGAATTGGCTTCCAGACTGCGTCTGCGCAATTCCTCGAGGCTGTGACCGGTTTGTTGTTCCCAGGTCGATTTTTCAGCCTCGAATGCACGTCTCTTATCTTCTAGTTCGCGAACTTGTTGCTCCAGAGAGCGTCGCATCTGCTCGTGCCTTCTTTGTAGCTGAAATGGGAGGAAAGAAATAAGAATTTTGTTACCAAGAGGTGACAGTGTGAAAATGAATTTTTTTTCCTACAAAAGAAAAATTTACTCACGTCAGCCTCGGAATCCTTGAGCTTCTGCTTTTTCTCACGCACCTTCATCTCGAATACTTGCTCCATTTCAGTCTCCATCTTCTTCATCTTCGTGTCGTGCTCCCGCTTCTCCTCCTCAAGCTGTGCCAATGGATTCCTGCGCAGAAATTTATACATACGTTAATACCAGATAGGAACACTGCGCCATCTATCTTTTATTTATTACACCATCTACGATCATTAACCACTGATTTGACGGAAGCGACATGTAATTCAGAAGTCTGAAATATTCGAATTCAAACAATTACTGGCTGCATATAGTGAAGACGCTCGTATCGAGCAGTTTGAATTAAAATTTTTTGTAAAAACTTCAAATTCAAAGTTGTAGACAGAGAATTTCAATACACTATACAACAGTTTCACGAGAAGAGCGTTCTAGTTTTGTTAAGTGTTACGCTGTGGCAAGGGGACGAGGATACAAAGTTACGAAGAGTAGAGAGAATATTGGTAAAGAGATGAGACCAATGCGAAAGAGAAGATGAAAAATAAAAAAAAAACGAAACAAAAAAATCGTCAAGGCAGCAAGCAAATGCGAAAGAAATACTAAAACGTAGCAAGGACTGTGCGGTGGTGAATTGCGGATAGTAGAGAACAAAGAGACGTAAAGTTATAGAGGGTGTTCCAAAGAGATTAAAGATATATTACTTCCACTGTTTCTTCAACAGATAAACAGTAGAGCGAATATTTGCCGTTCAACGCAACACACACGGAATTAACGTTGGCTTTTTAGCTCGTACGATTATATTTTTAATAAAGTTCATCTAATACAGGTAAACAGATAGATAATAAGAATGACAAGACTTGTGCACACAAAACCGTATTACGTAGTTCTCAGCCTTAGCAAAGGACTTACCACACCGTCATGAAACTGTTCATCACTCCTGGAGGGCACAAACTGACCAATAAGAAACCATCATTAAAATACGTTCAGCCGAGTGACAAAGTTCAAGAAAATATATATAAATATCGTTCGCGGGACTCGTGTCTACCTTACCGCACAAATCTCTATGTCGTATCGCTCGGCAGCCCTCGAGTTTCAAAATTTTTACTTGCAGAGGTAGTTTTCTTTTTTTTTTTGACTATACCCTCGTTTAGTTTGCATGCACAAGCTTTATTCCTATCGATTATTCACTCTGCCAAATACTCTTGTATCGCCCTGACCCCTCACACACCCCCCCCCCCCCCACCCAGTAACCCGCGTCACGCTAATGTGAGAAAAATAAAGAATTAATAAAATACTACCTTCGTATCCCTTGTCTATAATGGTTACTTTCGTAGAGTGATTTCTTTGTTTCTCTGTTAACCCCTAGGCATGGATTTTTGAAAGTACAAGAAAAAAGAGAAAAAAAAACCACTCCGAGTACTGCGCGCGCACGGATTCTCCCAAAAATAAGCATTGATGATTTTCTATTGCGATTAGTACGACGTCGCGCAGACAGAACGCGCAAGCGACAACTTCATCGTCAAGGAAGTAGAAGGCGGAGAGTAGAAGAGAGTAGAGTGTGCGTGAAGAGTAGAGTTCGAGCGAGAATTAGAACGCCCCGTGAATGTTTCTTTTTTTTTTCTTTTTGCTTTTGACTTTTCACTCACTTGTTGGAAATTCTCGTGGGTTTTCCATCAACACCAAGACCCGCCAGTGTGCGGCATCGGAAGTTCTCATAGTGAACGTTATTCGTGACGTCCTTGAGATCCTGAAGATGCGTCCTGATCACCATGTTCCTCAAGGCTATGAAGTCGCAGTGTTCCAGGTTCTCCACTGTCACGCAAAAACGAAAAATATGTTTAACGATCGAATTGTCGAAATACACAAAATAAAGGTGCACGACGTAATGGCTTTCTAGAGCCAATAACAATCTCTTTCCCTCATTATGATCATGAATAAATAGTAACGAAGGTACGTCGTACCTTCCGCAACTCCCCAGGGATACTTCCGGCCTCGAACTTTCTTTCCATCCTGTTCCACAACAGTATTTGCACCAACAACAGCAAACGGTACCCTGTCCCTCAGGACCTTGTGGAGTTTGCTCTCCTCCTCTTCCTCGACCTCTGGGAACTCGTAGATTTTGATTTTGTGCTGGGCAATCTCGTTTAGAATCTAAAGGAAGTAAAAAGATCAATCGGTGGGTCAACGAGACGTATGAAGTTACTAGGAATCGACTAAGAGAAAAATAATAAGGTCATCCAATGTTCGTTATAGTTTTCTTAATAACTTACTTGTTTTTTAAAATGAGCGCACTCGTCAGGTGTCATGGTATCAGCCTTGGCGATAACAGGAATGATGTTGACCTTGTCGTGGAGTCGCTGCATGAATTCAACGTCGAGAGGCTTAAGGCCGTGTCCAGAAGGTGCGACAAAGTAAAGACAACAGTGAACGCGACTGTCGGGTATTTGTCGCCTGACAACCCGGGATTCCGCATTCAAAAATTCCTCGTATTTGGATTCAATGTATTCGATTACGGGAACCCAGCTGGAACGTAACCAAGAGAAAATATTTATTCAGAAGCTCCCACCGGAAGTTAAAGAAGCAATGAAAATTCATCAGCCTCGTTAAATTTCACCAACCAATTGCTATTGTCGACGGCATCGCCAAATCCTGGTGTGTCCACAACAGTCAGGGTAAGATTTACACCATTTTCCTTGAGGAGGACCTTGCTCGTTTCAACTGCGACTGTCTTCTTGACCCTGAGACTTGGTCCAGGATATTCCGCGCTGTAGATGTCCGACAGGAACATGGAATTGATCAGGGTTGACTTGCCAAGCCCGGATTCGCCTGTAAAATGAAAATTTCAAAAATTTCAATAAAATCACTAGAGCAATTTGACCGATTGTCTCACGAGTAAAAAAAACACTATGCCATATAAGACTAAAAATGAACCCTCTAATTCCCTAATTTTGATTGGTCAACGCAAATTAAACCTATAAGACTGCAACACAATTAATTTCGACAATTAGTAAAATTTACGAACTCAAGTACCCGGCCTCACGTGTTCCTTAACGCCAAGGGTGAGCCACTTCAATTGCTCTATTTATGGAATAATGGCTGCGTTTATGGCGTCGGCCTAATAATAGCCAGGGACAAGAAACCCAGCTGGATTCTTGCATTAGTCGCTATTGGACTCTTTCATTTGGGTCTTATGCATTCCACGACGGCAACAACAGGTCTAAGCTGTACAACCGTTACGTTCTAGCCATTAAAACAAACCCTTCCTCGATATTTCACGTATCAAGTATCCGACACAGAGACCTGATACTTGTAGCCGCGTCCAGGTTAGACCACCGGAGTATTAAAAAAAAGTATCAGGAATAACGAACGACACAGAACACGTGAGAACCTCTGAAGCAGGACGAAAACACTGATACAGCTGAGCGGAAAGCCTGAACGTCTGCACGTGTACAGCAGATGGCACATTACGATTCAATATCCTTGTGCAATTGGAAATAGAGATAAGACCAATGCTCGACGTAATCGAGACTAGTTGAGTTTTACAAAAACGAAAGTATTTTACATACCACGGAGCCTATGAACTCTAACCCTAACCTTAACTTAAAATATCAGAACAACCATAGGCGTTCGCACGACCAAAATTCCAAGAGCATTCGAAATTCGAAGGCGTCCACGTGGGGTCGATGATCCTAAAAGCTACGCCACCAACTCCTGATGATACTGACCGACGACCATCAGGGTGAAGTCAAATCCCTTCTTCACGGCCTTCCTGTACACCTGATTGGGAAGATTCGCGAAGCCGACGTATCCGTCGAGTTCCTTTGGCTTCGTCGGCGGCGTCGGTCTAGGATGCGCCAGGCTGGACTCCTTGGCGCTTTCCGACCTGGCGGACTCGCGCTTGTTACTGTCCTCGGAGGCATCGGTCTGGTTCAAGGTCACGCTGGTCGGCGGCAGTCTAGGTTTCGTGGGTGCTGTCGGTGGTGCCGGTGGTCCACCGGCTGTGGTTACCGACGCCGACGTCGGGGGCTGTGGTGGCGGTACCAGCGGTACCGACGGGGACGACGATGACGTCGAATTTATTCCACCGCTGTCACCCTTGAAGAAGAGCTCGCGCTTCGTCTGTATCTGAAAAAAAAAATCAAAAGTTAACTAGGTCAATTTCCTTATCATGACCGCCCCCACCCCCCATCAACCATACCGCCTTAGTGTAACAATTAAATTTCAAACTTTTATCACGTCAATTAACAAAATGGCTACCTGGGACTCCAGAGATTCTAGAAAATTTTCAAAATTTCCTACAACTTCAATATTCATCTCGATGATCCAATCCGACGTCGAGGACGTTTCCTCGGAATGGACCAAACTTCCCAAATCTTTACTTCCCTTATCAATAGACCCTCCCCTGGATGGCTTAGGAGGACCTGCTGATGTGACCAGGATGATTTCCTCGTCGGATCTCTGCCAGAGGCAACAATGAAAAAATTGCCAATGCATCTCGTCGAATTACATTGAACGTCAAAAATGGGACACCCCGTATGCCTGACAGATAATTTTTGAAAAATAAAGCCAATGACTGGCCACGTCCATTGACTAAATGACTGAAGGACGAGAGCCACGTAGCTGACCGTGTCTAGGCGAAAGCTAGGAAATAGAATTATTATCATGATAACAACGTTAATGAGTATTATTCAAGGTTCGTTAGTCGAAGGTCGGTGCTAATTGTCTGAAAGACTAATTATCTCTGTGTGCTAATTGCCATAACAGTTTTTTTTTCATATATATATGGACAATGCGAAAAAATGAATTTTTTAATTTAAGACCAATCGCGTGGATCAGTGACTAGAGAAATGTTTCGTTAAAAGGACAACGTAATCTATTGTAAATAAAAAATAATTGATCTAATAATTTTATTGGATTTCGCTTGATTGTAAAATTCAAAAAGAAATGTTGGCAATGCAGCATCAAGCAGAGGAAGAATCGGGACCGAGAAAACCGGTCTTAGCCGTATAAGACTGCATCTTAATGCACCGGCTGGGATGTTGAAGTACTCGACTATTGGATGACGAGAACAAGGATCTAAGGGTGCTTTCACACGGTGACAATCTACCAAGTACAAAAAAAATGCATGGATAAATCATGAATCTGGAACACCAAAAAAAAACCTTATAATCATTCCTACCGATAGTTCGAGATTGATTATAAATTTCGGCCAGACGATTCCCAACGTTAATGATTAATTCTGACGATAAAAAATTCAAAATTCGCGCCATTTAATGCATTTCGAGGGTATTTACGAGATATGACTAAAATTTGGGTAATAAGATTAAATCATTGAAATAATTAACCCCAATCAATGCGAGGTAACGTAATTAACTATGCGATGAGAATATCGACTTAATTGAACGTTTAAACGTGACACGCGAGAGGAGATGCGTCGCGACGCCTTGCGAGGTAAGTAACTGAACCCTCGTTTCAGATATCAGTCCTATTCAAGTAAAGTGAACGAGGCGTCGTACCATCTATGGAATGTAATAGAAGTTAAGACTTAATTGGATGCAAGTACGAATCCCTTCGTCAAGGTCGGTAATGTAGACGCGCGGTCGGTAATGTAGATGCCTACACCGAGAATCCAGGGTCGAGATACAAGAGCAATATACGTAAGTGCAAAAGACAAAAGAGACTCATCTAGGGACAAGAAAGCGTTGGCATATTTTTTGGTCTTTTCTTTTTATTCCGTGAAATCGCTTTAATCGACTTTCAACGATGCTTCGCCTGGGAACTTGGCTACTCGAGGAATGAGAGAACGAGGATACGAAGTCGAGAAAGAGAGAGAGAAGAAAGATGAGAATAAAGAGAATATCGATTCAGAGTCCAGGACAGCCAACCGTCTTTCCCGACGAGAATCGATTTTCTTTTTTAATCTCTTGGGTTGGTAAGATTTCTTTATCCGGAATTTTTCTCATTTCTTTCGTTAGCCCCCGGAAACAAGTAGAAGAAAAATCTTATCCTCCGAATCCTCATTACTACAAAACTACCAACGTCGTGCAAACTAAAGCACAAAGCAGAGATACCAACAGTGCCGAGTAAGGTACGTGTACCTGGATCGATAAGGAGGTAAAACGCTATTTCGAGAACAAATATCCCAGTCGGACTACACGCCATATTTCCGACTGAATAAAGATTAGAGATTAGATTACGAAGTGGTATAGAATATAAAAAAGAAATTACTATTTTTTTTTTGACAAATGCAACAAAAATTGCCTTAACTCTCGAACATACAAAAGCTTCTACGAGGGTCTTGAGTCGTAAACGCAGTCGGGATATCGTAACCTTGATGTTTGAATTTTTCAATGACGTCACCCGATACGAGCGCAACTGCCAATAGGCGCTAATGCACTTGCGTGCACGCAATTGCGATACTGGAGAGAGCGTGACGTAATTCTGGACCGAGAAAAAAAAATTTCCAAGAAATTCAATTCCAGCTGACTCGGTCGCATTCAGAGTTCGAAGCTCCGAGCTCCAGACAGTCTGCTTCTAGTCGCCATTTCTTTTTTTACAGGGTACGCAATGTACGCAACTGTTTCTTATATACCTACACGCCTATGCGTACGTGTGCGAATGCGTCGGAGTACGACTGCGTTAATCGTTCGCGGAATTGAATCCGCGCGAATTGTCTGCCTGAAGTCTGGATGTGGTCTGGTTTCTATTAGTGGAAAGATGGGCGTACTTTTGGCATTGATGAGTCTATCTATACTTAGTGACGTCACGTGCAACAATTCTAGTTGGTATCAATGTAGCACGTAGTAACGAATTACGAGATTCGCGCGAATTGCAAAATAAAAAAAAAATAAATTGAAATTGCAAATTCCGCCGGAACTAAAAGTACGTTCAAAGAGAAAAAAAAGTCAAGTGTCACTTGAATCTTTTTTGACTCGTTGATACATTGCACTTTTTTTCGCACAGTATCACCATTACGCATAAAGCACGATTGTCGACCGATACTACGTGGGATGATGATAATAATTTTTACGATATTAAAATTTTAATCCGTCGTCAAAAATTAGATCGACTTATATTCGTCACAGATTTGCGTCGATTGATCATATTTTCGCGTCCACGAATATCGCGGATATTTATCACGCAGAATCCACGGGGATCATGTGAAACATTCGTAGGTAGGTACGAGCAATACGTTTTAGCTGATTTGAAAAATCGAGAAAAAAATCCTTTACCCAACTTGATTTCCCAGAAGGAAACGAAAAAGGGACAGAATAGTTTTATGTATACATTTTTCATTAAAAATTTAGGCCCATGTACCAAATCGATATTTTTGTAAGATCCTGTATCCTCACTGCTACACAGAGAAACGTCAATCAAATTCTGAAACTACGAATTCTAGACACGCACAGTTCCCCATCGATCTCCGAGGGAATTGTCGCACATGAAGAAAAGTCCGAGGAGTCAGCTGTGATGGGAGGCAGCAGCCATGTTTCTTTTAATGTCCACGGAAATGCACGGTGGCGACGCGCGTCGTCGATATACGGTACTAAAGGATATAGTTACAAACTTTCCCGTTCGCACTTCTGAAACGAACGATTTCTATAAACAGAGAATCAATGGCTACGACGATAACAATGATTACTGTGTTTTGATAAATTTTTCGTCGAATTCACAAAATTTCAAATATTTTGGCAATCAGGTTACGTGCATACCATAGAATGTATTCAGTGAAAGAGAGAGAAAGAAACAATATATAATTAAAAGTATATAATCACGTGTTTGAGAGTCACTGTCAACCACCCTATGACCTATGTACCAACTGCATCCCTCCACGTACAGACATTAAAATCTACCCTCATACGCCCTAACGCGCACTCTTTTGCAAGAAAATGACAAATTTCAAAGCGCGCGTACATACGCAAGTGTAACGAACCATATAACCCATTTCAAATTTCGCGCCCAAAGCACAGAGAGCGACTAAGCATAAAACCCTAAAAATTTTAATTGGTCAGTATGTAACTGAGAGTTTTAAAAACTCCATAGGATCTTCAAAAAATTAAAAACAAGATGGCTTCGCTTAACTGTGACAGAGATTCTAACACGTGTCCAATAATAGTCCGGTGTATGGGATGAATAGCAAAAAAAGGAAGAAAAGGTACGGACAAGAGGACGAAACACGAATGCATACGATAAAGAAAAAGAGAAATGAATATAGTAAAGAAAAAGAGAAAAAAAAAAGAAAAGGAAGATAGGACTAAAAAGAAGTGGGACACGCCCCGCTTTCCTGAAAGGGTGGCTTTGTCGAAGGAGTCTGGTGTGTCAGTGAGCCAGTATTGCTTGACTCCCCTCTACCTCGTATTTCACTCCACTATGAAATCAGCACCGCATTCATTCATACATCCATATATACATGTATATACGAATCCAAAGAAAGGGAGCGCGCGCTTGTCTCTACCAACGTGATTGAGGTTAGGTTACTGTTCCCATGACAAGATACATAAGACTCTCTTAACAGATTTGGATATTAATATTTTTCAGAGCTTCTACAGCCCTTATTTGGAAGTTTACATTAATTGCCAAATATCTTACTCCTGAACCGAAATTCATTTTACGAAAATCAAACCTGAGACCTCATCGTCTACCCCTATCCATACAGTACAATCGCCTATAGGACGTTAACGGGACTTTCAACGACCCCGGAAAAGTCCCACATACGTTCAGACAACGCGTGTGCCATGTGCGTGGTGAAAATTTGTTTTTCACAATTATTTCTTGAATAAGTAATTTTTGAGAGTTAAATAAAATTACAAAAAATTTTCATTCGACTCGGGCTGCAGGATATTAAAGATCCATGACGTAAGCAAGCCTTCTTCACCATACCCGTCCATCTCGCACATGAGTCATGTGAGACAGTTTATTTTTCGACGGTCCGTGACGCATACGGGGGAGGGATGGGTTCTCTTGGGGGGGTGGCATCCCCTGTACACAGTATATATACCCACACTATAACAAATCTGTATGGTACCAAAGAGACCAGGGCTCTACGTCGGCCTGTACCACTCGTAATGCGAGGGTGCAGTCCGCCATATGTTTTTCGATAGGGGTGCTCAACCTGAGGCCCCAAACAAAAAAAACACTAATTTTTAGTACGGTTAAAAAAAAATGTCCACTTATTTTCACCAACACGTTGATTTGTAACTTGTAAGATTTTAAGGGGGGAAAAAAGTATTTCGTCACTTGGATCTATTCTCTGACGTCACTTGCTCCTCTTCGACCTCCCGATGCGGCTAAAATAATGAAAAGACCTTCGCTCAACCGCTCCAGTAACGTAGACAAAACATTACAAAGGAGAAACGAATATAATGAGCTCGTGTTTACGTATTTCTGGGTCTCTTTTGTATAGGAGCGGGATGAATAAATTAGAAATGGATAACGAGTCAAGGAGTCATAGAGCCATAAAGGAAGGTCAAACGATTGTGTAAAACTGTCGACTGGTCTTAAATTCAACAGGACGTTCCACGGGGATGAGGACCCTTACCGAGGTAGCGTCGCCGTTGGGCTTTTCGCCATCGAGTATCCTCTGCCTGAGCGCAAGTCTGTCCAAACTGGCCAATCGGTAACTTCCGCCGGCTTCACGATCTCTGCCGAGTCTCTCGGCGCTGCCATTGGAACCGGCATTAAAGCTCGACGTGTATTTTGGCAACGTGGGCGGCGGCGGCTGTCGCGCCTTTTCACGACTCAGCATGGAATTGCTGCTGTACAAGAAGGACGAGTTGTTCGTCACGGTGCGTCCCGTGGACGTCAGAGTCGACGTCGACGTCAGACTCGTCATGGAGGACTTAATGCCGTTCGGTTGCGTCGCGGTGCCGTTTTGACTTTCAGTCGACATTTTTTTTGCAATTTTTTTTTTTTCCCACTAAAATTATTTACGTCCACACTGATTTTTTTTATTCTTTAATTTAGCATTCTTCGATACCTTTTTTTGCACGGTTACGAAGTTTCAATGTGGATCTGTGCAGAATTGCAATTTGACGGGTGTTTTTACACTTTTGTTTTTATAAGAGAAAAGTTTTTTATTTTGTTTACGTGCAAATTCTTTTTTATTGTTTATCCAATTTTTTTAATGGTTTTTGCTAAAATTGCGTGTGATTGTCCTTGCTATTGAAATTTCCGTGCACGATGAAACAACGTGACGGAATCGGACCGGACGAAGACGCACGAAGTGGCTTCCTTGCCTTGCCGGAGGTCAATGATTTCTCGACTTCGTATTTCCAACTGCCAATCGGAGAATTGAGATGTAATGTGAGGTAAAGTGGATCTGAGGGGCTACAGTCTGGGTATGATATCAGTTTCACATCGAGGGGACTCCATTACGCTGTAATCCATAACGAGATGGCCTCTTCGAGTGGAATTGATATCATAGCCTGATCGTAGCTTAGGTTAGGTTACTCGAATCCTGGTGGTTTTAGATAATATTAATTATAACTGATTATTCATATGTTACTTGATAATTTGCTCTTTCGATATTTCAATTTGTAGAATTAATATCACGAACCCACTTTAACTGTTTAATGTTGTATTCTAAATTTTCAGGAACGAAAATAGACTATTTTCTCAGTGCATCCTCGGTTTATTTTTCTTCCGCGTATGCGTTTATTAACGTTAAACTCAAATTGGAACACGATTTAAAAACAAATTGGCACGATTGTATTCAAAGGAACCCGAGTGTCAACGAAATTATTACTTAATCAAAATGTAATTAACAAACGTTGTTTTGTTCGCACGTGACATCTCGAGGTTAAATAAAAATATCGTCACCTCGAGTTTTCTACTTGACTTTACCGCGAGATTTTGAATATTTTGCATATAAAGGAAAAGGGGAGAAGCTACCAAAAATTGAAACCTTTTCAAAGCATTCGTGCAAAGTTCAAAAGCATCGCGGCAACGTTTTTCTTCATCAATTTACATTGTACCTAGATATACCTGTACATGCGACGGTGGCACCAGCTATCACTATATCAAAATAACAAATGAATTGAATATTCTAGTGTGCGACTTCATGAATCGAAAATCCTCAAACTTCAGTCCATGAAGTTTGTCCCGTGGTGAAATACGAATCGACGTAAGCAATGAAGTTGTTAAACTTCTAAAGTTTCCAGTGAAAATAAATTGTCCATTAATACAGTCCTGGGTTCCGCAGGCTTGAAGATAAATTTTCATCATTAAATTCTTCCGCCGAATATTTCTCAAGAACGAAAAAAAATAGGATCTCCGACGACTCACACTTAAAAATCCACGAAATGAAATTTTCTTACAATTCACATCCCTCGACTACCTTGAAATTCTAAAAAATCGATCAAAATTTAAAAAAATATTTCCTTTATCTTGAAATAATTTATTATCTCAGAAATAACAACGTTGCCGAGTGACATCGATTTCGTCAAATATATAATGAGAATGCTCTTTAAGACCTTTTAAATTATAAAACACTTGGTATTGATTAACATCGCTTTCCACGTTAAACGTAATTATTTCGAAAAACCGTTTAATAAAAACATGCCCCAAGGTTTTATCGAGTGCTAGTTCGTTAAGTTGTTCGTCACAATTAAATATAAATGAATTTCGTCGAATGTATCAAAATTACAAAATATATCTAATTTAATTCGTAAACTAATGATTTCCATGATCACAGACCAATTTCCCATCTGAGTAATGAGAGGAAGTTAAATACCCGCGTGACGTATACAAATTCGAGAAATCGAGGCAAAGCAAATTAACCGACTTGCAGGTTAGGTTGGGTTAGACTAGGTTAACTTCAGACCCAATAGACACTGAAACTGCATTATCACAGAGGTCCTCCTTCTAGCCGTGCAAATATGCAAATGCAAATCTGCACAGAGACAATAATCTGTGTGCCATCGCACGATAACACAGCGCAAATAAACTAGTTTACGCGAAGCTGAAAATTTCACATTTAAATTTCCTCGCAGAAACGGCAGTTCAAAATAAAGCAGCTACGAGTATAGTTAATTATAAAAAAGCAAGTGTACATCGTCCCAAGAAAAACCAAACGATTAATAATCGAAAAGAAAAGAAAAGCGCGCGAAATCGCCCAAGGATAAAAATTGAACACGAGCAATAATATATAAATTAATATAAACAAAAACCATCGGATTCGAGACACTGCCACACAAGAAAATCAATCAGAAGCTTGGAACTCATCCTCCTACCACATAAACACCTGGACATTTCGATCACAGATATAAAGATCAATATGAAATTCTTCAAAATATATAATAACCCTCTCTTCGAATACCCAAGCGAGTACTGTTTACGAAAAAGAAGGTGAAAAAAAATATATTACTCGAAATATACACAATCGCACTGTCACTCACTGTAAATATATATATATATAAATATATAGAGAATGAATAATAAAAATCATTCACGTGCAATTCATGAACCCTGACAATTCACGTCATCGAGGCAAGAGCGAAACGCACGGTCACCCACTCTCACTTTTCTTGCCATTGTTTTCGCGATGAATCGGAATACATCGAAGGCCCCGCCTTGCAGCTAATTCCACCCGCGAGCTTCAACAAGAAGCGTAAAACCGCACCTCGTACCTTTTTAAAACACACAGTCGATATAGCCAAGGTATAACGACGATATTGAAAGTACGATAGTCAGCAAGCCACCGAGCAATTCAAAATATTTCATCGGTCCTATTCGGACGCAAACAAATAGACAGAAAGAGCACGGACGGAGCTATACCGGCACTAGCGTCGCGGCGGCACTGAACGTCACGATCCCCGACAGAAGAGCCGAGCGTGACGCGCTCTGACACACAACCGGCTTGGAGATCGCGACTCGACTCAAAACTCAACGTGACTCGGGACTCGACTCAGTTCGGCTCGACCCGACTGAACTCGACTCGACTCGGCTGGCCAAGAGGACGACCACGCCTGACGCAGCTGCCACGAGGAGTGGTGGGAGGACAGAGACAAGGGGAGAGTCTAAGCCCCTAACTCTCACCAGTCTCGCCTAGTCATTTTGCCCGACACCGAGGTAGAGTCCCACCCCGTGAAACTCTTCCCCCACTACCCTCGGTAAACCTTCTAGTACGAATACCTACCCCTGAAAAGAGACATCCAGAGGTTTTAGGAGTGCATGGACATAGGCGTCCCTTTAATGGACTCGAATGACGGCACAGAGAGACATACTGGGCAGCCTATTTGAATTCGAGGAATTCTTGGAAATGAACTGTCCTTTATTAACATCCGAGTTGTACTTTTTTTTCGATTATTCGTGGACACGGTGTATATCGACGGTTTTTTCTATACTGCTTAGATTGTGTTCGGGGAAGTTCTTATGACATGACAGCAATAGTTATGGGTTTGCCCACCAGAGGGTACGACACTGGATCCTTGCCGGCCGAGGAGTCGCGAGCATTCGTATACTGACACGCGGAGCCACTAGCGCCGCCCTGCGGTTGTTACCGACAACTGCGGCTTGGATGATTATTTGAATTAACGATCTTCGTTTTAATTACGGGGATGAATTGGCGATCGATTCTATTCGGTGTGTGCTTGCGGAAATGATCACAACTTTGTGGCTGGTGTAAGGGATGGTCATGGATAAACGAAAGCAGAAAAAATGGAGGCGTTGTATTTGATCATCAGGAACGAAGCGGATGTACCTTTTTGAAATCCTAACAAGAGGGTCACGTCTGCTATCTTTTCGTCTCTACATAACTTCCGTCTCAAGACGGTAAACTCTCAAACGATTTCAAGCCTCCACTCGTAGTTCAACCCTCAGCCGCGCGCGCTCGCGCCAACCCTTCCTTTCCACGTTTTCGCTTTTACGTCTGTCGCTTACGTGGGAACTCACTCGAAAAGCTTTGGTCTAGCGTTGCCGTTTCGCGAACACTCAAAGAAACGAAACTGTTATCACGTAACGGCTCTGTAATTAATTATCGCGCCGTACAAATTCAATTGCTAATACGAAATTTTTAGATTCAATCGCGCCAATCTTCCTGTCAATTGCATCAAACATGTCATACGTTAATGAAAAATCGTTTATCACTGAAACGAGCAATTATTTCGACAAAGATAATTATTACGTAAACTCATGATCCAAACTGTACGAATTAACAATTCGATTTGCACGAATAAAGAAACGTGCCACGCGTACGTATGTAAGATGACCTTGTGATCGACAAAATATTATTAATAAAATCTATAAATTTCAGTCTGTCTTTTTTGCTATACCTCCATAAACCCCTACATACCCTTTTTTTAATACTACTCGGCGTCAGACGGGTTGCTCGTCAACAGGCGCAAAACATAAACCTATTCATCAAATAACATTAATTAACCCCCAGCTTGACTTTTACCACCAGTCGTCAATTTGCATATACCTCGGTTAAACTTATATCACACACAGAATTACCTGTCAATCGATACACGTGCTTATGTGTGACACACGTGATAAAATGTCGGCACTGCGCAATTTGAATATCAACATGAAATACACGTACGGCTAATGTACGGTCGAAGCAACGTAACGTCTGTTTCATATCAGACGGATATTATTATTTTTTGTTTATTTGTTTTTTTGTTTGTTTTCTTTATTATTTTTTGTTTAATAAATCTGTCGATAACGGGACAGTTAAAGAAAAAAAAAAATAAATAAAGGGAAATCGAATCTCTTCTTACAAAAGACGAATTGATCTCGTGACCGAACCGTACCTTTATTTCAATTTTTCTCCAATAATGGAACAGAATTTCCACGGACGCGTAGCTACCACCACCTACCGGCTATCTTTAGCGACTGAACCGCTAAGAAATACACAAGGACTTGTGCATATTCAAAAATACGATACGTTAATCGCTGAGTATTTTGGTAAACTAAATAAATATTGAACTTGGATAAAGATGTCGCGTCGATCTATCAAACTAAATTCACCTGTCCCCGTAAGATTAATGGACGATATTTTTTGCTTCTGCATGCAAATTAAGAGCCTACCACATTGTCAGTCATCATTATCGATAATCCAATTATCGGTCTTGTATAGAAACAGTCAATCTTGAAAAAAAAAAATTTGTACAAAAAAATGATATATGGAAATTTTACTTTAGAAAAAAGAAATATCAAGTAAAAATGAAAGCTGCTATCAGAAAACGATTTTTAGGCTAAAAGGTACGACGGTTCTATTTTCATTAAAAAATTATATTACATATATATATATATTTTTAACGAAGATACAACGATTTTGTGAAAAAACGACGGGAAGGTAGGTACGACCTCGACCATTTGCAATAGGGCGCACATGCAACGAAGCGTCGTTTATAGAGACTTAATTGGGACTTAATGGCTCGCGAAGCATAAGGGGGTGAAACGTATAAGGGTTAGAAAGACAACGAGTGTAATACGCAGGGTTAAAGCAAAAGGGGTTGCTCCCCCGTTTTCTTCAAGCACCAATGGAATTTCAATGGAAAAAAAAATAACACCCGCCACATCCATGAAGCAGAGTGGGTCGTAGCCATTGTTTTGAACAAGTGACAAGTTCGCTTAACCCTCGAAAAAATTAAAAAGGCTGCAAATGACACATTTTAAAAAATGCTCAAAAAAAAAAGGATCCACCATAAATAAAAATTCCATCGATAACGATAAAGTCACCGAAATAATACCAAAATTAAATCCAAAACCTATCCTCGCGTGGAAATTCAAAATTTATTTAACCAAATTGACAAGCGCACGACGAACGACAGCGGCGCTGCTGTGTAAAATAAAATCTTACTCGAGATTCAATAGGTGTTCGTAAATATAACAGTACAGACCTGACAGAGCGTCGACAACTTCCTCGCTCTTATTGGTCGACCCAGTCCAATTAAGGTCACGTGACTGATCCAGGATTCTCGATACGTTCGATAACTTCCTATTGTCGATTCAGCATACCAACTAACATAACGAGAATACGCAATAGGCGCGACAGTTAAGGGAACGAAGTTATAAGATCAAAACCCAAGGAAGAGGTATACCTCTGCTCTGCGAGTTTTCGCCGCCAGGGGCGCCGCGATCGCTCTTGAGCCCAAAGCTATCGTACAAGGTTAGGGATATGCTCCAATAATGTTTTTGATCGCGTGACACGTCATGCAGGTTACGAATCAGGGACAAGGTCCATCTGGCTTTTTTATCGATACTTAATTCTCAATCGTCTTTTTTTTTTTTTTATCAACGGCCTATATGTACGCCAATATTACTCGATCGCGTGTTTTCAAAATGTAGTTCAAATTGTTTTTTTTCCGCATAAATATTTGCATACGATATACACGCAGGAAACTAGGCAACAATATGATTGGGTCATCCAGTAGGTAAAAACAGGAGCTTAAGAGCGCATATTAATTTCGAAAAAGTATTTTCGATCTTTGACAAGCATCTGGCAAAACAGCGATTAAGATAATTAATAAAACTACCTGCTGAGACGAATGATTTTTACGATCGTTGTATCTGGCGAGTACAGCGGGATTTAAACGGCGTCGAGACGCTGTAGGCGTCGACATTTTTCCACGACTTCGATCCCCGTCCGTCTGACTAACTCCGGTGCAATGTTTGCCTTTTTTTTTTAATCACGTAAAATTTCACTGAAAATTCCAAACTCGACAGTTAATTAAGTCAACACACTTTTTTTAACGAAGCACTAATCCACTGTTGGTCCACTTAACAATGGACGAACACAGCATCCTCATCTGATACTCAGACTATCCAGTATCTACACTTATTTCCACTTACACGAGAACTTCCGGCGTATCTCACAGTTTCCGCTTAGAGATATTATATCCAGAAGGTCTATTCGAAATTGACTATCAGTAAATCCCTGGCGAACGAAACGACCCTTATAAAGACTTGGACAAAAAATTCTTGCAAAAAAAAAACTAAATTCAAATATCAAACCAACCGTCAATCACAACCGGAAGTAGATCGATAATCGCAAAGATGATTTCGTCCGCCTTCCTGAAGATACGCGTCAAAGTTCTATATCGTGGAGCCCCCGAAGACGATTTTTCAAAATAAAAAAAACCGCAAAATTTTCAATTTCAAAATCATCCGCCTAAGCGGTGCCCAAAGAGACAATCCACAAGCGTGCAGTGACTGACTATCGTAGTCGCTGCAAAGATTCTTCGTTCTTTCTAAAAAGCTCGAGACCAAAAGAAAAATGACAAGTTTGAGAAAAAGAAGAATCAAACGAGCGAGAAACACGTACACGCGTTGCCGCTGACGAGAACGCTCGAAATACTGACTTTCAGACTTTTCTTTTTTATCTTGACTTACCGCTACCGTGGCGACGATGGCGTCGGTGACACATTGCCATCGTTGTGTCGATGTCCGTAGTGAGGCGTCGTCACGATTATGGTTAGCAGAGTGTGGTCGAGGTTATGTTTGTGGTTGATTGCGGTCGATGTTGGTCGTCGTCGTCGGGATTGCGGTCGTGCAGCATCCGCGCGAGCCCGGAAACAAAGTAATAAAGTGTGGGGGAATGGGGAAGGACGATAAGTAAGGTTAGATAAGGTTAGGTTAGGATACGATAATAAAGTCGCGAGGAGTCGGTAAGATCGGGAATAAGCGGAAGGAACGAGGAAAAAAAAAGGTACAATTAGTCAAGATTCAACATCACGAAAATGATTGTCGGTCGGTAAAACAGGTTATGATTATCTGTAATTATCGACCGGACCTAACCCCAATTACATGCCTAATGACAAAGAGTCGTGGTTAACAGATCGCTTTCTAAATTAACGCCATACTTTTTCCTTCAATTCAGCAACGTCATTCTTACGTAATATTCTTGATTCGATAAAAGTACAACGTATTATTTAAGAGTGACAGGCCAAAATTACGAAAATTCTTTTGGTCCCACGACGTTACCGAAAATTCTTTCTTTTTTCGTCCGATCTTCCTCCACGTTGTCGAATTCCTTCCTTATCGACGGTACCGTCAATGACCGTCTAGCGACAAAGACAGATGCCGGAAATAATCGTTATCTCTCGACAGATAACACACGTTATCCGATCGAGTGATTCAAGAACGACGTAACAGATCCTGGTAGACTTTTATCGGGTCAGATTAGTTGTGCAAAGTCCAAAAGGATCGTAAAAATTATTTTTTGCAAAAGCGATATTTGCCGGAACAAAAGAAAGAGTAAGACGGTACCCGT
This sequence comes from Cephus spinipes, assembly GCA_963971525.1. Taxonomy (NCBI): domain Eukaryota; kingdom Metazoa; phylum Arthropoda; class Insecta; order Hymenoptera; family Cephidae; genus Cephus; species Cephus spinipes. The sequence continues at coordinate 15,782,753 of OZ020578.1, forward strand.
TTAACTGCTCCGCCGATTTTCCTCGTGAAATTTTCACTATTTCACATCCAGACGCATAAGGGTGACCCCTGCTGCTTGCAACCCCTAATCGATACGACACCATGTCACTGTGACCTTTCCGTGTGGGTTTACACACAGACGTACCCAAAGGACACGGAAACGTAAACTACCACGTACATCTATCTGCATACTTGCACGAGGGGGTTAGGGGGGGCAGTGCACACGTACAGGTCGATGCACATGAGTAACGTCATATCAGTATACATATGACCGTATATGCACATACGTGTACAGCCACACGTAAAAATATCCTAGCAAGAGTGACGAGCGATTTTTAAAGACACGTCATAGAGTCGGTTTCTATTTTACTAGAAGTCTCGACCTGAACGTTGCAGTTGACAATACAGATATCTGCTGTACCGACAGACTTGTGTAATTTCAATGAAAAAATAGTGTATACGGGTTTTTCGTAGGACAAAAGAAAATTAATCCGAGCTGTTACGTAAGCGGAGAGAGTGTTGCGCGCCTCTGGCGGCGCTTACTGAAACTATTTAAATTGTTTTCGACACCGTATACACGTATTTGGTGGATATAGACATTCGATACGTAATACAAAAGATGATAATAGATATAAACAAAGTCCTGAGATTAATTCGGCTATCTCTATCGTTAAAAAAAATATGATTACGTTTCTCCAAAAAATATAATCGCAAAGGCTCTTTCTGTTGATATGAAAAAGATTGTCACTGATACAGTTCAATCGTTGAAATGATTTACGAGTGACAAGAGTCTTCGGAACGAAACACGCCAATGTACAGTTCTGGTCTTATCGAATAAAGTAAAAAATATTAATGTCCGAAGAAAAGCAAATAATCGTGTAACATGATCGATTCTGATTACAACCAAGTATAAGTGACGTTTCGAGATCGAAATTGCAAAGCTGTCACACAACTCGCGTTACACTGTCAAGACACGAGGTGTCCGGTTATACGAACGGAAACAGCTGATTGGCAGACTCGGTTATTTCGCCCGGACATTTCAATTATCGAACTCTCGACCACGTGACGCGATATCGACAATTTCGATTTCGATCGATCGATTATTGAAAATTATCGAGTAGCCACGTTGAAAAATTTCTTAAATAAAAAAAAAAGAGAGAATTCCAACAACAAAAACGAACATCCTTGGCGTTCACCCTTTTGGACGATTTTAAGTAATTAAATAATTTTTTTTTTGGCTTACGTGGATTTTTCGGGACGAATAACACCGTCGACGTTTCCATCTTGATCATCAATAATGATTTTTTTCTCCTCTCTCAACGACGATCGTGCTTGCTCGGGGTCTTGTCGTCCACCCCTCACTCCCCCACCCCCCCAAACTCCACCGCTCGCCCCTTCAATGTCTTCGCCTTCCTATTTTCGTTCTTTCTGCGCGTCCCCCCGGCGTTCGATTAAAAGTGCGCAACGGGCGGGCAACGTTAGAGGGAAAACCGAGGGCAGTGCGCGAACTTAGCGACTGAAATAGATTATGAAAAAAGTCATCCAAAAGACTGAAACAAAATTCCAGAAGCGATTCCACGTACCCCCGGGTACGCGGATGATATCAGTCAGTAGAGGCGACGAATTGCATGTCTACGTAAGGTGGTAAAAAAATTTGATCGAAAGGAAGAAAGCAAAAAAGCGAACAAAACAAAATGAAAAAAGATCGAGTTTACTTAAAAAAAAAAAAAAAAAAAATTTGTAAATAGACCCTTATCGATGTTTAAGAAATTCTTGTTCAAACAATCGTACGTTTTTCGTCCGTATCGAAAACAGTTCTGATAAGGCAAAAGTTTCGTTAGACTAGCTTAGGGCTATCGTAGATACGTTTCTTCCTGTTTGACCCAACAGTGAAATAAGTTCCTCTCGGCCCGATAGCGAACAAAAGACTGTTCTTGTAGCCGTCAAACGAGATTCCTAGGGTTTCGTCGTGACGCCGAAGAAACCACGAGTCGTTGAAACGACGTAACGAATAAATTGGATGACAAGCAAAAAAAAAAAACGGCAAAATACAGGAAATTCGTAAAATTCAATAAGTCTAAAGTGATAAAAAAAAATCAATTTAACATCGCAAGGACGACGAAGAGAATCGTAATTAAAATAATAAACAACATTGACAACAGCGCCTAAACAAAAGCCACCCGTCGCGTGAGATTTTTGAAAAATTGCATTTTTTTTACATAAACTCGGAACACTTCGAATAAAATCACTTTTCGACTTGAAGTTCTCAGCGACGCATAAAGGAGGAAGGATAAATAATAGATTGAAAAAATTTGACAAAATTATATCAAATTTTTTTTCTATTTTTTTACCCCCAAAACTCTTCGTGCCGATTCGATGAGTCTTCTTGCTAAGAACAGTTTCGCGGCACAAATCGTAACGCGCCGATTCGCGTTCTTCGCTTGTTGAATACAGAAGCTGCACTAAAGTCCTATCCCTATTCCGCTCTCTTGACTCTTCCTAGCCGCTCACCGCTCTGGTAACGAAGAGAGAAAGAGAGAGAGAGAGAGAGAGAGAGAGAGAGAGAGAGAGAGGGAATACAAGCACGTTCTTTGTGCGTGTTTGTGCGCATTTCTATGTCCCCTGTGTTTCTGTCCAAGTACAACGAGAAGTGCACCTATCTCGAGTGCAATACAATTAAAATATTAAAGCGGCGCTACCGGTAAGGCTGAATTCGGACAAACTATACATAACCTCACCAACCAACAATAAGGACCCCTGCGCGAGGACCGAACGGCACCGTCTAAAATGACATTTTAAAAATGGCATTGATTCAAAATCGACCACTGTTCGAACTCGTTAAACGGTACTCCCGCCAAAATTTCAAAAATTCAACACAAGCTCTCGTGACAAGGTCGCCAAACGCCAACGCGTTATCGCGGTTAACATCCGCAAGTGAAGTAAACTTGAAAAGCTGATTGTTGACATTATTCGAGACACTCCCTGATCCTTTTTTTTCTGTTCTCACGAGAAAGTACGATTGAGAACAAGAAGAGTCGTGAAAGTCTAAAGAAAAATTTTCCAACAAGCCCAAAATTCGCCAATGCAAAGAAAGTTCAAGGTTCGTGTGAAAGGTAGAAATTTGAAATTTTTAACATCCACCATATATGGATTTTGAACGAATAAGTCAAAATGAATTTTTTTTTCATACACAAAAATCCAAGCATCTGAAACTGCTCGTAATACTCCGTGGAATTTCTTGGTCAAGGGGGTCTTTAGAATGCCAAAAGATAATAACCTAACGAACCGAATGTTTACAGACTCTGTGAACAGAGAGTTCATTTTTCCTTCAGCTCGTACATAGAGCTGAGCCTCGTGCGCAAGATAAGTGCAATGGAATGCCCTGAGAAATTGAAGATAATACATTGCCCAATGAAGAACCACGCCAGCAACGTCCTCAGCCATAATTCAAATTGAGTTCAGGAAGATAACTGTGAATCGAGCGATATACGTTTGCTAGTATCGATAGAGGCCCGAGTATCGCTGTAAGAATTTGAATTCCAGTCTAGTGCCTCGGAACGGCGACAAGAATAATTATAACAGTTAGCGTCGGTAGCGTTAACAACGTGAAGACGATAATGATAAAATAAAAAAAAATTTTAAAGAAAAAAATTCTATCGGTTGCTGACTTTGAGAATAAAATTTTCGTTTTCTTATTTATCCAAATATTAATTTACATTTATAAAATATCAAAGTCAATAGTCAGACTCCAAATGACCAGCATCGTCGTACCGATGATCTTCATCGTGCATGGGAATTTCGCACGATGTATAATAACGAGTAACATAAGTGTGCACAAGTGCTGCCACCGAGCCGTGTAGGTTAAGGGTGTAAAGTTACAGAGTGGAGAGTGGCCGAGATACATCGGAGTATAATGCAGGCTGCTTTCTGGTTAAGGGAAGGAGATGAGGGGGGGTAGGAAGGAGGGAGGGATTGAAGTTTGTCACGAGACACCCGGTACGTACGCGAGCCACTAGAATCTCAAGTGTGAAAACAAACCAGCCATTAATTAAATAGGAAACACATGCTCAGTGACGCTCATTTGACAAGTGGCGCCGAGGGCGTAGATTGTACGAACTATTTCTTGCTGTTACATTGTGTACGTTAATTACTGAGAAACACTGTTTCCTAGTCGATAGCTGGCTTTTTTCTACTTGCCTGAAACGGATCTTGTATCCATGTTCTCCCGGACAAGCGTCTATCGCTTCGCGTCTAGTATGACTTTTCAAACAGAAGGATTGTGTGCACTGCTATTTAATAACACGTTCTAACCTAGTTTGCTTGCCTGGACAATTTTAATTGTTCCATTCAAGCAGTAGCTGTGTGATTTTTGGAAGGGATGAGAAGAGGACGTTGACTGGCGATGGCGAAGGGACGACTAGTTGGGGTGAAGGGGTCCAGGTAGAGAACTGGAAAATAAAAGGAGGGGATTAAATGGAAATACTTTTGGAAAGGATCGGGAGATGCTATTTTTGGTTTTACCCTGCATTTCACGAATGGCGACAATGATAATACGCGGGCTTCTTTTGATTGTTTAGACTGCTTCGCTCTCTGGCGGATAAACGATAACTGTGAGTGATGGTAAACAGGATCTTTAGAGTTTATCGTAAACAAACGTGCATCCAGCCGTGAGTAAACGCTTTGTGAGTACTAGAGTGACGAAGATTTGGGCATAGGTGGCGGTTTTGGACATGACTCATTTGTAGGCGAAGCAAATTTGATTTTAAATTGGGCCATGTCTGTGAGAAGTAAGTGGGATTGACGAACTTGGTTGGAGAATTTTTGCAGTTGACGTTTTTGCCATCTTTGGAAATTAGTGTCACCGATCGCCACCAGGTGGCTAAACGATTCGTAACAGGTGTTAGAGTCGTATATGGTTTGAAAAGGTAGAGCAGGTGTACGTTACCAATATTGGTATTGAAGTTTGTACTTCCAACGATTGTTCTTATATAATCGTAGGTAATTCAATCACTGGAATGTTAATGAACTAATGATTAGAAACGATTCCATCTGATTCAACATATTGAAAAAGTGTTTTGACAAGGATACTAACCGTACAGATAAATGAAAAAAGGAATTTTTTAAAAATCGAACAGAAGATGTCCATTCAATTTTTAGGTAAAAAAAGCAGGTCAAGAGAGAGTCCTACATTTGGTACAAGAAATCACAGTAAAATTGGATAAGATTAGCTCACATGCATGGTGGGTCTGACATAATAAAAAAAGACGTAAGAAAAAAAAATTCGTTAAATCAATGACAGTCTGCGATCTCTTTCTTGGAATGGCCATTAAAAACTAAAAATCGTAACGGTCATTCTAATGAGTATAAATTTGGCAAGCAGTAAATCAAACGATAAAATTAGGGATGCAAACAATCCGTTCCCAACGGTCCAATAATTTACGTGGCAAATAAGTCAACGACAGATAGGAGTAACGTGCAGTAACGTTAAGTGGTTAAATTGATGTGTTTGCAGGTCAAAGCGATGCATTTGATAGGTTAGGTCGTTGGGTATTGAACGGTCGTGGGACGCGCCGTATTGACGCAAAAATTTGGCGCCCTCAAAATGGTCGTCGCCGGTGCGTTACGTCGACTCAGGTGAAATTCGCATTCCTCTTGGGGATGGGATCTGTCGGAGGCGTCGCGACACCGACGCCCAACGATATCCTGTACTCACCACTTCTCTGCATATTTTCGTTGTGATATCAGCAATCCTTCACGCACATCACTACGGCACTACGCGACACAAACCTACGTTTTTTCTTCCCCTTTACTCCTCTTTTTTTTTTTATCAACGTGCCACTCCCGCGGAATTCGACGCGAAACAGCGTGAGTCGCGTTAACCCAACCAAACACTTGTGACTTAACCCAACCGGACGTCTGCGTGTGTTTTCAAATTTTCTCGAGGACTCGAAACGCCATGTATCGAGACGTGCGCGCGCAATTGTCAGAATCCAAAGTGCTGCCATCTAGTAAGACGATCGTTGTTAAATAGTATATTCGATTGGATGAAAAACTTTTGGATATTAAATAAATAAAAATGTTACAAAATGATTCTTATGGAATTATATTAATATTCAATAATATCCTTTTACTGGTTACGCCAGTGTTAACCTGGCATACCATTACGGGAAATCAATTTTAAATCTAGGGGACTTATTTATACTGGAGGCCATAAGGATATGGCCCGTTCAAATGGATTTCATGTCGGATGGTTATATCTGGCTGAATGTAAATCAATGGCGTAGTCTTTAGGGGATCGGTTAAGAATTTCGAGGGCTGAATTTACAGGCATTTTTCCTAACTCTACGCATTATCATACATTGTGCAGTGACGCCTGAGCCGGGGGGCCGATAAGGACTGTATAGGGGTGGGGAGATGCAACGGTGCCGTCTACTCATTTTAGATATTTTGACAAAAATTTCTGCACACACCGAAGTTTTTTTATACTGACGTAAGCGCCTATGCTGGGGCAACGAATTCAGACGTACATAGAAGTGTATTTCTTATGGCCCTCTTGAAGCTCGATTTTGTTGGGGATAGGGGTTAGTTCCTATCCCCAATGGGTAGAGGCGCTAGCAGCACCGCTGGCTCTGTGTGGTACATCAATATATCACCGACGCGCGCACACTACTCTAGATACCAGAAAAGGAACAGGCTCCGCCTTTTATTCTATCCTCTCTCACTCTCCTACAGCTGTAATGCCTTGGGGATATGATGCGGTCTCACTCTTGCGCTCCACCTCCTCTAGTCCGTGGTGGTGGTCTCACTCTCGCTCCGTCTCTCGTACTCTCGTACTCTTAATACACTGGGGATATGATGCGGCCTCACTCTCGCTCCGTCTCTCTTACTCTCGTAGTCTTAATACACTGGGGATATGACGCGGTCTCACTCTCGCTCCGTCTCTCGTACTCTCGTACTCTTAATACATTGGGGATATGATGCGGTCTCACTCTCGCTCCGTCTCTCGTACTCTCGTACTCTTAATACACTGGGGATATGACGCGGTCTCACTCTCGCTCCGTCTCTCGTACTCTCATAGTCTTAATACAGTGGGGATATGATGCGATTTCACTCTCCCTTTTTCAGACCGCCCACTGGCGTGGCCTGGCTTGTCGAGTTCTGACTGACGTCACGGCGCGATCGTCGCGCCATCGAGTGGATATTTGAGTCGGAGAATACTTGTCTTCAAGCTAAGCATAGGAAATACACTTCTATGTACGTCTGAATTCGTTGGCTGGGGTTACACATATTCTGTGCATAGTAATGTGACTGAATGTGACTTTTAACCTAATGCTCGGTAATTTGTGACATTATTGTTTATATAATATGGCATACATTTACAGCTGGTAGTTTAGTGAAAAATATTAAGTTTATATAGGAAAATAAAGAAGAAATATGTCTGCTGCAATTAGACTATCGAAAGGCACTATTGTGTCTGCTGCTAATAAACATAACGCCACTGTGATATTCTTCCATGGCTCTGGTAAAATTGTTATCTTTAAATTGGTTATAATAAACATTGTAACGATACTATTTTTGTACTGTCATATTTAATTGAGCACCACAGTCATATCGACATTCTCATGAGGTGTGTAGAATTGTGGGGATATTGTTAGTGATGCTCAATTAATTGTTAATGTTAAACATGTATAGAGCCTTATGATTAAATATAATGGACGTTAATAAAATTATAGGTGATACAGGAGAGAATGTAAAGCAATGGGTAGATCTTTTGAATAAACGAGAACTCAACTTTCCACATATCAAACTCATGTATCCAAGTGCACCTTCGCAACCGTATACACCCAATGGAGGAGAGGTAACGATACTTTATTTTGTTAAGTATAACGTGCGCTGTCTGCTAATAGTCATTGCTGCTTGACTATGTTGGTTGGTAAATTATAGTAAGAATATGGGCAAAACTGCAGAATAAGACTTCTTCATGTAATCTTTCTAAAAGGATTCTCATTCTGTAGTTTTACCATAATATGTTACAGAGTATAAACTTTCTTTCAGATAAGTACTGTGTGGTTCGATCGCAAAGCCATAAATATTAATGTTCCCGAAGTGAGGGAGTCTGTCGATTCAATGTGCAAACTGGCTTCAGAGTTAATAGATCAAGAAGTAGCTAACGGCATACCCTATAACAGAATAGTTGTGGGTGGTTTTTCTATGGGAGGTGCTCTTGCTTTGCACTTGGCATACAGATTTAAAACATCTCTTGCTGGATGTTTTGCTATGTCTTCCTTTTTAAATAAAAATTCTTTAGTTTATGAGGTATGTACTCAACAATTATTCTTTAAATGAGATTAATAATTTTGCATTAATGCAGCATAAATAATAAATAGATTACTGTGTTATAGGCTTTGAAAAATAACAATAGCACAAGCACCCCACCATTAATTCAATTTCACGGTCTTAGGGACGAGTTGGTACCTCCTGCGTGGGGTACAGAAACATATAAAACCCTTACAGACCTTGACGTCAAAGCAGAATTTGTAACACTGCCAAATGCCTTTCATGAATTGACAAAAACCGAAATTCAAAGGCTAAAAGAATGGATCCTTAACGTATTGCCAGAAAAAGAATAGTCAACGTTTAGTCAAATTCATATTGTTTTCAATTATATTTTTTAGTGTAAAATAGTCGCACAATACATAGGGTTTGTTACGAAGGAAGAAATTTATTTAATAATCGTAACTAGTTCATCATATTGGCAATTATGAACTAAAAACAGCATCTGATTCTAATAAGATAGGGAAAAGGATTAAGCTAAACAAATTGAACATAACGTGTTACAATACGTGATCATATGGGACCCTTATTACTACGTTCGCTACCATCACGCGCTGGTACGTGATGAAGTTCTTTGCAAGTTCCGATCACGTATCAGTACGTGATGAATCTAAGTTCAATTAAAGTGAGCTAGCCATTCCGATTTCCAGAAGTGATGTGTCATTTCAGATGGTCAGCAAACGTCTTAATTGAAATGAAAGCTCGCACCGACTAGTTAAATATTTATAAGATCACTCCGAAAATATCTAAAATGTATTTTCTACGACAAAGATTAATATATATGAAAAATGTTCTACTTGATCAATATATTATTCGTATAAACCACCTGTAGATAACCTTTTCGCACAATAAAATATCAATTAAACACAGGTTTCCAAATCACACAACGATTGGATGGAAAACTTTTAGATAAATAAATAAAAATATTACAAAATGATTCTTATGGAATTATATTAATATTCTATAAAATCCTTTTACTGGTGACGCCAGTGTTAACCTGGCATACGATTACGGGAAGTCAATTTTAAATCTAGGGGACTCATTTATACTAAGGCCATAAGGATATGGCCCGTTCAAGTGGATTTCATGTCGGATGGTTATATCTGGCTGAATGTAAATCAATGGCGTAATCTTTAGAGGATCGATTAAGAATTTCGAGGGCTGAATTTACAGGCATTTTTCCTAACTTTACGCATTATCATACATTGTGCAGTGACGCCTGAGCCGGGGGGCCGATAAGGACTGTATGGGGATCGGGAGATGCAACGGTACCGTCTACTCACTTTAGATATTTTGACAAAAATTTCTGCACACACCGAAGTTTTTTTATACTGACGTAAGCGCCTATGCTGGGGTTACACATATTCTGTGCATAGTAATGTGACTTTTAATCTAATACTTGATAATTTGTGACATTATTGTTTATATAATATGGCATACATATACAGCTGCTAGTTTAGTGAAAAATTTTAAGTTTATATAGGAAAATAAAGAAGAATTATGTCTGCTGCAATTAGATTGTCGAAAGGCACTATTGTGTCTGCTGCTAATAAACATAACGCCTCTGTGATATTTTTCCATGGCTCTGGTAAAATTGTTATCTTTAAATTGGTTATAATAAACATTGTAACGTTACTATTTTTGTACTGTCATATTTAATTGAGCACCACAGTCATATCGACATTCTCATGAGGTGTGTAGAATTGTGGGGATATTGATAGTGATGCTCAATTAATTGTTAATGTTAAACATGTATAGAGCCTTATGATTAAATATAATGGACATTAATAAAATTATAGGTAATACAGGAGAGAATATAAAGCAGTGGGTGGATCTTTTGAATAAACAAGAACTTAACTTTCCACATATCAAACTCATGTATCCATGTGCACCTTCTCAACCATTTACACCCAATGGAGGAGAGGTAACGATAGTTTATTTTGTTAAGTATAACGTGCCCTGTCTGCTGAATGTCATTGCTGTTTGAATTTGTTGGTTGATAAATTATAGTAAGAATGTGGGTGAAACTGCAGAATAAGACTTCTTCATGTAATCTTTCTAAAAGGATTCTCATTCTGTAGTTTTACCAGAATGCGTTACGGAGTATCAACTTTCTTTTAGATAAGTACTGTGTGGTTCGATTGTAAAGCCATAAATATTAGTGTTCCTGAAATGAGGGAGTCTATCGATTCAATGTGCAAACTGGCTTCGGAGTTAATAGATCAAGAAGTAGCTAGTGGCATACCCTACAATAGAATAGTTGTGGGTGGTTATTCTATGGGAGGTGTTCTTGCTATGCACTTGGCATACAGATTTAAAACATCCCTTGCTGGATGTTTTGTCATGTCTTCCTTTTTAAATAAAAATTCCTTAGTTTATGAGGTATGTACTCAACTGTTATTCTTTAAATGTGATTAATAATTTTGCATTAATGCTGCATAAATAATAAATAGATTACTGTGTTATAGGCTTTGAAAAATAACAATAGCAGAAGCACCCCACCATTAATTCAATTTCACGGTCTTAGGGACCAGTTGGTACCTCCTGCGTGGGGTACAGAAACATATAAAACCCTTACAGACCTTGACGTCAAAGCAGAGTTTGTAACACTGCCAAATGCCTTTCATGAATTGACAAAAACCGAAATTCAAAGGCTAAAAGAATGGATCCTTAACGTATTGCCGGAAAAAGAATAGTCAACGTTTAGTCAGATTCATATTGTTTTCAATTATATTTTTTAGTGTAAAATAGTCGCACAATACATAGGGTTTGTTACGAAGGAAGAAATTTATTTAATAATCGTAACTAATTCATCATATTGGCAATTATGAACTATAAACAGCATCTGATTCTAATAAGATAGGGAAAAGGATTAAGTTAAACAAATTGAACATAACGTGTTACAATACGTGATCATATGGGACCCTTATTACTACGTTCGCTACCATCACGCGCTGGTACGTGATGAAGTTCTTTGCAAGTTCCGATCACGTATCAGTACGTGATGAATCTAAGTTCAATTAAAGTGAGCTAGCCATTCCGATTTCCAGAAGTGGTGTGTCATTTCAGATGGTCAGCAAACGTCTTAATTGAAATGAAAGCTCGCACCGACTAGTTAAATACATATTTATAAGATCACTCCCAAAATATCTAAAATGTATTTTCTACGGCAAAGATTAATATATGAAAAATGTTCTATTTGATCAATATATTATTCGTATAAACCACCTGTAGATAACCTATTTGGACAATGAAATATAATATCAATTAAACACAGGTTTCCATACCCCTCATATAATAATAATGCACCAGCACTACCACCCTTTAAAACCACCCCAACAATATCTGATGCAATATAAAAGAAACATCCCAGTCGGTAACGTCATTCGGTGCACAAAATAAAAAAAAAACTTTACCACCACCCGTTGGATCTCGTGACAAAAAACAATGGCATACTTGGCTTCCAGGTCCCAGCAAGTTACTGAATACTCAGCTAAGGTAGGGTGAGAACTTAAATGACTAGTAAGCTCATGGGGCAAAGAAATAAAAAAAAGCTAGAGGTGTAACTCTTGAATCTAGGTCATCCATAACCGCACCCCACCGCATAGACTCCAAGCACCCTGGAAGCTCGAACAGACCTAAACCCAGGTACTTCGACGAAGAGACAAAGAGTTGACCTGGTGCATTTATAGAACTGTATGTCACCATGAACCTAATCATTATTGTCATCGATATCCATTATTAGTTTAGCACAAGCAGAAAGTAACTAATGAAAAAGAAATTTTAAATTTCAGAGTGTCCAAAACCTACGATCCAAAGAACGAAGAGTATAACGTCATTACCAAACGAATTGACAAACTATACAACAGTTATTATACTATTGTCTGATGTATTTGTAAGCGAATTAATAGTCTGAACGGATACCAGTTGCGCAATGCTACGTAAAAAATTCATCATCAAGATGACTCGTAGAAAGTGTGACTGCAAAAAAATAGCGCACCAGTCGAACATCATTACCCAATACACGAGTACAAGATTTTAGGTCATTTTGTCATTTCCATGAAGCCTTTTCTCCGTTTGCACAATAGAAACGCATAAAGAGACATACTCAAAGAGTCATTCCTTTCAAAGATCATCCTGCTTCAGTCCCACCTATTAATAATTGCGCAATAGCATTCAGAAGTAAGAGTAGGCAAAAAATTGAAAAAGTGAAAACAAAAATGAAAAAAGTTGCGATAAAATTTTTGAATCAAGTACAACGAGCGTCGATAATTTCTCGATGGACAGGACAAAAGGAATTACAAAAAAATATCGCAAACAGCTAACATTAAAAAAATGTCTGATTCACCCCGAGCAAGGCGTCCCGACGCAACTACCCGCATCCTCATTGAATTCTACGCCGTTACGCGACACCTATATACGAAGAAATCGACCGGCGCCGTAGACCGATGGACGCCGTCGCGACGTCGACGTCGTATATGGAGTGGGACGATCCCGACGTTTTTATACATCAAACGAGGATAGAAAATTGAACCCGTTGAAATCGTTGCCACTACAGAAAAATAAATGTCAAAAAAGACAACATCGAAAAATGTTAGTTTCGTCTCTGCTGCGCAACAATGAATATCGTTTATGGTTCCAGAAAAATAAAATACTTATATCAATACTTTCATACAATGGCTACTATATGTATAGCGATTATTGGCAGTTGCCCCAGTGTTACCAACATAGCAGCTACACACCAGCTCCACCGTCGAGAAACCTCGTACAGTGGCACGTTGGGCTCCGTGCCCTGCAGACGCTGCAGGGGTAGGCGTCCCTGCATAATTATATTTTGCTTAATAATAATTATAATAATAATAGTAATAATAATAATCGCGACAACGAATTAAATTTGTGTGATGCGTAATTTTTAGGGTTACCCGCAAGCTGAATATTCGTCGATTTACGCGCAAAAAACAAGAAAAAAAAAAAACGAAAAATACGAGTGACAAAGAATCTTGGTGACTTTACATAAATTCAACAAATTTATTCATCTTTTGTTTTATTATAAACAAAAATTGTTTGTTAAACCATACTTGATGATGTCAGGCTAACGAATTTTTAATGTCAAGAGTGTTTTTTTTTTTAATTGGGATAGACGTCTTTGTTGGGGTTGTAAGTATACAAATGTAAATTTATATTTGTGCTTAGGGTAAAAAGTAAATTTAATAAGATATATTATTCTTGGACGTATTTGATTAAAATTTGTATATTACATATATTTTTGATATATCCTGGTGACGTGAGTTGTTTGCTTTCCTGACATTTTGTGCAGCGATAAAGATTTAGCGATCAATTGTTGTAAATTATATGAATGCAAGAAAATTTGATTTTTCAATTGTATCATGAATTATTGTTTTTGTAAGCCTCGTTAATTTAGTAACTGAAATTAAAGAAAGAAATAGCAATAAACGTTTATGAGATTGCCGACGAAAAATGACATAATAACAACATGACATTAACATTAACATAATCGTATTGTTCGACAAAAAGAATTTCAAAAGTGAAGGAAAAGGAGATCTAATATTTTGTATCAAAGAGAATTCGAGGAATTTCTTTTATCTCGATTAAAACCGAGCATCGCCGGATCTACCTGAACGTTCTTTCATATCAATATATTGAACATAGAGTTTTCTTTAAAAACTAAATCTGTATGCAGGGTGTCCCGGATTCGACATCGTATTTGAGGTTTTAGAAAAATCAATCCTGCTTTGGACTTAAAATTTCTTCTTCGTATTTACCTATCCTTAGTAAGTATGCAGATCTAAATATCTGTAGTTAAGCTAAGTATAAAGGCATTGAAAATTACCACAGCAGAAGCTCGAAATTCTGCATCGATCTTTTGCCCGTTTTGCCGGCTGACCTCGATTCGTTAAGGGTTGCACGCGCGCGCCATCTTATCTGCACGATATTAACTTGCTAGTGGCTGAAAGGAAACCGCGGGAATTTCAAACGATCGATTTCGTTCCGATTTACATATTAATTACAAGACCCTATGACTACGTTATACCAAAAAAAAGCAACATAAAAATGAGAGTAGAAAAATATTTATTTCACCCTTTTTCAACTCGTGGCATTTTTTCTCAGACAAGTTTACGTAAGAGCTTCTCCAAAGGACTTTTAATCTCGAAAATTATTTCTTACGATACTGTATCTTCTAACTTTGGAACACTGAGACGGTCACGAGGCTAATTGTAAGTTCCAAGTGGAGGGAGCAGAAATGGGCGTCTGGACTGTCTTGCCGATGTTTGTAACGTTAATACTGATTTGACGACAGTCGTCGATTGGAGTTGTGTGGCGGTGCTTCATTTTGATATTAAAATACATAAAACTTACGGATATCAATATAATTGAATAAAATTTTCTAGAAAATCCAAACAATGCTGTCATTCACTCAGAAGCTGAAACTTGTTACCGACTACCGGAAATTATTACGCACCGGTAACAGTGACGTATGTCCAGTCTAAACAGATATTCTATAAATATTGTTTAATGATAAAAAAAAAATCAAAAAAGATCATTAATTTTAATAATTCAGTGCGCGTTACCGAAGTGCACTCTGTAAGTCATATTTGACAGATGGAAGTACGATTGTGAAACTTAACAAAGTCGATTAAAAAAATGTTGATATTCCTATAAGAAAAAAACTAATCTCCAGACATTCTTATCTCTTACTTTTATTTACGATTTCGTCCCTTTGAGAGTCAGTGCAACGAATTTCGTCACCACCACGGGTACCGCCTGGTTCCACAACTCTACGAGTCAAGGTAAAAATATTTTCAAATTTCTTATCACTCACCAATCGGCACAATCGATTATCGATATCAATTCGATACTTCAATGTCCTTTTGTCTCGTGTCGAACGTTCTCAGTATATTTAACTACACCTTGTTCCTACTATGTGCATTTGATCCTCTCAAATTCCATTGTTACAAACAACAAACATTCTATCTTGTAAACCCAGCTTGAGCCAACCACAAAAAAATGTTTCAAAATAGGTGCAAATCCATATTCTAAAATTGGCCATTTAAATTAGTACAATCAAAATATATCGATCGATCGATAATAATCGATCCATTAAAAATTTTAAATTTACCCAAATTCACCTAACACCACACAATGGGTATGTTCAGCAGAAACACCGCTGAGGGAGCAAATACATTTGATTGGTTAAATCTCACAACTGTTTCAAGATTAACGATCAAAAGACCAATCAAATGTATTTGCTCCCTCAGCGGTGTTTCTGCTGAACATACCCAATAGGTTTGTCCTCGTTACCTACACTTTCTGCACTTTTCAAAAAGTCCAAATTCTTATTGGATGATATTTTTAAGTAACCAATGAGAACTTGGACTATTTGAAAAGTGCCGAAAGTGTAGGTAACGAGAAAGAACCTACTGTACACTACCGTAATCAAAATAGGAACTATTAAAAATTACGAAACCACGTACGGTCATCGTTCTTGAAATTTTAAGCGTATCTTACACAACGTTATTATTGATCAACTTACCAACGGCTACGGCAATACCAATTCACATAACATTTAGTAGACGATGTTACGATATCCAATCGAGAAATCACTTTCACTGACATGCACGTCCAAATCGAGTAGCCAACAATATTACGCATAACCATGATAACTTGAGTGAGAGTAAGAGTAACGGGAAAATAGAAGACTTACGTTAGCGGCAGACAAAATACTTCGTGTTCGATTTGATGATTCCGTGTTGAGACGTGGACGAGCAGGGAAGGGGAATCCCCCAGGAAGATGGAAGCGGCCAAGGTGGAGAAGTTGGGAGAAAGAAAATTTTACGTGACATTGCTGTCCGTTTCTTAGTCATTATAATTTTTTGTTCACACAATTTCTTCCGAGCTTCCACATTAAGGCAGAGTGACAAAAACATTGATCAATTAAAATTGTTTTGATTGAATTGGAGATTAACAAAATGAACGACTAGGTTGTTTCTGCTTTTATTATAAAGTGTCAAGAGAGCGAGTTTCACGGATTATTGTTTTTGTTGTGAGTCTTGTATGATTTTATTTTTCTTTTTTAAATTTTCGTAGTTTCAGTTAGAACGTAACGGGATTTTGCTTTTTTTTCGACAAAAGTATAAGAGAATGAATAAATAATTATTGTTATGGTAATAATTTTACGAATGAATAAGGATACAATAAGTGCGATCGATACGAGAGTTATTCGTTAGTTCAGAGAAGTTTCTTTATTCGTTCCTAGAAAAATTCACTGAGAACAAACCCTAAGCTTGTTGCGTGTAGAGTTGTGGGTCTCAGTCGGAATCTTTCAAGTCAGCATGCGCCATCCCAATCCTAGAATGTCACGAGCATCCACTTTCAGTCTTTCATAGTAACGGATACGCACGACCGCTATTATTTTCCAGCATCAGAGTAAACGTAACTTGTTGTATCGATATTTTGACCCTTGAACTTTCTAAGTTCATAGTTCACGAAGTCATAGTTTAACAGATTGCGCGCTGTGTATACTGAACAATGTGAAGCGTGGGTGACTCATTTATATTACGAATGCACGAGAAGTTGGCCCCTGCCAAATATAGAGTGGATCTGCTGTCGCAGTTAAAAAAAAAATAAAGTCTCAAGTGCTATCAAAAGAAGAAATTAATTCAGTACACGATGATAGCATCCCCAAGAGATGGTAATTTGATTGATATCACGGAAAGAAGACAATGACAATTTTTTTGTTTAATAACTGAGAAAAATATTTTTCCAATATCTCGAACGCAACTGAAAAATTGGCAACTGGCAATTTGCCGAAAATCCGCAACCATATACGATCCGCATTGCGGATCAAATGCCGTGAGTTATGGTCAGGCGATCAGCCAACTTTGAAAATCCTAGTAAATTTCAGTGTCACGAAATTGCTTAGAGATTTTGTTGGCGGGAAAATTATTTTCAAATCACGACTCCATCTCACTTGGCACTGTACAATAATTCATTATAGCTCATCATGAAAAACAGGTAGATATAATTAAGTACCAATAATAATGGGTTTAACATGTAAATTTTTTTGAAAAATTTTCAGAACTGATTAATAGTAAATCTCTAGTGGGTTGGCGGCCGGGCACACCTTAGGAAAGTCAATACTAGAGGTCAAAGGTGCCATCTGCCATAAACTGTTATACCTTATATATACACTCACAGAAACACGAGACTAGATACTAGCCGAATTTATGAATGATACAACATAGACATTCCTTATCCAACAAAATCTAATTCTACTAATGAATTAATTGCCTTGGCATTCGTTGCACGTGCATAAGTGTGACGCAATTGAACGACCTTGAAAATAAGAATCGTGAAGCGTGTATGCTATTTTACAATAAGATATCGGGCCTTAAATTCCAGTTTAAAAAATCAAAATAAAAGCTTCTGCAACGTTTTCCTTGCAAAATGCCAAGAAAATTTGCAGTTGTTCCAAACGTGACGTAAATTCGATAATATACTAATACATTATAGGATCAAAGTCCCTTTACAAAAAAAAACCCCATTTTGAATATCTAGTAGTCTTTTTTGCACCAAAAAATCCTGACAATACTAATACTTCACAACCCCTTGATACCCTATTGTCAATTTGTTAAAGGCGAGATGAGCAGCAACAGTGGAGGTAGCAGCGCCACGTTTGGCCTTGGGGTCGGCGTCGGTGTAGCTGGGGGTCCAAGCCTGGCAGCAGCGCAACAAGGCCAGGGTGTAGCAGCACTGCTGGTGATGCTCGCCGTCCTCTGCTTCATCTTCGCCTACTGTTGCTGGGGTGCTCCATTTTGCAGATCGCTGTGCAGAAGGCACTGCTGCTGCCGTTTGGAAGATCCTGAGCCGGATCCTCGATTTGGGAGTAGTGATCAAGCGATGGTGGCGACGCCTACAATAATTCTTCTGCCTCACGGTAGGATGCTCGTAGTAGACGGAACCATCTTCACGCAATTCCAAGCAGACACCACGGGTAAATTAATGTCTTCGTACAAAATACTTAAAGACTTTGGAAAGTCAACACCATTTTTAAAATCCCAGGACTCGATCTGGTGGAACTGGGCGAGAGTGTAATCCGCGCACAACGTACTCCTCGAAGTGTAAATCGTCATCAGTTACAAAGTAGTCAGGGTAGCATCCTGGAGATGGACGCCGAGACGCCCAGTAAGGATAGTCTTGGTTCCCTAGGTTGTTTTCCTCCACCGACTTATGAAAGTATTTATGGAAAAGATGAAAGCGACATGCCGCCATCTTATTCTGATATTCTCCTTCACAGGTATGTGTATTGTTATTGCTAAACGTTCATTGAAAGCATACCAAGGATTTGTTCCAACCTACGTTTTCTTCCACCAGATTTGCTAATTTACCCTACGAAATCGAAATGCAGGATTTTGGTCACGAGGGTAAGGAGGAGATCGAGATGCAGACCGTGGAGAACTGTCCCCGGGTTATAAGTAATCCAATAAATGGAATAAGATTTCCTTATGGTACTGTAACGAGCTTCTCCAGCGAGAGCTTTCCACAGCAAACTATCACCAGGAACCCATCGCTAATTAGCAACCCACTGGATGATTATTATACCGACAATGAGCTGGACGGCTACCGCATAGGAAGTTTTCGTCGTGAGAACGACGTCGGTCGGACGTCGCATCAGACTACGACAACGATGACAACGACGACTACCGAGAGTTCGACGTGTTATCAGGATTATGATGAGAGGACAAATGAGCAAAGAAACTACGTTAATGATGTTCAAGATCACCAGGTACCAGTTGGGAGTGTTGACAATGAGACTATGAACACGAGGAACCGCGCGAGAAGCACCAATCACGATAGAGAGAATCGTGATGATGGGGTCACCGTCGTTCTTCCGGATTGTCAGAGGTACCAGGTCGTCAATGAGAGTTCCAGAGGCAGGAACGTCATCCTCGAGAGCAATGAAGATACAAACAGGAACAGTGAACGTGAAGGAGGAAGCAGTGCTGATCCTGAGAGTAACAACAGCGCCGATGAAGATGCAGGTGACTTCGGCGCCCTGGCTGATATTCGTGAAAGTCGAGTGTAGCACGTTTCGCCATCTTTAATGAGTAAACGAATTACTGATGAGAGACCAATGAAGAAATTGGAATGAAGTCATTAGAGATGAGCGTTTTTACCCTTAAATAAGGAATGGATTCGCGTACACTTTGCGAAGTGGATTTTTTAAGATGGATGACGTTACAAACGTGAACAAATTGGGAGAATAATTAGTTCTGGTTAATCCAAAGCAATTGAGTCTTTGATAAATTCTGACTGTAAAGAAAAACCGCTGCCGGTAACGCCAAATTTCTTTGGAGGATTACTTGTCAGCGATATGCGTGACAAAAAGCCATAATTAGGTGGCGCATGCGTTGAATTTTTGTACAGTCCGTCCAGGAATTAATTCTCTACCAATTTGTAAACGAAAATTTGTGATTAGTAAGACAGAACGACCAATTCGAAAAAGTGATGACACTGGAGCCACCTAGCGATAGCGTCCCCTAACTATCCTCTGCTAAATTGTATGAACTTCTTCTGTTTCTCAGTTTGTCTTCTCTTGAAGGGACTGACGGTTTTTTTTGCAAAAGGATGTGACGTCACTTGATGATTTGATTAACGGAAAGTAGTTGTACATACACAAATACACGTTCTACGATATAAATACTTATTATGACGTACGAAACGTTTCATATGCAATTTATTGGGTAATGGCAGAAAGGCATGTAACACGGAATGTAATTGATTCGAATTTTAAAAAAAATGAAATTTCGGGTTTGCCCTATAAGATGATTATTGGAAGAGCGTGGCCTTCTGTATGTCTTTGAAAAATGCACGTGGCGACTTGACGATTATTAATTATCCTCTGTGTTGTATTATTATTATTATTGCATTGTGAAATGTTTCAAAATTATAAATATAATCTATATAAATATTATGATCATTATCATTGCTACTGTTAAAATATATTTCACCAAAGAACACCAAACGACTATATATAATTATGAAAAGAAATAAAGTATATAACAAGAATGGTATTTGTAATGAAATTTACAGATTTTTCTATATAGCAATATTTGTTGTAATTGTTTTGCTCCAGAGGATGTCTAATGCTGTAATTTATACGTCTTCTTTGAATTAAACACAATTTATTTTATTGCAATATATTTACAAGTTTTTGAATTTATTAGAAAAAATTATCTAATGGCATTTTTATTTTTGTATAATGTATCAAGCTTAGACGTACGTTTAATCGTCGCTGTCCATTTCTTCGGTGGCTGAGGAATCTGCATCCTCGTCCGGTGCTTTTTTGTCCCAATCTTTCAAATTTGCTCCCATCGTAAAGTCGTCCCTCAGGACGCTCCACACTTTGTCGCTCTTTAAAAAAATTTCGTAAGTATTAAAATGAAGCAATGGTATGACATTCTATATGTAATAAGCGTAAGATAGGCAAAACATAAATTAGACTGCAATATTTCTACCTTTTCTTTCTCTTTTTCATCCTCTGTAGTAATAACTTTCTTCTTCATTTCATTTTTAGCAGGACTGTCCACTGGAATACTTTTCGTGCTACCCATTAGCACATCCAAGAATGCTCTTTTGTCAATATTTTTTAAGACTTTCTCACGCTTTCTTTCCAATGGTCCAGCTTCCACCAATTGCCTATTTATTTCTGTTTGTTGTTGTCTTACTGCATTAAATAACTGCACTACACCTCTAAAATTAATCGTTGAAAAACATACCCGTTACTTAAAATAATTCAAACAAATAAATTTTAAACATGCAGTAAATGATCATAATACTTCATTGCAATTTTTTGTAGCGTTCTCTCTCTGTCTCTGTCAAGGACGTTTGGTTTCATTCGAATACCGAAATCAGCTTCTCTTCTTTTTCGTTTGGCATGTTCTAGCTCTTGTTGTTTGGTGATCAAAATGTTTTTGGATCCTTCTGATGTTTCTTTTTGTTTAGCAGTTTCATCATCCCCTTCAATGGCAATACCTTGTTCATTTTTATTTTTTGGAACAATATCGCATAGTTTTTTGGCTTTTGACAAAATGATGGTCTTCTTTCTTTTAGGTTTTTTAGTTCTAAGAATTTTTTGCATGGCATCAGCCCACCCAGGATTTTCATGTGATTTGTCAGTATCATTCTGTGCTTCGTTCGAACCAATATCTGAATCTGAATGATCACCCTCTTCACCAGAATCCAAATCAACATCTTCAGCAGCTCCTTCATCTGCACTCTCCATTCTGTTTACTTCATCCCCTGACTCAATGGCATTACTGTCATTATCATCCACAGATTCTCCCGAATCACTATCAATGAATTCTTCTATGACTGTAAGTAAAAACCCCTATTATATTAACTACAATAAAATCTTTCTACTTTAAGAATATAATTATCCTACATTGAACTCCAATTTTATATAGATGCTTATATATCCTTATATTAAATAGGTAATAATATTGTATCAATGCCACTGAATATATCTGAAAGAAATTCTCTAGCCTTACAGTTTAACTAGAAAACCTCTTGTATGTCAAACAAATTGATTTTATTAATGATCCAAATTTTTGAGTAATCAAATATGGAACTGAACTCCTAAAAATTGAAAATTCATCTCTAAAAATGATTCTTCCTTTCCTTAATAGCTTAATTCTTCAGGCGAAACATATCAATTCTAAAATTGATCCACAGCAGAATCAATTGAAACAACGAAAACAGAATCAATAGCGTCATCTTTACGCAATAAAATTTCGTGCAAAAATTTCATATTCGTATACATAACCTACATTGAACGTGCAGAATTGAATATAAAAAAAGGAAGATAATAAAATTGACATTTACCTTGGGACTTTTTTGGAGATTTGCCAATCTTCGCTGAAGTATCTACAGCAATCATATTTACACTTACAGTAGCCACTTATATTTAAAAAATAGGAAAATACTCCAAATCTACTCGTTCGCGCGTTTCTTTTCACGTGGCTCCGTGTATAACAATTAACAACCAGAGTAGAAAAGATAAAAGTTCAATTTTACTGCTAGCTACCGCCATCTAGTGGTCATACTTTCAACTATATACATGTTCATATCTGTCATTTTGTGAATTTCAACAACGAAACATCACATAATTTGCAAAAACTAAAGAATAAAGTCAAGTTAAAGGACTGTCAGCAATTTTAATGGTATAGTAAGTTAAATTGGCATCTTGATATATTTCTTCTCTTCGTCATGTTGTCGCTAAACCCTTTTTTTACACGAACATTACCTCTGCAGGAGGTTACATTTGTATGCATTGTGAATAGTAAATGATAAAATTATACATCTTTGTTACAAGATTATGGCAAGGTTTTTACTTTTTACAAAAAATTCTTAATAAACTCATATCATACAACAGTGTTCTAATTTGTAGCAGGTTCATGAATATGTTTAACACACTATAACTATCAAACAAATGCAGTTCGTTACTGCTCATTGTATTTTCTTTTCAGTCTACTGTTTTGTACGTGAAAATGCCACAGGTTGTTAAAAAGAACAGACAACTCACTGAAGATGAAAAATCAAGTATCAAGGAGGCATTTGATTTACTTGACTCAGATAAAGATGGTTATTTAAATTACCATGAGTTGAAAGCTGCTATGAGAGCATTAGGTTTTGAAGTAAAAAAATCACAAGTTCTTTCTATCATTCAAACATACGATAAAGCCAATGGCGACAAAATTTGTTTTGAAGATTTTTATTATATCAGTATGTATAAAGAGTATTTTTAATCCTATTTTAGTTCTGCCACTTTTTATCAAAAGTATATATAACCACAAATCGCATAAGTAAAATATCTTTATTCTAATAGTGACAGACAAAATAGCTAAAAGAAATCCATTAGATGAACTAAAGTATGCTTACAAGTTATTTGTGGTAGACTCAGAGTGTGGTAAAATATCACCACAGGATTTGCAGCGTGCAAGTTCAAAAATAGGATTAAAATTAATGGATGAGGAAATACATTCGATGATAGAAGAATTTGATACAAATCTAGATGGATACAGTATAATTATATTCCTTATTATTTTTTATATAACATTTTGGTAAAAAAAATGGTTATCTGTTAATATTATTTTTGTTCTGTTTGTGATTTTAGTCGACGAAGCTGAATTTATTGAGATAATGACAGATTCTGCAGTTTAAGTCAAGGATCAAATACTTAAACAAGGGAAAAGTGGATTTTTCGAAGTTTTATATTAAAATACTAAAATGGATTCCGGAATTGATTGGGATGCTGAGCACAGGCGGACGTTGTTGGACGGTCGTGTTGTTTTGGAGCGTACAGCAGGCTCACTCGCAAGATCACAAAGAGTGGCAGCAGAGACAGAACAAATTGGTACAGAAGTAGTGACAGAGCTTGGAGAACAAAGAGAAACTTTGCTACGAGCAAAAAGAAGATTGTCCCAAACTGATCAAGAGTTGGATAAGACACAGAAGATATTACGCACCATGTCCAGAAAAGTGTTAACTAATAAGTTTGTTTTAATTGTCATTATTATATTAGAATTGGGTATTCTTGCTGCGACAGTGTACTTAAGATTTTTTTCTAAAAAATAAATATTCCATACGCTAATATAATAGACAAAGCTTTGTAATAGCCCTTGAAATGGGCAGTAATATTAATGTAATAGAAACAATTATATTTTTTGCCATAACCATAGATAATTTTCCATATTTTCTATTGGTTTTGTTAAAATATTGTCATAACGATATTGATTACGTTATGCCTGATTCAATTTTAATAAACCATATAAGCACTAATGAACTGTGTACATATACATATATGGAAATATAAAAATGAAAAAAGTATATCTACAATTTTCATAATATTTATTTAATTGTAACCAAACTTTTTAAATGAACTATTGTTATAAAATGCGTATAGCTTTTTAAACACTTCTGGATTATATCCTTTAAGAACAGGCCTACCAATGTTATATCCTGCTTCATCGAAAAGATCAATTTGAGATGTAGTCCAGCAAAAGTTCCGTATGCCTTCGGTGCCATCCAAATCCAAAGTATTGAGTTGATAAACTAAAAATTGGAACCATTTTCCATTCGATTGTACACACTGGACAGTGACTGGTTCTGGCAATTCCTTGACAGAAGTGCCAAATCTTTGTTTGGCACAACTAGCGGCAGTCGCAAACGCTTTTACAATAGCCCGTGAAATAATTTGATCTTGGGTTACAGGAAGTTCAGTAACATTCTTTATATCAACATCGTAACATATGAATATTGTGTGTGCATTTAACCAATTGGATTTTGCATCAACGGCTGTAATTATATGTAATACATCACATTATTTCATTTAAGTCTTTCATTGAATTTAAAAAAAAAACTTGTATTATTACTTACGGTAGAGATCCTGAATTTGATAAATATTAGATCTGTTTAAACCAACAGAGTGATGCATTGGGAACATGTTTGGTAACTCTTTGTCTATCAGATCATTTTTGGATTTCAATGGCTGCAGAGGCAGAGTAGATGTTAGCATAGTTTCCATTTTTGAAGTGAACTGATACAGATCCTCATCTTTTTCTGCATAATTGATATTGTTAATTAATGTGAATAATTAGATTTTTTTTTTTATATTTCAATAAATGTAGTTTACCAAATGGGACAGAGACCCTGCTGTCATGAATAATATTTCTATTTTTGAAAACTGTTGAATCACTCAGTAAGTCGCAAAGACGCAGAAATTTTTGAGTTAAATTGTTTCTGTAAATGCAATTTTCTTACAAATATTTCATAGATAATAATAGTTAATATTCATACTTTATGAAATGAAATACTCTGTTTATTTATAAAGGAAGTACTTACGTTTTCCTTAAATCTGTCAGGCCTAGTTCCCTTGGAAAAACATAAGCTGGTCTAGCCGGATCTTTCTTTTTTGGCAAAAATTCCTGATGCGCGTCAAATATGTTGGACGTACGAATTGCTCTAAATTAATTTTGATAAGTATAATGTAAAATGCTATAATTCAATTATAGATACAACAGATTTATTACCTCGTAACCAAGTCATTTACTTCCTTGCTCTGATCTTTTGCTAAATTTTCAATTCTTTCTGGTAGTTCATTTTGAAAGAGAATAGTTTTTAGTAACAGTTGGGCTTGGGATGTCCCTTCTACTAACAATTCAGTGTCACCAAATGTTAAACAAATCCGGTCATGCCAATCAGGGTGAGTATTATTTCGTTTGGGTTCTGTTTTCCATGGAACTTCAATATTTATCCTTCAATACATATATATACATATACATATATGGCACTTTAAGTTTAGTAATTTTTTTTATCATTATAGTGTTCTCTCAAATCTTTTTTTTACATTTGATAATAAATACCACTTAAAATTAGATCAATCAAAGGAAAATGATGTTAAGATGTATAAAAAATATTTACCATTCTCTTTCAGTTTTTGGATTAACTACATCCTTGGCATCTACAACTCTTATACCATGTTGTTCTAAATCATGCTCGGAATATATTACAGTTGGTGTTTTTAATCCTTGAACAACCCAATGTTTTTTAATCATGCGCCCTAAATGGTGCTTAAATAAAATCTGTGACAGCCTCATTATAGTTTATCTGTAAAAAAGGAAGAATATTATAAGCGATAAATGTTTTTTGAATGAATGAAAATAATAAAATGAACATAACTATGCATGTTATTGTTATCAAAATTATCATTTTTATAATATGTACGTGGTAAATACATAAAATATGTAAGAGACGTTGAAAAGAAAGATATATCTCTTAAGTTCACTTTTCACTTTTAGTTTAACAAAAGAGGTTATAATGAATCTTTTGCTATAATGTAATTTTTATCAGCACAAACCTGGTATGTATATAAATAATAAATATACAAAAATTAATATTAACTCTTTCACACTTACAATATTTGTTTCAGTTATTTCAAAAAAGTAAAATATAAAATTTAGTTATTACATTCGCAATATACAGCAGAAGAGATGGACAAGTTACTCCGCTGTCTTAAAGCGGGAAATATGGATGAAAAGTATAACGCAAAGAAGAAAATCTCTATATGTATACAATATACAAAAGTATGCAATAACAAATTCTGTTTTTGTGTTTTCCTTCTCTTCTGTTTCAAAAATAATTACAATTTTGCTAATAAATGTATTGTCAATAAATAATATCCTCTCAAAAGGGAAACATTTTCTGGTAAAATTTTCCAATATTTTATATCAATCAAAATACGTATCTATCCTATTGCCCCAGTCCCCCAATTAGAATAATTCAAAATAGTTGAATAAAATTAGTTTATACAGTTTCAATCCTACAGAACGAAGCTAAACATACTTATAATTAACATCCCAATTAAAACACGTATAAATACAGTACATTAACTCCTAATCTCACTTTTCAATTAATCTGTCTAATGAATTTTTTCAAATTATTATTCAATGTCACATAACACTGTTTTTTTGGATTTTCTCAATTTATCATTTTTCAATAAAAAAAAAACCCGGGTAAGTATAGGGAATTGTTGATCCATTTTATTGGCAGCAGTGCGATGACAGTTGTAATACGCGGGGCGGCGGGGAATCCAGTTGCACACAGAAGGTAGTGGAATGAGGATACGCCGCGAAAGTGAACGGCACCATGAATACGAAAACAAGCATGAATTGTGGCCACAACTATTACGACGGAAGTAACCGTAAGTCTAATAAAATCATACTAAAACATCAATAATTAGTGACGTCGATATAACCTCCGAAAAACACAAGATCTTCCGTCAAACAAGCCGATAACCAGCTTGAAAATTCCGTCTGCTGCGCGTCCTCATGGCGTCTGCTAGTTTGACGCCGCTTCTGGCCGCCAACCCTGTTATTCTTTCGCGTCAGAATAATAGAAAAAAACCTGAAAACTCATCACGTTCCCAATAACCAGTAAAACCGCCACAAAAAATGACAACGCCATTATTTGTATCGAGGATCCTTACCACAATATTAACGTGAAAAACGCGGGGCGTTGTCGCGATAGACTTCAAGCTGACAAGCAGCTAATGTCAGGATACCAAAAAAAAAGCAACATTTCCTATCAAGGCCTTGAATCTCACTATTAAATCAACATTGAGAGTAATGTTCCATAGCTCTGTCATCTATCATCTTGACATTTTTCGCTAGAATTATAGAAAATACCCAAACCTTCTTTCTCCTGATACGATCGGCTATGAATTTCATATTCTGACGGATAATTTTTGCCTTGAAGTTCACGATGATGATGTCACCAACGTTCTTATTGGTGAGAATTTGACATTTGCTACGATTTACCGACAATAATAGAATTTACTGCCAAGATTTTCTTGCTCATTTTTTCATATTTAGTTTTCATCCATCTTGCAGTTTTTAGTCTTTAATCTGATGTAGGTTATACATTGTAATTGTCGGGATATACCGTTATAAATGTGAAAGAGGATGATTTGAATGGCGCGAAAATGCTGGACGTGCAACAAGTGGATTTTTCTCTAGTACTTTGCGCAATCCCACGGCGTCGTGACGTTTCCATTATACTCTGAATTATATTTTGATTAAATTATGTTACTGGGCTAGTAGAAGATAGTTCATTATGAAAGGAGGACGTAAGAGGAGAATGTACGTTTCACGTGAGAAATGCATCTTGAACGATGGAAGTCTCGGCGTCGGGACGTCGGTCTGGTCCGGTCTGACAACTGGTTGAGAATCCCCTCCTACTGGGTCTCCTTCTTCTTAGAGCAAGAGGTTGTTGGGGGGAATGGATTGGAGGAAGGAAGAGAGAAATCTCGTTGCCATAAACAAACTCCTTCACAAAATCACTGAAACTTGTTTCTGTTCGACTTGGACGTCTTCACGAATGCGGCTGAACGGCGTTGAGATGCGTCGTTTTCTTGTTGAGGGTTTTCATCGATTTTGTTTATATTTATCAACCTAGACCCCTCTGTTATGCTTTGATAAAATATAAATAACTTCAGCAGGTTCCAATCGGATTTGTATATAAAATCCTGGTAATTTAAAACCGCTGTCTTTTGTTCATTGGTTATTATTTATTATAATTGCCGTCGACATATGTTTTACGTTGATACTTAACTCTAGCTTTGTTAAACAATAATTGCATTTCAATGCTAGTTTGTTTGTTAAAGAATATAATGCGTACCTTCGCACGCCAATAACGATGATATATGTATATGAATTATATTGCGTAATTCATTATTCATTATTTATGCTAATTTACAATTGATACCATTGGTCATTTATCTTAGTTTGGCAATTTTATTCCAACAGTTGAACAGAATTTATGACATGAATAATTCTGCAGTTTATTTGGTGAAGATAAATGGTGTCAAGCATGTGTTGCATATTCAGACTTGCATTTAATACAGTTCAATTATGAATTTAAAATTGTAATATAATTATAATGACTTTTTTGTATTATCAGATGTCATGGGAAGAAACAGTCCTGCGGCTCTGCTGGATATGCTGGCAGAAGTCGCGTCACAAACACTTCATTCAGAAAAGAAACTTGATGAATTCTACATAATGAACAAAATGAAATCAAAAACAGAATCCACAAAACGGAAATCTCATGAAACGACATTCAGTGTTGAACAATTGCTCGCAATGCCAGCTTCCCAATTGGTTAAGCAATTTTCAGTATTTACCAGCGATGAACTAAAGAGGCAATACTCATACGCGTGCGCTCTTATACCTGGTTGTGCCGAGAGGTATACAAGTTTTGCCAGTGAATGCCGAGCTAGAATGTCCATCAAGGCTCATCTGGCAGATCATTTGGAATTTCTCAAAAGAGATGCAGTGTCATGTAAGTATATATTCAGTAGCATCTATATAATATTATTTAACTATATTAGCCCCATTAAATCTATGGTAACGTTACAGATTCTTCCTTCACTGCAATAGCTGTAAAGTACAAAAGCCCAAAGTCGAGCCTGCAAAATAAGAGATCACGAGCACAGCAACCAAAAAAAATGCAGGAAATCCCAAACAAGGAGAACAAGGAGGTGAAGTCTGAAAAGTCAACAAATTACTTGCGCAAGATACTCTCGAATGAGATGAACTTTAAAGAATTTGAGAGGCACAGGTCACAAGAAAAAGTGAATAATATCAATGAGAATTACGCTGTCGATGGTGACAAGGAATCTAATGAAATGGAGTTTAAGGGTTTAGGAGATCACAGTTACTATGATCATGCGAGATATGGGATACCACTAGATAGAAAAGTATCATCAGATATCAGTGACACTACTGTGAACGAAGCACTGGAAGAAAATGTTAGTATGAGTTTTAATAAGTTATTAAGTTACAATTTCACTGAGAATTATGAATTTTATTGGGCCTGAGTAAAGAACAGTACATCAGGATATATTTTGATTAACGACGTCACATCTTAAGCATTGAAACTTGTTGATTACACTAGATGATTTTCGCATAACCTAACAAATTAGTGAATTGCATTCTACATTTACTTACGTAACGCTACATCTATTTATTTATAGATTATGTTGATGGTTGTGGAAAGCAATGGTGTGCACATGAAGGAGCTCCCTTACGTCGCTCCAAAAATGACAGGATATTCGAATTTAGAAGAAACAAAAGCATCCTTCCTGCCAGGTAAATACATTAACACTTCTTTAACAAATAGATTATTCAATAAATCTTTCTTATACCAACTGTATACATCCTGAACTCTGTATAGCTGCTCACACACTGAAACTATTTTCAAATTGCATTGTGCTCCAAAATAGAATGAGAGTGAAATGCAATCAAGTTGCTTAGAACGTTCGTGCTGTTCTTCAATACCAAAAAAAAATAATAAATCCATTTTATTATGCATTTATGTTTAATAATCTTAAAATACATTTTTTTAGGTGAATCTGCATCGTGGTCCGAAGAAGATTATAATAGAAGCGCAGAGATTGTAGTACCGGCTAAACCTAAAGGAAAAGCTAAATTTATAGGAACAAGTAAAGAGGAACGGGAGATGGCGCTAGCATTGATTGAAAGAATTAAAAAAAAAGGAAATCCCACAGGCGGTAATTTACAATGTCGCATTTGTGACCCACCGCGCAGCTTCACTGCGCCGACAACTCTCGTTTCACATTATCGCAGTCACGCAGGCATTAAACCCTACGAATGTCGCATTTGTCATGCTGTTTTCACCAGGAGGCACAGCCTCAAGTATCATATGCTCATTCACCAGAATCAGACACGATTTACGTGCGCGGATTGCGGAAAAAAATTCAGGCATCCTTCTCACTTCCGGGAACATAGACGGCGCCACACAGGAGAAGCTCCTTTTGGGTGTGAAGATTGTGGTCAGAGGTATGTATCTGTGCAATTTCTTCTTCAGAGCTTTAATTGATTCT
This sequence comes from Cephus spinipes, assembly GCA_963971525.1. Taxonomy (NCBI): domain Eukaryota; kingdom Metazoa; phylum Arthropoda; class Insecta; order Hymenoptera; family Cephidae; genus Cephus; species Cephus spinipes. The sequence continues at coordinate 15,813,566 of OZ020578.1, forward strand.
TTATTTAATCAATTGCCAATCGACTGGTAATATCCAAAATGATTATAAAACAATCTTATTGATCAATTGAATACCTTCTTCGTTTTCAGATTCAAAACACGAAACACGTATAAACGGCATTTGAAAACGCGTCATGGAAAAGTCCTGACTACAACTGGAGAATTATTGTGCCTATCCGAGGAGGATTTTCAGAAAGTGCGCACAAGTCGTAAAAGAAAAGCAGAAAGTGTTGTAAAAATTGAGAGTATGGCAGAGGAGGACATTACAGCTCCAGAAGCAATAATACAGCACGAGAATGATGATTCGAATAATACTGCAGAGCAGCAGTTCACTGATGGATATTATGTGGAAGTTAATGGTGATGGCACCGATGAAGGTAATCATGTCTGGTCTACTGATCAGGGTCGAATAGTTACATCACAGATTACGAATCACAAGGAGTGTGAGACTAATGAGGAATCTCACGAATCTAAGACTGAATACATCGAGACTGAGATAACTGTAGATGAAACTGACATCAACAGCAATGAAAACGAAATGAACAGATTACGTTTTGTCGACACTGTTGATAGTGAAATTTATTTTGAGTGCGATGACGAGGATAGGGGAGACGAGATCGAGATGGATACAACACTTGCTGATAATGTAGAAATCGTAGATCAGGATGAGGAGAATCAGGTTCTCTACCACAACGATCTAGAGAATAATGATTGCGAAAATGTACTGTACGAAGAGGATTTTAATCACCAGGTTCAATATACTTGCAAGGATCCGGTAGGAATTCATGAGAAAATGGTTGAATACAGAGATGATGCTCTGCTGGGAGATGTGCATCAGGTTGTTAAGACAGAGGATGACAATTCTGCGATTTACAATGACTCTAGTCAGAAAGTTCACGAGTATTGTATCTCCAAACAGGATTCTTTATATGTGCTGTCTGGGATGGATGTACCTGATGGAAAAGCAGCCTCTGAAGAAAGCATTTTGTCGGTGAGCGAAGTTGAGAAACGTCTTCAGGAAATTGATTGTAGTTCAGAGAATGAAGAACAAGATAAATATACGGATGATATTTTCTTACTAGGTAATAAAAGGGTGAGAATTGTTCGACGTAACGACGATTCGATGACGGAGTTCGAAAATTCTTTGGAAACGATTGAAAAGGATTGCAACGAAAAAGACAATGAATCAGTGCTGGAAAAGGAGACGTTGAAAAAGGAGGAAGTACTGCGCCGTCATCATAGATCACCATTATTCCAACTAACAGAAAAGAGCGCTACGGGGGCCACCGGAAGTTCCGTCCACGAAGATGATATTCGCGATTTGAATGTTCAGCGTAAATTAAAACTTTTACGCGCTGATAATTCAGGGAAACTGCAATTAACGAAAAGTGGAAGTATCACAGTTTTTGATAAAGAGACTCGCTCTATGAATGTACTCCAAAGGGGCCGGCAGAAAACAATACTCCTGTTGGCGAACAAGGATGACTTGAAAAATGGATTTTTGAAAATCGAACGCAACGGCGTCTTGGCGATCGACGCTACGAAGACGCTGTCGATCGTTGCGCTTCCGCAAAAGTAAGTAACACAGAAAAGTTATTCGACCTAGAAATCTCGTACTCTGCACAATATCAAATCAAAGTAAAAATAGTAACGTTAATGGAAAAGAAGTTCGAAATAATGCGTGGATGCATGAAGTGTGAAGTTATGAATGAGGATTTTCATAAATCAAAATAATCTGCTCGTTAAATTGGTATCGGCGTAAGTTTATTAGGGTAAGAGTTTTTTATACAATGAAATATTTTTCATTATTTGAATTAATGGAGATTTAGGATCCATTGCTGTTTGTAAAATTCAAATATTCTATGTCAGTCGATTAGATGACATCCGAAAGAGGCTCTGGAAAATAAATAAAAAAGTGCATTTAGTGAAATATTTTATACAAATACTATACGTATAAGAGCATGAGAATGTCTAAATAATCATCTTTATACATAGAGGACAAGTCAAATTCATTTCTCATAGTGACAAAATGGTATGTTTACCCAAAAAGAAAAAAAATCTGTTGTGCCAAGTTTGAAAAAATGCGTTTATCCCTTTCCAGCAGTCTTTTAATCCATTAGGCTAAGGTGGTTGAACGAAGTTTATCTCACTTCTCTTTAATTTTCCATACGTTCAATACAAATTATATTATCATACGTAGAAGTAAATTCATTTTCTTAAAGAACACTACCACTGTACAGGGTTGTTCAAAAAGCGATGCTTCACTGTTACTTTTAATTTTTTAACTTCTTGAACAACACAGTAGAATTAAAGGATAATATGTCTATTAAATTGCTGCAATACAATTACAATATTCCTTATAGTAAACATATATCAAATATTCAGTTCTTAATATATAGTATCCAAAGCATTGTATCTTGCGTGTCTATAATTGATTCAAAACAGCTCAAAATGGTCTTCCACCTGGAATCAGTAGAAAGAAGCCAGGCACACTATGTTATAACTTTTTTTAAAAAAAAGAAAAGTATTGAAAATGAAAAAAAATAGAAATAATTCCTGACGTAATCACATCGACTGCCGCATTGACGTCGAAATTTATTGTATTAAGTAATTTGAAAAATTCTAAGTGTGACATCACTTTCTAAACGTTTCTCTTATTTTACAACATAATCCTCGCGCTGAATATATAACAATATTGTTAATATATTTTCTATAACTTTGTAAATAGAGAGAATTTACCACGACGCTTTATATTCAGAATATCTACAGCGCTAAATTAATATCGGCAATATTAACCTGCTGCACCTACGTGCTTCCACGATTTAATAACGATATATTTACAGACACATAATTAATTCAGTTTATTGCGATCCTGAGATTTTATGATTCATCTAGGCGCCATGGTATTCTCGTATTTCTTCTGGCACAAAACATTCCTTACGTTCAAAATTTTTTGTTTTGAAAAAACTAACACTCGGTCATTACCTGTGTATCTTAGCTATGTGTAATAATAATTTTTTATATTGCGGCCTCTTTTTCAAAATACCCTAAAAAATATTTGAATTTTATGCACGAAGCATGATTCTAGAATTTCCTCCTTACTCTGAAAAGTTTGGTCTCCAAAAAGCAAACCTTACTTTTTTTGGTATTTTTGCACTGCTTAGTCATTTTACTTCTTCCACAAAACTTTGTACAATCCGTTACTATCAATAATTATATTGTTTTTAACAAACTTGCCAGAGTTTACATGATACCGAAGCCTCTTAATTGAAAGGAATTATAGTGTTGATATTAAATTGTAATTTTTCATACTTAATAACAGTCTATGAGACAATTATACAATTATTCTAATTTAGTTATTGTTACACTGATTTTTCAACATTTCTATTCAATTTTCTATTGTCCATCGCACACTCAAAGCATCAGTTGATCAATAGTAAACCATATGGTTACAAAGAAAACAAATAAAGGCGTTAATTATTATTAATATATACAATACTCGTATATTGCCACATAATTCATCTCCCATGATAATGGCACTAATAATATCTACAATTTATAATATTGCTATAAAATCGATAATTTTATTAACAATAAGGAGCAGAGTAGCTTTAAAAAAGTTTGGACAAGTCTGAAGGAATTTCAGAAGTAACATTTGTGTAGTCAAATTACGAGGAACGTGTCTTGTCAATTTTTTAATACGCTAATCACTCATTATTTTTTAAATGCGAAAAAAAGGACTGTGCCTTAAGCCTTAACAAGAAGCAATCCCAAGATAGGAATTATAACATTTTTCATAAGGAAATTCAAGTATATATATATTATATAAGTAATATTATAATAGCTATTTATGTAAGGGTTTTCTACTTTCTCGTTCTTCTTTACTTTCTAAGAGCGTTACGTATAACATAAACATAAATAAATGCTCTATAAGCCTACCTATAATATAGTAATATCTTTATCACAAAAAATATTGTTTAACGGAACCTATATTGTATTTTTATACATATTTTGTACTTACGTTCAATAAATCTTGAAAAATTATAAATCGTACCATTTTTTTCTTGTAATAATAAAAGGCAGATTTACATAAAAAATCATTTTATTGAGTTCAAATTGTTCAGCAAAAAAATTCTTGCTTCAGAGACACTGCAATATGGCCATTAGTCATTAAAAGTAATGATAAATTATTTTCACTAGGCTTGCTGTATAATTGTACAGAAAATTAGAAATATAAATGATAAAACAATCAGTTCTCTTTATACTGAGACTTTAGGATCTCCGTATTTTTTCTATCGGTAGAAACTTGACAGCAACAATAGAGGATAAAGAGTACAAGTAAAGTAATATCCCAAGAATCTGAAAAAGAGTAGATAATTAGCTGCGAGATTATTTTAGAAGAAAACTATTGAATATTTTGTTATAATTAAATATTTTTATGTAATTAAAACTCAACGTACCATGAAATATTCTGTATATAAAAGCATTGCCTATATCTTGACCAGCAAAGAAATAGAAATTTGATATGGCTGACATAGCAAGTAATGGACTTGCCAAGGCGCAATGAAATCTTCGAATGTTACGTTCGCTTAAATATTTTCTTTCGATTCTGATGTAACGTTTGTATTTGCCAATTGTCTTTGCGATGCCCTCCACAGTCAATCCCAAAAAATTTAAGAACGACCAAATAAATATAAAGGTCTGCATACCATGCCATAGAAACACAAAGCCAAAGCACAAAAATGATGCCAGTAATTTTCTCATTGGAGATTTCATTCCCGAAACTGGTATATAAATGTATCTAGAAAAGGAAATTATAAATAAGAATTTATTGATTAAGGTTTATTAATTAATTTGAAAATATGTAATGAAACAAACCTGACAAGAAATTTATATAATCCTCTATCAAAGTGTTTCCACATATCAGAGTAGAGATGAATTCTACCAATGCATTTTGGAGGTGGTGGTGCTGCTACGTCTTCAATTCTTGCAATTTCACCCCAAAATCCATAAATTACAACATATTTCAAGTGAAAATATTGTCCCATACAGTAACCAAGACCATAAAAAGCCCAAGGATTCATTTGTTCTACAATCTGCACAAGGAATATGTAATGAAAATACAAAATTGCAGGTATATTATTATTTGTTCAACTTATTAGGATTTTTGTACGACCTCCGGATGGAATTGCAATGCATTGAAGTATATGAAATGCATGATGAATTCGGTAAAGAAAAGCCAGAATATATAACGACTTAAATTAAATATTATTGTCCACAGTCTTCCAAAGCTCCACTGTCTGTAGGGTACTTTTACCTAATCAAATTATACATCTTGTTAATAACATAAGGGCAGAATGAAAATGAGAAAATTTAATTTCAATGAAATTTTAAATGAAAAGATCCTTGTATCTACTTACTCCTTGCATGAATTCTCCGTAAAGGATCAATGGTCCTAAAAACAGTGTAGGCAAGTATAAGCAATAAGCCGCATTTTGTATGAGTTCCTTGAGGAAACTGAGAATATTTTTGTGTTTATATTCTACGATGCTGTCAATACTGTAGCTAATACTACGTAACTGTATCCAGCAAATGGCAATTATGAGCATGTAATACTTTTCCTCGTCGAGGCTCAACCATGCCTGCCCAATAGATTCTGAAGTTTTGGTTAAGTATATTACTGCCAAGCAGGACAAATGCACTATCCAAGATACAACTTTACTCCGTAGTGCAGTAAGTAAACAGGATATACAAGGTAATATAAGTATACAGAGAGTGCCAAGGATTCCAACATATTGCCAGAGGAAAATAAGAGAGATGGCAATATACCAGCAGCATAATACCTGAAATGAATATACTATTATGATAACAATTAATATAATTTTCATTAGAAATAATACAATCTACATCGAATGTCTGAATAATGAAATAACAAAATTAGAATAATCATCACTTCAAATAAGCCATACCATATTGTTGAACAAGTATTTAATGATTTGTCCAACAAAAAGATGTATTATAATCCAGGGTATGAGTTTGAACATGAATGGAATCCAGGTAGTCCATTCTTCATCTGATGTATCTCGTTTGCCTCCAATCCAGGACCAACCTGGACTAAAGTCATGATACGAATCATGATAATCGATGAAATCTATAATGACAATATGGATATAAGTGAGACATTAGTCTTTTCTAATCAATATTTAATACTTACATGTATGCATGAGGTGTACATGATAAATGGAGTAAAAAACAGCACCACTCCAACCAATTAAATAAAAAGTTGACTCATATTTGTTGAGTTTTATCACCTCTTTAATTTCCATTTCTAATTTCGAATTTCCCGCGCTCTTATTAGGCCTCCCTGTGCCTCGCCTAGGAACTCAAAGTTCTTCAGGTCGCATAAAGGAAAGGAAGGAAATGCCAGCCAGAGTGAGTAAATCCGCCAAACTACTGCTATTTTAATGTTCAAGACATTAGGACAATCGGTCGAATAAAATTGTCCACATTTCACTGATGTATCAACATTCTTTTGCTCTTCACGATGTTTTCGACTTGTTAAACATTCTTACTCGTTGAAGCGGTTAGGTTCGCGTCCATCATAAACTTGTAATGGAGCACAGCAATGCCCTGTAGGCGGTAGATTTGAACGAACTGTCAATGAAATATATTTTTCATAGAGCTATACTAAAAGTTTTTAATGCTTTTTAGGTAACTGAAGTGAAGTGCAAGCGTTGCCGTAAAGCACTCTTTACTGAAGAAGCAACACCATTACTGACAGCACATGGTGAAATCAGAACTGGACCAATGCATGCTCGCTGTGGTACCGGTGCTCCTGAATATTGCCTTTACATATCCTTGGATAACATGCCTGACTGGATACGTGAAGCTGTAGATAAAGTGGAGTATATTTTTAAACTTTTACATTTCTTAGAATCATTAAATTTTGTAATTTTACTAACCATAAATATTTTAGGATCATTGGATAAAGGGAAAACTGCACTGTCCGTACTGTCACAGTCGACTTGGATCCTTTGATCTTGTTAATCAGACTAAGTGTGATTGTGGAGAATTTCTACCACCTCCTATCAGGATCGTTCACTGTAAAGTTGATAGATTGTCGGACACTGGATCCAATTTACCTTTTTTACCATTGCCACGCGCACATTACGATCGGCATAGAGAAAATTTAGTGAGACCTATTCGCCTAATAGCAATTGATAGAGCTAATAATCCAGTTGAACTGCGTAATTCAGTTCAAAATGGTATAGCGGGTCATCGACCGTAGGCTCACTTTAACAGAACAAAGGATTTGAACTGCATATTTCGGCTTTCGAATTCCACGTGGTGTTTTCATAACAATGTGGGTTTAGTAAATTAATGAGGATGACCATCTTCATGTCAAGTATGAGCGATCTTGTCGCCTTCTCTAAGAAGAATTTTCATGGCTGTTTATGTGTTATTTTATATTTGACTTAGTCAAAATATATTTATCATTGATTCTCATTAAGAAATGTATGTGTATGAACACCACACTCTCGAGAACTCGTAAAATAAGATTATTTTTCTGAGTTTGACGTAATTGTTCTTTAAACATAGTACGAAGTTCACTGTAAATTCAAAAAGAAAATCAGTGGACATACGTAAGAAAGGAAACAAAGCTGGGGAAATCATAGAAACTCTGTAAATAAATATAATTATTCAACTTCTTTGTAACAGTGCAAAAATAAAAAACTTTTACGTGAATCATTTTAAATTTGCCGCAAAGTTACGACTGGTGAATCATATTGCTTCTCACAAAACCTAGAGCACGTGATACTATCAATAAGCCAATTAGATCTGTTATTTCAAGCCAATTCTCCCGGAACGTTGAAAGATGCGCCGAGGAAAAGCAGACAGAGATGGAGCAGAAGAGACCGGTAATTCATTATTGAAGTGCAATGTACCGTAACAAGATACTTTTACAGTTTGCATTACTCCACTTTGACATCCATAAATAAGAGTTAAACGCGCCAGAAGAAAATCAAGCGAGTATGGTTCGTGTAACATTTTTACATCCTGATTTGGGAATCGGCGGTGCCGAAAGGTTAGTCGTTGACGCGGCATTGGCACTAAAAAAGAAAGGTTATGATGTTAGTTTCTTGACAACTCATCACGATCTCAATCATTGTTTTGCTGAAACAAAAGATGGTACAATTCCTGTGACAGTCGTTGGCGACTGGTTGCCACGAAATGTGTTTGGGAAATTCTTCGCTCTCTGCGCTTACATACGTATGGTAAGTTGTACTTGATAATATGAATAACAAAAAAAAAACTAAATTGCCAACGATGCACTTGAGCTTACACGTAAGCATCTGTTCAATATGTTGAATGCTTTTATTTTTGTTTTCAATAAATAATTGTGATCATTCTAGGTTTATGCCGCGAGTTATATATACTTTATGAATCAACGTCCTGATATTGTCTTCTGTGACCTGGTATCAGTTTGCATTCCTGTTCTACGCTTATACATTCCACATGTGGTTTATTACTGTCATCATCCTGATTTACTGCTGTCGCATCCTGGTGGACACTGGAAATCATTGTATCGAGCACTGCTTAACTATCTCGAGGAAGTGACCACGGGGCAGGCTGATAAGGTATTTGCTAATAGCAAGTATACACAAAGTGTTTTTAAGGAGACATTCAAGAGACTCAGGATCAAGCCTGAGGTCTTATATCCTTCTATTAATACTGATTCATTTGATAAAACACGAGTCGTTTCCTTGGAGCGTCCTTTGGATAAGAAATTACCTGAGGATAGTTTCATATTGCTGTCAATAAATCGTTATGAGCGCAAGAAGCATCTGGCACTTGCGATAGAAGCATTAGCTCATTTAAAAAAATATGTTACTGATTCTGAATATAAGAAAGTTTATCTAATTCTTGCTGGTGGATATGATAAGAGAGTGGAGGAAAATGTTGAACATTATTTAGAATTGATCGAACTAGCTGATGAATTACACGTTACCGATAAAGTAATCTTTCTGCGCTCACCCTCGGACATTGACAAAGTCTCAGTCTTGAGGCATTGCAATGTTTTAATTTATACTCCACCAAACGAACATTTTGGTATTGTACCATTGGAAGCAATGTATGCCGAGAAACCAGTGATTGCCCATAATTCTGGTGGACCAACTGAATCAATAGTGAATGGTGTAACTGGTTATTTAGTAGAAGGATCGGGCGAAGCTTTTGCTGAAAAGGTAGCACACTTTATCAAGAATAAAAACTTAGCAATAGAATTTGGAAAGGCTGGTAAAAATAGGTTTTTGGAATTATTCAGCTTTGCTGCATTTGGCGATCAGTTGAATAGATCGATAGAAGCCTTAGTGAATAATGAGAAGGACAACTAATAAAGTTATCAAAAGAAAGTATTTAGGATATCTATTATATTGTACAGGGTTTAAGATTTTTCATCAACATATTGTTCCGTTAACATCAATATATTCATACATATTTTATCTCTTGCATAAAAATTTAAATATATATTTTATTTATATACAAACTTGGCTTTTTTTATTCAGAAATATAGATGCCAAACAGATGCTCCTGTATATTGACTCCAGTACTGAATATATTTCCTTGCTTTTCTGTGCATATATGACAAAAGACTACCTACAGTTATCTCTCTAATTTCGCGCCTTCACCACAATTCTCTCTCTACTAACCGTGCAAGATGGAGATTAGTTCCTTTTTCTCTTCCCCACTTGCGCAATCACAAGAATAGCTCATATAAAACCTTCCATACCTAGCTATCTCCAACTAACATTAATCCTATCTTTCTCCAACGTTCTGCGTACAAGTGTATAAGGAGAAAACTCTATGTAATATCGCACTCCCAGAGTCCCAAGAATACAAAATAAGAGAAAGTTGATTGTATGTCTTTGATAAAATATAGTTTTTTCTGGAGTGACTTAAGAGAAGCATCTAATACAGTAGGATCCTTGAGTAGTAAAACATCAAATCTTTTTATTCCATTGTATTCCCTTCAATTTTCCTAATACATAATTCCAAATTTTTATTAAATAAACTTCTTCAATTTCAATAGTCCACATTACTTTATCCGTACATTATATTGTTACTAATCAATTATATTTAATAGCTGACTTTGGTATTTATTTAACTATAAAAATACAGTAAATCACTTGCTATCGGTGATACTTTGACAGGAGTTATTTATGAATAAAAGCGAATTTATATTTTACCTCATGCCAACCAAACGTATATTACTAGTTATAAATTCTCTTTTACGCTTCCTTTCTATCCCAGTGAAATTGCAATCTCTTTTCATGATTTTATTTCTGTATTTGGTTGAACCAAAATGAATCATTAAATGTAATCTGCAAAGTGCGTGTACGGGTATAACCGTTTGAGGTTCTATTGTTAAATTAAACACGAAAGAGTTGAAAACATAAGAATTTTTGTGACCACGACGTTGCCTTATATGCCTCTGTCGTAGACAAATCTTAAGCATTAAGTATATCTTCAAGGGATGAAATAATGCACGATTAGATCTATATAACTTAATATATCTTTATGATAAGCTATTATTAACAAAATAATGCATATTATTCTCAGTATTAATTTTTGGTCTTTATCCCCACTTCTGCTGTTACAATCATTTATCTAGCCTAGGGCTTATTACCATCAACCGTAATACAAAAGCTACATTACACACGTTAAAATGCATGGAAGTCATGAAAGCGGTAATAATAAAGGAATTGTGATGTTTACAAATATTTAAAAATCGTAAAGCGTATTTCTTCTCTCAAGATGTTAACGAGAATTCGACAATTCGCTATTAAAAATTCGATGATTGGTATAAATTCGAGGTAATTTTGGTCCCCCGGGGAGAAAAAATTCTTGTATAACCGTAAATAATTGTTTCTCAATGCTAGAAAGAAAATTGCATGAACCAACCAAAAAAAAAAGAGGAATTTTAGTTAACAATTATGTTGCTATCAAATCCGTCGCAATCTTACATGCGGACGTGAAAATTGCATGCTTAGTATATGACTGGGAAGCAATTTTTTTTTTTCTAATAATTTTAGGAACATTAGCTTTACGTCATATTCCACAAAAATATAAATATTTGCATGCAATGCCACTCGGGTAGAGTAGAATATTTGTCAATTTCGAATATTCGCACAGTGTATCACAATATTTCTTTACATTCAATAAAACTGTAATCGGAATTTACGAGTAGCAAATAAATTTCTTTTTAGTTTAAATACCTTATGAGTGGGTGGGGGCTGGGAATTGGACAAACAAAAAAGCGCAATTTGCTCGCTAAAAATATAAGTGCGTGGTCAATGTGGCAATGTTAACTTTTTGTTCCTTACGTGTATCATTTTGACAGTCATTTTCTTTAATTAGTTATAGTTGACCTTCACCTGCTCCACAGTAACAAATTTATATGACAAGACTAACAACATCCACGCCTCATACGCCTGGCCAAATGATTCGCGTTCAATTTAACACGCTTAGAAAACCCAGGGTTTACTTTTTTTTTGGAATATAATGATAATTACATTTACAATCAAGGAAAGTTTGGGAATTTCCTATATATAGCATTTAAAAACGTCAGTCCCAGTAGTGTGCGGCTTATTGTCTGTTATCGTTTTGCAACTGCATCTGCGTCCAGGGCTGAAAAAACAATACACATCAATTATAAACTCATTTCTGACGCTCAAGACTTTAACGTATTAGGTCTGCAAACAGTCTGTAGAATAGTAACTCGACAAATGGTTTCTGCAGATGGTCGTAGGAATTATTCTCTTAGAGATATTAGATCGTACAAGATCGGTTAAAAAATTAAGAGTTAGAAAATGTTCGAGTGAAAAATTGTATGTCACTTTCTAAAGCTAGATAAGGATCGGTGTTGTGCTGATAAAGACGATTAGTGTACAGGATTTGAGTCAGTTAAGCTTAGGGGCATGATTGATTCATTACAAATGATCACCGTTTCCACACGGCCTGTTGCCTTGGGTACTTTTGTTAATTTTTAAAATGTCAGTAGAAAATATTGGGAACGTAGTGACAGCCGGTGCGACGCAAGCGAATCACGAGTGATGTTCGGAATTGAATGTTTGCAAAAGTAAACACGTAATCTTCTTATCTTATCTTGGAAATTTATTAACATTACGGAATAGTGAAATTAACTGTCTTGCAGTGTTGGTAAGTGGTGTAATCGGAACAGTGTGTTGTCGTGTACGTCATTGTTACTGCGGTACTTACATTGTTGATTTAATATTAAACAATTAAATGTAGAATCGATATTGTTATTTTATGAAGTTAACTAAATTCATAATTAATGGTGTTAAATTATTTATAATAAATTACGTCTTTTAATTCTATAGTAAATAGACAGCTCGGATTCATTTTTCTTATACTGAATGTTGTGCAATTAATTGATTTTGTTAAAATTAAGCCTCCATTCAAGTAGGGTGCAAGTATGAGTCATATTATTGACGTTGAAGAAAGCAGTGATAGCGATGGAAATGAGTATCCTATGGGAAATAAAAATGGGTACTCACTCTTGCCATCACAAGCAACTATTTTGACTTTGTCCACAATGGCCACCTCCTGCACTTCTCGGAATTCTACATCATTAAGCATGAACGTCCAGACATTATCGCAAAACCTGTAAGTATTCAACTTGCCAGCCTGTAATAGAAGAGAACGATCATATGTAAAAGTAGAATAGAACTAATTAGTCCCAAGAATCTATTTTAATTAAGATCATTGATATCTTGACATATTAGTCACAAAAAAGATGAATGAAAGTCTAGTCCATAGTAATATAAAAATGAACAATGATATCTCACCTTAAATGTGAGTCTAGATTTAACTCTCGTTGCAAGGGCTTGGTTAATAGCTTTGTCAAACTGAAGTAAAACTTTAATTGCAAGTTGTGGTGTAATCTGTCCATACTGAAAATAAAAACACAATTACATCAGCATAATAAGACCTCTAAGCGTAGATGTAAAAATCATGATATATAAGTGCAAATAGTACAATTTCATAAATATTTCAAATTTTGAAATTCTAAGCAAAAACTCTTCGGTAACTAAATATTTATATCAATGTATTTTATTCATATTCCATTATTTTTATCCATTCCGTTATATCTCCCTAATAATTGCATCTCTAAAAAAATGAAAGTAATGGAATTATACTGATCTTCTCAATGGCAACTGAATGACATGTAGCTGAAGCATTATCTCGACAATTAATAATGTTCAACAAATGGTGACTACCCGATAATTTTCTTTACACTTTATACATTTCGGATAGTTGATAACCTCTCAAACATACAAACTGGATTAATATTTGAAGGTATCCATACCTGAATCAATTCATCGAGACTTTCTTGTAACGTATTTCCTAAGGTAGTATTTCTATACAATTGATAAGACATCGTAAAGGAGACGCCTTAGTGAAAAACTGCGATTATGCGTTAATTCTCAAAGATTAACTGTGCCTTCACAAACGAATGCGCCGACCGAGCTGAAGTTTGATGTAATTAATTTCCAAAGTATCGTGTGACACGTTGCTACCAATGCTACAAAAAGAAAAGATGACGCCGCAAATGAAATATCTGAAGTTAGCTTTAAGTTCCGCACTTTTCGAATAGTTGGCAGGAACGTTTATCTACACGTAACTCCTATTGGCCCTAATGGTTGTCATGTGACCAGCAGCCAATGACGTGCTTCATTTCATCACAATTTTAAATAACCTAAATATGAACTTATACGCGGAAAATTTTACCGGGGAATAGATTAAATACTATGTTGATTGGTATTTAATAAGTAACAAATGGAATACTTATTTGAAAAAAATATATATACTAGGTTAAGTATTTTTATAAACATTAGACTTTTCTATACAGTTTTATTAATCTGGTAATTGATAGATCTACAAATCCGAGTTCATTATCATTTTTTGAATGGCAATGCGAATGTTTCTTTTGTACGGCAGATTAGTAGTATATTACTGTATTTAAAATTAAATGACATACTTGAATTTAATGGCTTTCTATTTCTTTAAATACAGATTGAATATTGCATCTCGCCTTTATATTAATTAATTCCATTTATATAAATTCAAGCTTATAATTTATAGCAGAAATAACATGTAATTTCCATTATATAAATTACTCGAAGATAATTCTATACGTCTATTGACAATAATCATTCTACAACTTGATAAGAGTTAGATAAGCACTTGGTCATTATCCGGGAAAGTGGAATTGACCTTAGTAGGCGACCATTCGCATTAGTCCAAGTATCTTAGTGTAACACTTACATCGTTTCATTAATCGTGATCATTAATTACTAATGAAAAAAAAGAATGAACAAGAAAAGTGTGACAATGAGAAAATCTTAAATTGAATGTCATATCTTAAAAAAATTCAAAAGCCATGAAAGTACAGTAAAATAACGAACATTTAACTGAACACAGTAACCGACGTACAATTCTGTTTAATTTCGAATGAATTAAAAAATTCGCTCTTTACTCAAGTTTTAATCAACATCAAGAACGCCTGATTAATTTCCATCGAATTGATCATTTAATAAATTCAAACAATTGACGGCTTACAGAAGTTAGATGTAGTGTCGATAAATAATTAAGACTAAACTGACCTTTGTTATTATAGTGAATATAAAATACGATAAAATTTTCGACGTAAATTTGGTTATTCTGAGCATGCCAGGACGTATGGTGGAATAAAGTTTATAATTTTGATTTGCATAACGCCCGACATAATAACGAGAGGAAAGTTGTTTTTGAGGAATTAAAAGTTGCAGTTTTCTTTTTTTTTGTTCCTCTTTACGACTCTTCTGCCTAACGGCGCGGTGATGTTGGTACAATTGCTTAGAGACTTGACTATGGAGTGGAATGGCGGCGGAGAGATGGAAGAGCGGAGATCCATTCGCGACTCGGGCAAACCGCTCAAGAAATACGGCAGTACTGCTAAGCACATGACACGAAACGAAAATCTCATCAAGCACACCGTCTCCAAGACGGATACCCTTCAGGGTATCGCACTTAAATATGGGGTCACGGTACGTATTTGACAATCGGTATGACTTGTCTAGATTCTTATGAATTTTCACGTTCTGCTTCTTATATTTTTTGTTTTCACTTTTTTGCTTTCTGTCTTAGACTTGCTAAATTGTTGAGACAATTTACCATTGAAGAATACTTATGTGACACTGCGTAGTGTGTCAATTTTGACATTTTTTTTGTTATATTCTTCTATGTTTATTTTCTATTTATATTTATATTGAGTCTATCTAATTTTTAAAACGGTAATAATATGGTCAGAAGGTTTTCATATTAATGGAATGTTTTGATTTTATTCTGATATATATTCTTTTGTTCGCTTAGATGATTTTGTATCACAGTTGTTTATACATATGTTGATTTTCTAATTGTTGGTATGTAATGAATTTTGTTTCTGAGTTTGAGTCTTTTATTCACTTTCATTTTTGATATTTTATTATTGAGATTGATCAAATGTCTGATATTTAAGGTGTGTAGAATTGTCCTAATTTTAACAGATGGCAGGCAAGTGAATTGACCCAGATTTTTATGATAATTTATGCTTTCTATTTAGTCTTTTATTGTCCACTTGTTTAATGATATATATCATAAATGTAATGTTTTTGAATTTAATCCTTTTTATGTAAAATTGTCATGATCTTAAAATTATGACTTATTAAACTATCTGCCTTTAATTTGTAGCTGTTAATATTCTATAAGAAACATATGATGCAATAGAAATGAATTTTTTAAAATTTTTACTATTTTTTTTCATTCATTTTTCTATAATATTAATATATGGGTATTTTTTTATTTGTCTGGAGCTTTGAGTTCTTGTATCACAGGATGCTTGTGAACATCTAATCATGTCACATGCTAATTATTTTCTGAGTTATCAATCACATGCTGCAGATATTTCAAACAAAATTAAGAACAGATACTCAAATATTACTCAATGATGCAATGTAGAATGCCGTAGAATAACTGCTAGAATTCCTAATGAAACTAACAAACATTACTGACTAGACAGCTGTTTGACATTCATAAAGCATATCTGAATATCTTTTACATTAATACAGTTTTATATATTTGAATACAAATTAGAATTCACATGTAATTTAACATAACAAGTTTCATATAGTATTTTAGGATATACAAGGTAAAGCATTTAAATTGAGACTGTCAAGTAACTTAGGAACAAGGTCTTGTATGAAAAAAATGTTTAAAATGATGGAGGGTTTTAATTAAAGTAGACTATTCTATTATCCCCTTTAACCCATACAACTTTTGTCTTAAACATTTTTTCATATAAGACCTTGTTCTTAAGTTATTTGATAGTCTCAATTTAAATGTTTCACCCTGTATATATTTATAGCATTGTTATTCATTTCAGATGGAGCAAATAAGACGAGTAAACAGGCTATGGGCGTCGGATAGTTTATTTCTACGAGAGCATTTGCTCATTCCTGTATCTGGAGATAATCCAATTCCTTCGCAACATGATGGCAGTGTCTCATCAGAGTCCGATGCTACTCAAAATATGGTGAGAGTAATTGCTATCAAGTTACTGCCAATGATATTCTAGCTAACTAAAATAAATTAATAGTAAAACATTATTATTTTTTATTTCTAGACTTCTAGTCAGTCTTCTATCTCGTTGTCGATGGATGATGAAGGATCGATAAATGATTTTTTAGCAAAAATGGACACTTCGATAGCAAATATGAAACAGGAAGTTAAAAGGGCTCAAGGAAACAGTGAGTAAGTTACTGAACTTTGGCGCTTTTATTCTTTCTGTTTACATTCACATGATCAATTGCATTACTGACAGCTTATTATCAATATTTTCGCTCGCTTTCATTCGCTCAGATTTGGAGATGAGACGTAAGTATATTTTTGAATGCCTGTCCTAATGCATCTTCATTTGCTGAAATACATAATAAATATTTCAAGGAATTTTTTAAATAATGAGTACAATTGTGCCAAAGCAGTAAGTAATCAAAAGTAAAATTATCAATCTTCCTCAGAAAGTCTGAAATTCCGCATCGACTAAAATCCAAATGGTTCTATTGATATCACGAACACACTCTGCTACTAGTACAGTATGATCTAATACAATATTTGATCATTTAATAAATGACATACTATCACGACCAATTGACATTTCATTTACAAGCAGTCATAAATTCATAATTTGCACACTACTAAACTTCTGTAGTTTTTTCCACTTAGCACTATAATAATTTTCAACGATTCTCCACTGACTAAATAATTCCACAGCATTCAAGTAGTAGCATGACCACTCACAAGTCACTTCAGCATTAGTAGAGCACTTTTTATTTTTGTCATTTTTCAAATATTGTCGTCACTGTGCATGAGCGCTATGAATGAAATATACACAAATAATTCTAACAGTTAAACAATTCTAAGTAAATGATTTAAAAACAATTGAGAATCTTTCTCCATGTGCGATTCTTCGCCTTTAATTTTTTTTCCAGGTTTTGCCACGATGGGGATGACACGTTCGTTCAGCGACGGCGCGCCGTTGCTCGATTACGTAACTCACATCCAGTTACCTCAACCGCACATTCAACCACGGCGTCCACCTCCGAGTTATTAAGGCCGTCGTCTTCAGGAGACGTGCACAACCTTCCTTCAGCCGTTGTGATGACTCAGGGTAGACGAGTCCAAACCTCCTTGCAGAGATTACAGCAGCAGCAGGACGAGATGTTTCAGTTATAGCAGTTAAGGTTCGGTCGGCCGGTCAGGTGCGTCAGGTCTTAGGGTTTTAAGGTCTATTAAGGCTTCGTCCAGTATAGCTTAAAGTCAACAGCCTAAACAATCTAATACCGGAAATCAATGTAAATATAAGTGGAAATAACTCGTAGGACTATGGGTCTTGACACTCTGCAGTAAAAGAATTTTCCATTTCGAGAATTTCAAAATTACCCCGTTGCCAAAGAATCCTGGATTATTTTCGAATTAGTTATATTTTTGTAAATGTCTTATTGTTAGGCTAATAGATTATATATTTTTTCTTTTTATTTCTACTGCATATAGTCTATATTTACTTCCTACTTAATTCACACACACTTCATCTTGGATGAAAATCAGTTCTTAATATTTGCATTGATCTTCTGATTTTCAATTGATCATTGATCTTCAATTTCTGATTCATGAGATTTACCTCTATAAATGATTATACAGCTGTACAAATACTGTTAGGATACTTTTTCTTTCTGCTACTTATACATATTCAGTTACTCGTGAGATAAACTATGAGTAATCGAAGCGGATTAGCCACTGCGGACTTTAAGCTGTAAAACTTAGTGGTAATTTTCATTGTTAAATTTCTAAGTGAAAAATTATTGAGCCGTTTGCCATAATTATTATGTCCTGTTTTGCCATTCTTTCTTATGCAAACGTACTCTATTTTTTTTTTTACTTAGTAATATAGTGGTAATCAATTTCCTGATGCCTTACGTGTACCCCGCCCCGCCCTTCCGAATCACGACTGTCGAAATTTCCAAATGTTTACTACGTTATAGTCTACAGACACAATCCCAAGGTATTCTTATATTTCTAATATAAAATTATTTCGACCTTTTCTTATCAATAAGAATAATCATATAACTGGAACAGTCTCGTGTTATAAATGACTGAATAGAAAATGATTTATTTCGAACAAATTATTTCTAACGATAAGTTTCACAATTGTTTTTTGTCATTTGCCAATTGTATGACGAAAATTAAACAGGATCATTTTCCTTCAGTGCTATTATATCCCCGTAGGGAACAAAGTGCCAGACAGGATCTTCATTCTCACGATTCAACTCGAAGCAAAACAAAAGAACCTTCGATTATCTTTCTCCTACGTGATCGGTCATACGAATATTAAATACGTAATTACCATTTATTTAACATTATTAAATATCATTATATTACAAGAAAGTAATACTGCGCAGCTTCAAGTGAAAGTCTATTAGTAGAATTCTACGAATTACAATTTTTTCTCAATACGTTCAATCCAAGCAGGATTTTCCAAAACCATTAAACTCGAGTTATTTATTCCGATGCCTCCCACATAATAATTGATCATTAGTAAACTAGCAGAACCATTTACGGTACACGTAATACCTATTACGAAACGTCATTGTAGTTTTGTCCAAGTCATCAAGGTCAATTGTCAACTTGAGTATAATCAGAAGTAAATGAATGGAGGCGTTCTTTCGCGCTCAGTGTCACACAAAATAAATTCATCTAATCATAGAAATTACAAGTGACTTTCCTTTTTCTTTTTCTTATTAAAATATTACGATCCTTCTTCTTTCTTCTTTATTAATGCTTTGCACAAATAATAACGACCGATCGAACACTATAGCGTTCTTTGTCGCGAAGTACACAGATATATATATATATACATATACTCTTATACATATAGAAATCGTTAAACGTAACGACGTGGTTTGCATTATTGTATAACTATGTACAGTCTTTGTAATAAGTTTCTAATACCAGACGATTTCTAAAGTAGCGGCAGCTTGGACTGTATAGGAGACCTTGTATAATAGAATTTAACACGCAATACGTTAGGCCCTAGAATCACAATTTTTCTTCCTCTTTTCTTTTTCGCAATGTGGACATAAAATTGGTCCATCAGAGTAACAGAAAGTAAATATATTATGCTAGCATTTCGAGCACTTAATCATGATTGCACTGTTGTTAAATAATTGAATGCTATGAAATTATGTTAAAATTTCGGAATTCGCAATTCAATAAAAATGGATGAAAGTGGATGGAGAATACGATATCCGAGCTTGAGATTTAGATATATTTCTTGTTGCGACTACCGTTACAGTGAATATACTTATTATTATTATTTGTTAAAAGAGTATATATAATTAATAATATATTATAAACTATATATCTATTCCAAGACTCCGATATATAAGTTGTACTTTATACTTGACAGTTGAGTTAGACCAATCGTTATTGGGACCGCCTTGAAGAAAAAGAACTTCGAAATAGCACCGTTTGATATTAATTACAGTATTTAAGGAAAAGAGAATACCGAAATCTTTGTTAGATGTTCAGATTTCTAATGACGCTTCGCTCGTAAGGTCGCTTATGTGAAATGTAGATTGTAATATCAATATTTTGAAATTTATTCTCAGAGTTAAGTTTGTTCCTATTACTAGTTGGAAATCTTAATTAAAAGCGGCCTTATTAGAGATGCAGGAAAAGACGTTATGTGTCTGTACAGCGTGACAAAAAATATGGACTAGGACGTCTGCGGTCTGTGCAGAGGCATTACTTTTCACTGTGCTGAAAACGTTAGTAAACTTAATATATATGAGATGATCCATTCTTTTAAAAATACGTTTGATCGATTGTATTAAATGCAATTATGAATATAATAACTGGAGATAAAAAATTATTGAACTGTGATGCTTCATACGTTTCAATTGGATTAAATTTATTTGTATTTTTGTTTTCTTTTGGTTTAAACACAGTGTTTTATTGACAGAGGCGGCCTGATTACGACATTACCTAAATCATCTAAATCTGTTCAGGTGACTGAGACGTTACGTGTATAAAATGTATGTATGTTACTTTAGAAAAAGGTTACTGATAAGAAAAGATTATAAAATATCGATTCGAGACTACTGACAAGATCTGATATATATCTGATATGTGTACTGTAAATATGATTAATATAAATTATGCGTAAAGACATCCAGCCAATATTGTATTTAGTTACAGTATTTGTTACAGTGGTGAGAGACAAATACAAATACTCACTATGATCAATGTCTGATAATATGAACAATTTTGATTCAAAGGACAGTCTATCCTCTCGATGCTCCTATTCACTTTCTTAAATTGCATTCGATATGGATTTATGGAAAATAGAAGTAATATAAAGTATACAGAGCTTTGCGAAAGCCCAAAAATGATAGCAATGGATGCAGTGGATATATGTATATGATTTATTTATTATATATCAATTGATCAGTCTTATTTGGTAAGCTATCAATGAATTTGATTGTCAAATTCAATATGTGAACTATACAAAATGGTTATGTTGACTTATTTGGAGACTAAAGGTATAATCTACTGATTATTAATAATCGATTAATCGTTTACGACTGGGATTAGATTTTGAAACACGTCCTAGTGATTAGCAGCCAACTCTCGTTATCGGTCTACTACTGTAATGCTTGGAGAGCATTTATATATTATGAAGAATATAAAGAATAAATAAATGCAAATGCTATAGAATACTTTTTAATTGCTGCTTAACAATTATCAACGAGTATCCTCGTTGAGAACTAAGCACCAGTGTCTATTTAGAAAATTTCTATTTTTACACAAAAAACTGTTACACTCATTGAAGTTCATTCGCTACTGAAGCACAATTGTTGCATGGAGCACGTTTTCTTCTTTAGTTTAAAAGGATTATTTAAGAATTCTTACAAGTGACCATTTAGCAATCGTTGCATTTTTTGGTCATTCTTCATAATATTTGACTTCACTTGACATATTTTGTCAAGTTCTTGTTTTATCAGGTCCTCGATGTCCTTTAATGTTTCCTTCATTGGCTCTACAGATTCTTGAGTTTCTCTATAAGTGCGCAATTAACAATTATTTCTTATTTGATATTCGATAATTTATAAATTAATACAATTTTAAGAAACTATGCTTACACTTGTTCCTTTTCTAACTCTTTACTTAAACGATTGTACTGACTTCTCCATTCTTGCAATTCTCTTTGCATCATTTCTACATCTTCCTGTAAGATCAATTAGTTCCGTTGTATTACACAGGATATCCGGAAGTATAAGGATAACAAATATTACCTGTAAATAATCCAATAATTTTCCCAACGGATTTGTCGCGCGTGTCAATGTTTGTATTGCACCTCGAAGCTTGTCAACTTCCTTAACAGTGACTTCACGGTCCCTTCTAGAACCTGCTTCCCATTCCTAAAATCATATTATTCCACTTTAAATTTGTAAGTACGATGTGGACATTTTTTGGAAGGAAACCAAACGTTGTATTCGTACGTCAAAAGAAAGCATCAGGTTTTAAAAGTAATTAGTACCCTTACAATCTCCACTTTCTTAGGCATAACGTCAACGTTATCCGTGTTGACCAGTTCTCGTTGGGTTTCCAAGATCTGTGCCACTAGGTGTCCATGTTCACTAGGTAATTGACTATCTGTATGAATAGGTCGTTCAATTCCTAAAGAATCCCCACCACCGCTACCAGTTTCCATCACTACCATATCATCTGCATCATCCTCTTTGGTGTCATAATTTTCCACTATGACATTGACGTTTCCCATAGGAGTGCTTAAAAGAAAAATAGTGATAGATTATTGGTCGATGAGTGACTTTTAGCATGGAAGAAAATGGTTATACACATTTATGAGATTATGAATCTATACGCAATAATTTTATGCATCGAGTAACTTTAGCTTACGATATGTCTTCATTAACAATGTATTCTGTTTTGGATTTCATTCTTGGAGCTGCTGGTCTTGCGCTCATTGGTCTTGCACTTGGGGGCCGTAAAGAAGTTTTAGGTCTATTAGGTACTGTAGATATACTGGAAGTAATTTTTCAAAATTAAAAAATAGACACCTGTTTCAGTTTTTTTTAGAAAAATTACTATGAAATTACTTGGCTGATTCTTCGCTGTTGTTTGAAACCGTTCCCATTGGTCGAGGTGGTGGACTTCCTGGATGTTCAAAAGTATTTTGTTTATTTGCGATGCTAAACTTTCTCTCGGATTTTGCAGACTCCTGTTTTTCAATATGTTTTGTATTATCTGAGAATCTAGCATCATTGTCTTTTTCTTTTTTGGAAATGTCTTCGGGAGCTATGTCTTTCTCACGTGCCTCTTTTGCTGTACTTAGACGGGATTTCTGTTCAAGAGAGGATGCATCTTCGGAATCTTTTACTTTTTCTTTTTGTTGTAATTCATTTTGTTGATGATGACCTGAGGATGATCGTCGAGTACCACTGGATGATTTTTTAGCTTCAGCTTCCTTGGGTTTGTGTGTAGGTGAGTTTGTGGCATCGAGAAGGGCTGATTTGATCTTTGCAGCATCTGAAGATTTTGGAGATGTAACATTTTGCTTTGATTTGACAGAAGAAGGTTGTCTCTTTTGACGCATAGATGAAGGTGGTTTTTCTGTAACAGACTGCTAAAAGATAACAATATATAGACCATAATATAAATAATATTTTTTTGATATAGTTCCAATATTCAAATTTACTTTATTGTTTTACCTCTGATGGCAGGACATTAGTAACTGTTGTATCCTCCACTGGATTGTCAACTTTTCTTTCATTCTCTTTCTCTTGCAGACGTTTCTTTTCCCGTTTATCATCCTCTCGTGTCTTAACTTCCCTAGAGGCTGTTTTCTCAGTACTAGAGGATCTTTTCTTAGTTTCTGTCAAGACCTTTTCTTTTTCATTGACTTTTCTAGTTTGCGAGGAATGTCTTGATGCTGGTTTTTTAATAGGTTCCTCCTTAGTTGATGGTTTAGGCTTTGCGTGTGTGCGAGCTTTCTTTTCACAACTTTTTTTATAGTGTTCGATTGCCTCGACACTGCTCACCTGTGATACAGAGTAAAATAAATAATTTCTAAAAACCTTAAGCAATCAGTAGGTATGAAAATGACTAACTTTCTTATCTAAAGCTCTTCCAATTGCATGTAGTAATTCATTAGTTTTTGTTGGTTCGTGACCAGCAATAATTTTACTAGCTCGCACTGTTAAATTTGTTCCAGTAATTAACTCTGTATAAATAAAGAATTCAATTAGTTAGTTTGATTTGATTAGATCGCTTAGATTACATGTATCTTTCTACAATATATATTAACTTCTTATACTTACTAACAACATCGATGAGTTTTGTTAGGTATGCTAACTTAGCCTCCTTGTCTTTAATATTATCAGAATTCAATTCATCCTCCGTAAATAAACCACTCAGAAATCCAGTTTCTTTTATAATCTGTAGAACAATATCAAAGTAGCCCAATGATTTATTCGTATATGATACAACAATGACATTGACATTAACAGTGCATGTTATACAAAGTGCAACAATGTAAAAGTTTAGAGCATACAGCTGAAATAATATCGTGAAGAAATCGAAATGGTGGTTTTCTCAGTAGCTTTTCAGTTAGCGGTGGTTTTTTGAAATATTTTCCAAGCAAATCTTGTGTCCTTTTAATAATTTCAGGTTTTACGTCTTCCGTCATTGATATTTTTTCAAAATCAATGTACCAACACGCTGTTAATTCTTTGACTTTAATCAATATCTTCTAAACTCACAACATATGAAGCAGTAAGAACTCTAAAGTATTACGAGAATTAGAATCTAATACAAGTGAGAATGAAAGAATCTTTGCTACGTTTCGCAAAGGAGAATTAAACGTCAAGAAATCGTGGTTTTAAAGAAGCATCTGTAATGTCAAATAGTAACCATGGCAACAATAGTCACGTGGTCTGCGAAATGAGATAGTGTTCGTGTAAATTCATAGTAGAGAGTCAATTATTGTCGATCGGCATTTTTTGACGTTACGGGTGTTGACTATCATATTGTAAATAAATTATAAATATTGTAATGAATAATATATAAAAAAAGCTATAAATAAATATAAAATGCGACTAGTCACGTTATCAGTAATATTGTCAATATATTTATTGAGAGCAAATGCCTGGGAGGTAAGATGTTAGAAGTGAATAATTTTTTGGTTATAGAATTTAATAATCTCATGTTTAGTTTACTTCAAATATTATTTAATAATATGGGCTTTTTCAGATACCTGAGAATTTTGCAGAAACAGGACATTCTAATAACTGGGCTGTACTAGTGGACACATCTAGATTCTGGTTCAATTATCGTCATGTGGCAAATGTTCTTTCTATTTATCGTAGTGTGAAACGCCTTGGTATTCCTGACTCTCAGATAATCTTAATGATTGCTGATGATATGGCATGTAATCCTAGAAATCCAAGGCCTGCTACAGTTTTCAATAATATTAAACAGCATATTAATGTTTACGGAGATGATGTTGAGGTAGATTATAGAGGATATGAAGTTACTGTTGAAAATTTTGTACGATTACTTACCGGGAGGCTACCACCGGAAACACCAAGGTCTAAAAAATTATTGACAGACGAAGGATCCAATATATT
Organism: Cephus spinipes; assembly: GCA_963971525.1. Taxonomy (NCBI): domain Eukaryota; kingdom Metazoa; phylum Arthropoda; class Insecta; order Hymenoptera; family Cephidae; genus Cephus; species Cephus spinipes. The sequence continues at coordinate 15,838,869 of OZ020578.1, forward strand.
GATCTATTTGACTGGTCATGGAGGAAATGGGTTTTTAAAGTTTCAAGATTCCGAAGAGATAACCAGTCAAGAGTTAAGTGATGCATTGGAGCAAATGTGGCAGAAACGAAGATATCATGAAATCTTATTTGTTGTCGATACTTGCCAAGCTAGTTCCATGTATGAAAAATTTTATTCACCAAATATTTTAGCTGTAGCTTCCAGCCTCGTTGGTGAAGACTCTTTATCTGTAAGTCTATCGCTTATCAATAGATCTTTCATAAAATATTCCAACTTACAACATAATTATCTTCTTATAGCATCATGTTGACCCAGCTGTAGGCGTTTACATCATAGATAGATACACATACTATGCATTAGACTTTTTAGAAAAAGTGGAACCGTCCAGTTCAAAGAAGCTCAGTGAATTTGTAAGTGACACTTATAAGCGTTTCATTAATAAATCTAATTCGGGAGTTAATGCCATAAAAACTAACGTATTTACATATTTTGCAGCTCAAAGTTTGTCCTAAACATTATTGCTTATCTACTGTGGGTGTACGTACAGACTTGTTCAGAAGAGATCCTAAGACTGTTCCAGTTACAGATTTCTTTGGTTCACTAAGGCCAGTCGAATTGACAATGAATATAGTGAATGTTTTGCCAGCGCACGTGAACAAAACTCAACCAGTGGAACCTGAAATGAAATACACTTATGTATCACAGTTTCCTAATTTATCTAGCTACACATAACAATTAAATACCAATAATCTTTGACAAGCGTTTTCCAGAAATTTATTAAACATGTCATGCTTAAAGACATCATTTTACTTACATCTCACTGTTTCGTATTTACCCAAATTCACAGAATTAAATATTTTATCTATGTTATTTCTGCATAAAAATGTCGTCAAATGAAAAACAGACTGTCACTTAAAAGTGAACAGAAAGATTAAAAATCAGAGTAACAAAAATATATGCATCCTACTAATTGACAAGAGAAAAACACTGTTAGTTCCATGATGTAATTAACATTAAGATAGGTTGCGGTAATGATTGTGACATTACGCCGTTTCACCAATGATATCTTTGGCTTTAATTATTACGCAAAAGTTTCCAGAAGAGTTTCGTTTTCATAGAAATAAGAGGACGATAGATAATAATTACGCATTACGTCTTTAATCAAGTATTTTTAAATATGTGTAATATCTCATACGCTACACGTCATTTCTAATCATCATAAGAACCGTCAAAAATATGATTCCATGAAATAATAATCAGTATTAATTTTTTTTTTAAATTACGTTCAAAGTTTTTTCAAAACTTGTATCAGTCGGTCTATTTCGAGAAAAAACGATAATTAATTTTCAATGATCATTGAAAGTTGATATAATTATTTGAACAAAACGTATAAACGTGACTTGATACATACAATTAATTAAATTAAAATGCGTCGTAAAATTGTTAATCTTGCGCAATACGTTTCTCGGGGTTAAAGAACATCATATGCTAAATCGCAATCATTAAAAATACTTGCGATTATGTACAAATCGCCATTTACGTTACTTGTTTTATGTATTTCCTACTTCCGGCCTTGACTTCCTTCATATGAAGTTTTAGCTTATGTTGTAGATATTGATAAGAGACATTATCCATGCTTTAATATCTATTGTGTGTCTCTATACATTTAAAAGATGTCTATGCTTTGCCGATAGAGTGTATATTTGATTTTCTAGAAGTTTCCTTTTGCTTGTTTGCAAAGGAAATGAAAACAGTAAGCTGTAAATATTTTTCTGAAAGCGATGATTAATGGTAACATTTAAAACGTAAGACTTTGCGGAATAATCTATGACCAAAGTCGATAAAAATATCGCGAGATTCACGTATCAATCTATAAAAGCAACAACCAATTCAGCGGATGTTCAGTTCACAAACCAAAGCTGACGAGTGAAATTTTCAAAAAAATTGAATAAATAATTACAGTAAGGAAAAATTTCTTTTTGACAAAATTTGACTAAGGTGGTAGCAAGTCAGTCAATTTTTTTTAATTCGAATTTCGAACGGCAATTTTTATAAAGCAATCCGTGAACTTTATTAAAGTAAGTGAATCGTGAGATTTGTATAAAAATACTAAATATTGTTAATTTCCAAAATATTTTAACAATAACTCAATATACGTCGATTCAAATTTGGCCTTGTTTCATTAATTCTTCTCATATTTCAGATGCATTTCTACGTGTCTTCTGTTTTCTTCTTGGCAGTTGCGATTTTCGCAAATTCCGCGGCTCCAGTGGACGAAAAATTCATCGAGGTACACGATATGGATTTAAGTGAATTTTTTCCTCTGAGTCCACATGATCCAGCGGAGCATATGTTTCCAAGATCGCCTGTGGTTCCGTTTGTTCCAGTTTGTATGATTAAGGGCTACTTACGCGATCCGTTTAACTGCGCCAAATTTTACTATTGCAAAGAATCTCATGCCACACCTTTGGCCTTTTATTGTAAATCTGGATTTATTTTCGACATCGATAAAACCACCTGCGATGATCTAAATTACGTCACGTGTTAATTCGTTACACCGATTTTCTGTTTCCTCGTTAATTTTAAAAAAATGTCACTCTACTGGTTATTTATTTATTATTTAATCTCACGCTTTTTCACGCTATTATTGTTACTGTTATTAATAACATTTAACTTTGATAGTATTATGTAATATAGATACCATAAAAGATGCGATCGTTGCGTGCTACTCATTAGTGTATTATAAATTTTAATTATTCTTAATGGCAACGAAATTAAAATGAATTAGTAACTTTGTTAAAATGATATTTGTTATATTGTTAAGTTGTCGATAATTTCATTGTGTTACTTTATCATGTTAATTGATTGGCTGTATAAATATATAATTTGTTCTAAGAGATATAATGTTGCATTCATCATTTATTGCGTTATTTATAATACTACAAGCTTCCCATTCTTATCATAGGTAATTAGGAATCATAGATCATTATCATAGTTTTAATATTATTGTGGGATTAGTTTCTTAATCTATTTGGAGCAAAACGACCATGAAACTATATCGGTGTCTATAGTTGCTTGCTATCTTTATTTATCGCAGTTCATTATCATTAATTTCAATATCCAATGACAGTCTGCATAGTTGAATTTTCTATACTCGTACGAAATTCATTCTCCTTGATATTAATCTGGCCTTATTCAATGACCACTTCACGATATTTTTGAGATTTTTTGCATATAGTGATAACATTCTCTTCGTTATACATCTTAATTGCTCGCGATGACGCAATTTGAAATTCTATTAAATTTCAACGAACAAGATAATCATTGACAAATCATGATATTGAAACTATCTCTTATTGTCAATAACGTACGTTTTGCTGTTGTCCAAATATTTTAAAACAATCGTTTGTTATTAACACTCAACCAGATTCTGATAATTGCAGACATTTAGTTTCGTATCGAAATAAAGACCAGCAGCACAATTAAGCTCAATGACTCGATAGTTATTTGAGTACACCTTTTGACATAAGTAGAACTTCCGGCAGTTATTTGGATCCCGAACGAAACCAGATGCTGTGCAGATGTCAGAGATGGCGCCACCAGGAGCACTCTCTTGGGTATTCCCCGTATTCGTAACAGTTGTTGATGGACCCGTTGTTGATTCTTAAGAAACATATTTCATTGTGTTTTTACTGGGTACGTATCGATATTCATTGTTAATATTACTAGTATTGTCACAACCCTTCGCGAAAGTTAGGACTCTCTTACATCTATCGAATAAGAGAAAATACACGCCGATTTCTAAAGAGAAGTCACGTCTGTTCGGTCGGTTCCGTTCACACGATCCAGCCCCCCCCCCTCTTTTATTTTTTATTTAACAAAAAAATAACGTAGATTAGTAACAGCGTTGCTAAGGACAAAAACGCTGTGTTCAATAAGTTTGCGTCTGTATTGTTAATAATTTTATCAACTTATGCAATTGCTAATAAACTTAGGAATATCGATACTGTCGATACTGTCAATGAATATCGGTACGTACCTATATCATTTGATGAATCAGAACCATCACGTAAAATGTTGTTGAGCGCTTTTAACAGTGGATACTTGTCACCACAAATTCCATTAAAATCATCAGTCTCGATGCTCCACAACATGGCACCACCGAGGCCATGTTTTTTCACAAATTTTGCCTTTTCAGTGAGGGATCTAAAAGTTGATTAAAAAGAATATTCACTACTCTTTATAACAATTGATGGAAATATTCGTATACCTATTTATCATTACGATCGTAAAATGATTGATGATGTTGAAATTCAGCAGTAACCCAATGACTGTAAATTCAATTAAATCACGTTAAATAGAACTTACTTTGCGTCGTCGTATCCTACCCATTGATTTCCTAAATGAGCATATGGAATATTCTGCTCGTTATCCCATTCGACAACCCAGCCCTCTTTCATCTGCAATTCACAGATCTCATTATATCCAAGCATCCCAGACTCTATGGTATATGGACCAGGATTTCCAGGACCAATGACAGCAGATCCTAACTTGGCAGTATTAGGATCCATTAGAGTAAAGGATCTGCCATAAAAACCAGTGCCTAGAATAAGTTTTTCAGCTGGTGCACCCTGAGCCAGCCAATAATGGACGGAGGCATTCTACGAAATGAAAATGATAAGATGGATATCAAGATATTTTTTTAATAATTTAAAAGTGAAAGTAATAAACAAACTTACCACATTCAAACTCTTGCCATAACTTGACTCCCAGGAGGCGGCATAAAGTGGCGCATTGTGACCAGCAAATTTATCCCAGGCGCCATGAAAGTCGTAAGCCATTAGATTAATGAAATCCAAGTACTTGGATATTGAGGGAATATCGTATGATATTTTAGCAGAACTTTCAGTCGCGGCAACAGCAGCACTCAGGATCAAATTATTGTCATCGAATACTGATCTAAGTTCTTTTAGAAGTAAAACCAAATTTTCTTTATCCACTGCCGCACCACCACGTTGTGCTGGATATTCCCAGTCGACGTCGAATCCATCGAAATTATATTTTTTAACGAACTGTAATATATTTCTGACAAATTTCGATCTCAGAATTGGATCCTTTATCACGTTGGAGAACGTAGTTGATTCTCCGCTATAACCGCCAATGGCTACCATTGTTTTGGTACCAGAGCTGATTTCACGAAGTGCATTAAATTTGTTAAAACCACCGCGACCGGAACCATCGTCTACGTCGGTCCAGGAATCCAAAATTTTGATTTCGCCATTCGACGTTAATCCAACGAAGGAATAAATCATGTGAGTACAAAGTGTTGGATCGATTTTGGACACGTCGAATTTACCATTGCCAAGGCGGTAGACTGACCAGCTTCCAAAGTAACATACTATTTTATCTGTCGATTTAATTTGTCAAATTACTTTTGAAGAGTCGTGCGAATGATTGTTAATTGATTATTTTTAATTTCGATATTTCTTTATTAATTACTACTTACGCTCTTGAACTTTTGCAGCGGCCAGTGCTACGCTAATTGCCAAGAAAACGGTCCACGCGCGCATCTGACAAATTGTATTATTTTATTGGGAGGATGAAGTAATTACTGTTTTATTCTCGAGAATATTTTATTATTTTACTTTTATGCATTATTAAATTCTTCATCAAAATTTTATGAAACGAATTTCTTTTTGTATTATAAAGATGACAATAAATATATTAAAAAAAGAAATTATATCCATTCAGCTTATATGCTTGCAATCGATTGAATTTTTTATAAATACTTTCTGTTAGGTATTTATTGATTGAATTTATCTCGTACAGTAATAAATCATTCGATAACGGTAAAAGATTTTTAATAAGTTTTTTTTACGTCCTCCTTAGTAGTGAATAAAAGTAATTAATAGTGAAAAAATTAGAGAATCATAATTTTTTTTATATTTTATGGAAATTCAAATTTATAGTTACCTTCCTAGCGGTAAGAAATGACACCTATTTTTGTCAAAGTTCCTTGATTCACAGTATAATTTGCGGAGATGGGCTTACAGTTCCGTCTTCAATCTGACAACAAGTGCTCGCAGTGTATCCCTTATATGCACTTGTCAATAAACTGCACACATGTGCACTTCACTGTTGCACCGAAGGACAATAAAAGTGACTTAAATATTGTTATCTTATATCCTGACATTGTGTATACCTGGATGACATTTCATATAAGCTAATAAGAATTGAAGATTGAGAAAAAGTTTGACGAGTAGAAAATTAGTTTAACTAAAAGAATGATGATAATTTTGGTTAAATATGATGTATACAAATATATTGTTTTGGAAAATATACCATTACTAAAGGTGAAATATCTCTTTTTCTGTTTATAATCTGATACAATTGTAAAGGAAGGTGTGCTCGGATGATTCACTTTGCATCAATAAAGTGACAGTAAATCAATATTAATTCTATGAAGTTCTTATGATATTTATATTCTAGGAATATGCATACAGCATGATAATAATTGCAAAGATATGAATGATTAAAGTTCTTAATTCAATATGGAATATCTTGAAAAAATATTCTTTTTTTGAACGATAAGGATTTAATGCAATATAGATTTACATTGGTGTATTGTAGGACACTGTACATAATGAATAACACAAAATATGTTGTAACTACGTGGTAACTTAAAATTTCCTTAGTCGTGCAAGTTTATTTTGCCGATTCATTCCTATCTTTCTTACTTTTCTCCAATATTCTTTCGTATTAGGATCTAGTTCCTCTAACTTTGGTGCTGGACCTGTTCTAAGTGACCAAAGCCAATCAGGATATTCAGAGTCAGGTTTTATTTCAACGTCCTTTCCTTCCTTCATAACGTTAGAGCCACAGACGAATTGTAAGAGTTTATTAACATCTGTTTCAACCGGCAAGACCTTCTTCTCCACTACCACACCAGTTTTCTTTCCCTTTTTGGCTTTACCTAATCCTGTGACTATAAAATAAATAACAATCATTTACATGTTTTTAGTAAAATTAGTCACATCTAACCTCGATATTCTACAAACTAACATATTTTTTGCCAACAATTTACTGACAATAATGCAGATTAAACTTATAAGAATACCTGGTCCAGCGTAACCATTTATCTGTATAAAATATTGTGCGGGTAGGATTGATTTCTTCTGAAAGCGAAGAAAATTAATCGCTGAAAACAAACTCATCTTGAATGAATGGAGATAAATTTAACCTAATATAAACTAAGTGATATACGTCCCAAGATTTATTATACGTCGGTATAATAATCCAAATCAAATAACGTTTTGCATTAATTCAAATTTTCGACGATAAGGGGGCACCTCCTGGGCATGATATGTGGCCCCATCTCTAAGAGAACCAGTGAACTTTCTCCGATAAAATAATACCGAATGCATTTGAAAAACGCATGGTCGAAACTTCAATGGGTCAATTCATATTAAATGAATTTGCAATAGTTAGAATTTTCGCAGATAATGACCCTTCTAATGAGCTATGACCCCTCCGAGACCTTTTGACGTTAATTTCCCGACGGTGAAGTATACCAAATTATACATAGATAACACTTCAGAGAATCGACCTTTTTTATCGGCAGTGAATCACTATCCTCTATACCGAAAGATACACGGCCTTTTACCTTCTTTCCCTTAAAAATAAAAAATAAAATTGAAATAAAGCAGAATAGTTTTGATAATTTATAATGCATACTATACTACATCGGTTGAAAATAAAAATCAGATTAATACGAATAACGCACAGTCTATCAATAAAATCAATCTTCTTAATACACGCCACGTATAATGCTACTCCAATAAAATATCTACTTTCTCAAAGACAGACGGTGTTTCCAAAGTTTCTAAAATATTACACCCATATCCGTACGCAAGGAAAAATATCTGAAGCATCGTTTATTCTAGTCTAAAGTCTCAATATCATTTCAGGTTTATAATCAGAAGCATATATATAATTAAATATATGATAGACTCAAGTGCGCCTGCCGGTTGCGTACGGGTAACGCGCAGTAACAAACAAACAGGACTAAATCCCAGTGCGATGGTCGCAGCGACGACGTTATAAAAATATGTCGATATTTCAATGACTCGCTGTCGATTCACGGTCTTCTGCTTGGATGTGTCGTTCACCCTCGAGTTTGTCTGTTATGTAATGCCAATAAGCAGTAACATCATCAGTGCGCCGGTAACTGTACACAAGACGATAGAAAAAAAAGTTGATCATACTAAAAACTCTTCACCATTGCAGAATAAGAAATTAACGTTTAACGTAAGAGGCAAATCTGCTACCACTAATGCGGAACAAGAACGCGAAGGTAACCAGTTCCTGACGATTGCACCAGCTCTGCCAATCCTACCTGGAGCTCCGGTACCACCAAAACTCACTAAAAGGTCTTACAGTACACTCAGGTATTGTGACGTCACAATTAGCGTTATAATAATTATTATTATATTTATCGTTCTCCTCCAACTGTCTGTAGTTACAACTATTTTTTAATGATTTTCAAATATGGTTCTGGATTTCAATATTTAAAAAAATTCTTTTTTTAGCTCAACGAGTGCCAACTTCAACGTCGAGGATGCCGAAGTTGGAGGCTGCGATGCGGTTACCTTGCAACAGGCTGGTGAAGGTAGGGCGGTTGTGGCGACGAGGACGTCGACGGAACGTGAAAAAAATCCTGACAGGATATGCCTGGACAGACGGGGATTGACGACGTTTCCGAACATCATCGGCGAGACCAGGCTGCGTCTCCTCTCATTGCAGCACAATCTCATAGTGAAGATCGAGGGGGACAATTTTTTACAGCTTACGAAACTCGTTTTCCTTGACCTTTATGATAATCAAATAGAACGGGTCAGCAATCTTGATCATCTTGAGAATCTGCGTGTCCTGCTGATTGGTAAAAATCGTATAAAGAAGATCGAAGGCTTGAAGCAATTGGAGAAATTGGAAGTCTTGGATTTACATGGGAATCAAATCGTTCAGATCTCCGGTCTAGGAGAGCTGACGTCGTTGAAAGTTCTTAATCTTGCTGGAAATAATATTAAGACTATTGGTTGTAATGATTTTCAAGGTCTGACATCCTTGAAGGAATTAAATCTGAGGCGCAACAAAATCAAAAAATTATTGGGCTTCGGGGAGACCACCCAGCTGCAGAAATTGTACCTGAGTAACAATGACATCCAAAAGTGAGTAAAGTCCACGTGGACGTTATCATACGTTTATCACATATGCGTGAACAATCTCATACATCTACGCTGTGATAAATGTCAAAGGCACCATTATCTATTCCGTGAACCAATTTGAAAGTAGGGAAAGCATATGTCGCATTTTGGATAATAATTATCTAATACACAAAAGTCAAGTATTGGAAGAGGCGTGGGTGTAGGAATGGAGTAAGTGGTTTATCTTTATCTTTAAATTAATTTGACAATTTGTAATTTTAGGATCGAGGATATTGGAAGTTTGGCGAAGGCGTTGCAGCTACGCGAAGTGACCATAGACGGGAATCCGGTGACCTTGAATGCAGATTGCGTTTCCTTTCTGGTCTCTTATTTACCGAATCTTCAAATTTTATCAACGATGCAAGTGAATGAACAGGTGCGAAGAGCTGCCATGGCTTGGCGAACTACTAAGGAACAATCAAATTCTGCTTTCCTTGACCTCAGTACTCAGGTCTGCGTAAACGTTAGACGTGAGGAGGTAATATCTAACGCAAAAACGAACTGGGAACTTTTAAGATCACAGACTAAATGCTTTGCGAGTAACGCTAGTAAAACGAATAATATCAAAAGTGATCACGTGCGTGGTCTGCAGCTGCAGAGTTCGAATAAATTTGATGCAGGGAGAACGAAGGGTTTGGATAAATCAAAATCAAAAGGATTTGGAAGTCTGACTTCTATTAATGAACACGTCGAAGCTAAGAAGATGAGCTTTAAGAAGAGAAGTAATTCGAGTGATAATGTATTCAGGACTGAATGTCCTGATAAAGTGAATGCATTGGATTTCAAATTGCCGCCAATATTAGTTCCTATAATAAACAACCTTACCAGTGGTAAAGTTAATGATAACGGAAGGATAGATAATAAAACCAACCTGACCACCATCGATGGCGTCGAAACTACCACAGACAGTGATCCTGACAGCTCAGAGAGTCATGAGAGTCTTAAGAGCGGTCTCAGGAATCACCTGATGAAACCAAACGGATCAGCCTCATCGATGGATTTTGATAAGACCAATGGAATTTCAAAGAGATATAATAATGTTTTCAAGGGAAACAGCACTAGGAATCTGGAGAAAGATATACAGAGCCCTGGTGGAAATCTCTTTGTAAGGACACCCAAATTCAACAGTCAGGACTCAACAATAAATGGTAATGGTAGACAGAGTCCTGGCAAAAGGTCCTTAACCAGGAATGCAAAGCCATTTTATAGTCATGATAATCAAAGTGATTATACAACAAAACCAATGGTCCATCGACCAAGTTTTTACTCATCAAGTTCGAAAACCAGCAGTGTCGAAAGCTGCAAATCTGTATTGAGTGATTCCAGCAGTTCTTCGGTGCCTAGAATCATCCTGGATAAGTCTTTGGATTTGGATAATGATAAAAGCCGAGTCAAGAGTGCTCAGATAAAGAAGGTTGTTCATTACAAAAGTAACAGAGCTGCTACGGCAAGGGCTAAACATAGAGCAATGCCTTCAGCAAGTCCACCGCCTCAACCAAGTCCACCGAAGGAAAGAGAGCAAGGTAAACAATGATTCTATCTTTTGACTGTATTATCTTACATATTAAGTTAAAAAATCCTTTAGGTGGAGATTACCTGGTAGAAATTGCTGGAAGGTGTCTCAATGTCTATGGTCAGGCTGCACTGCGATTCATCGATAGACCCTGGGATGTTGCCAAAGCTCATGAGGTCAACATTGTCAAGTTTAATTATGTACAATTCAATGGGATCGCAATGATTCTAAACAGACTCAAAAACAGATTTCCAAATGCGGAACACTTCATCTTCAAGGAGACTAATATCAGTCATCTAGGTCAGATAAATGCTCTTGCCGAAGTACAAGGACTTACCAGTATCCAGATTGATGCTGAAGGCAATCCCATCATCTCTAAAGATTGGAAAGTCTACGCTGTGTTTCGTCTGGCACACTGGGGTCTTAAGGTTATAAACAACAAAGAGGTCAGTAACCTGAATTAATTATGCATTTGCAAAATGTAGATCCTAATTGAATTAAATGATCTAACAGATAACTGATGAAGACATTGAAATGGCCAATCAAGAATATTCAGGTTTAACTGATATTGTTATGTGGTCATTGCCTGAATCATTACTTCAGCCGTTACTTCAGAGGTTGCATCTTGAAAAGGTTCAGAAACAAACTGGAGAACAAATCACTGCCAAACAGTTCTTGTTTAAAAGCGATCCTGCGTTGAGAAACGTCGTCGCCAAGGAAGCGCTACAATGGCGACGAGGGAACGTCACTCAGGTTAGTGAGTTTTATCTAAAATTATGAAATTAATAAATATCTCAAAATTTCAATAATTATATTTGTTACTGTCGCAGGAGGATCTTATCTGGAGACACAAAGGAAAGGTTCATCTGTCAAATTTAATAGACGTCACAGTTGACGCTATTCAAAAATTACAAATTCTTGAGAGGGAATGGCCGAGTATTCTCTTTGAACTTCTTCGCGACACTCTTCTCGACTATTCTGAAATGAATTCTTATATGAAACGTTGCAGCGCAATGCTTGAGAGTGATAAATGAGATGGGAATATTGAACAAAGAAAAAAAAGAATTAAAAAAATTTTGACAATAGCAAAAAATGAAGTTAGACGCAAAGAGCAACGCTCTTTAAAATCATTAAGAATTTTAGGAATTTCTAGAATTTTCATTTTATTCATGCTATGCCTCTGAGATTTTATTATTAATTTAATTAACAATGTTATCTATTTATAGTAGAGTGCAATCACTTTCGATTAAATTTATTTTCTCCTGCAATCGTCGTTAGAAATTAAATCTAACTATATTATTTTTAATTCATATAATGTAATATAAATTCAAGTTTCGTTTATCGTTTCCATCGAACCACTACGACTATTTTTGGTCGCTAATATATTATTGTTACTGTTTTTGTACTAAACGAGTTTATCACCGTGTTAATTACGCAATAATGAACACCATGGTGTACAAGTGTCTATATAGCGCATTCTCAAATGGCTAATGACAGTTAATTTAATTTTCAATTATTATTCAATAATTGCAATAGTCTTGATCAAGGTAATATTTTAGTATTGTACAATTTGTGATTTTGCCAATAGTGGTCGAGTATTTATAACAATAACCGTTATATTTAGCATTAAAGAGATATTGGGTAAAGAGATTCAGCTCCCGTGTATCCAGTCTCTGAAACGAACTGCATATCTCCTATGCCCACTGTGCTTACTAGTCGTCAGACACAAAATCCATCTCAGACCATCTCATCCAGACTCGGTCCTCTTTACTAATATCTCTTTCGTGCATTTAATACAGTAAAAATTTCTGAGACTTTCTTTCCTTCAACAATGGCAACAACTCCAAGTTTCTAGTCCGAATTTACTGAATTAAGTTTATGATATACCATTGATAAATATTCGTTGATACGAATATTTTAATGTGTACAAGGTCATGGATTTTATGAAAAATAAAAAGACTCAAAAACATGAAAAACCCGTCTTTTCCAAATAATATACGTAAATCAAAGAGCTTTGAATTAGCTTGTAGAACGTACCATACTATATACTAGTATATATCCAATTAATAATTTCCAATGAATTCATTAATTCATATTTCTAAAACACACGTGTGCATATCTATCATACATTTGTATTCTTCACACTACTGTACAAGTCATACAATCTCATTAATGATTTTAAGGATAGATGAAAATGAGTTATCGAAACAAAAGTATAGTATCAAAGATAATTTTGAAATTACCATTGGTCACTTGATCGATTAATCTAATCCTTCTCACAGAGCGACAATCGATACATAAAGTATTACACTGTGATAATAAAAACAGTTCATAATATTTAAACTCAAGTATATATTTACATAATAAAATTCAGAAAAATTATGTCACTTGGTACCGATAATCGATTCAACGCTAAAGGATATAGAAGGTTTTTTCTCCGAACAAAGATTTCTCTGATTGCTTGAATTCTCTTGGGCTTCAGGAGTAGTAGCGTAAGCGATTTCACCAAAATTCGTACTGCTGGTTGTTCCTGTAGGACATGAGTACCAAGGAATTCTTGTATAGGTAGGATAAAAAGATTGCAGGTCCAACGAGGTGTCTGCAAACGAATGTCTTTTCCGTTGGCGTTCGTTTGACGATAGAGAATCCAAAAAATGTGCAGCAGGTACGACTGAAAATAAGTAAGATTTTTTGTTGAAACTGACCAATCTCTCGAAAACTAACAACAGCTGGCATTATAAATTAATCGGTGTATAAAATTTATTAAAACTATATATGTATTCAGTTTGGCGCAAGGAACAGCTGTATCCAAGGGTATCGACTTTTACGATTTCCTTTCCCGCAATGGCAGAGAACTCTTTGAAACTGGAGAAAAGTCAGTTGGCTCGAAATAACAGGACGCCGCTTTACAAGGAAAAGTGATACTGTATCATTTCCAAGAATAAGAAAATGGCAGTTGCTGTCCGATTTACAGAGATCCTCCACATAGATTCGAGAGGGGATAAGAATTGTGTAAACCGTCGTAAAGTTATTTGAGTCTGATTGTGTATCTAATTGGCTGAGAAAGCTCGTAGTGTCGAACAAACAAAATTTTATTGTCCCTCCCCGATGGACGGCTAAACAATCTCGAGTGTTTATCAAGACGTAAACAATTCCGTGGAGATTTTTATAATTGTTTCCGGCTGTAACGCGGGAAATTTGAAACTATGAAATACCAGAGAGTAATTCATCGTTAAGAATATATAAATACGTTCAGTGCTGACATCTACGATAAATACCTGCAGCGGTTCTTATTCCGTGAACGGAATTGAGACTTTGAAAATTTTGCGTCACGCTTATTCGCGTCTGTGTGAATTGCAGCTGGTGACGTTGTAGATTACGTAATCGTCGCTGATAAGCCAAAGCTGCTCTTTGTTGATTTCCGGAAACTGTTTGATCGACCTCCGCCGATAAACTCCCGCTACCTGTAAATGTCTCGTTCGCGTAATTTCCGTGTGCCTGTTGTTGACGTCTTAAGGCAACCTGGGCTGCCATTACGCGTTGACGTTCTACCACCAGGAGGCAGCATGCGCATCGACAATCCTTCCACGCGCAGGACCTTTTGTGACCCTTTAAACCGGATATTACGCCATGATTTCGACATCTTGCACATTTTGGACTTCGTAAGCGATGCTCGATTCCTGATGAATGATTTGACTGATCGCCTGGACCACCTTCCATGTTTTGATCGGTTTTCATTGTGTAAATTTTACAATGTTTCGATGATTATGATTTAACGGGATCTTCATTGACTGCTGGATGAGAATTGCTGGAAGGATAGTTAAGAATTGCAGATGAAAATATATAATATACCGATTGTACGTATAAAAGATCAGAGAATTTTATTGAATTGATATAGCATTTTAATTTCTTTATAGTTCAAGAAGTATCTGGCTGACTTTGTTTTTAACCAAATTATTACAAATTAAAACTTATATATTAAATATATCGATACGGTAGTTAATTTCTCATTATACAATGTTATCATAGTATTTAAGCTTACCATACTGATTGTACAATGGCTGTGCTGTAATCCCGATGGCTTGTGAAAGATTAAATTTTTTTTGTAACGGATGCTTAGCATATATTTTTTAAAGTTTAATTCAGTCACTTTCCTTTATAAAAATAGTGTCCAATAATGTTGCTATAAACAAGTAATAAAGTTCTCGTCCAAATGGATCATTCTCATAGCGAAAAATTATTCCATTGATTCTTTCAAATTTCCGTAACAATGGTACCACGTGTTTTCCGCAAACATAAAGGAAAATTCAAACTGATATGAACGTTAAAAAAATAATTTTCTCTCACTTCAAAGTATTTAACACTTCACCAAAGAATATATGTATAAAGTTTAAAATATCTTAAAAAGTGCACTGATTCCAATTTTAAAAATTCAGTAAAATTATAACGAAAAAATGCCAAATAAAATTCTCACGAACCAAACCTTACAAATCCCAAGCGCCAACTGTTCCGCAAACGCGTAGCGCGAGTTGTTATAAGAAAAAGGTTTTTTTTCCCCACAAGAGGAGGTAACGTTCTATCTCCTCCTACAAAATTAAAATATATTTTTAGCCCAGCAAACCAACCGATTGGTTCAAATCCAACCAGAGCCACGCCACGTTAATATAACACAAGCCAATAAGATTTCATTCCAGTCCCTCATAGGTCCCCACATACGACACAAATTATCATTACAATTTTTCTCGCGTGCCAGAAAAGGAAAAGCATTAAAAACTTCCCCCACTTAACCGCCAAAACGAATTGTATAAACGCGCGAAATTCGAATGAACTTCAACAAATTTAATATAAATTTCAGATTCGATCTTTCTTATCACAGACTAGACAATCGGTTTACAATGCTTTATTATATGTAACCTATTCTAGGTTGTGCGCATGCGCATCTACGTCTAATTTCAAAAGTAGTATACTGAACGTTCGCCCAAAGGTATTTGACGCCAGCTGCGACCACATGGCATTCTTTCTCTGATCTGACTTTAAGAGCTCGTTAATACGATCCTCTTACATGTTGCCAACACACAGTTAATATTAGTTTAAAGCTTGTTTTTGTAACATATGAGTGCTGGATGGACTTCCTCCCGAGTGAACGAGGTTCCTGTCCTTTGGGACATATACTAACCTTACTATGTACTAAAGATCTTTAAATGCCACCCGGCTAATGTTGTCGTTTATCTGTATGTATATCTAGTCATTGTTGTTCCACAGCTAATGTCGTTTTGACGAGTTGCACTTGGAATTTCTTCTTGTACGTTTCACTTGAGAAAATACTTGCGACACTGAGCACTACAGAAGCTGAAAGTGGTAACGTTACACCAGGCCAATCTACCTGAACATAGGCTTAGTTAACTTTGAGGTTATCCATAGCACTCTACGGAGCCAATCTATTAAGGTACTATTTCTTTTAAATTAAATACCCTTGGTGCATATTGAATTTTTTAAATTGCAGTACCCGGCAAATTTCTGAATAATCGTAGCAGTCATAAAATGTTGGGGTCCATTCATTTTGACACGATATATTTTTTTATGATTTTGGGTACATTTTTTTATTAATTTTTTATATTAATTAGATAAACTCGTGGACATGTAGCAAATGATCTTAGGAGTCATTATAGATCTCCAGAATGAATCCGTAAGGTAATCGTGACTTTTGTAATAAAATATATTTAATATATTTCATACTGAATTTTTTTAAAATTATAATACGAACTTTTAAATTGTGCATATGATATGGTGTCGAGTATTACTACTCGTATTTTCTGTTTGACTTATAGACAAGGGTTAGTCACGTTGGGGTGGGTCGACCCTCGTTGGCAGGTTAGCGGAAAATAATAATTTATGACATCTCTTTTTTCCAGACATTTAGCCACGCAACTATCGTCGGACGACACATTGTCACACGTGCTTACATTAGGCATGGGTTGGGACGGTTTTCAAGAAGCTGCAGGGGTCAAAGTTGAAAGAGATACGGTGTTGTTTTAAATATATCGTAAGGCATGCGTGAAACGCGTTGTGGAATTCGTCTTAATGAGCGTAGAATGACGTGGTGTCACTTGGACATTTTTTGAATATTTTTTGCCTACATTTTTTTTTCTTTCACTCTTTTTCAAAACCCCTCGACAGTCGACACCCTCGTGTTCTCTTGTCACGGCAAATATGTTGACAGGGTATTCAGCATCTTGCGAGATGTCAAAAAGCGTGACTAAAACGATGTTACACCTTTTCCGCGCAATGCTATTGCGGCTTTAACTGCGTTTTTTTTCTCGATTTTTCATCTTGTTTTCTTTTCTATTCTTGTCGCTGAAAAAATACTGTGACTCTATGGTTGGACCTTGAAATTTTCTTTGAAGATTTTCTGCCCATGGATGCTTCCGTATTTAAAGTTCTTTGAGGCGGGCTGCAGAAATTAGTATTGATAAATCGTTATCTTATCTTTGTATGAAATTAAAGATTTTTTTTTACAAATTTCATATTCATACCGTACGATAATTTCAGATCGATTGTCTCGATTGACGTTCTGCTGTCAGTTATGAAAAATTTTAGCAATCATTTTTGAAATATATTTAGCACGTAAATTTTTTTAAAAATTAACGTCCATTTTGGAATCATGAGCGTTCGTGGACTTTATGTATTTTTATTATTTATTTAAAGTTCGATTGATAAATCATTCATCACTATCGTCACTGATACTAACCTCGGTATACGTTGATAGGTTATGGTCTTTGCCATGCCACACTGTACGAATAATTTCGCATGGTATCTTGGAAAGTTTGTTTTAGGATTCGCCGGAATTCTTTTTCTTTATCTTGGTTTTGTAAATGAGAAGTAAATTTTTGAAATACCCACCGCTTCACCAATGTACGTCATGATTGCTGTATAAAACTGTTTTATTAACCTCAGAGACGTTACGTGCATCTGTAAAGCAAGAGGCCGAGAAGCAGCACGAAACAATGGCGCTCAGTAAGTAGCATCGATTGTGAATAAACAAAAATATATTAAAAAAAAAAATAAATTAAAAATGTACAATCTAATCAGAAACATTAATAATTTTCAAACAGAGATCCACATCGATGTCTATGCAGAAAGGGGTAAGTAATAAGTAACAATGAAATTTATAAAATAATAAATAATAATGAAATTTATCAATTACAGATTTCGTACGACCAAAACTTATGCTTGCGGCTGTACAAGGCGACTTCTGTGAGTGATTTTAGAGTGACAAAAAATTCACAAAAAATTAATTCTTACAATTATGAATTTTTCAAGCAGTTCTAAATCTGACGTCAGATGCTTTGAGAAATTCAAACCGGAATCTACTGCAGAAGACGGCTGCTGTTGTACCAGACGAAGAAATTAATTAACATTATTATGAAAACCAAACCGTTATCATCCCAAACAAAAACGGTCCACCGTCTATAAACGGTGAAAAAAGAATAAAAGAACATATTCGAAAAAAATCTAAAATAGCGTGTTAAAAAAAAAAAGTAGAAACTTCAAAAGTTCATCACAGAAAATTCGCACCTGTCGCCCATAAGATTTTTCATGTGACTCAAGATCCATAAAAACAAAAGTGCCTGAGTGACGATAAAAAAGAAACGTCTTGTTTCAAATCTCATAACGTCGTCTACAAAGGATTCGAAATAACGAAAACCGTTACAAGAGGAAAAGAAACGCAGACGAAAGCCGTCGGTCTTTACGTAGAAAACTCGTTATTAAACAGTCGTTAGTATCTTACATACGTTTCACCCAGCAGTTTATTCGTAGCGGTATGAATAAAAGAAAACGTCGAAGTCAACGAAGAAGCAAAACGCCGTAAAAATTCAAAAGTCAATTAATACGCGTCTTGTTACCGCTTGACGCGTCTATAAGTGGAATCACGTTGGAAACAACATCACTCATATTCATACGTTATTCTGTCTCAACTCTTCGAAGATGGCTAGTCGGCTATATGCTCCTCCTTTTTGCTAACGAGACGACCGCGGCTACTATAATAGTATACACCGAACTGCCAAGTCGCATTGAAAGAGACAGATTATTTATTTCCTTGACGGTTTCGGATCGTCGCGAAGCAAGATGGCGGCCAACGTTCACTGGCAGACGAAGTGTACACGACGTGGAAAATAAGTAGAGATAAAAATTACAACGTAACAAAATTTCCATTGAATTTCACGTCACAACTAATATCAGTTAATTAATACATCCAACATGAACTTTTTGAGTAACAAAAAATATGGCAAAAGCACTTAGACTGTTTGAATGCCCAGCATCGTGCTTTTAGGTTAATTTTTTTTCTTTTGATAATTACACAACGAGTTAACTCCTTTCTTTATTTTCTTTCATATCTGCCGGTTTAAATCTCTCAATGGTGAGCCTTGTTTAGGTAAACACTGCAGCTGCATCACATTGCGTTTTGCATCTTCTTCATCCTAAAGATTTTGCTCGCATTCCACGATATGCAAAGCGACACGCGCCGTTACTCACAGCCACGGAGTCGGCAATCCGCGCGTCAACGATGTGGATGAATATTTCGAAATGAGTACGAAGATGTTAAACGAGGGAACTGTCAGACTGTCACTTTGGCACAGGAGTGACAAGCGCCCAGTTTCTCAACGTTTGCGAGTCCTCGAGAGATGAAAACGCGCTCCAATCTATTTTCACGGTTACAATTATTTCTCCTTCAGAAATGCATTTGAGTATCGGGCACATTTTCTCCATGAAACATAGTAACAGACGTGAGCCAAGAAATTCATTAAGTTCTATAATTTAAAATTAGACTTACTGTTAAATAATTTCTAATTATATACAACAAAGTCAAAAATGAATAACAGCTCGAACTGTCAACTTAAAAAATACCACTTATTAATAATCCTCAATATCTGTGATCAGTGTATTCTAACTAAAAACATTCGTTTATTCGCACTGTTAGACTAATGTAAAAAGCATTAAAAACTATGTAAAATTAAAATGTATATTTATACTGACTGATAACTAATTGTAAATAATTTAAATGATGAGTATATTTAAAGCTATCTCAAGTACAATAATTAATCTGAAGTTCAGAAGACAATGAGACCAAAGAAATAAAATCAAGTTTAATTATTTCAACGTTGCATTTATTTATTTTTTTTTTTACAATTACAAAGCATCAAACTTTGTAAATCCTCCTTTCAGTCTTCAACCGACACTCGAGCCTCCTTGGTTCCTTATGAGAAATAACCGTGTGCGGTGTCGCCCAGTTTTGCACAGCATCTTCGCAGCATCCAATCTTGAGCTCATCTCAATGTCCAATAGTTGTCTCCTCATCCGGTTTCCAATCTATCAAAGAAATACGGTTATCGAAAAGCCATAAGAAAAATGATGCCCACGTGTAAATATGGGCAATTAATTATTTACATTATATATATATCATTTAATTCTCCAATAATAAATATATAATTGACAAAAAGTGTCGGACGTGGGACTGTATAATAAAATGAACGTACAGAGGAAACCATATGAAAAAAAAAGAATACGTATGACAAACAACCGTGTACATCGGATACATCAAAGTGGACAATAACTGACAGTAATTATTAAAAAAATATGCATTCGGCCCAAAAATTGAATTTTTTTTTCAAAATCACAGACTCAGAAGGGAGAACCCCATCAACTGTTTCCGTTCAATAAAAAAAAAAAATAATAAAACAACTCATTAATCCCTGTCAAACCAAAAGAGCAAAACACTGTAGACGCGAATGTCATTTTCTCGACACAACAATGTCACAATGACGAAATAAGCACACAAGGGAACACGTTAATTTCTCAACGTCGGACAATAATATCAAATTTTTCCATATCGTGCAAATTCGTGAGTGACGCGTTTCCGGCGTATCGCTATTGAAGGAGAAAAAAAAATATCAAAAACTAAACAGAAGATCGCAAATTGAACAAAATAACGAATTCCTGCAAATATCATTTATCAGCACGATTACAAAGACCTCAAGCCAAAAGATAAGCAAACGACGTTCGTCGTGCAAGTAGCGCGTGATGACTATATTTTCTATTTTTTTTCCATTTCTTTAACATAAACGCAGAGAGCGACATTCGTTATCTTTTTCTTTTATCTTTCAAAGAGAATTAATTCGATAACGCGATTACCGTTCGATCCACACAACATGGCTGTTTTGTAATATCTATACACCATTGTATATGCATTTATATAAATATATCACATAAAAAGGTGTATATATACATATATATAATCTATAACCGACAGGCGAACACCTTGCGTCATAACACCTAATTAATAAGGATATTTTTAATTAACAGTTAAAAGTAAAGAGGGCGCACGCGTCATAATGTAACATACCTTTACCTGCGTTAATTCAAAGCACGTGTGCGTGTGTGTCGGCCTCGGTACGCAATACGCTTTTTTTTTCTCGTTATCATTCAGTGCGGCCAAAACAACGCTTTTTTTTTTGTTAATCCGCTCTTTTACTCGTAGGATGAATAAGCTTTCGTCGGACTCGCATCTACGGTTGTACAGGTAAAGCTCGTAATTGACGTCTGCCTTTTTTAATCCTTTTCCAGAACACGAAACAAGCTGTCGGCCGCCAAGTTGGAGATAAAATTCGTGAACCCCCGAGAGAGACCACCACGTGCGTTACTGTGCACGTTTCGTACGCACTAGGGACAGTCGACACGCGAGGAGCCGCACGCATTTTTTTTTTTTTTTTTTTTTTTGAACACTCGATGGTGAGCAGTCTTAGAGAAGACTCCGAAGGGACGTCGGCATGAACGTCCCCTGCGCCATCCTAACAACCGCTGATCAGTCGTACCAGTTGAATCAGTAGATATTCGCCGCTTGAATTTTTTGCTTTTCCTTTCGTCTCCTTAGGGCTCGCCGAAGAAGAGGAGGAGGAGTTTACGAACGCTTCCTGGATCCATAGAATTTCGGAGACGATCAGGCTGACCTTTTTTTTTCTTTTTTGACACTTTCAAGCCACTGGTACAGTGGACACTTCCGGTTTTGGCGTCCGTCGTCGCTTTTGGCGCACGCAAAATTTCGCCGAGCTGTGCGCGTATTTTTTTCTTCGAAAAAAAAGAAAAATTTTTTTCGTTTTTTTTGAGAGAAATTTTTTTTTTCTTACGTAACTTCTTCTCGCTGTCTGCATCTTCTGCTGGTATCGCTCGTGTGTTCCTGTTATCGCTTCCGTATTGCCGCGACGGGTGGGAAAAAAAAGGGTAATCGCTATGGAACGTCCGTACACACGTAGATAAATACACGCTCTCTCACACGTGTAGTCCCGTGTGTTATGCCCTGGATTGGTCATGTGTGTATGTGAACTCTGCATGCGACACGGTCGAATATCGGATTCCCTCTTGAATTCCGCATGGCGAGAAGCTAGAGTTTGCCAAAAAAAAAAGAGAAAAAAAGAAAAGGAGGGAAAAAAGAAAAGAAGAGGAGGAAATTTGGAATAGGAAAAATTGACTAAAAAAATAAAAAAGAAGATTAAGGATACTCAAAGTAAGAGGATGACGTAACAAATACACGCGTTGAAGTCGAGCTACGATATCAACGTCAAATTCGAGGGGACTCCTCCACGTTGTGATACGTAAGAGTATGGCCCCTCAAAAAATGCGCAATGATCTCGTGGCGCGGCTAAAGAAGCAGAAAGAGAAGAAGAGATGAGAAAGATAAATAATAATAACAATAAAACAGTAAAAAGTAACAAACGCCAGAAAATGTCTTTCGCGTTGCTCGCAAATGAAGAAAACGATTTTTCAAAACATTCTTATCTTTTCCCCGTCAAACATATGTAAAGCGGAATGTCATTGGATGATCCTATGGATCACTTGATATCATATAGATCCTATGGATCATCTAATGGTTATCTCCTGTTGCAACAATACGGAGTTTCAAATTTGCGAGCGTTGCGCCTCGCGACAATGGAGGTATATGCGGCGATTGTGTTAAACACATGAACCAGAAAAAAAAAAAAAATAAATAAAATAAAAAAAGCACAGCGAACCATTTAGCGAGAGAATGAAAATAAATTTCGCTGTGCGAAATATGATAGATATATATAGATATATAGATTCGAAATATTATTATACGTCTATATATCCACATACACGCTGATCGCCTCGTTTTATTCAATAATTCTCCATCAAGGTACATTCGAGAAAATTTGCTCTAAGCACGTTTCTTCCGCTTTATTAATGAACATTTTTTTCCAACATCTTGAGGTTCTTACATATAAAAAAAAAGAAAGAAGATGAATCATACAGCATATCGTTTATAGCCTATGTTGTCACTGACCGTTTTTTTTATTTTTTTTTTCCTCTTATTTTTCAATCCAAACTTTTCTATATATTTTCGCACGACTACACTACAGGATGGATAATAATTGAAGGTCGTCTAATCTACATTGGTTATCAACGTTGAGAGTTAAGCGCTAACGCGAGAATGTTTAGCCTAGACTTTCACTTTTTTTTTTTGGCTACGCTTACAAGAGACAAAAAAAAAAGATAACGAGTAAAAAAAAACTGAAAAAATAAACCCCTTCGAAGGTAGTGCTAACGAGAGTCAAAGATTAACAAAATCAACGATATAAAAGAGACTCGTCCAATTTCACATTGCAATTCGCGAATTCTTTTCTTTCTCTTCTAAAACGCGTCAAAGCGTTCGACGTTTCCTTGCTGGTCAATTTTTTTCTCCAAATGTTCTCAAACGAATTTTTATCTGAATTTGAATCTGAAACTGACTCTAATCCACGGGTCTGTCTCCTCGGTATTATTTATCTTTTCCCCTCCTCCTTAAACGTACCTTAATTTATCCTTAAACGTTACTGGATTAATATATAAATTATACACGGTTGTTGTTTTTCTTTTTATTTTCTTTGTTATACGCTGCGAACGGACGTCGTTCTTATGACGTAGGTTTCGTGGCTCGTGTTCGTAAAGAGGGACGAGATGAAAGTGCGCACTGGCGTACTGCGCAACTGCGGTACCTGAGCTTCTATAAGCCACCGCAAGGCGCGTTCAAGTATACGTAGCCCTTTTCGGTTTTCAGCGCGTCGCGCGTCCTATAAATTTGCTTTAGTACTCTGTTTTTTTTTTGCTTTTTTTTTTTTTTTTTTTCGTTTTAGTACCTCGGTGGCATCGCGTCTGCCGGACCTGGGAAGCTAAAAGGGTCAAAAAATGAAAAAATCGCAATATTAATTTTGTTTTTGTCTTGGATTCTCGACGGACATTCGTACATCGAAATGCGAACGAACTCAAAGTATAAGATGTAACACTGTCGTTTCTCTGCAGTACAATAATTTGCGATACGCATACGCGGTACAGCACGCTCGATTGAAGCCGTTAAAAAAACAAAGAAAAAATATATATACATACATACACGCAATTTTAGTTCAAACTTCGATTTACACGTTGACCTACGAACCAAAATACTTTTTATCGTATTCTTATATTTTCATTTGATATGCTGATTTTTCGACTTCTAATTTATTTATTTTTTTTCATACGTCATACGCACCATTTTTTGTTTCAAATTTTTAAATTTTTTTCAACACGTGTTAATCGAACGAAAGAAAAACTTCTTGCGTGTATAGTCAACGTCGTGTGTGTCGCATCGATCATATACAACTTGAACGTCAGCGCATTCGCGTCAGAACATCGAGAAAAGACGCCGCAGAGACTACAGGCTTTTTCATAGTTACGTTACGCACTCGCACGCTTTTCCAAACCGTGTGGAAATTTCGGTATGGAAACAAGAATTCGGGCGCATGGTGAATAAATGCCATCTTGTATCCCGCAGTGTTTCTGCATGTACGATACCATTTAAAATAGCAAGAAAAGTATCGTTCGACGATACTCGAAATTCATTTTTTTTTTCAGGCGCGACATCGCGAAACTTCGTACGTCGTGTGACTGTGCGAGACGCCAATTTTTTTTTTCTGTGGCGGAAGAATTTTGCAATTCGGACGTACGCGGCTTTTTGTTCGCATCGAAATTTACGCTTCTTTTTTTACTGTACTCGGCTGCGCCTGTGTCCTTCTCGTGCGTTAATAAATTCGCAATATACAAACGCCAAATCTCAATCAGTTGTTACACCTTATACTTTTCGATATATATATAATTATCGCCGATTTCATGCCACAATGCGTCAAATGTACTTTTGCACGTATCTTTGTTGTGGTTGAGCAAACGACGTCAACTAAAATCGAATAAGACAACGCAATGAGAACGTGAAATTGCAAAGTTAAAATTAGCTAATTTTCGGCAATTTCGCTATCGCTTATTGCAAACTTCTCATAATGTTCGAAAGGGCCGCGAGGATCGGCGTTATGGATAATATGTTTTATTAATAAAATGCAACTTACCGTCCGCCACCACGTGGGGGACCATATGCATCTGGTCTATCATAACCCTCGGTATAACTGTAAAATAAAATTGAATTAACATTAAGAATCACGTAGAGTCAATTGAATGCTAGAAATGATTAAACTATCAGAAATCAGTTATAAATAGACAAATATTTCTTAAAACAGCACTTTTTTCTCTTAAAAATAAATTTTCAAGGTTTAATTATAACAAAAAAATCGAGAAAAAATCCGATCCAATGTAAGTCAAACAGTCATGAAACTTACCCTCCTACAGGTGGATATCCGCCGCTGGGTACGGTGTTTCCGGGTCTTCTACTAAACATATCTGTCTGGGGTCCTGGGCCAGTACTGTAGCTGGGTCCGCCAGGACCAGTGCTGTAACTGGGTCCACCGCTGATGGGCCTGTTAAACGTAGTGATATCATTAACGAGAGAAGCGCCATCCCTCCTCTCGTAAGACATCGTGGGACCACTCTGACTAACACCTACAGGGCCCCCCGCAAGACCGTTATCCCCAGGCCCGCTCGGGTACCCCCTGTCATACACCATTACAATAATTTATAAAAATTGTCTAACGTCGTTCACAGCCAATTGTGCAAGACATCTATTACAGTGGTTTTACTTAATCATTAATAAAACTATTCGTGAATTAAAGCAGCACTATCGATGCAACCCTAACGTGATAAAGTGAACTATGAACTCTACGGTCTCTTTTAAAAACCCACTAACAAAACTGATATAACTTACCCAACGTCACCGTATCCAGTAGCGTAGCCTCCAGCAGCTACTCCACCACCGCCATTTCTCATTGGTCCAGCTGCACCCCGATCATAATCATTTCTTGGCGCATAATCGACTGCGCGGCCGCCACCGAAATTATCGGTGCGGCCATAATCCACAGGACCTGTTGGATCGCAACCAAAACCTACCAATTTATAAGCAATCGATTGTTCTCTTTTTTACTAGTAACACTAGGTAACAAAAAAGTACCTCCACGATTACCGAAATCTGTGCGCGCTCCAAAATCAGCACCGCGTGCGTAGTCCGTGGCGCGTCCATAGTCTGCTGTTCCAGTTGGTCCGTAACCACCGACGGCCCCACCAGCAGGTCCATATCCGCCTCCCATTCCTGGTGCAGTTGATGTGTAACCGCCCATTGTAGCTCCGCCTACGTTCTGACCGTAAGCACCGCGATCGTTGTATCCACCGCCAAATTCTCCTCCGCGACCGCTAAAGTCCCCACCGCCACGATTTCCATAATCAGTATAGCCACCGGCAACTCCACCTGTAGCAGATCCGTCGTAACCAACGATTTGGATGGGTAGAACTGTAAAGCATTTCCAAATGACGAATTCATTTTTAGACGTTGACAATGTTTCTATTGTTACTTCATGGGTAATCGCAAGCATTTACTGTTTTATTTTTTTTTTATATTTAGTAGCGATGCAGGTATCGATTAGATTAGGAATTACTTTTGTACAATTCATCTCGATAAGAGAATGCTTGCGGTAGTTGTCAATAAGCAATTTTTGAAAGAGGTTTGACAAACCTCTTCGGTCGTTGTACGGACCAGGACGACCGTCACGACCTCCATCTCGACCACCTCTGCCGCCTCTCATTGGTCCACCACGTCGATCTCCATCGCGGCGACCACCTCCGGCACCGCCGCGTGATTTCCCGGTTGACTGTTCGACGTTTATTGTGGCGCCCTTGAAGTTTGAATTATGTAGCGCCTTTATGGCTGCTGCTGCATCTTCTTCGCGTGCCATGTGTACGAAGCCATATCGATTCATCACGTCGCATTCGGTGACTTCGCCAAAGCGAAGGAATAACTGGCGTAATTCATCGTTGCGACAATTCTCCGGTAAACGACCGACGAAGATTTTAGTCTTCCTCTGAAAATATAAAGAAATTCAGTAACGATGTTTGGTAGTGCTTGATCGAACCATTTGTACAGATGAAATTCTGTATCTGCGCAATGTAATTTTGGTAACTAAGAACTACCACAGACAATTTTTGCTCTTAACAAGTTTGATTGAATTGGGAATAAACATTATTTGTATCTCTGAAATCGACCGTGCATATAAAAAGACATGAACGGTGTCTGTTCGAGGATATTTACTCTTGCTCGATATCAGTTCTAAAACTGTTATTTGAAATATACGTCAAATCAGAAAAGGATAAGACGCTAAATGCATCGAGCATCAAAGTACTATAGTACTCCGCATTGTTTATACTTTAACAAATAGGTATTAGACTCACCGGCGTATTGGAGGACACCATTATCTGAAAAAGACAACGTTGACATTACATATTTGTATCTTAACAAAATTACTTTAAAGACTTTAACGGTTAAACCTAACATTGCTTATTTTTTAAAACAGTATTAATTCCTTTTTACATATGTAGCTACAACTAGTCAGGTTCAACAGAATTAATAATGCGCAATATCCTTGATTAATAAATATTTATACTCAGATAATCACAAAATCGCTTATACATGAACTTTGATACCATACTAAGGGAATATTACTGTGTTACATAACAGCCAGTTTCTAATTTACCATTTTAATTATCAGTTAATTCGTTATTGAATCAACGTTTACAGATCATGAAACTGAGAAAACCAATTAATAAAGACTACTGGAAATGACGTGTCGTTATCTTGTTTGTCTCTATTCGCAGTAACGGAAATCAGAGTTTAGAAACTTGATTGGTCTGAACGACGCGACGCTTGGCGCACCGACGCGGCCATGAAAGCCTTGAGAAAGTAACAACGCCGGCACTTATTGAATTCACATATAAATATCAGATTTGTATCTTTTTCGATTGATATTGTAACATCAAAATTTAGTATTAATGATTATTCTCAATTTAATTGACATTTAAATACGTTTAAAAGATCCAATTGGTTAATTGCGTGTCTAATCCCGCCCAAAACCAACCGGTTGGCGTACCTAAACGGGTCAGGCGGTATGGCTAATATTTATTAATAACCCCACAAACGTCTCGTTCAACCGTTAAGGATTCGGAGTAATAATATTTATCACCAATTTTTAATGCAGCGGATACTTACATTTACGTGCGACGTTTCGACGAAATAAAATGAAAATAAAAACGAAGTACACTCGCGTCAAGCGCTGATCTGTGAAACGAAGGACGAAATGGCGTCAGTCGACTGCTGACAGAAAGAACAATCTAGGAACTGATGCAGGAAGAAATTGACTAGTGGCGCAATCTACGATATTGTAACGAATAGATGAACGCCAACGTTCGCGGTTCTGATTGGTCAGCATTATTATTTTCTTGCTTCCGCTTATCAAAAATTTACGGCAATTGTTAATATTTATATGACTATACTCTAATAATATTGCTATGGAAAATATCTATTTGATATACGGTTATGTATTATTTTATTAAAAAACAAATAGTGATAAATATATTGAAAAGTTTGTATTTTGACTAGGATTTTGAAAAACATGGATTACGTATTTCGGCGCCATTAAATTTCATGGCAAGTCTTTGGCGTCGTTCATTCGGCAAGAAGCTTTGTGCAGTGGTGTTTCGTGTGTAAACTTATTTATTTTGTGTAATTTTCTTTAAAATATGTTAATTATTAGTTTAATTGTTAATAGTGCCATTGACGATCAAGAGAAAACTGAAGTTTTGCAAATTGAGATTATTTTCTTTGAATACTAACACGTTTCGTTTATTTTTATTTACAGCTGGGGAGGCTCACAAGAGAAGGCATGGCAATCGGATTTTTTTAATTTTTCATACTTATGGTACATGAAGCTGAGGACTCGAATAGTAATTTCCCAAAACAGTTCGATGCCATATTCAGAAATTCTCGAGAAAATCGAGTGTGAAGTTTTGCGAGCGCGTTATGTCCACTGAACGTATTACAGTATTTGAGCGAGCCGCGTAGCACAGTCTGGCGCTTGATTTTGAGTATTGCATTCATGGATTTGAAATGGTATATTGAATATTGCATAAGTACAAGAATATGAAATGATATTTTGAATATTGCATTCAAGAATATAAAATGGTTTACTGAATATTGCATTTAAGAATATGAAATAGTATTTTGAATATTGCATTCATGGATATGAAATGATATTTTGAGTATTGCATTCATGGATTTGAAATTGTATATTGAATATTGCATAAGTACAAGAATATGAAATGATATTTTGAATATTGCATTTAAGGATATGAAATGATATTTTGACTATTGCATTCATGGATATGAAATGGTGTATTGAATATTGCGTTCAAGGATATGAAATGATATATTGAATATTGTTTACAAGGATATGAAATAATATTTTGAATATTGCATTTAAGAATATAAAATGGTTTACTGAATATTGCATTTAAGGATATGAAATGATATTTTGAATATTGAATTCAACAATATAAAATGGTTTACTGAATATTGCATTTAAGGATATGAAATGATATTTTGAGTATTGCATTCATGGATATAAAATGGTATATTGAATATTGCATACAAGAATATGAAATGATATTTTGAATATTGCATTCAAGAATATAAAATGGTTTACTGAATATTGCATTTAAGAATATGAAATATTATTTTGAATATTGCATTCATGGATATGAAATGATATTTTGAGTATTGCATTCATGGATTTGAAATGGTATATTGAATATTGCATAAGTACAAGAATATGAAATGATATTTTGAATATTGCATTTAAGGATATGAAATGATATTTTGACTATTGCATTCATGGATATGAAATGGTGTATTGAATATTGCGTTCAAGGATATGAAATGATATATTGAATATTGTTTACAAGGATATGAAATAATATTTTGAATATTGCATTTAAGAATATAAAATGGTTTACTGAATATTGCATTTAAGGATATGAAATGATATTTTGAATATTGAATTCAACAATATAAAATGGTTTACTGAATATTGCATTTAAGGATATGAAATGATATTTTGAGTATTGCATTCATGGATATAAAATGGTATATTGAATATTGCATACAAGAATATGAAATGATATTTTGAATATTGCATTCAAGAATATAAAATGGTTTACTGAATATTGCATTTAAGGGTATGAAATGATATTTTAAGTATTGCGTTCATAGATATGAAATATATTGAATATTGCATACAAGGATATGAAATGATATTTTGAGTATTGCACACAAGAATATGAAATGATATTTTGAATATTGTATTCAAGATTATAAAATGGTTTACTGAATATTGCATTTAAGGATGTGAAATAGTATTTTGAATATTGCATTCATGGATATCAAATAGTGTATTGAATATTGCGTTGAAAGATATGAAATGATATTTTGAGTATTGCATTCATGGATATGAAATGGTATATTGAATATTGGATATGAAATATTTTGAATATTGCATTCAAGAATATAAAATTGTATACTGAATATTGCGTTCATGGATATGAAATGATATTTTGAGTATTGCATTCATGGATTTGAAATGATATATTGAATATTGTTTACAAGGATATGAAATAATATTTTGAATATTGCATTTAAGAATATAAAATGGTTTACTGAATATTGCATTTAAGGATATGAAATGATATTTTGAATATTGAATTCAACAATATAAAATGGTTTACTGAATATTGCATTTAAGGATATGAAATGATATTTTGAGTATTGCATTCATGGATATAAAATGGTATATTGAATATTGCATACAAGAATATGAAATGATATTTTGAATATTGCATTCAAGAATATAAAATGGTTTACTGAATATTGCATTTAAGGGTATGAAATGATATTTTAAGTATTGCGTTCATAGATATGAAATATATTGAATATTGCATACAAGGATATGAAATGATATTTTGAGTATTGCACACAAGAATATGAAATGATATTTTGAATATTGTATTCAAGGTTATAAAATGGTTTACTGAATATTGCATTTAAGGATGTGAAATAGTATTTTGAATATTGCATTCATGGATATCAAATAGTGTATTGAATATTGCGTTGAAAGATATGAAATGATATTTTGAGTATTGCATTCATGGATATGAATTGGTATATTGAATATTGGATATGAAATATTTTGAATATTGCATTCAAGAATATAAAATGGTATACTGAATATTGCGTTCAAGGATATGAAATGATATTTTGAATATTGCATTCAAGAATATAAAATGATTTACTGAATATTGCATTTAAGGATATGAAATTATATTTTGAGTATTGCATTTATGGATATAAAATGGTTTACTGAATAATGCATACAAGGCCATGAAATAATATTTTGAATATTGCACTTATGAATAAATGTTATACTAAATATTGCATAGAAAGATATAAAACGGTATAGTGAATGTTGCATAAAGGATATTGGATAAGAAAAATGAAATGAAAGTTTCAAAATTGTGTTTCATGTACTTAATCTGTTTTAACTAATGTTATATTTTAATATTAAGATATCTAATAATCAATAAATACGTTTCATCATTATATTCAAGCTGTTAACTATTGTTACTATTAAATAGTATCTTTTTTATGTAATGTACAATATTGTAAATAATAAATTCCATGTTAAAATGAAACCTGTGAGTTTTGGTTAAATGAAACCCATACATAATTTAGAATAACGTAGTCATATAACCAAAATTAAAACTGATGTATGACCCAATCATTGCCTAACAAACTGCGATCGTTAAGAAGTCAATTTACGCTAATAATCACTATTATGAATTATCAAAAATTCGGTGAGGAAATTTCGCTAAACCGTCTACGCTAATGACTACGGACTGCAGCTGATTCGCTGTTTTTCTTCATCCCCACTTTTTAACGTAAATTTTCCAATGGCGTACGTAATAAAGCCGAGTGAAGGCGAGTTTTGCCGCTATAATAACAGCAGACCAGTTTTTAGTTGAATTCAGTTGAATTCCATGATATGTTATTCAATATAACTTTTACGATAGTCATTAAATAATTATTTCTACGAAGAAGACTTACATGCATACAGGTGGACAGAAATGCACATGAACGTAATACTGTTCTGTTAAATTAAAGTCACATTGTATTTTATATTGTGGTTAGAGTAATGCAGTATGAATATTAGTATGCGTTATTACATTTGACTGGTACGTTGAATTATATGTAATATTAATAAATTCAGTTCTTCATATTATCGTTATTCTATCTTCCAGGGAAAGTTCACTGTTTGGTTACATTGCGAAGAACAAAATTATAGTAGCACACAATGATGGGGGCAGTGGGAGGTAATGTAGCCAACAAATTTCGTCAAACTTTTCGTGTCGTCCAAAAAGATGTATTGCATTGGTTCCCTGGACATATGAGTAAGGGTTTAAAACAGATGCAGCAACGTCTAAAGACAGTCGATTGCATTATTGAAGTGCACGATGCTAGAGTTCCAATTTCTGGTCGTTGTCATGAATTTAATCATACCATCACTGGTTTGAAACCTCATATATTTGTCTTAAACAAAAAAGATTTGGCTGATCAGAATTACAATGACAAGATCATAGAAAAATTGAACTTTGAAGGAATATCCAATGTACTTTTCACAAATTTCACTAAAGACACGGATCCAGGCATGAAAAAAATTCTCCCTTTAGCCAAAAAGTTAATAGAGGAGTCAAATCGTTATAACAGAACGTTTGAGCCGGAATTTAGCATAATGATTATTGGGGTACCAAACGTTGGCAAGTCTTCTCTGATCAATCGCTTAAGAAATGTTCATCTAGGTAAATCAAATGCTACACATGTCGGTGCAGTGGCTGGTATCACACGTTCTGTTTTAACAAGAATAAAGATATCCGAGAAACCTTCTGTATATGTATTGGATACCCCTGGTATCCTAGCACCACATGTCAGCAATGTATATGATGGACTTAAACTAGCACTCGTGGGATGTCTTCAAGACCATTTAGTAGGTGAAGAGACTATTGCAGATTATTTACTATTCTGGTTAAACAAACACGAAAGATTTGAGTACGTCAAGGTTTTAGGATTGCCAGAACCAAAAGATGATATATTAGAAGTTCTTTCTATGATTGCCGCAAAGCTTGGTAGAACTAAGAAGATTAAAAATTTCGACGGTAAATACGTTATGAAGCTTGATCTGGTATCTGCCGCTGAATACTTTATTAAATTATTTAGAACTGGACAGTTTGGTCATTTCTGCTTAGACATTGATCAATTCAAATCAAATGATGAAGAGATGGAATTAATGTAATTTCATGGTGCAATTAAAAGTGTAAATTTCAATTATCGCCATTAAAAATACAAGGAATTAATTATATTCAAGTTACAAAATACTATCATAAAAAACTGTTTCAGTGTATTTTGTCTATATGTAAATAAATAAGTATTTAATAATAAATCACTCTAGTATTTATATTAATCAATTAAATTACACCTCAATAAGTCCAGGAAATCATTGGCAATAATTCTTACAAAATATGTGTAAAATAATACAATTAATATATGATTTCAGTGAATAATCTCAATAAGTATTTTTTAGTCCCACAGTATAATAGTATACGTACCGGTTTCATATTTGTGTGACTGGATACTAGGAATATTCTGTGAAGTAGCATAGTATCTCCCTACCACTTCCTTTCTCCAAATCTGACATTGAAGTTGGATGATCGCTTTCTCTTACAAGTTATTCAGCCCAGCTTAGTCTTGCTGTAAGGTGCGAGCTGCATGGTAGCCGTAACCAACGACTCCATTTGTTAAAATCTCACGTTTCAGTTCTAATTACAATTAATAGCCCATTTAATCAGTAATACTATAATATAACATTTAACCAGTTGTCTTGATCTTGACCTTAGCCCTGGATACTCTATGTATCTGGTGCATATTAAGAGATTTAAAAAAATTCTAGCAAAAATGTTTGCGAGAGTGTCGTTTTATCCGTCACTGATTTATAATATGGTGATGGAAAAAATTACCTCAAGAAGATGGTACGACAGAATCGACGAGACTGTTATATTAGGTGCTCTACCTTTTCGAGGAATGACAAAGCAGGTATATTTATTATTAATTTAATGGAAAGAAAACGATCTTTCAATTTTACAAGTCTTCCGTGATTTCGCTTTGAACTTGTCATTAAATATCACTTTGGCTATCTTTGAACTTTTGAGGGACTTCATTTTGTCTTAATAATTTGTTCACAATTATATTAGCATTGATCTATGTATTAAATTAATTGAATTTTTGTTCTCTTAATTTAAGGTTGTTGAACCCAGTTTGTATTATGACATTGAGAGTAATTCCTGATTTCATGATAAACTTTAGTTTTGAAAGTGGCAAATAATTCTTATCAAGATTTAATCGACTAAACGGTGAAAATGCATTGACCACTAGCAACTTTATAACTGTTCTTATAACTGTACTTAAATTTAGCAATGCAGACTTTGAAGAAGTTAAAGCATATCAGGATGAGTTTACGCGAAATAGTAACATCTTAATATAAAAGTATCATTTTACTCGTAGCTTAAAATCAAAGTCGATAAAATTCGCAAAAAAAAAGAAAAAAGGATTTTAAGTCACTGACAACGAATTTTTTTTTACATTTTACACAATCGCATTAGAGACACTACTTTTATATATTTAAATTATTCCTTAGAATTGGTCTACAAAGATCTTAGGAATTGTTACATAGATTTCCATAATTTTTAATTTCAAAATTTCACCTCTGACTCCTTTTCAGTAAAGGCATTTTCACGATGCAAAACCGGACGAAACAATTTCTAGAAAAGATATTTCTCATAAATCTGTCAAACCGCAGTATTACTAATCACGTTAGAAATTCTATGCAATATGGGAAATTCCCGTTTTTATTATTTCCTATCATAAAAGCGATATTTTGGTAAATCAACTACCAACTACTATTCAAATCTATCGCCATCAATTTTAATGCAAAATAGTTTTAACTGATGTCCTTCGACTAATAATACTTGCAAAGTACAAACGTCACACGTGAATATATTATTATAAAAAGACTTGAAATAATAGATGAAATAAGAAAAATAATATGTAGTCATCGCAAGATAGATAAAGATTCTAACAATGAAACAAGAAATATATCTATAAAATTTTATAGCTGATAAACGAAGAAAATGTCAAGGCAGTTGTTTCAATGAACGAGGATTATGAGTTACAACTTTTCTCCAATACCGGCGAGGTAAAGATAACACAGTAAAGACAAACAACAGTGTTCAATAATTAATTTACATTAAACTAATTATTCCATTGTCATACCAAAGGAATGGGGCAAGCATAATGTACAATTTCTACAACTCTCAACAACGGACATCTTCGAAGCACCCTGCCAAGAGAAACTACAACGTGGCGTCAATTTTATAAACCAATTTCGCGAAACGCAAAGCTGCCAAATTGGTGGTTCTGGCCTTCTAGGTGGAATCGATACTTCAGGAACTGTTTATGTACATTGCAAAGCTGGTAGAACTCGTAGTGCTACATTGGTTGGCTGTTATTTAATGATGGTAAGAAATTAGTAATGTCAAAGAATTTATCAAAATTCTACTATCAGTATGTCCATTACTGATGAGAGATATTTGCATTGCAGAAGCATGGCTGGACTCCAGAAGAAGCCGTTGCATTTATGAAGGAAAAACGTGAGCATATATTACTACACACTCCACAGTGGTACGCATTAAGAACGTTTTACGAAACCCACGTGCATAGTCAAAGATGATATAGTAATAATTTAGAATTTTAAACATTTCAATATTGATAAAAATGAAAAATTGTATGCATGTCGATAACGATTATCTGTTGACCTGATAAAGTTTATCAGAAAGTTGAGTGCTGTGACGTGTAAAATGTCGTTTAAAAAATATATTGACAAAAAGACAAATGTGTATTTGAAAAAAATAGATATTTTAAAATTGTTTAAATATGACTTCTTTTATTTACAATGTTTACCCTACGTATTTGGACCATCGGATGTTTCACGAGGAAATTGATTTTATTTGCTTTTGTGCTTCGTTTGCTTCACGTGCAACGAAGCAAATTTTGTTGCTTGCATTATTGCCTTTTCTAATAATGATTTTAATTCGTTCAACTCGACCTGAATTGTTTTCATGTTATAAGCTTCTAGAGAATCTTGATGCTGAACAATTGCACCCTCTGCTTTAAAAACTTGCAATACTGTGTTCATCCAGGCGCGTGCATTAAATGTATCAGAAGCCATATCCTGTTAACGAATTGTGGACGAAGTGGATATTAATTTATTAATTTAATTTATTTTGTATTGTTATATATTAGGATCTTGAAAAATACCTTTGGTACGCAACAACGTGCTTTCACTGTTCCATTTTTGTGTGCGATAACCATGACAGGTGCGTTCTTACAAAGTTTTGTGATCTTTCGCAAGGACACATTTTGTAGCGACGTATCAGTAGGCTCTAGAGCATGTATAACAAATGGTAAATCAGATGAGTATATGACACTTTTCATTTCGTCCTCTAGTGTGTTTCTAGAAAGAAAAAATTGATTAACCGTAGCTGTCTATTAGTCTGAGTTAACTTTAGACAAATTGATCAACCTACGTAGTCAGTTTCTTTCGCTGTAATTTTATAGCTTGTGACAAATTATTGAGTCGTGCCAAACATTCCTGTACAGTCAAGTAAGGTACAAGGATTTTGTCACCTTTTCCTTTCAATCGATTATTCATATCGAAAATCTTTGCATTTAAAATATTCGATTTTGTAGCACTCTTTTGATATTCGTTTTCAAGTTGTGACACTTTTTCTTTGACATTCTCCGCAGCTAACCTTGCCAATCTTGCCAGAGGTCCCACCGCTGCCTTTATCGTACGACTGGATGAACCTTCAGCTTTGACACTTGTAATGCAAAAGTGTTCGATCATTCCTGTTTTATGAACATGTGTCCCGCAGCATGCTTCTCTGAAAACAGCAGATATATCTATACCGCACCACTTTTTCTAACAATTCATATTGATGATATTGTAATAATCGCCTAATGACATGATTTTGTAATTAGAGCTAACTTACTTGGATACTAGATGCTCACTATGTACTTCCATTATTCTAATATTCGTATCAGGATACACTTCTCCTGGCACTAGAGTTAAATCATTTTCGGATGATAGTTTAAGGGAATCTACAATCCTAGTCTTGACAGCAACATCAGCTTCGATACATTTATTTACGAGTTCCTCTATAGTGGCCACATGTTCCGGAGTGAATCTTTCCCCATAAACACTAAACTGAAATATTAAACTATCCCTGGAGACAATGCTGCCTCGCTGACAGACAACAGGTAAGATCTGCCTCAGAGCAGCATTTAATAAATGCGTTGCAGTATGGTGTCTCATTAAACTAGTGCGAGTTTTTGTGTCGATCGTGGTAACGCATTCGTCGCCAACGCGCAACTCCAATTCCTGTTTTCTGAAAATTGTATAAATTCTTTTCTCACCCAAATCAACAACCAAAATTATAAGCTGTATTTTTTACTGATCCATTCTGCTTATATGAGAAACATTAAATTTCATTGGTAGAAAAGGATAAGATAATTTTATACTCACGCAGGGTCTTGCACAATAAATTTGCCAAGATGTATAACGTATCCGCGAATTTTTCTTACTTCCGCCACTTCAAGACGTAACTTCTTAAGGTCAATATGTCCTTTGTCGGACAATTGACCACCCTCCGGAGCATAAAATGGTGTTTTGTCAAGTATTATACCAACTTCAGAATTTGCATCTATCATAGAATCAACTTCAACAACATTTCCACTATTAACAATAGTGGCTTCCTTAATAGCTTGACTTTCGTCGATAGTTTGCGATTCAGACTCGGATATTAGATTACCTAAAATTCCAGAGTCATAATCCAAACATTAAATTTCAATGAACTATTTAATATTAAAATATATATCATCCCCTGCGTGAACCTACCATTCACGATCATTCCAAGTAAATTGGATTTAACGGGTGAAAATTCGTATCCGTTGGCACTAACGTTATAATCATATTTTGCAGAATCCTGAGTCGTCGGGATGCCTCTTTTCTCCAACAAATCAAGCGATTCTAAGGAAACAATATCCTTGCTGGCTCTCGTAAAACCAAGTTTACTTCGTTGCCTAGCATTTTCAAGTTCTCGAATAAAATCTGCTTTGTCGAAAATAAGCGATTCTGCTTTGGCTAATTCGCCTATAGTATCAGTACTTAGTCCATAGGTGTCATAAAGTTTGAACGCCAAATGGCCCGGTATGGTTTTCATTGTTGTACTCCTATAAAATATATTTTTCATAGTGTAAAAATGAAGTTTATTCGTGAGAATGATTTTACAATTTTTTAATGCAAACCCTAAATTAAAGTTAAGTACAGTTTACGTATGAGATTTGAACTTACTCATCTGCTAACGAAGCTTTTAAATCTTTGTAGCCAGCTGCCAAACCGGAAGTTATTGAATCGGTAATATTAGCCAAGGCTGGTCGCTCATTTACTATTTTACTCCATTCCCCATCGGCAGCGTTTCTCAGTGAATTGAAAAGCTCCTCCTCATACTCTATTATCGTTTGAACCTAATTTTATGATGGTATTGTCTCTCATTTATATATTAAGCGCAGCTGTTGTTTTTTACATGACTAAATTTTTACAAAAAGGTACAGATATGTTAAGAATGCATATTACAAGTTACCTTCAGTAAATTTTTCTGCAATTCTGGATAAGTATCGCCCAGACCATTTGCCACATGAAATGTTAATTCACGTAGTAGTCCATTCTTTTTAAATGTCTTATTGCTCACATCTATGGCCTTTCTTAAAATTCTTCTGAGTTTGTGACTGAGGAAAGAAGAGAAGTGTCAATAAATTATTGTATTGCTATTGTACTTTGTATATCAATGCGAAATAGAGAATAACAAGCACACTTTTGCTCAGGTAGTATGCCATCGGTTAAGGCTACAGTAACCATCCTTGCATGATCAGCCAAAATTCTATATCCTGAGTCCACTCCATCTCTATCGGTCTCTAAAAATCTTCCTTGGTACACTGG
The DNA here is from genome assembly GCA_963971525.1 of Cephus spinipes. Lineage (NCBI taxonomy): Eukaryota > Metazoa > Arthropoda > Insecta > Hymenoptera > Cephidae > Cephus > Cephus spinipes. Next base: position 15,878,150 of record OZ020578.1, read on the forward strand.
AGCATTTGTAGAATTCCTAATAGCTTCAAACAATGGCTGAAAGAGATCTGTGTCGTAATTAGAACGTTTGCCTTGTAATACAGCTACTAGTCTTTCGAAACCCATTCCTGTATCAACATGTTGTTTTGGTAAAGGAACTATAGGGCCATTTGCGAGCCTGTAAAGCAAAGTATATAGAATCTATTTGTGTTTGCTTGATATTTATTGGAAATAAATCCAAATACCTTTGATATTGGATAAACACTATGTTCCATAATTCTGTAACATCTGGATGACCTTTATTGACTCTTGCTGCTTGATTTGTGGATTGCATTGTATGATCTATATGAATTTCAGTACATGGACCACAAGGCCCTGTAAGCCCCATTTCCCAAAAGTTATCTTGCATACCAAATGGTAATACTCTATCCTCTGGCACACCAAGACTTAACCATATATCTTTACACTCTAAGTCAGGTTTCAAACCTAATTTCTCATTGCCAGCAAAGTATGTAACGTACAGAGAATGTTTGCTAATTCCATAAGGGCCTGTGAGTAATTTCCATGCATATTCACAGGCTTCTTTCTATAAAATTTAATAGATATATTGTCTACTCTTGTAATACATGTAGAAAACAATGTTCTACCTTAAAATAATCTCCAAAAGACCAATTGCCAAGCATCTCAAAAAATGTATGATGATACGTGTCAAATCCAACAATATCTAGATCATTATGTTTCCCTCCTACTCTTATGCATTTCTGAGAGTTTGCTACTCTTTGAGCTGGTGGTTCGTGACTACCTAAAAAGACTCCCTTAAACTAAAACCAAAGATAGTTAGTTTTTTGTTAAACTTATTTACTAAGTTTAGACAAAGTTCATTACTTGATTCATCCCAGCATTCACGAAGGCAACAGTAGGATCGCATAATGGCAAAACTGGACTAGATCGTACAAATGTGTGGCCTAAATCCTTAGTAAAATAATCTAGGAACTCATTTCGAATTGTTTTTGCACTTTTATACGTCCTAATATTATTTCGTAACTGTATCATTTCGATTTTTGTGATTTTTTCAAGTCGTCGCAGAAACATTGTAAATCTTCCTCACTTAATCCTTGTCCGCGGACTAAGGTTATGCGGTAACATTTAATTCAAGATTTTCGCTAACAGGACGACGAAAAACCTACAGAAATAAAGATCATATACGAACATCACATGGAGACAATAAAAATATATTAAATACATAATTAATCTCGAACCCAAACCATTTTGCAATAAACAAATCATTATAATGAATAACCTCTGCATGCGAAGTGGTTATTTTTATAACCGTTGCTGATACATTATATGATTTTTTACAGTAACATTTTTTATATTCGTTAAACATAAATATTCTGTAGGACTATCCAAAATTTCTCCCTAAGACTTTACTTAACAATTCGAAAGATTACGCGCTATTGTTTGACTAGCATCTCTGGTTGCGGAGAACCTCTGCCGGCCAGGCTACACGTTCGTGATCACGTTCAGCTCGGCTACGACGGGATATGCATTATCGACGGAAACGATGATCACAAAATCTTATTCCCGGACTCGCCGCATCGATTTAGCGCCATGTTTTTGGTATCGCCTAAAACAGAGATGAGCAGGGAGATGCACAACGCTTCGGTTTTAGGCGATACCAAAATCATGCCGCTAAATCGTAGCGGCAAGTCTGGAAATAGGATTCTGTGATTACTACGCTACGATTGCTGTGATTAATCACGAACGCGTAGCTTGGCGGGCAGAGATTCTCCGCTACTCATCGCTGGTTCCCAAAGCAACCATCAGAACGAGACCGGGAACTATAGAACTTCTCAAGAATTATTGAAAAAGCCTATTGTTGAAATAATTTTAAGACATTTTTAAGAAAGTGCCAACATGACACCCGTGTAGTACTTCAATTTTTACTAAATATTATTGGATCTTGATTTACTTTCAAAATTTATTCAAAATATAAAATTGAAGCTAAATAAAAATCTCGCAGGATATACGGAGTAGATAAATTTTGAATTGAAATTGTAGAATATCGAAAATAAATTACATTCAAATTAAAATATTAATAAATTAAGTGTTTGTAACATTAAAATAATTAATTAAATCAATAAAGTAAAATATTAACACTCAGAAATCGGAAATTCAGGCCAAGCATATTTAGAAGTACTGGAAGTTGCCCAAAATTGTATGCGCGCAAATTCGTCGCGCAGGGCTCGGCGAGTGGGAGCAGTCGGAGAGTGGGGGGAGCGCTCGAGCTAGTGCCCGGACTCCGAGCGCTCATTCTTCCTCGAGCCGGTCTCCTATACTGGTCTCTTGGAATCATTACTCTTATCCATTTCCAACCTTCTTTTATTTTTATATTTATTTCTTCTTTAGTTCCTTATTTCTTTATCTTTCATTCTTTACTTTCTTATTTATCTCTTTCCTCATTTCTTCTCCACTTTCATAACTCAATTCTTTACTTTTCTACTTCTCCACTTCTTTATTTCTATCTTCATTTCTTTCTTCTCGTTTCGCTTTGTTCCTTCTCACTTTCAATTTTATTTTCAACCTTCTTCTCTTTCTACATTTATTTCTTCTTTACATTCATATTTTTTCTTCTACTTTTATATTCCTTACCTTTCTACTTCTTAACTTCTTTATTTCTATCTTCCCTTCTGTCTTCTCGTTTCATTCTATTCCCTCTCACTTTTCATTGTGCTTGTTTTACTTGTCCTATTCCTTTGGTCGGGTCGAGCATATTAATTCGAGTAGTCATATAAGAGTAGTCACCCTGTTAGTGCAGCTAGACTTAAGACCATGGTGTCGGGGGTTGCCCTTCCGCCTCATCCGCTGAGCTTGCTCAGTGGGTCGGGCCCAAGTTGTGGCCGCAACAGGACCTTATGGGTCTCCCGACGGGGGCCTTGAGCCCCCTTAGGGTATCTACGGCCATGGTCTTTCGTATAGTGAATCTAACCAGGTGTCTAGCTCTCGCGTATTTAGTATAATTTGTTCGCTTTGCTAAAAACACTCCAACATGTCGTTGACCCTTGGGCACTTGTGTGGGTAGAGACGATCCTATGTGTCGGTGGGGAGGTCGGTGTGGTAGTCCGTTGACTCTGGGTAAAGTCCTATTTGTGCTTGTGTTCGGGGGTCTTCTTCACTTGGGGTAGGTGCGGGTGCTATCGAGCACCTGCTAGTATAAAGTCACCCTCTGTCGGAGACATTTTGCGCGGGGATCGATGGCTAACGGGGCCCGCCGCCGGCGGCGGGCGTGGTTCCTTACGTCTAACCCACTGAGCTTGCTCGGTGGGAAGGGACGGAGGTTGTAGCGTTAAATATCGTCCTTCGGGATGTCCCGGCGTGCCCGCAAGGGTTCCGCCGGGTGCTACGCCCGCGGTCTTTCGTTGCGGTGAATCTTGACAAGGGGTAGACCGCGTTTAACTTGTCCCTTTTGCGTTTAACTTATCTTAGCTTCTTCGCGTTTAACTTCACCTTACCCTCTTTTGCGTTTTTCTTGTCCCTCGACCCGACTTCCTTTCCTTCCTGAGGTTTTTCCCCCCTAGTCCTGTGCGCGACAGCCGCAGGACTCGGGGGTTTTCCTCAAAAAAAAGAAAAAAAAACACGGTCCCCTTATGGGGCCTCGGAGGGGTCGTAGCTCCCTTCAGGAGAGGCAGGACCTCACGGAAATGGGCGGGGTGGGGCCCATTTCGCTCCCTTATACTTCCTACTTTTCCTACTTTTAAGAGTATTCTCTTTTCTCGCTCCTCCAGAATAATCTGGTTTTCGTGCATACGCTTTACGCATCTTCTTGGCCCCTTGTTCCGTCAGTCCTTACAATCTGTCATTTTCACTTTTTCTTTTTAACAATCTTCCTCTTTTCCTCCTCAACAACATCTTCCCTGTCTGCTGACACCAAACGTTTGTATTCTATTTTCGAATCTCCTATTCCTTCCTATGTCTCCATCACTCTGCTCCTAGTATTTTCTTAAAAACTATGTTTTTAAAATGTTTTTTGGAAAAAGAAAAGTGCAAAGTGGTAGCGCATGTAACATACCACACGTATATTATATTGTAGTGATATATTTTAATATATCTGTAATGGCATTGATATTACTAAACTTTCGCGGGCTATATATGTACATTTGTACTTTGTATACTGTATCATTATTGGGTTTGTCCAATAAATTATCTTTAAACACATATACACGTTGATATTCTTTTGCTCTATGCGAATATCCCAGAGTACGAATGAGTTCTACTTTCGAATGATCCTATTCCTTCCTATGTCTCCATCACTCCCCTCCTAGTATATCCTTAAAAACTAAGTCGTTTGAAAATCCAAAGTGGTAGCGCATGTAACATACCACACGTATATTATATTGTAGTGATATATTTTAATATATCTGTAATGGCATTGATATTACTAAACTTTCGCGGGCTGTATATGTACATTTGTACTTTGTATACTGTATCATTATTGCGTTTGTCCAATAAATTATTTTTAAACACATATACACGTCGATATTTTTTTGCCCTATGCGAATATCCCAGAGTACGAGTGAGTTATGGCTCTCTCTGACTCTATTCCATCATTACAGTATCCTTTTTCTTCTTCTGCAGCCTTATCCTTCGACACCTCATTCCAGGTATGCTCCATTCCATCTCTACCATATTATCCATATTCTGAATTCGCTTTCCCTTTAGCAATACTGCCTTGTAAATCAAAATAAATTCGCTGAGTCATGTGCTTAGCCCTATGTTGGCCGATATTCTTATTTAGTCTGTACATCCTGCCTCAATATTTCTTATCTTGACAAGCATGCGGTTACATAGGCTGCAGTCTATTCTTGAATTTTGAAAATACTCGAAATTGCACCTTTGGGAGGTTGTATCTCGGAAACGGCTGGGTTTAGGGCTTTTTCCTTGAAATTTTGAAAGATCTCTTAACGCAGAAAGTCAGAATGGTTCATAGAAGAGGCCGGTACAGGTTAGATTGCGATAGGGCCACTTTCAAAAAATTGCTTTACTTTTTGGTACTCGCAGACTTTTTTTTGAATTTTGAAATTATCAAGCATTCGTATTAAAGAATTTCCATTAGTTCGAATTTTCACCGATAAGAGGGCAGCACCTCCTGGGCATGGTATGTGGCGCCATCTCTGAGAGAATGGGTCAACTTTCTCGAATAAAATAATTCCGAATTCAATTTAAAAATCCCATCGTCGAAATTTCAATGGTAAATTCTTATTAAAGAATTCGCATTAGTTCGAATTTTCGCCGATAAGAGGGCAGCACCTCCTGGGCATGATATGTGGCGCCATCTCTGAGAGAACGGGTCAACTTTCTCGAATAAAATAATTCCGAATTCAATTTAAAAATCCCATCGTCGAAATTTCAATGGTAAATTCTTATTAAAGAATTCGCATTAGTTCGAATTTTCGCCGATAAGAGGGCAGCACCTCCTGGGCATGATATGTGGCGCCATCTCTGAGAGAACGGGTCAACTTTCTCGAATAAAATAATTCCGAATTCAATTTAAAAATCCCATCGTCGAAATTTCAATGGTAAATTCTTATTAAAGAATTCGCATTAGTTCGAATTTTCTCCGATAAGAGGGCAGCACCTCCTGGGCATGATATGTGGCGCCATCTCTGAGAGAACGGGTCAACTTTCTCGAATAAAATAATTCCGAATTCAATTTAAAAATCCCATCGTCGAAATTTCAATGGTAAATTCTTATTAAAGAATTCGCATTAGTTCGAATTTTCGCCGATAAGAGGGCAGCACCTCCTGGGCATGATATGTGGCGCCATCTCTGAGAGAACGGGTCAACTTTCTCGAATAAAATAATTCCGAATTCAATTTAAAAATCCCATCGTCGAAATTTCAATGGTAAATTCTTATTAAAGAATTCGCATTAGTTCGAATTTTCGCCGATAAGAGGGCAGCACCTCCTGGGCATGATATGTGGCGCCATCTCTGAGAGAACGGGTCAACTTTCTCGAATAAAATAATTCCGAATTCAATTTAAAAATCCCATCGTCGAAATTTCAATGGTAAATTCTTATTAAAGAATTCGCATTAGTTCGAATTTTCGCCGATAAGAGGGCAGCACCTCCTGGGCATGATATGTGGCGCCATCTCTGAGAGAACGGGTCAACTTTCTCGAATAAAATAATTCCGAATTCAATTTAAAAATCCCATCGTCGAAATTTCAATGGTAAATTCTTATTAAAGAATTCGCATTAGTTCGAATTTTCGCCGATAAGAGGGCAGCACCTCCTGGGCATGATATGTGGCGCCATCTCTGAGAGAACGGGTCAACTTTCTCGAATAAAATAATTCCGAATTCAATTTAAAAATCCCATCGTCGAAATTTCAATGGTAAATTCTTATTAAAGAATTCGCATTAGTTCGAATTTTCGCCGATAAGAGGGCAGCACCTCCTGGGCATGATATGTGGCGCCATCTCTGAGAGAACGGGTCAACTTTCTCGAATAAAATAATTCCGAATTCAATTTAAAAATCCCATCGTCGAAATTTCAATGGTAAATTCTTATTAAAGAATTCGCATTAGTTCGAATTTTCTCCGATAAGAGGGCAGCACCTCCTGGGCATGATATGTGGCGCCATCTCTGAGAGAACGGGTCAACTTTCTCGAATAAAATAATTCCGAATTCAATTTAAAAATCCCATCGTCGAAATTTCAATGGTAAATTCTTATTAAAGAATTCGCATTAGTTCGAATTTTCGCCGATAAGAGGGCAGCACCTCCTGGGCATGATATGTGGCGCCATCTCTGAGAGAACGAGTGAACTTCCTCCGACAAAATAAATCTTAAAGTAATTCGAAAATCGGCATGATCAGGCTGGTACAGATAAACTGCGATAGGGCACTTTCAAAAAATCCCATTACTTTGTAACTTGCAGATGGAATGAAATTAATGGCAGAGAAAATGCAGCATAGCCGAAAAGGGGTATAGAAGCATAAGGTTGGAGGAGAAGGAGAAGGATGATGTTAGGACGGAGGAGTGTAAGAAAGAGACAGAACTCATTCGTACTTTGGGATATTCGCATAGGGCAAAAGAATATCGACGTGTATAAGTGTTTAAAGATAATTTATTGGACAAACGCAATAATGATACAGTATACAAAGTACAGATTTACATATATGGCCTGCAAAAACTTAGCAATAACAATGTCATTACAGATATATTTTAAATATGCAATATAATACATATACATGTTGTATGCTATATGCGCTACCACTTCGGATTTTTAAACGACTTAGTTTTTAAGGATATACTAAGAGGGGAGTGATGGAGATATAGGAAGGAATAGAAGATTCGGAAAGTCTATAAGTGTTACAAGATAATTTATTCGACAAGTGCAATAATGATACAGTATACAAAGTACAAATGTACATATACAGCCCGCGAAAGTTTAGTAATATCAATGCCATTACAGATATATTAAAATATATCACTACAATATAATATACGTGTGGTATGTTACATGCGCTACCACTTTGCACTTTTCTTTTTCCAAAAAACATTTTAAAAACATAGTTTTTAAGGATATACTAGGAGCAGAGTGATGGAGACATAGGAAGGAATAGGAGATTCGAAAATAGAATACAAACGTTTGGTGTCAGCAGACAGGGAAGATGCTTTTGAGGAGGAAAAGAGGAAGATTGTTAAAAAGAAAAAGTGAAAATGACAGATTGTAACGACTGACGGAACAAGGGGCGAAGAAGATGCGTAAAGCGTATGCAGGAAGACCAGATTATTCTGGAGGAGCGAGAAAAGAGAATACTCGTAAAATTAGGAAAAGTAGGAAGTATAAGGGAGCGAAATGGGCCCCACCCCGCCCATTTCCGTGAGGTCCTGCCTCTCCTGAAGGGAGCTACGACCCCTCCGAGGCCCCATAGGGGACCGTGTTTTTTTTTTTCTTTTTTTTGAGGAAAACCCCCGAGTCCTGCGGCTTTCGCGCACAGGACTAGGGGGGAAAAACCTCAGGAAGGAAAGTCGAAAGGAAGTCGGGCCGAGGGACAAGAAAAACGCACAAGGGGGTAAGGTGAAGTTAAACGCGAAGAAGCTAAGATAAGTTAAACGCAAAAGGGACAAGTTAAACGCGAAAGGTCTACCCCTAGTCAAGATTCACCGCAACGAAAGACCGCGGGCGTAGCACCCGGCGGAACCCTTGCGGGCACGCCGGGACATCCCGAAGGACGATATTTAACGCTACAACCTCCGTCCCTTCCCACCGAGCAAGCTCAGTGGGTTAGACGTAAGGAACCACGCCCGCCGCCGGCGGCGGGCCCCGTTAGCCATCGATCCCCGCGCAAAATGTCTCCGACAGAGGGTGACTTTATACTAGCAGGTGCTCAATAGCACCCGCACCTACCCCAAGTGAAGAAGACCCCCAAGCACAAGCACAAATAGGACTTTACCCAGAGCCAACGGACTACCACACCGACCTCCCCACCGACACATAGGATCGTCACTACCCACACAAGTGCCCAGGGGTCAACGACATATTGGAGTGTTTTTAGCAAAGCGAACAAATTATACTAAATACGCGAGAGCTAGACACCTGGTTAGATTCACTATACGAAAGACCATGGCCGTAGATACCCTAAGGGGGCTCAAGGCCCCCGTCGGGAGACCCATAAGGTCCTGTTGCGGCCACAACTTGGGCCCGACCCACTGAGCAAGCTCAGCGGATGAGGCGGAAGGGCAACCCCCGACACCATGGTCTTAAGTCTAGCTGCACTAACAGGGTGACTACTCTTATATGACTACTCGAATTAATATGCTCGACCCGACCAAAGGAATAGGACAAGTAAAACAAGCACAATGAAAAGTGAGAGGGAATAGAATGAAACGAGAAGACAGAAGGGAAGATAGAAATAAAGAAGTTAAGAAGTAGAAAGGTAAGGAATATAAAAGTAGAAGAAAAAATATGAATGTAAAGAAGAAATAAATGTAGAAAGAGAAGAAGGTTGAAAATAAAATTGAAAGTGAGAAGGAACAAAGCGAAACGAAAAGAAAGAAATGAAGATAGAAATAAAGAAGTGGAGAAGTAGAGAAGTAAAGAATTGAGTTATGAAAGTGGAGAAGAAATGAGGAAAGAGATAAATAAGAAAGTAAAGAATGAAAGATAAAGAAATAAGGAACTAAAGAAGAAATAAATATAAAAATAGAAGAAGGTTGGAAATGGATAAGAGTAATGATTCCAAGAGACCAGTATAGGAGACCGGCTCGAGGAAGAATGAGCGCTCGGAGTCCGGGCACTAGCTCGAGCGCTCCCCCCACTCTCCGACTGCTCCCACTCGCCGAGTCCTGCGCGACGAATTTGCGCGCACACAATTTTGGGCAACTTTCAGTACTTCTAAATATGCTTGGCCTGAATTTCCGATTTCTGAGTGTTAATATTTTACTTTATTGATTTAATTAATTATTTTAATGTTACAAACACTTGATTTATTAATATTTCAATTTGAATGTAATTTTATTTCGATATTCTACAATTTCAATTCAAATTTTATCTACTCCGTATATCCTGCGAGATTTTTATTTAGCTTCAATTTTATATTTTGAATAAATTTTGAAAGTAAATCAAGATCCAATAATATTTAGTAAAAATTGAGGTACTACACGGGTGTCAAGTTGGCACTTTCTTAAAAATGTCTTAAAATCATTTCAACAATAGGCTTTTTCAATAATTCTTGAGAAGTTCTATAGTTCCCGGTCTCGTTCTGATGGTTGCTTTGGGAACCAGCGATGAGTAGCGGAGAATCTCTGCCCGAAAAGCTACGCGTTCGTGTTCACGTTTAGCTCGGCTACGATGGGATTCACATTGTCGACGGAGGCGATGATCACAAAATCCTACTTCCAGAATTGCCGCTACGATTTGGCGGCATGATTTTGGTACCGCCTAAAACCGTAGCGTTGTGCATCTCCCTGCTCATCTCTGTGACTGGCACTATTAAATTTATGAAGAACGATTTCAAATTATTCAACACCCGCAAATAAAGTCTCGCTATTTTGTGGCTCCAGCGGAATATTTTCAAAATGACCAATAATATACTTCGTATAGTTGGGTAACCGTAAAGCACCGAATATTAAAAAGATGAAAGTGGCCAGATTCTCGGTTCCGCTGAAAACAGTATCAGTACCGCCACGTTGCAAACCTCATAATTGATAGTCTGAATAACCTGCAGGAAGGAAAAGGGTGAAATTACCTTATACCTCCATAACGACTCGATTAGCTCTCTTATTGTTAGATCAACCGTTTTTTTTTATTGACTTTGAACTCAAATTTGGGGTCTTTCTGTCCAGTGTCTTTAATTTGATAACAGTATTTGATTTTTAATTATAAAATATTTTTTGTTGTCACAACAAGATGTGTTGAAACTTGGTAGAAAAGTCATCACTCTAATAGATAATGTATGGAAGACCCCTAAACTCCATTTAGTATACATATTAATATTTTCCATAATTCAATTTCTATGTTACAGGCAATCGAATTGAGATCGCAATTTTGAAAAATTGGAGTCGCAGTTCTCAATGCAAAACCATAGATCGTCCATAATAATAGGTGTGTATAAAGTAATTCTAAGTGTAGTTAGAGTTTATGAAACATTAGCAATTTTTAAATATAAATGATTAAATATAAAACTTATCTTTCGATAGATACAGGAACTCGGCTTTAAATGATCACGGTGGAAGTTCGGAAATGCCTCAGAGATGTCGCCGTACGTCTGATGCTGTGATGACATCTCAGTTCGACTGAGCGCCGTCGCTACTGTCTCCAAGTCGCTCGGTATGGTAGAGCTCTTTGTTGCCTGATGCAATACCGCAAAAAGGTTTATTGTCTTTACTTATGCGTAAGATATAAGACCCCAGTTGCCTTATAACATCGGGATCCTAATACTTTATATACCTTCTCCTTTTGTACTAAAGACTTTCTTTGTAAGCAGCAATAAATAAAGAAAACACTTTTGGGGGTCCTTTCAATAAGATTCAAGGGTCGTACTGGCCACGACGCATAAAACAGCTTCTTCTTCAGGCAGTGCTGACTTAGCTCCGAAAGAGTGAACTTGTATACCGACGGCAATGCTCCAGTTTGGTTTTATCATCCGATATACGCGTATATCGTAATATTTCTTTTTCTTGTCCGCACATTAGTGTAATATAAACTTTATTCCAATCCAGTATTAATTAACTCCTTTGTGTATCAATTAATTTTTTCGCGTATCATTAAAGAGTTAAAATAGGTAAAAGAGGAAATTCCCGTCTTTATATAGTTTCAAATTTCCCGATCCCATTGCGCTATTTTAATAGTCAATACAGCGGCGAATCTCTGAGGAAACTCACGATCCTGAGCGGCCAATCAGCGAGGGACTTCAAGGTAACCAGCTTCACGTTCTCATTTCACGTGACTTCGGTCACCAATCACGGAACGGTCGAGTGAAAATGGAATATTCCTAGGGCACTTCCGGCTGGTGATCTCGCATTTTCACGACCTCAACTCTCCGTCGCTCAAGTAATACTGCTACCACGTACGTACGCGTTATTCTCGATGTAATCTGCGTCGATTTCACCTTTTCACGTGAAATTTCGTGTCAAGTCTCCTCACGCGAGTAGTCTCGTATTTTCACGAGTACTTAGACAGTTTTTGAATTCCTATCACAGTCCAGTTCCCCATTGTATAAGTTTCTTATTCGCTGGTCGCTATCACTTTTTTTGTCGAAGTGTATATGCGCGAATCATCTTATATCCGAAACGTTATTCACCCGAATATTGAATATTCCAAACGTCCACCTACTAAGGAACACATTCCATTCAACCAAGCGGCAGATTATGGAACTAGCCGAATAATGATTCGGACGAGCAACGTTTTGGGCAAACGGCAATCGTGCTTTTGGGGATTCGTTAAAATAACAGCGACCCTTCAAATACTTTCAACGTATTCGTATAGTTTACTGATATATAAATATACAACACACGTATTTCATTTCGCAACTTGACTCCGATGGAAATATAGCCAATGTTGAAAAAAGTCTTCAAGTTTATACTACAGGGCTAATCTCGATTTCGAATTTCTAGGGTATTTTATTTAGCTGAATGCGGAATCGCCGAAAAATAGTCACGAGGATATGTGTGTACCAGGTTTTATAATTACGAGTGAAGAATTATATGAAATCCATGTATTGAGTCAATTTCATTTATGCATTATATAAAACAAATAAGAAAGGCTGTATATCCCAAAGTACCAGTACGGAGAGAGCTAGGTAAGTATAATCATCTGGTACCTCATACAAATTGACAAAGAAATTGTTATGGATAGATGGAGACTGATTGTGTACCGCTATTTCACGCAATAACAATGAGAAACAACGTGTCCATGGTTAAAGAGGATTTCGTGAAAGTAACAATAATAAAAATAATATAGTTACATCAGATTCTCTTTTCTCAGTGATTTTGCGTTTTTTTTTTCCAATAAAAAAAATCGCTATTTCACAATTAGCGGCATGCGAAACATCAGAGAACGAGAGTTCACAAAATGAAGAGAAGATGTACTAGCAGAAACAACTGAATTAACAATAATGCAAACAGGAAAGGACTGGCAATGTTCTCTCGCTTGCCCCCCCTCTCTCTCTCTCTCTCTCTTTCTCTCTCTCTCTCTCTCTCTCTCTCTCTGCCTTATTCATTAACACATATGCGAACGCAGTCGAATGCTACGGTGTGTCTATTGCGCTGGGTGGCTTTATTCTGACGGCACTGTATAATATATATAATTAACATCGGCATATTAAAACTGTACAGATAAGTGTTGACATTTGGATCGCGTGTAACGCAGTTCAATTTGCCTTAAAATACGAAAACGTACGGCGATGAAAAGCCATCAAATTCACAATCTATTTTTTTCACTCTGTTACTCATTTATTCATTGTTCAGTCAATTACTCATTCATTCGTTCACTCTTACTGCGGCTTACTCTTAATAATTCTCTCTTTTCCTCTTGCAATTTGCTCACTCTAATAATAATAATAATAATAATAATAATAAAATAATGTTATAATAATAGCAATAATAATAATAATAACATAATACGTACATTTAATTCACTTTTTACTCTCATTTTTTCAAATTTTTTTCTCCCAAAAATTTTTATCGTATCACACAGCGCATATTAAAAGACCATATTGCTGACGTAACTAATTACTGGCGCACGGTAAATGATTATAAATATATACATATATGTATATCTGTATGTACATATATTTTGTAAGAATGGCAGTTTCGAGAACATGATAGTTTTAGAAGGACAGTCCTCATAGCCTTTTGATATATAACGTGTGAGCGAGGATCATAAAGCGACGTTCACACTGAATTTTTCAAAATTGTTTAATGCTAGGCACTCGGCAATGTTATGTTATGTTATGTTATCTTAGTTTAAAACTCCAACGTTAAATATACAAAGGTTTACTTTTTTTCTTCCATAGTTTTAGATAAAACATATTAGTGTGCTGTTGAAAATTCCACATAATAGGCAATGTCCTTGAAACTGCCCCTTGACAAGTGTATATATGTATACATATATATATACATATATAAAATATATTTATTTATCTCTATACATCTGTTCCAATGTAGCACAGTAACGACAAACATTTACCTATTATAACACGTATAGAGCTGTAACGGATAAATTTTTCGAAATGAAAATAAAGCTCAGCAAAAGGGACGTCAGCAACATTTTTTTTTGGAGAAAATCTAATTTTATTACTGCCGTTCAAAAAATACATTTTATTCAAATTAAAAAAAAAAACCGGAATATCTCCTTTTCGACGATGCGCCAATTTCACATGTTGAACCACTCATTGCAAAGACTGTAAATTATTGATATTTCATGCCATTTCCTCAGCTCCTTTATGTCTCAATATATTCGACAATTCTTTTTTTTTTAATGATTCCCTGTATTAAATAAGAACAAAAAATTCACGTATTGCCGTTCAATAATTGCAAACCGCGGAAAAATTATTATTGCACTGGAGCTTAGATTAAGTCGTTGCAACTATATCTCATGTATGCGTATATGTTCTATATATTACGATATACATAAATATGCATGTGCATATCCTGTCATGTGTTATTTTTATATTTACTCGAGATTAGTCCTCGTCGCGGTTCTTATTTCAGAATCCTCGTACGCGTAATACCTTTAAAATTTTCTTTTGGTATCCTTCCCTCTAATATATTTATATATATACATATACAAATTAGTGAAGACGAACCGAGCAGTCGCACTCCTACGGATCATTTCAACTACACCAATCGTTCAAACGACGTAAATCACTCGAATTCATTCGCCGTTGCATTCGGTGAAGAGAACTATAACATTTTTCTTCTAAATATCAATAGCTTGCATAATTGTTTTCTTATACTTTGTTCGTTATAGGTTTACGAGACTGTTCGTTCTCCACGTTCTCTAATGGTCTCCATTCGTGTATTTTGTACAAGCGTCTAGCGTCGAACATCTTATATATATATATATTGTTCAATTCATTCATACTAATTGGTACGATCTTGTTAAAATTCTACCGTTCATTTATTCGTTTTCTCTCATTATACGTACAGCCTTTCTTTATCTTGCACACGTCATACAAGACATCCGCTCGCTCTTGATACATGGGACACATTGTTCATATGCGCACAGAAACACACTATCAATATTTTTAACATTACTTAGGTGCGCTTCTCTTTATGTATAAGTATACCTACACGAGTATGTACATAACGTCGTATATATATTGTATCGTATGTATACATAGGTATAGTTCGAAAGAAGAGACAGAAAAACAAGGTCGGACTGTGAAATTTTGCCATGCAATCTTGTCATAAAAGTGAAAGGAGGATGTTATTCAATTTTTTGCAACGAGATATTAATTATTTAAATAATTAATGATACTCGAACGTGTGCCTCAAGCTGTCTGAAGAAGGGAGGACAGGCTCTGGATCATGGAGTGGAGTGGATGCTAAGAAAAGCTGAGAATCTTTATAGATACGAGCGAAAACAAATTTGGATCTATCGAATCCAATAACATAAATAACTAAGAAAGGAATAAATATATCTAGATTCGACGTAGCGAGTTCCCATTAAATCCACCATGGACTTTGGGACTCGCTCCTGGCCTATTTTCTCATTTCTATCTCACTTTTAAAAGTGGAAAGTCAGAGATAAGACACGAGGTCAATTGATGGATGAACGAATAATATACATATGTATATAACAAAGGAGATAAAGTTGGGGTAAATAATGGAACGCGTTAGAAACCAAGGGAAACTCACGGGCTGGCGACACAACGTCGAATCAATAAATTATGGCTCTCCTTGAAACTATGCGATCTTAAACGTACAAAAGATTTTAAAAAAGAAGAAAGATTATCTCTTTCTATAATTGTTCCTTGCAAAATTGCTAACCGCGATTCCTATACAAGGTACTCGAAAGATTCCGGATCCGGCTCCTTTCTCCCTGACTTAATTCTCTATAGCTTTTGCCGTCTTGCAAAATTGACGCGATTATCCTGGATAACACGACATTAATTAACGACACGAGCAGGTCTAACGAAAACGCACGAAGGCTGAGAAGGGCCGAGTCTCGAATATGGCCGTATGACATGCTATCAGTTGTCACACGACCAATTTGATATGCACTTAGTGTGGGACTTTGGGTTCGTTTCCAGTGGCTTAAGATTTAAGTACACCGCATCCGGGCAGTCCTGAGGCCGTGCCACTAGGAGGCCGAGCTGTACCAACCATTGGTCGCGGCCTTATTGGTAGGATGGTAAAGATGAAAACCAGCTCCAGTTGCAGGATGATGGTAGAACTGTGGCTGTTCCAGCCCGGCCGAGGCGTAGGCTGCGGCAGCATCCAGTGCACTAGGATGCACTGCAGCTGGATACACCTGGGGCTTCAACGGCAACGGCTGAGCCGGTTCGTACTGGTGTCTCAATACAGGTTCCCCATAGACTGAACTCTCATACGAACTGACGACACTAGCGGAATGAAGTTGCTGCTGTTGCTGTTGTTTGTCGCGCGGTGATACTGAACTTGGTGGCGTCATGGCGGAATGATAATCTACACCATATGCACCCGCAGCTGCCGAATAAGATGAGACTAAACTGGTGAACGCATCGGCTGCGCTGCTCGCAGCGACTTTAGTTGGCCCCGCGTGACCTGACAGAACAAACTGGTGCTCGCCATAGGTGGAAGACCCTTCGGAGCCTGGTGGAGTCGGCAAAGGTCCCGCTTGAGCAGCATCTCCACCGCCACCATAATAAGTCGTGCCGGAACCGGACGAAGGTGTCCGAGTACCGGCAGAAGCTATACCGTGTACATTAGCGCGTATGACGCTTTCGCGATTAGCTGCATACAACTGGCGCAGTAGCGCTGAGGCTGGTAGGGGTGCCGCTGTCGCACTTCCGGCACTCTGCTGAGGATTTAAGTGTCCCAGGTGATGATGCGCCCCTATCCACTGTATCGTACTCCGTTGCTGCTGTTGTTTCAATAGTGCGTCCGTACTAAAGTCTGTGGGTTGGTGCAGCGCTGGTGAATCCGGCTTGCCCAATTGTGCACCAGGTAGATGCTTGGACATTGCCTGTTCCAAGTCCTTGACGGAAGCGCCGGTACCCGGAACAGCGGACTCCTGGGCTTCACCAGGCTGGGTTTCGGTTCTGCGAGCTTTTGGACTTGACGACGTTCTTAAGTTGGCTTCGGCAGATGGTACCGAGTGGCTGGAGGATGCCGGACTCAGAACATGTCCTCTTGCACCAGCGTTCTTCGAGTGCGGAGTATCATCATCCTCCTCCTCTTCCTCGCCAGAACTGTTCTCCTCTTCCTGGACGAATTTTCGCTTATGTCCACGCAACTTGGTCGCCAGACTATTAACGTTCGTCACGTTTGCAGATTGCGGTTCTTGCTGCAGCTGGGCTACATTTTCATGATGTCTACCACCGCGCGGCTCGCCCTCTGACCCAGGCGTGTCTTCACGATCCTCTGGAGGTGAACGATGTGGTCTCTCAGGATGCTGGTTCGTTGGACCGCCGCTGCTACGACCTTCTGTAATTAAAAGTATAACAGTACTATTAAAGAAAAGTTATTAACTCTTCCAGGTATTTTCTGTCCAGAGTCAGTGACCCTCAACTCCTTTCACACTTTTCTATCTCGTCACCGATCATCCCTCCTTCTCGTTTCTCCTGGTTACATCTACTCGATACTCTATCTCGAGAACACTCTCCGATCCGCTCTACTCGTGAAACGGTTGGAGAGCGTGTCCAAGCGGGAATGCCGCTCTGGTGCCCGAAACGATGACGGTCGCCACGCTTTTACAGGCAGAAATAGGGATTAGTCTGCGCACGGTTACGTGAACGAGTATGTGGAAGGGTTGGTAAGAGGCCAAACCGCTCGTTGGTACATACAGCATCCTTATTTGTATAATTAGTATTTACGACATGAATCCTCGTACGGCCACCGAGTCCGACGCTCTTTCGAAACGCACTGACTAATATATTTAGTAAGATTGTCATGAAGACGGTACACCTTACACGCCATGTATCTTACTATCCACGATAATTACGTACAAAGAGATGACGAGTATACGTCACTACTTTTAGATCTTTCGAACAAATACCACGGGATACAGCGTCCCCATGAAGAATGTTTATCCACGATTAGTTCCAAAACGTTGATTACGGTGAAACCATGAAATTTTACTTGAACGGAATTTTTTAAGTGACTCTTCTATGTTTTTGGATGTTAATTAATATTTTGCTTTGCTTTCGCTTTTTCCATCGTCATTTTTTTTTTTCTTCTTTCTATAGGAAACAATATTTACCTCCTCGATCCGCATCGGGCGATCCATTCTCTGGATCATTACCAGCAGCGTCTTCTCTTTTGACACCAGTAACGCCATCTTCCAATTGACAACAGTCCATTATCAGATTCTCGTATTCTCTGCCACTGTCAAAGCAATAGAAACTATTACAGTATATGTATGTAACTTACCGAAAGAGAAGTGACCTTCCGGTACATTGATATTGTTAAAATATTAATTAGAAATAGTAAACTTTTGACTTTGATTCAAAATAATTATACTTTAATACAAAATAATGAAAATCAGTTGAAAATGTACACTCAAGTATTAAACTAGGTTTGCTATGAGTTCGTTAAAGTTTTAAAGCGCATCATTATCGTCGCTGAGAACGTAAATGAATCTATTGAATGTGAAACTGATTCTGTGATTCGAAGCTAGATATATTATCGATTGAATATATAACTAGTGCATCAGTATTAAGTGTTATAAAATGATGAGTCAGGATTCTGACGACTTAAAAAAAAAATTGTCTTTAACCCCTTCAGTGCGGATGCGAGTACACACGCAACTAAAAAATAGAGAGTTGAACTATTGTGATTTTCATAAAAGTGGGTATTCTACGGTTTTTGGAGTCGCTGAATCCGAATTTCAAATACACATTTGAAATTTTTAAACGGCGGATTTAAAAAATTTTAAGAATATTAATATAGAAAAGTATATATAATACCGCTCTTGATTCGACATATTAGATCTGTCATTTTGAATTTTGAATTGAGAAACTCCGAAAACCTGAATAATAAAATCATGGCACACTGGTGGCACGGAAAGTTGATTTTTGTTATTCTGCCAATGGGTTAAGATAATTACGGTACGTCTACATTCCCTCTTACTGCATGTTGGTAAAGTGTGAACGAAAACCAGTGTCCTCCTATGGGAGTTCTCTCGTTGTAAATGAAGTCAGTAACAAAACAGTATACATATTACACTCTTATATACAGTATATAATTACACTCTTAAAAGCAAATTCAATGCTCCATTAAAGGATACTGGTAAGACTTCCACTGAATATACCATTGAGAATGACAAAAAGATTAAACTGCCAGATTAACAACCAAGTGCAGTAACAACTGGTTAAGATTCCTTAATTAATCCAGCATAACCATATAGAAGGATACTTTTCCATAATGGATGAGTGGGCACGATCAGGGTTCTCGTAGCAAAACACGTGAGCTCCTTTATTCCCCATTTATTTCTTTAGCTTGATAAACTCACCTGATCACATAATTCACACAAATAATATTCTGCTCCTCGGCGTTTTTCGAGTTGCATACGACGGTCGCGCATGTCTGCAACCAGGTGTAGCCGCCGCTTTTATTCATCATTCTGTAGTAGTGCGTGAGTACCTGGCCCTTGTGGATCACTGGAAATAGATAAGGATCCATCTTGATCGAAATCAAAAGTGCGCGGAGAATCTAAAGTCTAAAAGCTAGGCCAGTCATCCTCCGACCTTTAGACCCTCGCTGCACGGTAGATAATACACAAATATTACACGATAGCACGTAGAGTTTTCAAAAGTTTATTCTAGAAGCCCAAAACGATGCGTTTCTCTTTTTGCGTTCTTCTGACATGCTACGGGGACGATAAGAGCCATAAAATGATCCATACAAGAAGTTATGTACCTAAGTATCGAGTGGCTATCCGAATACAGAGAGAAGTCCGTGAAGTTTTTGAGAAGTCAGGAAGAAAATTTGCAAAGGTAAAATGATCTCTATATATTTGGTACAGATATAGGTAGACGGGTGAGCGATGACGGCTGGGGTGACTTCAGAAGGGGATGGAGGATCCTGGAGGGTCTGAGGCCAAAGGAAACTCGGAGCGGGAGGTAACAACTCGCAGGAGATGCCGCATCCGGCGTAACGTGCTCTCTGCATACCAAATGCCTAATCCTGCTTGTATCCGCGGCGTAACTGAGTCAGTGAGTGCGCTACTCACGTGCACAAGGAAGCCTGCTAGGAGAGCAGGACACGAGGGGAGAGGAGAGAGTGAAAGGGAAAGAGGGAGAAAGGTAGTCGGTAAAACGAAGAGGGAATAGGTTGGAAGGCGCGAGTATTCGAATGGGACCCGGAGAGAAGAAAAAAGAAATGACCCGCCATACGGAGTTTACGAGCAAAAACGTTTACAATATCAAATATTTGAGAATTTACGAGGTGGTATCATCGCTTAGGTATACGAGGGTGTTACGGGTTGATACGTGGGACCGATGGAGGGGAAATATTTTTACACGTTCCTCGATGAGGATTCGTACTTACAGTCCACGTGCGATTTTCGAAGCCGATTTGCATCCTCTCCGTGACACAGAGCGTACAGATTCTTCCCTGTTAACTCGTCTGCCGTATAGTCGAGTAAATCGGACACCCTGTGAATTTTCAATTAATCATTATTTACGTGGGACAGAAATCGTTTTGACGAAGAGGACCGATGCTTATGTGCATTCGTTAATCCTGGGTCAGTTATTGAAACTCAATTACGTGAATCGTTTTTACGATGGCTCTCACTTACTTTGGTTCGCAATGGGCTATCCGGAAGTCGAAGTTTATACGTGTGACGAACATATCCGTTTCTAATCGTATCTCGTGCACACTTGGTGGTGGAAGTGCTATGGCTAAGCCCACCATCCCCATGAGAGGCGGTGCGGATTTTCTTGTGTGACTGAAGGTGTACTGCGGTCTTAGGCGACACAGAAGTAGAACGACCTAAACCATGACATTGATATAGAAGTGGTCTACTGTAACCGCAGACTCTCTAACGAGACTGCTGAGAAAAGAATGTAGATTCTGAGAAAAAAGATTTATAAAAACTTACACGATAGCCAGAGGACTTGAAGTGACATCCCCTCTTGGTAAGAGTGGATTTCATCCTGACGCAGAATGCCCTATCGAATCCTTTGTAAAGTCCACTAGAAGTCAGTGACATCACCGAGGAGACTGAAATTATAGAAATAGGGAAGGTTATAAATAATTAAATTCGTTCTCAGGATAAATATAAATTTTAGCATTAAATGCGTAATGTCCTATGTCTAATGATAATGTATACATTCGAATATGGTTGTATGTACCATAAGGGATGTAGTCAGGGTATAGCAAATCGTAGGGGGCAAGTTACGTAGCATCATGGGGTACGTGCTAGGTGGTCCTGCTGCACGTTGTGGTCGTGCTGCTGATGGTCGCGGAATAACAATCGGGAAATCGCGGCTGCTGCATACGTATGCGACCCCCGTTCAACAGCAGAACTCGGTGAGGCCGGGTCGGGCCGGGCCAGGGTAGGACGGCCGTGAACCGGAATGGCGACCGGTAGTAGTAAGGCGCGAGGGAGCCAACCCTCTTTCCAACCCCGTCACGAGCGTTCCAGGCCACGTGGCACGTCCGTCGGCCGACGTCGGTGTCGGCGTCGGCCGACGCACGTCCACCAACCTTCTCACGTGATCATACCTACGACCTTCTTCCTTACCCTCTAGACTTGGCCTGGTCACGGATTCCAGGTTAGGCGTCCTGGCGTACCATTCATGTGAGTTCTGGTCTTGGTATTCATGGTAGAGGTTGGATACGCTAGAATATTATTTGGGATCGCTTCCTTCTTTTCTTACTCTTATCGATGGTTTCGCGCAAATACTTCTCTTTTAGTCTCATGGACTATCTGAGATGCGCGTATAAAAATTTCACTGGATCATTCATTTTCTCGAGGAAATGCTGCGCATGAAGATGATGCCAGGTGTTGCTATACGTGTAGTATCATATTCAGAGGACAATTACGCGGTAACACTTAGAACGAACAATTTAACGAGTATATCGTTATATTAATGGTTTATAATTCAGCGATTAACGAAGTATAAAACGAATCGGGCTTACCATCTGGGTTCGCCGTAGAGGAGGATCCGTGTTCTTCCGAGGCCGCACTGCTCGGGGAGGCAAGTCCTGAACTGGAAGAATGAGGCCCGGAGGATCCGGTAGAGGAAGTAAGGCCCAAACCCAGTTGCTCAGCGACTTCGGCATGATCTTGCTGATGCACGTAATCGAAAACACTGGAACCAGTCATCTCCACCTGAAACAATCATAGAAAACTTGGTGAACCTCGGTAGTACCCTAAACTACGTGTATCTAAGATTTAAGGTCCATCAAGTTTATCGTATCCCATTTAGACTGTGTATCATCGAACTATATCGTATAGTTGTAATCACATCTATCATACATCGTATTGACTAAAAATGTACATTCAAATATTCGAGTCCGAGAAATTCGTGACCCCCATATTTTCCAATTCGTCGAAGGTGTCGAGCACCTGAGATTACTTTTAAAGAAGCCAAAAAGGGGCCGTACGTCGGTTAACGGACTAGGTATGTACGTACGTTTCTCGACCACGTACTTCGACTCTTCTTTAATTTATTCTACGGACGCTTTTCTATGGTGACGCGTGCAAGCCTATAACGTCCGCTTGCTCGGTCATCGAGCACTCATTCCATAGTGCTACAGTCGTTCTATGGTTTATGCTTATGCCTAAACTATACAGCGACATAGAGGTACGTATATATTACAGCGACAGAAGGTTGACGATGATAGAGACTCTATATTTACGTGGAAAGGAACAGAGTAGGAGTAGAACCTCGTGAGATCGTGGAAGCAGGGCGTTACTCAATAAGCCAGTGCGAGCATCGAATATGCAATTATTTCTCTGGCGACGACCACGAAGACGTCGTCGGCGTCTTCGGTCGACTCGATATCAAGAATTCCAGATGAGTAATCGACGATTATAGATAGCCTACCGGTCAATGGCGATGTAACCAGACGATCGAACGAGACCGATTGCGCTTTCGTTCTGGATGACACGAGCTGTCTTTTTCTCTAATTGTGCATTATCTTAAATATTTAATATTATTCCTCTTTATAGATCATTATTAACCTTGAAGTACTTGCTACCAATTCTGAGAATATTTGACCTTTTATCAGAAATTTCTGGTAATTCAATAAACTTTGCGCGATGTTACTTCGTCTCGTGGAGTGAACGAAATTTTGAGGGAGAAGTGCAAGTAAGGATTCTCTCGAGTAAAATGTATGACAATGGTATCGAGGATAGTCAAAGAACTGATAACGAGTTATAAAAAGGATAGTAACGCGTGGATTTAGTCAAATCCATAGGAAGGCATGTCGTAGTAACCAGGGAAGGTACGGCAGCCATGTTTGTGGCAACGAGGACGCCGCCAGTTTCCAGAATCTCCGAAACACCCTATTGATTGCCAGTGGAAGAGGAGGTAGCTCCATCCTCTTCCCCGACCACCTTCACCCGGGGCATTAGGAATGGCGAACACGCCGCCGTGCAGAGGCTACGTGAGCGGCATGCGACCTAGGCCCTCCTCCTCTTCCTGATCCTCCTCTGCTTCCTCCTTCTCCTCGTCCTAGTATTCCTCCACCAGCAGCAGTGGCACCAACACCACCATCAGCGTTACCAGCACCAGCAGCACCACCATCGCCGGTAGCACCACCATCATCACCATCCTCCCAGGCTGTGTCGTGTCCGTTGCCAACCAGCCAGTATGGCCGCCAGCTCGCGCAACCTTCTTCTCTTTTCCTCCCTTGACCTCCTCCTCCTCCTTCTCTACCTTCTCTTTTATCTTCTCCACCTTCCTTCTCCTAGCCGCCTACACCTTCTTCACCTTTCTAGACTCCACCTTCCACTCGTCCGCTTATAGGTTCTACCCTCAGCAACCATGCACTGCTGTCTTATGCGACTTTGCGTTTCTTCCCTGCCTCTACTACTCACGCTCTCTTTCTGTCTTTCTCCGTGTCTACGGATTCTTGGTACCTACGGATATGTGTAGGTACTATATACTACGAGTGAACCTGCCCATGGGGGTGGGCACAACTCAGTTAGATGACATATAGAAACTCACCTGGGAAAGACCAAGGTAGATGGAAACGGTCTCGGAAATGTACAGGAATCGTCCATCAGCCGCGACCGCCATCGCGAAACCGTCCAACGACTGAAATACAGTTTTAACGAATTTTTACATTGGCTTGTACTATATAAAATTTTATGTTTTGCTATACGTGCCTATGTTACTAGTTATCTTCTCATGAAAATTATGTTTTGGCTACTATCATTTACCGATCGATCACTGACGTGTTCGTGGTTAAAAATTATATTTATCCAGCGAGTCTCCGCGAATTCTCAAATACCCTTTTATACTGGACAGATGCAATTATAAAAAGAGGACGTTTTTCGCTCCAAAAGAAAAATAGTGCTTCGAATGCTCACCTGAAGGATATGAGTACCTTGGTGCTGTTCGAATATATCTACCGCCAATGATGCCGGTGACCTAACGCGATTGGCCCCTAAAACAAAGAAAAGAAACACCATAAAATATCAATATCGATGCTATGGAAAACAATAGTACAGTGTCGTCTATGTATAAGTTCACTAAAGAAACATTGAAACCCTCACAGACCTTTCTTACTTACGGGTTGATATAGAGAGAATTCAGTTTATTCTAGAGCCACATGAATCAGACGTCAACGATGGAAAACCCATAGAGGCTACGACTCTTCCATACGTGTATAATACGAACCCCTTTTGGCTTTCTTTTCTCCCTCGTTTGGCAAACAAGACGCGGGTTCCTTCCTTCGTAATAATAATCCTGCTACCCTCGTCCGCTCAGGACTCCCTTAATGAAAGACTTAGAAGACTCGATCAAACTCGGCTATCCGCGCCGCTTAATCTGCTAAGTCCGCCGGGATGAGAACCGGCCAACCAACTAACCACCTAAACCACCTAAATCATCCAACTGGCCAACCAGCAACCCTTAACCGATACGGTACAGTCAATTCCTTATATATAGTGTCCACTCGTATGTACCTTCTATTAGATTCATGAATTCGACCGACCCTCGGTCTTTCCCATTTTCGGTCAACAATTCTCTATGTACATTCCTACGGGATAATCCCATCGGACTGGACCTTGACGAGCCTTTGTTCCCGTTTCCCTTGATTTCACTTTTATTCAAGAAATTATTCCAGATCATGATGTGCTCATCAATTCTGGACAGGAAGGTGCAAAAGGGTCTTGATTCTCTTTCTCATTTCAAATTTACCGCCATTTTCAGTTCGCTTATACATTTTTGAGTTACGGGAAGACTGTGCCGAGGATGAACGACGAAGGAGAATAAGTTGAAGCGAGATAAAATGAAGGCTGGCGAAAGGGATGGTAAGGAATGGTAAGGAGGCGAAACGAAAGAACGGAATCCTAAGGTTCAGGCAGTTCGTTATATCGGCATGGGTAGTGCCGTCGGTCAAAGCAGCCCTTCGATAAATCCTCCCTTAAGGCCTGGAGGCCAAAACCGGCGGGCGGCTATCACAATATTTTGATAAATATATAAGCCGTGTTTTACGTGCTTTTCTGCGCGCCATAACTCACCGATATTTATTTTCCTTGGATAGATAGAAAAACAGAAACGGACCGCGCCTCACTTCTCACTGCACCACCTGCCATCTGAGCCTTTTATTCTAAGGAAGGATCGATATAATCCATTTCCAGAATTACCAGAAAATTCACCATTCACCGAAATGGTCTCACTATTCCATATATCGGATCAAATATTTAAAAAATAACTTGGCATAACGTTTATTATCAGCCCATCACTGGAATACCATGTAAATAGATTTCAATATTATAAAAGAACGTGATGAGCCACTTTAATCCCACTATCAATGTTCGTCTTGTCGGACGTATTTCCCGGACGAGTATGCGTCAAAAATTTGAAGATTCACGATAACCTGTAAAGAAGACGTAAGAAGTTGAAGAAATTAAATTGCAAAAAAGAAGATGAAAAGACAACGAAAAGTAAATGGTAGGTGGGTCTACTACGTCTGGTTTCGAACGGGAGACACCTACCACGAGTGAACGTACAAATGGGAAGGTTTCCCAACGTGAGATAACGGACTAAGGGAGGTCGAAATAATCGGCGAGCACGTACGAGGTCGTCCATAGGTATCCACCTTGATCCACCCCTGTGAGTAGGGGGCGGTAGTAGCACCAGTACCGTAGGTAGGTAGAAAGGTATAGAACGTGAAAAAAGAAAGAACAAGAAAGGATGACTTTGGGCCACCGACGCCACCGAAGTTGCCGACGCCGCCGCCACCGGCAGAGACAACAAATTCGGCTATTTTTCATTAAATCCCAGGCCCGTGAGTCGCATAGGGGTGAGGGTAGGGTGTGATATTACATTATATTCCTCATATGTTGCATCTATCCCCCCCCCCCCTCCCCCAATCTTGCCGAGACGTACAGATGGAGCTGAAGTTAGTGGCAGGGGATGGCCTGACGTCACACCTATACCGCCGTTCAACCCCAAAGAACTGAATTCCGCTGTCTTCTACGAGGGATGGATTTAGGAGGAAAGACATGACCCCTTAACAGCCTCCTATTTCTACCTATACCTACTCGCTATGGGATACAGCATCTTTTTCTTCTAGAAGCGTAATGCGAACTGATCCCCGTGCCAAACTGCCCGCGAAATACGAGCCTTCGCTTTACAGTTATTTATTCGACTTTAGACTTAGACCGCTTAAATATTTTGAATTATATTTATTAAATCCTCTTATAACATATGGTGTCGTTCTACACTGTGACAAGCACCATTATCTTACGTGCATCACAGCATTACGCCTTCATCGCAATAAGAAACTAAATAAAAATCTCACGAATAAAA
This sequence comes from Cephus spinipes, assembly GCA_963971525.1. Taxonomy (NCBI): domain Eukaryota; kingdom Metazoa; phylum Arthropoda; class Insecta; order Hymenoptera; family Cephidae; genus Cephus; species Cephus spinipes. The sequence goes on from OZ020578.1 coordinate 15,904,778, forward strand.
ATTCTATCTGTAAGTTACTGATCGGTAACCGATTGGTTTTAATTTATGTACCGGCATTCAGACGAATCGGTACTGACGGCTGACATTGTCCGTGTGCTATTGGCAATATCCCAATACTTTTTATAAACCTCTACGATAGCTATTTTAATGCAATATCCAAACGTTCGTTTCTAAATGTTAAGTAGCATATTTCTTAAACGACGCTTCATAGCATACACGAGCAATCCACGTTTACTTATTTTCGTAGATTATAACCATAGCGGTATAAAAAAAAATATATATATATATATACGGATACATCGAAATACAAATAAATTGTATCCTAGGTATAAAATATTTGCATACAGCATCAATAAATAATTGTTATACCCAATAGTATTTTATATGTTAACATCCCCTAAATAGGAACTGTATTCCCATGTATATACACATGTACTGTCATTAATACCATATGCCAGTACAGCCTTAAATATGTGATGATTATTAAGACAGGCCCTATATTGGATATCGGAGCTGGATATTAATATCTTGACCCATAGGAATATCCATCGTCACTAATAAAGATCACCATGGGTATGATAATATCCTATGGTAGATATGTAACGCGACAAATGTGCTAATACGTGGAATAATGTCGCGAAAACTGTTCTCGTACAGAGTTAAAGGTTATATTGGCGATCCCCACGGGCACCGTCCAATACCGGCAAGGAAGATTAATCGCCCAGGATCATAAAGCTATCGAGGTATACGGTGCATACGCTCCACCAGCCCCGTAGAAACGTACCCGAATAAAAATCCATGGGGGGTTGTCGACGTCACATGGGGCGGTTGCTACTCTTTATGCGCCCTTTTATCCTCTGTCTATCTCTCTCCCTCTTATACAGACTGCTTCTCTCCTATAAGTACCGTGCTGGTGTCCTCTCTTGATATTTTCATCCCTTATGCTTTTCTCGCTCGCTCTAGACTCTTCTCCCTTCTCCTTTTACCACCCGTCGACTTTACACTGGTTTACATTGATGGGCCATCAAACGGGCACTCGGGACTCCCGAAAACCCATTTTCACCTTCGGCCAACCTCTTGTCGGCACCCTTCAAGTAAGGGTGGGACGTGCGCCAGACTTCGTGGGACTTTTATTTTTTATAGACTCTGTATTTTTTTTCGCACTGCCACAGACAGGGAGTCATATTTCATTTGTCTTTTTCATTTTCGAAAACTTTCCTGGGTTCCTTATAATCGTAGTTTTTACATTGTAGAAATTAACCCTTCTTTGCATGATGATGGAAATTTCAATCATAATATTTAGTCAACAAAAAAAAGGTACTCAAAACCCTTGTACTGTAAATTTGTTGTTGCTGGCAACTTTTTAAGCGACTATTGCGTACAACAAAACGCAGTTGTCAAAAATTAGCAAACGTCACTGTGAATTACCAGGCCTAGAACTTTAGAGCATTAATTACATCACCCTGATTTATTTTAAAAAAATAGAAAAAATCATGCAAAGAAGGGTTAAGAACGACATGCCTCTAAAAACATATCGTTGCTTTATGTCAAAGGGTAAAACGGGTAGGGCGATAAGGAGATGATAGGGATTATAGAAATCTTTGGATGATCAAATAATTCAGCAAATTATTTAAAATTCTTCTCCGTTATTTGCTCGAGCAAATAGGATGATGCTAACGAGGCGTTGATTAGGGTATTGGTGACGGTGATCTAGTTAAGCGCTGCTTAATTAGTCAGGTGTGTTTAGTTAATCCCCGGTATTTCATTAGGCGGCAAAGTCGCCGAGGGGCGTCAGTGATTCTCAGCCTGTTACAAAATGAATAGCACGAGCGTGTTATGCGCGATACAATTTTTGTCGAGTTCCATCATTCACTGCGTTCCAAAAATCAAAACATATTCCCATATATAATACCGTACCTTTAATTTGTAATAAAAGTTTAAAAGATATTCATGCTGATCTTTCCATCGTTTAATTTATCTTGCATCTGTAAATAATTCTTTTGCACAAATTTTATTGCAATTTAATAGAGGTTTTGAAATTTTCGAAAAAAAAAAAAAAAGTTTAACTAATGCGAATTCACTGATATCTGCACGATTCATTTTTTTTCTTTTTACTTTTACGTTTCTCGTACCACTGAGAACCACTTTGACTAACCCTCGCTCTCAACCCTCGTCGCTAACTAGCCGCCAACTACGTTAAACACTGGTTTAAACTCCCCTCGTCGCGGTGGCATCCCTTCGCAAGGCACGAATCCTTGAGTGCTGTACGAATCATCCCCATAGACAGATTCCTACACGGGGTTGTAAGGGATGGAGGAGTTTGCAGACATCTTGAAAAGTTCAGAAAGGGTATAGGTTATGGGGATCAAATAGAAAAAAAAGAAACCGTTCAGTTTTCGGGGACACTCGAATGTTTTTAATGGAGATTCGCTGCAGAAGTTTTAAATGAATGGCTGAACCTTCGCTGAATTATGATAAGTGTTTGTTGTTTAATAAAAAAAAAATAAAAATAAGAAAATTATAATTTGTGACAGAAAATGGCCGATTTTTTATAAGGAAGAATTTTAATGACGTAATCATATAATAACCGAGTGGCTAAGGAGCGATTATTGTGGATACATATTATTTAATGAATGACTTGATTATTGATTTCACTATAGGAATATTAAGATTTGATATATCATTTACACGCATGAAATTCTGGCATTTGTGTCAGAGGTTGACGATTTTAAGATAATTTAAGTTTAAAGACCGTCGTATTTATGTATTGACAATTTTTTGATTACGTCTATTCTAATTTCTACAGGAATCAATTTCAGTGGACTATATTGAAGGAATTTTTTATTTCTGTGGTCGGCTATCCTAATGTTAACGGAAAAACAAGAAGTTAAAATGTAGAGCTATTTATTAGTAAGTTTCGGCTGTTCACTTGTCTATAGGGAAGTACAAAGTGGGAGTTGCGTGTTTCGTTCTGTCGTCCAAACGCTGCAATGATATTATTTATATGGTAAATATACCTTGAAAAACATTGATCTTTGAGGATTTATTATTGTATAATAAATATTCTTTGTTAATTTCCTGTAATTTCCCTCTGTTCTATTATATTATATATTTTCTTCCATGGCAGTTTTTATAATCTTTTGATAATGTGCTATAAATTTACTTAAGTTACCATTTAGCCATTGTTATATATGTTCTGCATCCATTTTTACAGATTGGCTGTTACAGAATTTCGAATTGGAAGAACAATTAGAATCATACCTAGATCGTGAATTAATACAGGTATAATTCATTAAAATGAAAATTGAACTGTAATTTCGGAAGTACGTGGATACATTTTCATGTCCGTTTTTAAGATAATTTTGTAACTATTTTCTGTGACGGTTTCAATCTTCGGTTAAAAAAATTAAAAACACTGTTTTTCAGTAATAAAAAAAAAATACCGTTTCTATAACGCCGAAATCGAGTCAACCACTGCGTCAAAAAATATTCATCTTTGAAATGCTCTTCCACTTGATTCATGGCTATTAGACCGTTAGCAATAAAATAAAAAAATATCTTTATTTTTCCATTCATAGCGATAAATATTAAGCTCAGCTACCACAAAAATAAATATGATCAGTACCAAAGAAAGAAACTCAAAACGAGGTTACCCAAACAAACAGCACAGATAGAAACAGACCTAGAAAGGCGCTAGCGACAGGGAGCGACGGCAACGCGCGCCCTCTTGTACGTAACATAACAGCGTCGACAGGCTTAACGCACTTTCCTTCGTTAAATTTCGAAGCGTCGTTCGGTTGCGGTGCCGCAGCGAGGGTGGAAATTGTGGAGTAGATTCGGTTTGACGAGGAGCCGCTCGGCAAGCTAACTCGATTTCGTTAGTTTGGTTACATTGGCGGTCCTGCCGAGAGCCCCGAGTTGCCGTGATTGGATTTACATGTGGGTAAGCCTTTATGCGCGACCTGCTCAGTAAATATTAATTCAGCTACAGATTCTCGATTGTACAGCCTCTCTTATGGCTTACACACATGCCTATACGTAACAACACACAACAACCCTATTTTTTTATCAATCTCACAGCTTCCCCGATTTTTCGAAAAAATCATTCCTCGTGCGCCGCCCCTGTGTGCATCGGCCCTTACGAAAGCTTCGGAAGAGTATCCATCCGGGCGTAGTCCATCGCTCGATTATTGTCGACAATACTTCATTACTATGTATCCGGGCATCTTGCCGGTCGGATGGTCACTCCATTTTTGCGATAGGATCAATTGCCGCTAGCTTGTTTGCGACTTCCATTTGGCGAGACGCACCACGTGATATATGCTTACCGACCCTTTCTTTTCTTTGTCCTTTTACGAAGATAGCGGATTCGTAATTAAAACTGTATCGCAGGGGCACTGCGTGGAATATATACTTAACTGTATAAAATAACTATACAAAGATTGGTTGGTTTAAATGAAATTCCTAAAAGTTCGAATACGAATATTGTATGGTCCAGTTTCAAGGAGTCATCGTTCTACGGCTATCGCAATGTTAAGAAAAGTTTCTATGTATCCGAAGCTGATCTGGAATGACTGTACGAGTTTGCCGATCGATTGTGGGCTGGTAGAGAAAGAAAAAGATTTGAGAAAAAGGATGGAGCTTGGTTCCAGAGAACATGTGTCTGTCACGCGCAACGAGAGACGAGACAGGAAACGCATTCATACTCGGGGGTGTAATAGAATTACAATAGGGGTGGACTACCCATCGGAAAAGACGACCCTAAGAAACCTTGAAATATGTATCTGACATATAATTCTATATACAATTATATGTAAATACGTCGTTTGTACTGCTTGAAGCAACATCTAGCAGTACGCGAACGAATCGAGCCGCCTCGGTCTGGTGACTTTCTGATTGCCACTACACACCGCCCCAGTTGCTACCTTCTGCTACCATTCTACGAGCCGATCCATCAGAAAGCATCAAGGACAGATATGACTGAACGTAATGCGATAAACGGGGCCCAATCGGCCGTACGAGAAAGACGTCAGAAGCACGAAGAAATTCTTGTGGCTTGATCTTTTTTCCCTGGGGATGTTCTAGGGAGGGAAGCAACGTTCCGTAACTGAGTAGACGGTAGTAGGAGGGTGACGAGGGGGTGAAGGAAGGAACGAAAAAAATTCAATCGAAAGAAAGAGGAGAGGAAAGTGGTACTGGAATTAATTGAGAATTTAATGCCTCTTTCATGGAAATAGTGAAAAGGAGTTGCGGCACCTTTAAACAAATTAAATGGACGAGCTGGTCCGGGGAATATCTAGTGGAAAAAGAAGGTTAGATTGGCTGTGCTTGGACAGTAGTCAAGGTGCCTATTGCCAGATGAAATCGAATACCTTTTTTTTTTTTTTTGATTGGACACCGGACGGCACTTTAATCAGCGAGAACAAGTCCTAGCTATTCTCTGATCGATGCCATCTATTATCATGCGCGATGCACTAAATTTTTTCTTTAGATGAACATAACGTAATCCCATACGCGTACGTATATGGGCGGTGGTTTTCATGGAATGGAAACTAAATGGAAATTATAGATTGACCAATTTTATTTAAGATTCTTAATAACGGTATTTTTCTATGTATCAAGGTTTGGAAATACCGTTGTCGCTTATACGGTTAATCAGGAATACGAATATGACGAAGCAATTGTCTAGTACAATATATAGAACCATTCTTATAATTTTTTATAGATGGGTATTCATAGTCATTCATAATTCATATTGCTATTTCAAGATGACAATGTGCTAACGATAGCACTGAATCTTCAGAATGTGATTGGATAAATTTTGCCACGGGCATAAATCTGTGATCGAAGTTAGGCAAATTCGACTTTCATGATCACTATACCAATACGCGTTGTTTATAAAATCAACTGTATAAAAATAATGTAAGTTTGGGTTCGCAAATATATCATTTCTACACGTACGTATGTACGTTCTCGAGGATGCTCTTCCTACGGTGTTCAACGTCAAAGAGTTTCCTATATCTAACGATCCCACTATAAATCGACTGTATCTAGGATAATCATTAGCGGATATATAACTATCGCTACCGGTCAGCGAATATAGTAAGTAGGTTCAGTACCGATTTCCATGTTAATTCCGCTATCGGTGCAAAGTAGGGACTGATTTTGAATGCGCGTACGAGACATATGTGGAAAACAATGCCGTTGCGAAAGCCGTCTAAATTAGCATGGTATTGCGCGTAGTGGCGACTTACTGGACAAAGGTGAACACTAACGTAAGGTTTACCCGACGTCCCCTACGACGCTTGGCGTTCTTCTTTCCACACGTGCTTGCACATAAGCTGTATCTCTCTCCTGTCCACATCCAAATGCATCAACCAATCGCGAGTCCATTGGGTGACGTATTTCAGATTATTCGACGACCAATCACAGATCGAACCAATTAGAATCGATTTTGTACTGATTAACATGAATTCTTGGAATGCTGGCATATCCAATAAGACAAAATATATGGTATACAGATCGATATGGCTCCATGTGTAATTTATCGATAAAAATTCGTCGGTGGTAATTTAACTTTATTAATCTTGTTATTTTTATGACACCCGTAGTTACCTCCGGGTAACCTTTATTTCCAGGATAGGATCTTCGGGTGGTTTGTTGAGTATTCGAGGATGTCATATAAAAGGGCAGGTTACGTGAGGCAGCCGCCAGCAAAGAATAAGCGTCGATCCGAGTGGTAACTCGGTTTGTCCTGAAGTCCGATTGACGTACGTGCCGGGGACAATCAAGGGAATCCTTCTTTTCTTCCTCCCTTACGTCATCATTCCTATCCACCCCTTGTACACCCTTATGCCCTTCGACTCCGCATACCTTTCTATTCTTTACAACCCCGCTTCTGTCTTACAGAATCTTACTGGTCCTTCCAGTGGATCTCGTTTCTTCTAATTTCTTTACAACTCCTGTGTACCGTGGTCACAGTGCGTCTCCTTGATATTTAGATTTTAATTTTGATCGCTATTCAGTCATTGTTTGGATTCTGGTATAGCAGCCAAGGGACACTTTTATACTAGAAACCATAAGCAGATGGCACCTCGGAATTGGTATGAAAATGGGATATTTATAAAATAATGATAAAAATGTTACTTGAGTTTGATTTTGTTTCGAATGACTATGGTTTAGTATAATGGTATTTGAAACGCGTAATTATTCGTGGTAATTATGAATACTCACCTTTTACTGTTTTATTAGGAGGTGGACCGTCCCGACTCCATGGGGGGTCACCATGACCGGAAAAGTCCCGTAACTTGAGGTAGGAGATAGTCAGCCTTATGATCGAGGCTTTATCCAGTTGGGAGGTTATGGCTGCTGGTAACGGTAGCATTTTAGCGAGTTCGTAGAATTCGAAATTCTCTTTCCCACGTCTCGATCTAGCTGCGTCCCTACTCTTTTCTTTCCGTAATTCTAGAATACTGTAAGGGCAAAAAGAAAAACAATAGTTAGATATGATAAGTATCTAATTCGATGAGAAGTAATCGAAGTAGTTAGGTTTCTATCAACAAATAGCAAGAAAGCGATTACGCAATACTATCATGAAATTTACATATAATTGGATTAGTAATTTTTCAAAATTTCATCCGTTATCCGAAGACCCATTTTTCAAAGATAAAAATCATATATTTATAGATAAACCCCTGACCGAACAGGCATTCACGAATATCCGAGTACAGAGGCCGATGATTATTTTTGTGCAATGCCGTAGTGACGTCACTTAACATTCCTATTCATTGACCAACAAATATCAAGCATAACTGAAACTAAAGAAAGGTAATCGGCAGGAAATTATTATTGATCCAGAGAAAAGTTTTTTTTTTTTACATAATATTTTATATACGAAATAAAATGAAATCTCCATTAACATTACAGTCCGTTCGATCCAATTCCCTAGAATTTCAGTTTCATTGGAAGCTGCAAGGAGAAATAGTCGACAGCGAATCTGGCATTTGGTCTAGTCAAAGCACAGAGTACCTATGCAATGTATAGGTACGTGTTTACCGAAGGGTAGTAAACGGATCTGACTAGAATGGAGGTTTGTGCCACGCCCACAAGGGGTGGAACCGGCTTCCGGTTTTGCATTTAAACGCCAACCAATTAGCAGCTGACCCGCACTAATCAAAACTCGTCTGCCTTGGTCGTTAGCGACGGGCTAACGAACTTACACAGTTCTAAAAAATAGTGGTGGTAGCCAGTCGGTAGCCAGACGGTGTGGTAATGGTAGCGACAGGGGCAGACATTGCAGACAGCAGTAGAGGTAGCCTGATTAGCATAGAGACGGCTGTTTGCCTCAAAAGTTTTTCACAGTACTGAAGCAACCATGAAACGAGACTCGGTGGATTAATCAGGAACGATACCAACGAATAAGATACTGCCAGTAAGAAGGCTGGCGGCTCTGGAAGATCGTAGTACGGAGCCAGGAGGAAAAAAAATGAGGTACCGCAATTAAATGGTTCGTTTAAGGTAAAGGGGTTGAAGTAGCTACAAGATGGCTTTTTATTGGCGTGTTATTACGCTCAACGACTGTGAAACGACGGATCGTGGTCCGCGCCCTTAACAATAGTCGAGGGATTAAGAAGATGCTTGGTGATTAGGGGATCCTTTTTAAAAAGGGTTAAGGGATCTAGTATAAAGGGAGGAATTACGTCACGGTGTAACATCTGAAAAGTGTATAAAGTCATACTAAGTAGGTAGAAGGGACTTGAGGAAAGTAGCCCTTATTCTAGAGAATTGCAAGGGGTTAAATCTTTGAGAAATTTCTCATTCCCAAGGGATGGATCGCTTTGAGTTCTTACTCTTTCCATTCGCTACAGTCCTACTGCCTTCTCTCTTTTCAAATCACGAGACTTGCCCCCTTTCGCCCCCCCCCCTCTCTCTCTGGAGAGAAGTAAAAGGGGAGACTTTTTCGAGGGATGCTTGGTACCCACAGTCAAGGTAGGATTTAATTGGGGGTTGCTATCAGCAATCCCTATAGGTATCGGCCAGCACGGTGGCTCTTTCACATTTCCAGAGAGGCTTTTCCACGCCGCGATTGAAACACTCCCTAGGGACGCTGTACAAGACTAGGGGTAGCCAAACACTCGGCCAACGTGCTGCTGTAGGCCAGGGGGGGTGGAAATCTCCGAAAATCGAGGCTACTAAAAAAAGAAGAAAAGCCTGAAAAAATCCCTAGGCCATCCCACAGGAGGGAGGTTTAATCGTATAAAGGAAAGGGCACATGTGTACCCGTAAATAAGAGCTCTTCCGTAGGTATTTATTCCTTTTTATTTGCAGTTAGTCACGTCGCCACGTCCAGGACGTCCAGTTCGTAACTGTGTGGTAGCTGGCTGCCAATTCTCAACGTTACCTTACTAGCTGGTTTCTGGGGAAGTTCGGTTAGGGCCGATCAGACTACCCCAGTAGTGTTCCGGTGCTGATTGCGCAAAGATAAAGGAAGAGGCTGCGTCTACTGTATTTTCGACTCTGTGCTTTCTCCTCGTCTCTCCTCCCCTCTCTCGAGTCCTTCTCTACTTTTCCCACATTCCTCGTTTCCTTCTTTCGAGACTTTCTTTGAGTCTCCGGTTCCACCTTTTCCCAAGGGTCCAGGTCTGGCCGACCTTCCCTTCTGGCTACCGTGACGTAGGTTTGCCAGTGGTAAAGCCGGCGGTCCGTGCAGACGCGTGAAAATAAAATTAAGCCGAACTTTCGGTGAAATTGGTTGAAATTGGGCGGCGAAGGGCGAAGGGTCCTTACACGATTCCAGGCCGGCTTGTGCCCCAGGACCCATGACCCCTTTTTCATCCACGATCATCCCCCTCTTGAGGCCAGCAACCTAGAGCGCACCCTCCTCTCTCTCTTATCCCAAGGGATTCTCGATTCTCGTCCCTTTTTGCCGTCTCGGTCGGTACAGTAGAGAATATCCTGGAGTGGTACCTCCACGGAAACCCCAGGATACTCGGGAGCCTCCCCCTCACCCCCTGAACGCCTTCTTGGACAAACGAGGAGGATCAGACTCCTCCTGAGGGTTTCTGAGTATCCCGCATCAATAATTCAGTAGAACACCATGACGAAGTCCGATATCGTTCACACCCCTAGACATTCTACACCTACCTTCCTGCTACACCTTCTTACTATCTTGCTACTACCCTCACTTTGGGCTTCTTCGTCCCCTTTGCGAAAATTCGTAAATTCCTTTGATGCCGGAAAATTCCACTTTACCCGAAAGAAACCCTTCTTAACACCAACGCTGTGTAGTCCAAGGATCCATTGACTGTATCATAAATATTTCATTTGGCACTAATTACAATTAGATGCACTTACTACCCACATAAGTCTACCCATCTCTTTACCAATAATATATAAATAAAAACCGGATCACAAAATGATAAACTCCCGTAATGTTTAAATTTCCCCAAAAACAAATTTCAATAATAAATCTTTCTAAAGGTTCTTCCGTCCTATCAACTATACCCCAGGGTGCATTATTATCGGCAACTAAGAAAATTATAATGCACGCCACGACGCCGCCTCCTCGACTAATTCAATTAAACGATTCAGCCAACGTCCAGTAGCACCACCACCTCGGGGCAGCTTCGTCCCATTCTCTCATCTCGCTAGCGTACGTGAGTCCTGCCATCCAGCCTATAGTAACTGTCCCGATTGCGTATAGAGCATATAGCTAGGTAGCGGGCAAGAACTATAGCAATAAAGTAAAAAACGAAACATGAAAACAAAATAATCGTTATATAGGAATAGCGACGGAAAATGGTCCATCTTGACTTTCTCCTATCCAGCCAGAGATCGAGGAAGAGGCTGGATGGCAGCAAGACAGGAAAACAACGAAGCCAGAAAGGCAACCGCCTTCGCGTAAGTCGATATGGTGGAAGTACGTGAGCTGGAGAGGGACCAGGAATAGGTACCAAAGTCCCTCGGTTCCCGTGGGAGTCGTAGCCTTGCGCTACAATACAATGCTCCTAATGTTACGGCTCCGGTTTCGACATAATTTTTCCACCTCGGACCCTCACCTCCCTTCGACTGTTTTGCCCCCTCATACGTCCCCCCCCCCTCTTTCGGGACTATCGGGCCCGGATGTCGGCTACCTCTTTATGGCTCCTCCTCCCTTTACTCTTTAGCCCCTCTCCTACCACTACCCAGAAAATGCTATTTCCGGTCAATCGAACGATTATCGAGAGACTCGCTTCTTTTGTGAAAAATAACTTTTCCACTGGGACGAAGAAATTTCTATGTATAAAATATATAAATACATATATTTTTGTATTGTGTCTCTAAGTATACGATAGAGATTCTAGTAATCTTTGAGCCACGCAAAGATAAGGGGACTTTCGAGGGGGAGAAGGATGGAGTATTAAATCCAAGTGATATTAAATATGTGGGAAAAGGAGACACAGGACCATATGCAGAGGGACGAATGTAAAGTTTTTGGATTCTCTTGAAATGTCTGAAGAGATTAGAAGAGACAGTGTTTCCGCGGGAACGAGACTGTAATAAAGCAGCCGGTTACATCCGCCGATGTAAATTATGACTGGCTGCTCTTGTGAAGGAAGAGACGATGAAACAGTGGGCGGGAAGGCGACAGAGAATCAAAGAAAGAATGAGAGAGAGAGAGAGTCTCGATGACGCGTAGATAAGGGAGGGCTTAAAGTCTACGTGATTGGCTTTCCGAAGTTGTCCAGCCTGCAAAGCCTGAGAAACTTTTTGTCCACACGAAAATGTCCCTTAGACACATACGGACAGGCAGAGAGAATAAGACTCCCTTGGTCCCCTCACATTTTCTTCGTATTTCTTTATATCATTGTCACTCCGTTCTCTTTCTTCATTCTACATATATTTTTTTCTCTAATAATATGTCCCCCCCTCGTTTCTACATTTCTATTTGCCTGATGTATGCTTCGTCAGTAAGGTACCTAGGCTAGGAGGTATCCACAAGACAGATAGGTAGCTTTAAAAAGTTCCTCGAGAAGCAGACGGTGGGGCCGAATGGAGCGGGGGGTCCGGCACGTCCGCTGCCTCGTATCCGGATATTCTCGCGTCCCGACTTCCGGGAACGTGAGGCCGCACTCGACAGTCAGCACCCACTGCCATAACAAACTCCACCTTCTCGTTTAGCTACCTTCCGCTTTTTTTTACTCGATACTGAACCTGCGGTCACTGATCTTAACTTTACAACTTCCTTCTGTCATTACAGCACTAAATATGCAATTATCTAAATCTTTACCGGTTCTCAACGCAAAATACGTTCCAATAGCTTCCCCGAACATATACGGTCAACCCTCTTACGATTCACTCAGAAAATTCAAAGTGACGTCGGTTTTACGTCGATCTGTACCTAGGAATTTCTATAGAGTCTATGGATGTGTAATAACTACTTGGACGTGAAAAAGATAAGTATTGTGATTTCTACAACCGTAGGTGGCAGCACGGGTCAAAGGTTCTAGGACGGGGGACGGGGGGTGATAGGGCATAGTAGATGGAAAAGTATATATATATATATATATATATTGAGTGAGAGGTGTTGACGGGTCCCCGGGTTGCTCTGTCAGCGCTCCTGTGATCGCGTCGGGTTTACTGCCGTGGCGTGATGTACTCATCTGCACCATCGGACGAGACTTCACCCTCCTGAACCCCACCGTACCGTATACCACCTACCCATCACCATCCCCATTATCCACTCGCTGTGACAGGACTCTCTCGGGACCCTTGGACTCTTTGGGACGCGGGATACGACTTTGCTGCGTTACCTTCTTTCCTACCATATAGATATTCTGTCGATCCTGCGATTTGTCAGCGGACTTTTACACTATAGCTCGCATGACCACTGTGGGTACTCTCTTCTTCTCTTTACGCTACGAATGACAATCGGACAAGTCCGACTTGAAAAATTACAGGGAGCGTCGTATGGACGATGGCAATGGACCGCTGAATTATTTTTCTAGCATTTTTATTTATTATACTGTTTTTTTTTTATTTTGGCTAACCGAGTCTTGTTCTTGCAATGCGTGGCCAGGGTGGAGTATTTGTGAATTTTTCGATTAAATGTTTTCAGATTTACTGGCGAAAGTTACACGAAGAACTGGTGAGATTTTGGTAATTTGAGATTTTTAAGTTTTTTCCATTTTTTTAATTCTTTTTTTAGCATCTGTCTGGAATTAATACTAAATTAATTTTTCTATCCCGCCGTAAGCCGTGCTCCTGTATACTGTATGGATTTCATAAGAAGCCATCGATCATAGGACGCAATTATTCGCTTTAATGACGCTTTTACTGGCGTGTCACTCAGCCGGAGTCTTACCTGCGACGGGAGGCTGTTAATTTTTTACGGGCAATTCACGTGGCAAAACGAGGCGTTAAGGTAGAATTAGAAGGTAATTCCTTTTATTGTGCCAGCAAATTATTCTCGTGGCATGTTTAACCCTAGTATGCATGACGTAGCTGAAAGACATAATTTTAACATGGTCCCTGGGCCTCGGAGGCCCCTGCCATGCGTAGTAGGTTTAAAAAAAAAGCTCAATCTTCGGAGTCATTCCGTATAAAACCCCAAAGTAATAAATTCATATTTTTCACGATTTCGGCCTCGTGATTTTTTCCCCGAGATTCATTTCGATCATCAGAAATGCTTTAAGGGGCTTCGGCTATTACGATTTTTCATAATCAATAGAAAGCTTCGAGTTGAGAAATGAAAAATAGTAAAAAGTTTGAAAGCATGGCTAATCGACGAACTCGAGACACTTTCATTGTCTTCGAGGAATGGTGACACGGGATAATTTGATTTTGAGAGACACGTCGTGTCTGGCTCTTCGTGGAGGAATTCTCGAGATTCCAACGATTCTGGGCGATAACTACAAAAGAGGTTGAAAAAAAAAAAAAGAATTGAATAGATAACAAAGAAAAGTGAATAAAAAAAAATGACTCCGCTTCCCTCATTCAATGCGGATAAGAAGTATCCATCTAAGCGTAATCTCTACCATAATCTTATTACGTGAAAAGTTACAATACTATGGACCAGCACGGATTACTTGTAACAGTATAGCCAGACAATAGCCTTATTCATAAATCGACCAATAACACGGATCGATCAGTTTCCTACCGATAGCTACCAAAGCAGTGACTACCAGTGCTTATCATTATAAGTGTAATTCTAAATTTCTCAGTTCAAATACACAGGTACAGTATATCCATGCTAATATTATACATAGGAATGTTCGTGAGCATATCGGGCATTTTGCACAGCTATAAAAAACGGAGCGAGTAAGATCGTACTATATACATGTCTCCGTCCGTGGCCCTTTAACAAAAAAAAAAAAAATACTAAGAAACAAGGCCCGCCTGATTAAAGATAATGATAATAAGTGAAATATAAGAGAAACAACATGCCCTGGCTCGAGGAGAGGACCCTGACTCTGTTTGTACGGGACACAGAGGTCCGCCGGTACGAACCAGGAGTGCGTGAACGCGGGGTTGATGTTGAGGGCGCCAGTGGGCCCCTGATGAGGCCCACCAACCCCGACCCCGACCCCAGCAACCCCAACGGGACTCTGTCGTTGAAATCCCCCGTAGTCCATGGCCACCTGATACGGCAGCATCTTCCCGTATTTTCGGCAAGCCTCGCGGGGGGCCCAACCCCCCCGACTGAGAAAAAACAAAAGATCACGACACACACATGCGCGCACACACACTCACACCTGTTCGAAAAACAGTCCCCGAAGCGTCACTTCCGGGAGATAATTACATCCCGCCACTTCCACCACCCCATACCGTTGGTTCCTATATGGCTGACCCCGTTCACCAGTGATAAGAACCGGAGGACCCTTATCACGGTAGGAAAAGAGGTGCGCTTACTACTGATCTGTAGGTCTAAAATCGCGCACCAAAAAACAATATGCTTCGAGCAAGAGAAACGTAAATATTGTTTGACGCGGCGGCCGCGAGGATCCACCGTCTCGCGGTAAGTTCGTGTGGCAAACCGGATGGGACTGTACCGGGTACAACGGACGGGACTCGAAGGACCTGAGAGAAAACGAGAATCATAAGAGCGCGCGCCGATACGAAGGCGTGGCTGAGCAGATCCCAACCCTCGTCCTACCAATGGGAAGAGACTCGTCGCACGAGCGACTCTTTTACCATTGGTTAAAGGCATTCTCCAGCCAGGTGACGTTTAACGCCCCACGCGGGGATACTTGTAAACACGCTCTTAGTACGCCCACGCGAGATACCACGAGGTCTCCTTTCGAGTGGGAGACGCGTAGCCACGTGGATACATTTACCAGTATGAATCTGGTGAGAGATAACGCGTGTCCCACCATATTTTTTTTTATTTTACTCGCCTTTCAAATAATATTAAAAATTCTCAACTGTACCGTAATCGCGTTACTCGATTTTCATTGAAAAATCTTAACTACCGGTCAGCCGCGTTTAAAAATGCCACCGAATATTTATACCTCATTATTTTATCGAAACGAGGTAAATCGTATGACGCAATGAAGGTCTTATGGGGATTTCTTCGTTTTCTTTTTTTCCGCAATTCGAAAACACGCTCCCGTGACGAGATACGCCCGTCTGAAAGAGGGCCGCGTGATCGCGAAGTGCATACAAAAAAGTTTTCGTACGTTCCTCTTGTAATGCAGCCGCGCTCCTTTCCCGGTTATATAACGTACGTTACATACGGCTAATGTAAATGATTATGAGATTGGTATTCCAATATAGACAGATGCTATAAGTGATTCTCTTACCTCCTGTTACCTATAGCACCGCTTTCTATAACGCAACCGTGGTCCCTCTATAAGAAGGGATTACAATGCACAGACCGATCAACAAGTTGCCGTCTCGAGTATTTCTCTGCTCTAATATCGATTTACCCCTATAAGTCCGACCCCATGGAAATTAATGAAGATCGCGAGGGTAGGGCCGGTATGCTAATATCCAAAGGGTACATCCATATAGATATATGTATATATGCCATACTATCTACTACGTAGTAGTACCCTGGACAATTTGGATCACTGATAATACGACGGAACGTTATCGCAGCCAAGATTATATCGATGACTGGGAACGAGTGAATGATTTTTCTTTTTTTTTTTCAAAAATATTTTTTATACTTTCAAGAGAACGGCTTTACGTCGGGAAAGTCTAGTGCAACCTAACCTAACCTAACCTTAAAGTCCTTTTCTTTTCTACCACTGTACATCGAGATCAAGAAGATTCTCTCTCTCTCTTTCTCTTTACCCGTCTCCCCTCGCTTGCCTCTCTCGGTATCCTTTTCATTGTTCGAAATGAGCTGACAAGTTTTTTGTCGACACTCCACGGGACTCTGGCGTGAGTAAGAAGCCAGAAAGAAACCGGCGACCAAATCCACCTTGACCGCTCGATCTTTCCGTAGAGATTGATCGGAATTGGCTCGAGAGTATCAGGGGTTCTCCAGCGAAATCGTATCGACCTCAAACGAGTGTCACAAAGTTACGAGAAGCAAGTAAACCAGATCTCAACACGCATAATAACGCATCTTGCATAGATACGTACGGGTTTAGACGGACCGGAAGTAAAATTTACACCGACCAGCAGGTATTAAAAAATAAAATAAGATTTTTCTACAATTCCCAACGTAGGATCCAAGTACGCAGTTTGCGCGGCAGATTTAATAATATTTTTCTCTAATCTCGCATCCCTTTCTGTGTACGGTGCAACGAATGCAACGACGACCGGGGTGGGGCAAGGGGTGGCTGTGTACTTAACATGCATCCCCCGACACGAAGGAATCCTTATTGTATCGTTGCACGTGAGCGTAATGCACAAATGTGAACTCGCCTGCGGGCCTACCCCCCCCGATTCCCACCGTACCTACGTCCTCTGTCCCGGTGATAACTCCTTCCTCATAATCATACATATGGATGCCTCGTGTTCCTTGACTGTTTTCTCCCTTTCTCTCTCTTGGTACGTTTTTTTTTTTCTTATTTTCTTCGTTTTCATTTTTTTTTACTTTTTTTTCTCACGAGTCGCGACAGCATTTCGCCATTCAGACTTTGCCCCCTTTGTTTGGCTGTATTAATAAAATCGGGAAATAAAATTTAAAAATCCATGACTATTTACGTCATCGTGTATATCGAGAGGAGGCACCATTCGAATATACGTATACGTGTCGTTGCTGCGGCTGGCTGGTATACAGGGCTATTACCTAATGGCAGGGTAAATAATTTATCAAAGTTCATACCGATATTCGAGAGAGATTAAAGGGTAATTCACAATGGGATTATTCGGTAAAGTTTGACTCTGTACGCCGGTTAGTTAGAGGGAATCGAATATAACTGTCCTGGCCAATATAGTTGGTATCTACTCGAGGATCCTCGGCGGTTATCTTAATGCCGTAATCTAACCCTTTCCGCGGTGATGTATCAGCATGCACATAAACGTCGTCCGGGGGTTAAAGAAGGGCCCCATAAAATCCACCCACCCTCTCCCTCGCGGACGCGATAAGAGTTATCTGCGCCCTCTAATTGAAAGTTAATTGGTCCGGCAGTTAGTCGCTGCGTGCACGGGACTCGATTCGGCGTCCCGGCCTAGGGCGGCAATTTAGGATGCGTACCTACAATAACGGGCAACCCCTATCTTAAGGCTACACCTACCTACCTACCTATCTGCTCCCTACCCCACCAGTCTACCACTACCTACCGCTCCCTCTCACTACCCTTATGACTCTGACTGGGACTCCTAAGGTGGGAGTCGGTTTATACTGGCTTCGCGTGGTACCTGCGAATGCCACGTGCCGCTAATAAAATATCCCGCTTATACCTCTGCCTAATTCCTTTCTACTTTCCGAACGTTCAAGGAGCCCGGCGAACTTTGCTACTACGTATCTTAGTATCTGCTACGTCATTAGACACGAGCAGGTATGTACGAAGGTTGGTACGTTAGTTCATATATGGTGAGCTCCCTGGAACAATCGCCCGTTACATGCAATATCCGATTGGCAAAACGACTGGATGATATATTTATTGTGAGGATAATTTTAGATTTTCAGGAAATACTGTACTGTCCTTTTTTTTCGGAACGAAAGGGGAATCCCTTCTTCTCCGATGGGGTGTATTTTCCTACAGGGGTTGAACAGAAGCTCCGACACGAGATTCGAGGTTCTACAAGTTCACCGATGCACCCTCAGGAATTCTTTTCCATACTCACCGCTGATCGTTAACCACCCCCAGTTCAGTGACTTTTTCGAAGGACGACGAAGGGCTGTAGTTAGAGGGGGTCGCTCCTCGCTGCGACCCCTCGTGAAATTACCACTACGTAGCAGCTTCGCGATAAATAATAACAAGCGCGCGAATTAGCGTCGCCTCGGCACACGAAATAAGTGGAAATAAAGAGAAATGGCGTTATCAAGAGACTACCGATAAGAGGGGGATGAAATATGTTTGCCGATATTACATTATATATATATATATACATATACACTTAATTAAACCCCACACTTTTTCGACTAATGGATTTCCAGTGAAAATACGAAAACTTTCAAAAAAAGATGAGGTAAAATTGAACTTGACAAAAAAAAAAGTGGCTATCTCACGAGCTCCATACAGGTTAACCAACAGCGAGCAAAAGTATTTCCAATAAGTAAACCTTAATAGCGCCGCTTACACCGTACAGGATGTACCCAGCTACAGCAAGGGCGTATGCTAATGATCGAGAGGGTGCCGGAGTCATTACAATTGCGTTTGTCTTCCAATTACGTCTGTCATCAAGGAAGATTAGTGGGATCCATTCAAGGGGATTCCCCTAGGCGGTACCGATATTGCCGTAATTTTTTTCAACGTCAAAAGAAGCATCACGGTAGGTACCCAGCCTCCCTCCAGGACACCCTGAGAATCCCACTCCCTGTCCTTGGCATCCCTTAAGGCTTCTCTTGTCTAAGGGCTAGAACGTACCTACCCCTCCGACATTACTTAATTATTCCAACCCTCACCCAACCACCATCGCCACCAGTAGCGGCAGCATTGGCAAAATCATCCCAGGAACCTTCTGTACCTATCCAGCCTAACCTAACCTCGCAAGAAACGGACGATTGGCCTAACCTTGTTTCCTCAACGGGCCAGAAGAGGAGGGAGCTAGGAGAATAGTCGTCCTGGGACTATTTGTCTAGACTACCTACCCACGCCAGACTGTTCCATTCCTCTTTCTACCGAGCTTCTTCATCCATTTCGGAATTTCAATGCTCAGTCTCCCTCTATCTCCCATAGACTCTTACCACCGCTGACAGTCTCGCTGCCTACGCCGCCATCTTCTTTCTAGTATTTACTAGCTCGCTCCTCTCCACTGCCAGAGGCGTTTAACTAATTGTCATGCCGGCGACAGGCTCCTTGCTCACAGCACACGATCCCTTAAGACGCCCAAGTCAGAAGCAAACAATCAACCTGTCAATTCCGAGTCTGTAAAAAGGCAGGCGTGACGATGCCTTCGCGTTGGAATCAATGGGAAATACATCCATCGAATAGAACGAGCGAAGAAAAATTGATTATCCTGAATTCTTTGGGGCTTCCCGTGTTCCTTTTTATTTTCAAGATATATGTATACAGAAAGGTCGAATTTTTTAAGTTCGTTTGGTACCCACGTAAATACACGTATAGGCTGCTTTGGATAAATTGACAAGCGTGAAGTTGGTCATAGATTATATTGTAAATACAAAGAGGTTAGGATTTCGATTCGAATCACGAATCCACTGCGGTAATGAGTCATGAGAGCGCTGCGAGGAACTCGCGGATTTCCGCGTCTCCTTGTTTCAGGGAAGCGGATAGCTAGACTATGAGGAATCAGTGTGACGGAGATACGAGATGACGGAATTAGGAGTACGTGGGAGAGAGAGAGAGGGAACGAGCGAGTTAGCGGGGGTAAATAAAAGAGACAAGTAAATAAAATTGCAGTAAGGAATACGAGAGTAAAACTATTCGCACAATGGTCGCATTTTGGGATGGAATCTGGCCGATCGGTCTGGCCTCGCAGTTGATTAGACTCTATTTACTAGAGGCGAGTTTAGTGGCCCTCGCCCTTCCTATAGCCTTTGCCCTCCGCCCTATTTCTCTCCCTTCTTTGTGGCCAATCAACCAGCCATGCAAGGGCACGCGCCCCGTGGACCGTGGATGCTGGATACAGCATCTTTCACATACCTCTAAACCCTGGGCCACGTCTATCGGTAAGTATCCTCTCTCGTCGGTTGCCTTTATAGGCCATTTGAATTCTTCAACTTTTCAAAAAATATTTTCGAAAATTGCTCAATCACGGATTCGTTCGTTCTCTTCTGTAAAGCTCCCGTGTCACAGCTTACGGTACTTTTGAATGGTCCTGTAGTCAAGAAAGCCCAACAAGATATTCTCTGGTACGCGTGAATGTAGGTATGTCGCCTCGTGGAAATTCTGGTAGAAATGTAGGAAGAGACTAGAAAATGGGGAGCGAAATAACAGGGTTCGACCCTATCGCGTCGGAGCAATCAAATCCCCCTTCAAGAACACACTGGCATTCATTGAACTTTAAAATCAAATAATGCCTATTAAAATAACAATACGCAACCCCCACGCCCAGGTTAAACATTGTTTCGTGCCAGCTACGCCCCCGCGATACGGATTAACATATTGGATCGGGTTACTGCAATTGATTTAACCAACTACGAGCCCCCATTGTGCACCCTTTGAGAAACTGAGAAGTTTAAGAATTAATAAAATACGCGAAATCTCACATAAATTCCTAAAAAATAAAAAAAACACTATTAAACGGATAAGAAACCAAAAGTGATTTATGCATTTGAGTCTTATGGGAATTGTCTCCTACGTGGTGAGTATTGGCGGATACTATGTTAATGTTAATCCATATAAGGGATTCGAAAAAAAAGGGAAGGGAGAAATGTACAAAACGACCGGAGCAATTGCGCCTGTTTGAGATTAGCCCACCAGGAGTAGGGGTTCTCAGTCTCATTTAAGATACGGGCGACTGGGATATTTGTAAGAGAATGAATGTCCCACGAGGTTCCCTAGGGAGGTGGGGTGTGCTTATCTATCTACAGTGGCCTGGGGAATCGAGGAATCCGAATGGGCATTAAATGTGGGCCAACAGCTGATCTTCCAGTTCGACCTTCGTTAGCATAATCGATCGGTAGCTACCATAACGTTCGGGGATGACTGCGCTCGAATGAATTCCTGGAGATTCTTTTACGACGGCAAAATTTGAAGTCTAGGTTAACCTGTTAACAGTGCGATTGTATGGGATTTCTTTTTTCCACTTATACAAAGCATACAGGGACCTAAGGGCTCGTATTTTTACACAAGAATGAGATTTCAGCTAACGAAGAAGAACGCCAGTGCTTGAGAAGCTGGAACGACCTGTACCCAATTAAGTTAGTCGCTACTTAAGTGCGGCAATTAACCTAGAGCCTTTCTCACGTTCGAAATCTGCGCGCTTCCTAGGTACTTACCAAGCGATGATAATATACTGTAATTATATATATATATATATATATATATATATCAAAATAGGGACTTCCTAAATGAAATGGTCCCCAAAGTATCCCCTAGAAAAAAAATATATGTATATCTCTATATCCATTCACAATATACTATGTTCTTTTTATAGAAAAAAAAAAAAAAAAAAAAAAAAATGAAAAATAGCAAACTGATTTTGATATCCAGTCTACGTATAGAGAATTTCACGTCGGTAGACAAAATTGAAGATTATCAAGGGATGATATTTATGCACCACTGCATAAATGCGCCACGAATGCCGACGGCAAATATTTTGGTCAATGTGCTGTGAAATAGCCAATCGCTCAAGTCCACTCGAACGGTAGAGTCGCTGCGATGGAACATAAGGAAAACTACAGGGAGTAAAAAGAGAAAGAAAACAATAAAACAAAAGAAGAATTCCTAAAAGAAGATCCGTTCGGTAAGAAGTATCTCGCGAAAAATTTGCTCTCCTCCATAAATCAGCAACCTAACCTATAACGTGCCTTCCTCCAGGTTCTGTAAACACATACTGCTTATATATATACGTATCTTAGCCATTACATACCCCGTCTAACCTATCTCGTGCCTATTCCGAGGCAATTCTAGGAGGAATACGTTGGGCGCCAGCGATGACAACCGGATGCGAAGAAGAGGAGAGGCCGACACTAGCCTCATGTGCGCCGCCATTAGCATGCCACTCGCGCCCCTACATATTTTCGGCAGTTCTCCGCAGGAATACCAATACGCGGCTTTGACATTCCAATAAAACGCGGCCGATTTGTTTATGAGCATGTAGGGACCCTATACGTATCTAACCTATACGACGGCAGAGAATTGGCTACATTGCTCCTCAACGTGTAGATACATAGGTACTAGGTAGTAGGTATGTACCTTATTGGTAAGTAGTCAGGTATATAGGTACTTGCCTATAGTCCATTAGTGGAGAGGCGAGGTAAGAATTGATATAAGGAGGATTACTTTTATCGGAGTACAATGTCTAGGGAATTTTTAGTGTTCTTCTAGCCGCACACGAATGGCCGCGCCTTGTGTCCGAAATCTAGAGCAATCGCGAGCGATCGATTTTCAAAGCCTACTTTCACATACGAGATACTTTCTCTCGCAATTGCTTAGTATACTCTTGTTAAGACTATCGGACACGATCTTCTTTACGTATGCATTGCCATCTTGACCATTATGTATCTTGTACATAAATTAACGAGCCAGAAGGAATTTTTCGTCTAAGGAATAGATATAAATTTTTAGTATATTTTTTTTCTTCCTTACGATATCAATTCCTGGGCTTTTTCTCGCTATGAATTCTGGCCGATTCAGGAAGATTCATGAAGAGAAACTAAGATTTGGAATGTTTCTTAATAATGATTATTGTCTTTTCCTCGTTGTAGAGTGTTGCCGGAATAAGTGGTAGACGGTAGGTGGAACAAGGAGTTCCATCGAGCTCGTAATTTTCTTTTCCACGTTTTGAAACGTATAACTGCTGCGGGGAACCTTCGCCAGGAGAAGATCCCAGAGATAATTGTTAAATTATGATTTTTTGCGGGCCCCGTTGTCGAGGCAGTAACTAACCGGCCTGTCGGAAGGCGAGGGTGCCGGGACGCGGTGTTCGTCTTCATTCTTCTTCCTTTATTTCTCTTTCTGTCTTTCTTTTTGAGCCTGCAACACGATATCGGTTTGTCGTCGGTTGCAGATACCATCAAGAAGAAGAAAAAGGTCTCTTTTGGTCCCCCCATGAAAATTACCACGAAAACGGGACAAACACGTGCACGATATCTAAACGGTACAGAATTCGTATGCCAGTTACAACCATTAGTAAATTATGACTTTCGATGCTAAAGAAATATTTAATTCAAATTCCATTAACACTTTAAAGGTAAAGCGTTGCCATCCGGCAGTAAGTTCGAACTTGTGGAATTTGTGAGCAAAAACGAAAGAGGCGCAAAGGCAAAAGAATGAAAGAAGAAGAGATGGAGAAAAAATGTGGAAAAAAAGTAATGGAGTAGCCGAGACCGCAAGCGCGACCACGACGGTACGTAGATAGGTGATATGTCTATTAGGAGTTGGGCTGGGAGTTGCTGCGAAAACAGAGGCGCAACTGCAGAAGCAAAAGTAGAAGCGAATGGCCAGCAGGAAATCGTGAATTACCAAGCAATTCTTTTATGTACGAAATGCCTCTATACGTACATCTTGGTAGTTCGTGTCTGCTATGTGACGCTCTCTATACGAAAGACTCACGTCTGTACGTGGAAATATACATTATATAAATACATAATATATAGGAATTTTACGAGAAAAGAGGCTGGTCGAGTTACGTGGCTGAGATTGCTTCTTGGTTCCTCGTTACGTGGATCATCCAAGCGTCCAGCCGCAAAACCGCATGAGTTCCGAACCTTCCACCTTGTACCTTACACCTCCACTTTTGCAACGCAGGATTAGTACAGTAATAGAATTTTAGCGAGGACCGTAGTCCTTCAAAAAATCTAAATCTTAGCCATTTTCGAATAACGTTGATACAACGTCAGGCTCTAACCATAGATATACAGTTGCTTATAGAGAAAAAGGTGTACCTACAAATTGTTTGATCTTTCCTTTGTCTAATCTTAATCTCTCGTCACCCTGTGTTATGCTAGAGGGACAGTGTAACGGTAAGGATACCACCTGAGATAAATAATGCTCTGACAGCACCGTAGAGATTTTACTCCATGGATAGTTCTGTTACATCTCTCTTAGCACTGCAGAGATCAGGATCTAGAAGCTGTATGGATCCTGACTGAATCCTGGAATAACTGTATCCTCGTTCAGGTGCGATATGCAAGAATGTGTCCTTCCAAGCTGCCATCCTTACGGGACACTGATGGTAATATAACCTGTCACCCTCCGAGAGGATCCCAGGGGGTGAGACTAGGCTTTATGTTTTGGGCTTCCGAAGTTGGCAAGGGCCGGGACAGCGTGAAGATATAAAGAAGAGGTCCATAACGGTGGAAAACGACGGAAGCTGCTGATTCTCTCGATAATTATCAGAAACTAACCGAAACTCATAAAGTTCACCCCTTTATCCCTTTCTGGGGACATGGGGATGGCAATGGGGACGAAGGGTAGGGACCGATCTTCGTGGTCCATATTATGTGCCCGCTATTGTTTTCTTTTCCTGTTTTTTTTTTTTTTTTTGGATTCTTTCGTCTACTTTATTTTCCGTCATTCTTCTCGCCTTTACGATCATCTAAAACCCGTAAGCTTTCTCTCGAACCTTTTTCTTGCGTATCTTTTTTTTAGTCCTTTGAATGTTTTTTTTTTCCTTTTCTCTTACTGCGTTTTCTTTCTCCGAGCTTAAGCGATACGATCGGTACCTGTAATATTTTTGGACGGACCTGTAGTCCAGGTTACAGTTAGTCCAGGGTAAGTCCCAGGATGGGCAAGGTCGCTCACTAATTTGATGAATGGACTTGTTTTCCTTTTATTTTTTATTTTTGCCATTCTTTTCATTTCTCTCGCTGTCACGCGCGCGCGCAGTGCTTATGCTTGTGCTATTTCTCTACTCGTTCGCTCTCTTATTTATTTTCTCCGCCTCCACCCTAACGCGTTCTCATTCCCATCTTTTTTTTGTAGTCCCCCCGATGACGTCCACTGCGTTTAATAATCACGCACGTGCTTTCTCCTTTTTTTGTTACGTTTTTTTTTCTTGCGTCCCTTCGCCGTCTTGTACGAGCACACGTCGTCACACCTACTCCGTCACATAGGGGAAACAGTATTAATGGATTTTATATTGTACAAGAGACAACCTGCATATTGGCCGATATATGAAAAAAATATGCATTGCGACACATGCAACGTGAATTAATTCGAAATTGTTCTTGAAATTGCTTTCGAACGAATTGGCTGATTACTCGGACAGAATTTCGTTCAAAGTTCTACAAATAAGGTGACACTAATTTAATATAGTTTTTATACTGACATACTAGACTGAAAGGAAGCTAATGTCTCAAGGTCGCCAGAAGCTACGACGACGGGAATCTGCATCGACCTGGACAGTCCCAGAATATAAACACCCCAAGTCTCGCGTACATTTATCATCCGAGCGGGCAATTTAGGGCCGATCATTTTTCACAGGGTGGCTCCCGGCTCGCGGGACACCCTTCTCAGGGTGTTATTGGCCGGCAGGCCGAGCACCGACCAACGGACAACCCCCTGGAGCAACCCCAGCGACTTCGAGACTTCAGCCTGACTGATGATCCCGCGGACGACATGTGCTTCCCTGTTTTGTTGCACTCTATATGCTGATGAGGCAACCGATCGACATTGGCTATCGGATCGACAGTGTCACTCGTGACGTCAGACAGCTTCCGGTTTTTCATCCTCTTCCTCTTCGCACCCTTTTATATCCATCGGGATTATTTACTGAATGGTCTAAATCCTGTGCGATTGAAATAGATACACTGTTTCTTTTTTGAAAAAAAAAAAAAAAAAATAAGAACAAGATATTTTGATGAAGATCACCGTCTCAGGTTGGGTTGGGAAACGAGAGAGTCCCGTCCAAGGATATCTCACGGATGAAAAGTGTGCGCCCGGAGTGAAATATCCTTAGGGATTCTCCAATTAGGTTCACCCCGTGGATTCACTGTGGCCCAAGGGTGTCGAGATAAAAACACAAGGAGGAGAGCGTTATATAAGAGCAAGAAAGGAAGTGCAGAAGTAACGGCCTGTTAAAGATAAGGAAATGAGGTGTCGCGCAAATATCCCTAGCGGGCCACGCTCCAAAAATGATTTTCGAAGGGTAGTTTTCCTTCTATCTCCCATAGGGGAAACTAGGAGCCCTTCGAATACCTTTACACTCGATCGCGTATAGCTGACCCTTACGCGAGTTAACGTTTCTCGAATGTTATTTCATTTTATTTCTTTTTCCTACATAATTCATCCCCGCTTCCTTGGACTTTAACTAACCCTACAGGCACTACCATATTTGACTAACCCTTAGCTACACAGGTCCAACTCCTACGAACACGCTTTACAAGGTGAGGCCTGTAAGACCTCAAACTACGGAGTTCGATCGTAGTACTACTAAAACGAATAGAACAGTTCAAAAGTAAAGCTCTACGTCTTCTCTCTTGGTTTAAATAAAAACGACCGAGTAATAAGTAATATTTAACTACTAGATTTTTTTTCTAATTCGTCGAAAATTTACGTAGTACCAAATTCGGCAGGAGGGCTGAACATAAAGGTGACGAGGTCTTTGAGACTGCAGGTGTGCAATTAAGGGTTAATTTAATACCCATTCGCGCTCTACACGTGCTCGCTTATATACGTTACTTATATTTGTTCCATTATCTAATGATATTTTTTTGAATTTCAGCTCCCTTCAAAAAATAAGCACTAAGAACCTCACTGGCCTGTACGATATCCTTATCGCGGTATCGCGGAGGACAACTGGCAGGGCTGGTTTTACGCTCCTACGATCTAATCTCGTGGCTGATTTAACTTGTTTCATAACTCTCAGGCCTAATCTCAATCCGCGTATAAACATCCAGTCTCCTCCCTTTGTGCATCTACATTTAATTATCGTACAGTACGCGTAGTAGGTAGCTACGTATAGCAACGTATCTGCCTACCTACCCGCCATACAGAGTGTAGCTCTTATGTATTCCCATGACGATTGCGCGTGTAAAGTCAAATGGGGATGTTCACAGTCGAGATTGGGATATTGTTAATAAAACTATGGAGGTTACGGTTGGGCTTAGAAGCGTTGCAAATATATTCTGGCTCAATAAAGGATTCTCGGGCATGGAATTATTTCACGATTTCGCTCTAACCTATTTAGTACATCTGATTGCTATGGTATACCGGACTTCGTTATATTCAATTCCTTTAAATTATCAATATCACGTAGGCACCGGGGACTCCGACGCGTTGGCAAACTTTATGGGGATTTTCATGCGAATCGCGTAAACAAGAAAAGTTACATTCTCGTTAGGTCCAATTAGGTGTCTTAATGCGTCTAGTTTACCTCAGGAAAATTTCTTGCGGTACCCTAACGTATATAAATGTACATATACCTGTATATATGTATACATATAGTACAAAGTAATACCCCCTCCTTACTTCTTGGACCACCATCATCCCTTAGCGTCCTATGAATATCGCGAGGACACCCCTGCTGTCGGTACAGCGACAGCAGTTTAAAGCCAGCAATCATGTTGCATAATACTCCCATTAGATAACATAATCGAAAGTGGATTTATGGTGTAGCTATGGGGGATGAAAAAAATATATATATATATGTATATATTCAGAGCAATATCGAAACTCTCGTAGCTATCCCGAGTCTCAGTGATTCATATTCATATGAATCTTATCGAAAAGAATTAAAGGCGCGTTTGCAGCGTTTGCCAATAAGTGAAGTATCTACTCATATGTTCCTCTGTACGGGGAGTGAGTAAAAAAAATTAAAGGCGGATTCACAATGCTTCATAATAAATTTGGCTTTGCATGAAATTGCTTTTCTCCAACGTTATCGGACAGTGAAAAAAAAAAAAAAAAAAAAAAAATACGTACAACAAACCAAAAAAGCGACGATGCGACAGCGTTGCGATTGGTCCCTGGCGTCCAATCGGTTCTCGAAATTCTTTTAATGGTCCCAGCGTAGCTGCAACCGTCTCGCGACACTTTGCGACTTTTCGCTTTGGCGACAATTCATTTATATGCTAATCGCGAGAAGTCGTCGAGAAAGTTGTAGTCGTCGACTTTGTCATAGTCCTTTGTCGCAGTCGTGAAGACACCGCGACCGACTGCTCTCCATAAAGCGATCATTCGCGTCTCGCCCCTTTTTACAAGCCCCCAAAATCTCTTTTACTGGGATCTTCGTGAGACGGGGTTGGAGTAGAGAGGGAGTGTTACGAAATTTTAGGGTGACTCGAAAATATGTTCCTTTGAAATATAGAGTCGACTCTACCTACTTTGCGGTTTCTGAAGGTGTGCTTCTTTTTGTAAAAACGGCAGACACGAATATATATGCTATTTATTATAAACTATATACACTATCTGAAAATTTTTATTTTTCGTGTATTATTAAATTACTTTCGCAATGTTTAGTCGACATCGTATAGTACTACAAGTGACAAGTTTAATAGCATAGATATAGGTATGGGTATAGATATAGGTATAGTAGATGTATGTAATGATTGTTTCGTAGAGTGTAAAGTATATTAGACTTTGTTATTTTAAATAGGATAGATAATGGGGGTATGTAATATATTATTATACGTATATAGAGTATATTGGAATGTGGTATAGAAGTTCGATGATTGACGATGAGTTATTGCGGTTACCGTGGTCGTAAAAACAGTCAAGTTTCCTCGCTACATCAATTTCATATTTTCTTAGAGGACATGTGCTCTTTTAAGTCGATAAATTGATATTAAGTACCTAAAGACATTCTGGGAGCAGCGAACTACGGAGTGAAAATGCCTCTTTTTTTTGGCAATAATTGTCAATGGATTTAACAGTGAATCCGAGGTTAAATAAATTCGAATTTCTTCTGGTAAAGAAAAAAGCTGTGCAAAAATTTGGTTCAACGTGTCTTGCGAGACTGTAAAGCGTGCCATTTGAAAAAAAAGTAGATGCACCCCGTATGTCGAAATGGCTTTTTAAACTGCAGGGGCGAACGTTACGAGGCACGAGAAGGGATGCAGGGAGGGGAATGAATGAAGAGGAAGGTGAATGGAAAGAAGGATGAGAAATAGAATCGGAATAGCTATACGAGTCTTCGGACGGGTTGCGGGATTCTGAAGGTAGGTATTTTTGGGGAATTGGGAGAAAGAAAAATTGTAGACAGAAATGGAAATAAAGTTTCGACGATTTAGCTAAATAGTTCTTCAAAATTGAAGATACGTTCAATGTTGTTTGGTATTGAGTTTCGACAAGATCGCTAAAGCGGTTCAGATTTTACATGATTTTGAAATTTTCAAAAACATGAATTTTCAAAAGAATCAACAAGCAAAGTGTAAGATTCTACTTTGCATCATTGTGATAGAAAAAACCAAGTAAAATAATGAGAAAGCAATTTGCAAGGTTCTACCTTGCAGCCCTGTTTTTTTTTTGAATGCGGGCAGAAACCATAAGAAAAACATTGAATGAAAAGATGAGAAAGAATAAATAAAAATACCAACATTTTCGGGTCCTCTGCCATCGCGAAGATGGCGCCAGCGTCGTTCGGCCATTAAACATTTTCCGGCCGATTTCTCCGGTAGCTCTTCCCGCCGCTTTCTTTATAAAGTGGGGAATATTTATGAAGGAGCTTCGCAGTGAATGATGCATGTGCGTATTTCCATGTAATCCACGTAGCACGCGTATTACGTACGTCCACCTATATACTTACAATCTACGATATACGTTCAGCCCATGACAGATATCAGTTTGTGTCTCTCATGGCTATACGTGTACCTGTACACTGTCGCCGTTACTCAAAAACAATAAGCGATAACAAAAAATTCTTTTTTTAATGATAGTACAGTAAAAAATATTTTTTTTATTCGTTTCCTCCTTCAGTCCCTAGTTACCTCGACGGTCTCTGTCTATGCAGGGACTATACCTTTTTTTCCTCATAGTTCGTTTGTACCTTCAGTAAATAGGTACCGACTCCATTTTCACGGTTATCAGATAGGATCCTTTACTTGAGCAACTTAACCAGGACGCCGCTACTTGTAAGACTTCATTACACAGATTGTTATTATTATACTAGTAAACTATACGCCGCCCGTGTTCCCTTACTAATCCGGTCGTGTGAACCGAGCTTAATGCTCATCCTACACAGCCTGGAATTCAGTTGGACATTGATAACAGTGTACAACTGGTAGATACGAAGGGTGAGTCTGGTCGTGAATGGGGGAAGTGTGAACGGACCTTTAGGGATGATCGACATTGGCCTGTGAGTCAGCGTTAATTCTTTCTAGATTCCCCTGCAGTTGATTGGATTTCGTGCGGGTTTCCATGGAGTCCCATACGCGTAGCTACTAACGTGATCGAACATTATGGAAACTGCTTAGCGATTATCGAGGGAGCTAAGATCTTCGTGACTCAAATTATAACGTATCCACAGTTTCTCCATGGTACGAATAATTAAATTCGCTCGATGAGAACGCGTCTTAGCGACTATGAAAATTTATCGTAAAACAAACTTATGTAATTAAAAGACCTATGACGTTACAGTGATATCATCCATGGGGATTGGATGGGAAAGGTGAGGGGAATGTCGATTTATTTTATTATTCAGCGCGACGACTCTTGTCGCGACGACGACAGTTTCCAACGAGAGCCGACCGCCTTTTTCGCGCACAGTTACAGTTACTCGGGTTAATTGTTATTTTTAATAATCGAAGAGAAACGCAGGGTCGGGGGGAGGCAAGAAATAATCTGTGAATAAATTCCGTAAAGGATGAACAAAGACAAGGATGAATAAACGAAAAGGCCCCACGTCTGCTCGGTGTCTTTCCGTATCCACTTATTTTCTTACCCAACACAGATTGGGCCCATTCTCGATCAATCGGTCCCAGTTCTGGACGGAAGAAAGGTGGTGCTCGCTCAGGCGTGCCCCAAGTACCGTGAATTCTCACGTAGGACGTACCCCGAGTAAGGGGCCTTATGCCCTGCGAAGACCCATTGACAATCAGAGATACGAGAGCGCATTCAAGAACCAAGGTGAAGGAATTCCTAAAAAGATGGCGCTGGAAAAATAAACTACCGTGAGAGTCACGAGTTTCTATCGGTTGAACAGCTCGGTCGGTAAAACAGAGAGATGGGTAGAGCGGTGTGAAAATGGAATGGCGGCTTCGAAAGGAAATCTCTTCGGCATTTAACGTCTCGAGGGGGATGGGGAGGCTGGAAAAAAAATGCTCGTCCTCCAGAGAAACCTCTGAGCACGACTGTTGATAATCGCTTAGGACAAGGTTTAATCGGTTCGTATCCGTGACCGCGCTACAATTTCGTAAAAACAAAATGCTAAAAAATGAACCGTTTAAACGATTGCGAGCTGATCCCGAGGATCTAGTGCGAGAAGCTTCCTTCGCACCTTCGCTCCTTCCTCGAGCCGTGACGCATTGATTAACGTCGGTTACGAGAATCAACCCGACGAACTCCACGCACTCTGCTCACCTAACCTAACCTGCTGGTACGTCTCGTCTATAAATACAATCTCTATAGATATATGGTTTTACGTACCTTGTATATATATATTTTGCCATATTCCACTAAGTATCGTACGATAAACTCTATTGAAATCCATAACGACCGACACGATGTGCATTCGCAAAGGCGACTCTTACTGCCTAGGTAGACTGTTAAAGGAGTAAATCGCCGCGGTTTGCCACTTTACTGTTTTACCGACCGTAACGGTTCTATAAAGCTTATGGGACACTTGTACTTTTTATGGAGTATTTCTGCCGATTATTATAAAAGCTTGTTTAATGGATCAAACGTTCAAGAAACTTACATTACTCAGGTTCAGTCTGTGTTATATGCTGTATGGGCGGTCAGCTAGGTGAAAATGTTTTTTTTTTCGACAGTTCTAAAGGAACCGAGTATCCAGCAACTGGCTCTCGTCGTTCTCATGTTATTATATGTTATTTAGAAATATATTTTACTTTTCTATTTGAGCATACAGTTTCGTGGTTTTTCGGAAAGCCTCGTGTGACTTGCTGAGGATCGCATTGTTTTCGACTTGTCAAGAATAACGCATTAGACTCGTGGACCGACTAAAGATTTCACTGACAATCAAAATAGAAATAATGACGTTGGATCGGAGGCACATCGGAGAGGTACCTTTGTATATATCACAAATGTTTCTCGATGATATAACAGGTTCGGGTGCACGAACCGTGACACTGTCAGACGATTATCCACGGAGAAGACTTTTCTTGCAGGCCTGAAGAGCGTCGAGTGGGAGGGTTGGGAGGGTTAGACGGGTTTACCGAGATCTTCTTGGGCATTGTCTTGAGTCGTCGGTGAGTCTACCACGCCCTGCCCACCCCCTAATCATGGTAAATTAATTGAGTCCCAGAGGTCGGCTTAGAAAATCCCCATTCGATTCAGCGGCGCGTACAATCTTAAGTAAAAGTAAAAGGAGAAGAAAAAGGTGAAAGAAAAATTTCATTTCTCTCTAGAGAATAATGGTTCCCGCGACACAGTGATTTCGTAGACCAAAAACAATATACATTTCATTTATCGTGGCTGGCTGATTTAAGGTTTGTTCAAAGAATTACAGTTGGGAATTGAATGGGAATTGTATCTGGACATAGAAAAATGGCGCGTGCTCTTGCAAATTGAACGGCATCAGCGTGCTAATTGAAACGGTCGCGGATCGTCGGGTGAATCGAATGAAAGGACCCCCCACCACCCCCCTTTTCTCATTATAGAAGGAGTCCACTTTGAGGTTCTTTCTGTTCCTCTTTTTCTCTTACCTCTTCTTTCGTATCTCGTATTTTTCTTGCTTTTCTGCATGGGAGTAGTCGTCGGCTACGACAAACGCGAATCGCTTATTGAATGCACGATCGATTCCGACTATCCGGTTTTTACTGCTGTCCTTTTGTATCGAGGTACTACCGATGGCCGATCGGAAGTTTGACTCGTGAAAGGGACATTGATCCTCCCGATTATAAAAATAGCCGTCACTGAAACACCGCGTGAATTAGAGAATAATTTTATTCCACACGTGCGCCCAGAAGTTTGTCCCGCGTGAATCTTTTTTAATCGTGTTTTCCGCACTTTCTTTGTTATTTCGAGGAATCGTCCTTTTTTCACTTAATATTAGTCATTACTTTGAGGTTACTCGCGAGTAGTGACTTCTTGTGATTCTTTTCGACCATAGGGAACGCAGCGTACGAACCGCCTGTCGGTGAATTCGTTCTGTACTCGGCTGCTAAGAACGACATCTGCATTACCGACACTGGCGTGTAGGATGCTCGTACTGCTGGTTGGTAAAGTTCACCATTAGATGGCAGCTCAAACAAAGGACTGAAGCATAGATTCCCATGGATGCGGATATATTAGTTTTTCTTTTTCATTCGCTTTTTCTCCTAACATTAAAAATAAACTCTCCCCGCACATAGAACTTAATTCCCTGTATCGAGTAATTTTCTGTAGAGACCCTGGTATTCCCTTGCTCTAAGGGTGTGACTATCGAGGAAGAAAAAGGCTCTCGTCAAAATCTGAATGTATTATCGTCTCCTGGCGAGGGCGAGCGTGGAAAGTTGCCGGGGCGACAAAAGCTCTCTATCTCGGCTCCTTAAGGCTTTTCTTATTAAGTTCACATTTTCTCATAAAGTGGCATGGTCCCGTGTCCTTTCTAGAATACCAATGAGTATCTCATAGGGAGGGTAAAAGACGGGGTGGGAATTGGGTGGTGCGGATGTTGGGAATGCGACGCACCAAAGTGGTGCGGTCGGAGCTTAACAATTAACATACGTCACATTTCGAGAAAAACCAAAGAATTTAAAGAGATTTCCCTCCGTGAATCCTTTACAAACGTTCATCCAATGCATTTCCTGCTGACGAGTCATCCCCCATTGTTCTTCGACATCGAAGAGGAAAATACAAAAAGAAAAAGGAAAAGAATAAAAAAAATGGTCCCAAAGTCCCCGAGACTCTTTCAGGCGACGTATTAATCATCGAAGTATCTAAATGACGGGATTCCGATGTATTACCATATAAATGACATCATATTTCTGGTCAGGTTTCCCCAGTTTGTCGGCCGGAGCCCGTGTGATATATGAACGTGGGCATATTGCCGAGGCCACCCACCCACTACATCAACCCCTATCGCTATCGTCTCCTATCACCACTGCCAGATGCTGAGCGTGACCCTGCACACTCCTCCATTAGATTTACTATTTATATTATTTCTTTGCTTTTCTTTTTTTGTTTTTTTTTTTCTTCATTTTTCACCTTCGACTTACCATTTTTTAAGTCTGACCATTTTATATAATTTTTTAAAAATTATTTTAATGCCCATCAAGTTTTGCATTGGATTATGTTGTAGTGCACCTTGTTCATATTTTTCTGCTTTCTTAAGCTTTTGTCATATGTGCAACAATAATTGGTGCACCGAATAATCGCCACTTCCATTCTCATTACAACTGAGAATTAATTATTTTTTCCTTGGGCCCGTCGTCCACAACACGCCTTTAAGTGCCCTTGATCTTTCCGGCCCTGAACGGGACGCGCTAACCGCAGTGTAGCCCGTTATTTTATGGGCCGAAATTACACGGC
Organism: Cephus spinipes; assembly: GCA_963971525.1. Lineage (NCBI taxonomy): Eukaryota > Metazoa > Arthropoda > Insecta > Hymenoptera > Cephidae > Cephus > Cephus spinipes. The sequence goes on from OZ020578.1 coordinate 15,939,571, forward strand.
TCTTTTAAAGAATTTGCGAGGATATCAAGAGACGCCATTGCAATTCATCGTTGCAGGCGACACAACTGCGTGCAATTTTTTACACGAGAATGCTTTGGATCCTTTTTACGAATCTTTTTCTTTTTTGTTCTAAATGTCTAATATTCGCGTTGGAAAGATTTTTATAGTTTTTGTAAAATTGTGATTCACTTTTTAATGAAAAAAGAGACGATAAACTCGATCTTCTAGTTTTGAATGGAACGAATTCTCAATGGGCTGCGTATTAACGAGCATGAGTAATCTTTGATACCTACGATCCTACCATGGGTTAGCGGATCGTGAGGTGCTTATTATACCAGGAGTGATTTACCGCGTGTGAACCCACCTTTACGTGGGCGAACCTGCTACACCTGTGCTACCTGGACGCGTAAAAAAGATTATTCAGCTAATTCGTAAATAATAAAAAAAAAAGCCAAGAACGACTGAATTATGGAGATAGAAGAATAATCGCTTCGCAAACAGCTATACTTATGAAAAAAAAAAAAGTGACCACGCTCCAGTACCAAAAATACAATCGTACCAAGTTCTCCATATTTTAAAATCCTTTAGAAAATGCAAAAAAATAAAGAACGAGTTCCATTTTCCAAAAAAAAAAAAAAAAAAAAAAAATTTCGTGCGACCGTAAGTAAGTATAACCAGAAATGCACGGGACATGCGGGCATGCACGTTGCGGAACATCAGCAAGCGGTCTCGCGAGTATATTTCAATTATTAGAGGGAATTACTCGGAGCGTTCATCATCTCCTATACTTATTTCTGCTCAGGAGCGGCACAACTGTAGAAGCCGGAACCAGGTAGTGGGGGAAATAAATAGATACAAATAACGTGTGCGAGAGGGAAGTCCTGGAGAGCAAGAGGAAGAGAGGAGACGAGGAGAGAGGAGGAAGAAGAGGAAATATGGAAAAGGAGAGAAGAGAAAAGGGATGAGGGAGAAAAATGGGAGCGGGAAAGGAGAGTGGTCGGAGGGTCTGGGTCTATGGACCCCACGGACCCCACGGACCTCATGGACCTCATGGAGATGATCCTATGAGGTTATACGCGAGGAGGCAGGCTGGCATCATCAGAGTGCATCATCAGAGCGGTGAGAAAATAGCCTTCAATTGTGATTACAGGGGCGGCTCGAGAGGGCCCGGCTTCGCTTGGCTGGCTCGGATCTTATACGCATACCCGCACGTATATTGGGCCCCCACGTGTACATATGTGGCGTGGAGGATGCGTGGTCGTGCCATTCCCTCCATACGTGGGCAACTTCGGTACTTGTGTGGGAGGTACCAATTCACGAGGACACCGAGGACCGAATATAATTCCGTCAATTATAATAACTACTGGCGAACCGGTCGTGATTCTTTCGATGGACTTATACTCCGTTTTGATTCCATAGGAAATTCGTGAAGCGGCACCCTTTTGGGTGGATCGCACTGTGGAATCAATTTTCTTTTTCTCTCCACGGAAACTTTCCTCGAGTTCCGTCTCTTCTTCTTCTCGTACCTTTTTGCAACTTTTGCTGCACGTTTTTAGATCTCTTCGCAGCAGCGTTCTGGTGATAGAAAGGGGCGGCTTTGTGGCCACCGATGAAATTATAGCTTTGAGGTATTTTTTGCAATTCGTACCTTCTGGTAATTGTGGAATTTCTATAACAGCATATAGACGTAGGATTTTCCTACGACGTATTTCTGGTCCATGACGAGTCGATATAGATTCTTTTTTTTTTATTTTCATCTGGTATACGTATAAATATTCGTACTTTGTGGCGGTAGTTTGAAAATTGTCTCAAGCCCAATTTTTCACTTTATTTCTCAATTTTTCGATAGTCCCGTGACCATCGTTGGGTCTACCTTGGCGCTAGAAGAGGGCGGTTTGCGGCCACGCGGAATTACACGACGCGATCTTCCACGTACGTCGTGCGTCCAATTACGTCGAGCAATTCAGCGATCCAGCAATCACGTCGGGAACTCGAGGCAGAGGATGAAGCAGAGAGTAACGGGCAATGAGAAGTTGTGCAACGAGTGTGAGAGAGACAGGTGAATATTCCGTAACGGACAGTGTATAAGTCCATAAAATGTTCACGTTTACATGAAAAGTCACGTTGCCTTTGAAACGAGGAGAAAACAAAGTAAAATATGCGCGGAAGGACAGTTCCTGATACAACGTAACACCAGCCTACAGAAACGTTACGGGCCGCGCAGGATGTTTGAAAATTCCGGGAGAAGGTCTCAGCAAATTTGAGGGTAAAGATTACATAAAGTTTCCAAGTTCTACACGCCATGCCAGGATCCGTACGAGCACATATGTACCTTAGATAAGGTAGCGTGGTCCCGATGCACTTAGCAAAGGACCCCGTCTAATCTAGTAATGTGCTATCCCGTGGGATCGCACAGGGAATGGATGGGGCGCGAGGTAGACAGGAACGCGGGAAAACCGGGACTTCATTACCGAATCACTCCGTCGGGAGTCATCCGCGCCTCGGATCTTCCTGACTCTCCATTTCTGGGTAGGACTGCCGTTCCTATCCCTGAGAGAAACTTTCATAATCATGGGGGAAGACGGGGGGGTCCTTAAGTAGCCAGTTGCAATTTCTGGACCTTTCGATAACGTCGCGAAACCCACGAGATGGTCGCATTAATTTTCTAGGGTTAAAAATTGTACGGTTACTGCAGCTCCTTACCACAGCGAGAGACATTTCGGAGACACCCGATTTACTCTTTAAGTATCAGGATTACTATAAAGTACAATTAAGGCTGGTTTTACATAGTGGCGCCATTAGGATGTCGCCAGTCGCGCCCGCTTTACCAACATTCTCTCTTTCCCTTTGTTCGAGCAGCCCAAAAGTTTCGTCTTAATGTCGCCTACAAGCGTTAATGCGTTGCTTAATCCGCGCCTGGGACGCTTCGTGCCGGTACGAATGTACCGAGAGGGATCACACTTCGGTTCAAGTATTAAAAGTAAAGAAGTATCCGAGTGCATTCGAGACGGAGTACATGGAAGTGACATCTAGCGGCTGAATCTGGCAACGAAACAAGATTGAGGAATCGCGTCTGGATTTTATAATTTCTCCTTTGGGAAAGCGAAGCGATTTCAGCTGGGAAGAAGTATGGTGTTTGTCGCGGAGGGCGCAGGTAAGCTAGTCTGTATATAGTGCGCATGCGCGAGTACTCCACCTGCGCTTTCTGACGTCATAAAAGAACTGGATCGACCGCCAATACGACGGACGCTGGGCGGCGCATACTGATTAGTATAAAGTTGAACTGCCAATGCGCTTCTTAGGGTTTTATGACATTTTCTCATTTTTTTTTTCTAAGTACGAAGAATTTTCTAAGTGTAAATTTCGGAGTATTACAAATTCATTTTGTAACCACTTTTCGTAACTTTTTCAAAAAATTTAACTGGATGGAGAAGAGACAAGATTTTTGGGATTTTTTAAAAAATATTCTAATGGAATATCGATTTCGGGATACCGTGTATGTGTATTGATTTTGGTATCGAAATGGTTGATACGATAAACGGCCATCTATCTTTTTTTTTTCGCTTTTCTACGTGGAAACAATACCGGAAGTGGATTTCGATGGTACTGCGAAATTTCCCTGTTTCATGCTATTCCAATACAGCGGGACACCGCGGCGCATACGAATGTCGACCTTACGAGGATTGAAACGCTTTTCCACCCATCTCCTAGCTTTTTCAATTCTCCAACGAAACAACAGTCGACTGGATCATCTCTGGCTCCCGGTCATTCCGCACGCCTGCTTTTACTTACTCACGCTTCGTTATATCAATCTATCCTAGGAAGAAGCCAGAGCACAGTGCGGGTACAGTCCTACTATTACCCATAATAGCCATAGTAGTGCTTTATACAAAGCATAATAGAAGCGCCACTAATAGCACAAAGGAAGTGAGCCTAACACCATGAAAAATAGTCCAAGTCAGATCCCACGTTAGAAGACGAATAAAAGAGAAATAAATCCACAAAAAGTATTAGCGTGCCAATAAGGCATAAAATAAAAATTATAACTATCCAATAAAATTTTTTTAAAAGATCGCTAAATATTACCCAATAAATAATAATCCAATCAAAATTGGTTTTTCTCGATGAAAAAAAAAAAATAAATAATACAATAATAATATTCGTAGTACTATTATTAAAAACAACGAGAGTGGCATTCTACTAGTAAACGTACCAGTAGAGTTGGACGTCGGATAAAATTATCGTTATTTCCGCAATGCGATCAACAGAGGGCAGTGCGATCAGCTAATGAAAAAAGCGCGGGTTAAATTAATTACGCAGGCGGGACCGCGGGCAAACCGCGGCCATAAACAAGTCGGATGATCGGGCCGTCATTAGTTGGCTAGGGCCGATAATAATATGCATAGCTGGTTCTCGACTACGTGCCAGTCTGATAGCGCATCTTTTTACACTGCGATAGCTACGTAGGTACGACGTACACCATGCCCAAGTAGGTAACAACTGTAACACGAACAGGTTACCAGACGTAAACGATATTTCTCCCTTGATTCACGTATTACAAATGGATATAATCGCTTAACGTCGAAAACTCATACCTACACGGTACACGCTCCATTTCGCCATGAAAAAGTAAAAAAGTAAAATTGAGAAATTTCAAGTAATCGAATTGAAATAAAACCGAAGGTCAATCGTGCCGCTATAAATAAAATTTGATTAAGGACTAAACATCGACCAATAATACGTTCGGATCGGGCATTTGATTCTTAGTCAAATTTTAAATGACGTCGACGCGCCGAGTCCGAGAATCGTCTAGAAAAATAATAGACAATACTCCTTACGGTGATTATACAATGGCTATAAGGTGATGGGGTTACAGTGATGCCTGGCTATGGTAAATAGGGATCGAGTAGTACACGATGACGTCAGCAGAGTCACCTCACTCTAAAGTGAGGTTAGGTCGGTATCAATATTGGTATAGTTGAATAAACGTAATTAATGGCATGCCGATACACGAGCGGCGTAAACGTAAACGGAGACGTAAAGAAAGAGAAGGAGAAAGAGAGAGTCACATATGTACCCGTGTGCATGCGCGCACAGTGAAAAGACTTCGTGCAAGGACCCGAAGACTCCAGAGACTTCGTTGCTGTTTACACTCTGGGTAAACACGAGTGCCGGCTGGCGAGAAAAGAAGCTCTTGACTTCCATGAGCTTTCGAGGATCCATCCTTGTTTACGTGAACGATACGAAATTGATTGACGGAATCCACAAGGCCCCAATCGGTACTTGGGCACAATCGGTCCCACTCGTTAGTCTGAGTCTCATGTGCCTTCACAATCAGCCCATCCGATTCCAATGGTTCTAGTGGCATCTCTCCATCAAGTTCACCTACGACCTATGCATATTTCTGGGATCATCCTTTGGCTCCTCCGTGACTCCAGCACCTTCGCCACGTTCAGCACCTCCAGCACCACCTTCGTATCCATCTCCAGCTTCAGGTACTCTTGTAAATTGCTTCGACGCACTAATGGCTCGCGGAGTGCCGATACGTTAATGCCTGCGTAAACGCAAGTATCTACCTACCTCCTCTAGGCGCTTTCTATTCCCACGATCCGATCGTATAACTTTGTTTTTCCTTCTCCTTTGTTTTTTACCTGCTCGATCATCCAATCCCATCGATTCCAGCGATCGTAAAACTGCAGGATTTTTTGAGATCGGATAGAGACGAGAAAAAGTCAATCGGGCGGATGACAATTACATATGTTTTGGTCGAAACCTGAATACCTGTAGGCAGACGATTCGATACGACTGTTTTTAATGGGATTTGATTTTTCCATTTTGAGGTTAGGACTTTACGACGTTCGGAAAGTTGGTCGTGATTACTCGAGCGACGGCAGGCGCTAATTGAAACCTCGTAAGGCTGATGAAGCAGTTCGGATGTCCCATAAAACGTCCGAGTATTAATAATGGCGTAATCAATTACAACCCTCTACTACGGGTCTTCGAGGGCCCAACCCTTCAAGGCCGTAAAGGGTCGTGCAGACGCGCCTCGTCGCGACGTGCTTCGGCCAACTCGTAAAACTCATCTGCGGTCATTCGAGGATGCAATATCGAGAGACTTCGACCTTAGAACGCATTAACGACAAACCGCTATTGTAAAATGCTTGCTGCTATATGCGTACCGATACTGCACCTCAGCTATACTGCGATCCAACTAGGGCAGCGATCGACTTAGAGACTGTAAATTCGTAATTGCAATTAGAAAATTTAGAAGAATAAAAAGTGAAAAAAATGATTTCGTTAAAATTTTCAAAAAGTTTTTTTGCTCTCAGAAATAATTTTACTGTCTTCTGTATCGTAGTAGTATATACATATATATCCCTCCCGATGGAGATCATGGATCGATCACTGGAATCGGAGTTATACTAGGAAAGCGGCGGGATCCTCTTAAGGCAGCGCCGCTTCTTGCAGCGGTCCAGACCACGGTCAGCTCTCGAGTCAGCGGCATTAAAGAAGGCAGTCTCTATAAAAGCGTCCACGTCGTCGTCGGTCTACGCTTCCGCGCGTCTGCCTCTAAGAGTGAAGAATGAACTGCCCGCGACGTGAGGTGACTTCCGGAACGAAAAGGTACTTGATGGAGGAAGAGTTCCCGTGGTTCCATTACGTATAAGTCACTTTGTTCGTCAATAATCACTCAAGGATGAAAATTTATGAAAAGGAAAGCAATGAGAGTCGAAGTGAAAAATTTATAGGGAACATCGGTAGCTAGGAGAATGCTACAGGCGCCGAACGATTTTTAACAGACTCAAGGTACGATAAGGGGAGAATTTTCGAAAAAGATTAAAAGAGAATCCAAAAGCGTGCCTACGAGATGTATAACGAATTCGTAGCGGTGTGGTATAACCCGGCAACACGCGGTGCAGAAGTAACCTGAGAACTCTGGACCACTGGAGATCCTATCTTCGCTGACATCTACGTTAGCGAGTCAGGGAGCCGAGCAGGGCTCGTGTAACGGGTGTCGGAATTATTCTGGAATATCTATACTTTTTAAGGACGTTGCTTCGTGCGCAGTAAGAAAACTGAAAATCATCATGGAGAATCGCTCTAGTGCCAATTTTACGAAACGCATGTAGATGTGGGGAATATGAAAAATTAAGGATTGTAGGAGCATCAAATAATTTTGATCTTTATCGATGATTACGAATTCAAAAAATATGTAATCAGGTGATGGGCGTTCGTGGAGCAGTATATAGGTCAAAAGGTGGTTGCAGGTAGCTGGCGTAAAACAGACCGGAACACCGGCAGGGCTGCGAGTCAATGATATTTTGTGCAGAGCGTCTCTCTTATATTTACTAGTCACCCATATCGCCTTGGAAAGGCAAGAAAACGAAGAAAAAGAAAATCCCAAGACAAACCTACTCGTCCATTCATTCGGTATCACTTGACATTCATTCAGTGATGTTTCGCGCGTCACTTTGCCACTTCGCCTCCCTCCATTCCACTGCGACTTCTTCCCACTGAAGCAGAAGTGGCCATCTCAAGCACCGAAGTGGCTTAACCCCCTGGTAGTAATAGAAGAAGAAGAAGAAGAAGCCTTTTCACTCGAGTGGACAAGTGTAAGACTTCTATGACGCGCGCGATACGGATAATAATACCCACACCTCAAGCGGCACTTTTCTATTCACCATGCTCTCCGGCCCTGAAGTGCGCTCGAGCATCACAAATATTGACGTCGGCGGCGCGGACGTTCGTTAAACAACTCCTGACCGGAGGACAGGACCTACGTCGGCCAAGTCCACAAGAAGACGAGGAATAAAGAAGAGGAATAATAAAATTCTCAAAGACGAAAACGAAGAAGAAGAAGAAGAAGAGGCATCGCCACGCTTGGTAAAGAAATATACGTGCGACTTTCCGTTCTCTTGAACGCAGTGCGCATGCGCGTGTCCATGGACACGTGGTCTAACTTGACCACCGATCCTTCTTGAATTCTCAGAAATGGTCCAGAGTACCTACTAGCTTACAGCATCGTCTTGGCAATGGAGATATTTCGTGGTTTCTTTATTCTTCGTTTTCTCTTTAATTTTTTTTCCAAAAACCATGGATCATAACCAGAAGGGAACCGTACGGTAAGAATCGTGCAACCAGATGGTACGAGTGTGCGCTCGAGGTCGCGTGACCTCTGAACGCCGCTAAATCAACAGCGCCGATCTGACTGAGCGGAGCCGAGCAATTATTTGCTTCTAGATTTATGAGTTTGTGAAATACCGCTGGTTCTGTAGCCAGAGGGATTGAATAAAGGCGAGAGAAATTGACGGCTGGTGTGAATGAAAGAGACTGTATATACCGAACGGTATAATATCTGTTATATGACGTATACTGTACCGATATAACTACCCCATACAATCACTTTGCTTGTCGTAACGTATACTCGTTCTTGAGTATCTTATATCGAAGAATGAGTATACGTTATGACTATGCATACGTATCTACCCCCATATCAATTCGATACAAATTACAAGAATCGATGAGCAACTAATAAGCGATCGACGGGCGACCGTCGCCGATACTTTATAGCAGGAAATAACGGTTTGATCCTTGATTCGAGTACAGGAATAGTCGTAGACCTACGTAGGTAAACGAATTTCGATTAAACTCAAAATAGGACTAATCGCTTAGCGCCAATTTATTGGATATTTCAAATTGATTTTAGCGTACTATACGTATATATAGGTATATGCATACAGACGCGCATACACATTGGCCAAAGATCAGGTACCCTTTTTAAATTGTCTTCCAGTGCTCCACGCCTACCGAGGTAATTGCGTCGGTCGCACGCTTCATGCCTAAAGGTGCCGAGACTGGCATTCCTAGCTGGATTTTTCGCGTCGTCGATAATTATCAACGGGCTATTTTGTTCGTCGGTTCTATTTATGGTGCGGCATTATTCGCCATCGATCGGAATTCCGAGGAGATCGAATAGACGCAGCCTGTAGGGTAGCTTGAGACCGTAGTGCATAGTCACATGGCATTGAAACAATTATACGCAAACGGAGGTACGTATTTTTTTAAATGACGGGAGAAAGAGAAAATTTGCCAATTTACAAATTCCACTTATCGCAAGACTTCTCTGGCTTATATATATATACATATATATATACCAAGGTTGAACGAACCTTTAAACATTGCATCGCACGAAGCACGGAGAAATCCGTGAATTTTTCACCACTTATCGGTTAGGCATGATGGATTCGTATCAATTACTCTTAGGCGTATTAGCGTCGATACAGCTGCTCATTATTGGCCGGTTCTGCGTGCCTCGCATGCTACATTGCTTGAGGTTAAACGTTCCTGCTCGAGTGCACAGGTGTCGATGCGTGGCACAGTCTGGACTATAGCGAAATATACTATAGTGCAATGGAGTATAGTGAACTTCAATGTATACAGAAGGTAAGGATGGCATCTGTTCAAAGAGGCATCATCCCGGTCGCCTCGAGTGTACTAGATTCTCGTACGTAGAAGGGATATACATATGGAACGAAAGAAGAGGAAGAAAAAGAAAGAATGGAAAGGTTCCTGACATTTATATATATACGAGTGTCTATGTTTTAGGTGGCGTGTGTCCGTTAGCCTATGTGCGTCTTATCTTTATACAGTACGAGACGCGGGGGGGGGGGAACCAAGCAAGGAACTGCCATTGCCAGTGGAAGGAAAGTGCAGAGTGAGAAAGGTAGGCTCTCCCAAGTTTTTACGGTTTTTTTATGTCGTCTACCGTCTTGGGCGAACCCTCGCTCATCGCTTAAACAAATTAAAGAATCGTCTACCGCCCCCGCTTTATGAGTCCTGCCGGATAGGCAATCCTGAATCTTTAATAACGTTCTGACTCGACTGGAATAAAGGACATATTTTCCTGAAGGAATGCACGGGACTTGTTATTGGCGAGACTTCGTTGGCAAATGTGTTAATATTTCGTCTTTATACATATAATGCCTCGTGCGTTGTTTCTCACTACTGACTATGTATTTGGAGGGTATACTCGAAACGCGGGAAAATTCAAATTTTCTTATTTGGCCAATAACAGGTGGAGACACTGACTCGATTGCGTATACGTATGTATACCGATTAGGTGTTCTTATGCCATATATATCTTTTGTTTGTGATTTAATTGAGGTATTTTGAAACTTCATTCGATTTCGTGTAGCTCTGGTGTATTTACTGGTTTTGATCGAGCGTGGAAGATTCGATGAAAAATGAGCATCTTCATTTCGCAGGACTGATTGAGACGTCAGAAAATTCCGATCCTATCGGCGTAAGAGAGGTTTGTACGAGTAGTCCGATCCTCTTAGGAGTTTATACCGTAGGTAACCGCAGGATTCCGTGCATCGGGTGTGAATAATTGCCTGGGATCTCCCGTATGTGTCCCTTCGACCATTACTTAGCACGGGCCACCCACGTATGGGCCATTAAAATCCCGTTTCTGGGTTTACCGACTATTCCCAAAAATCACAGGATATTTATCGAGCCGATTGAAATCCCACGTAAATCAGCCGGAAGAAATGGAAAATTAAACTCTCCCTTCTCTTTTAATTTATCGCGGACAATACTGCCTGCTTGAGAAACTACAGTGAACATTTTAACACGAAAATGTATACGCCAAGGACACCGCGCGTCGTGTCGGTCAATAATGGATATGAATTTTCTTGCTTGGTACAACTGTTGTGACTAGTGCGTATCTCCCGAAGCTTACAGCTTAGAGGTAGGAGCTCAAAGCTTAACGTAGTACCAGGAAGATCCGTCGGACGGCGCGTAGAGCTATCCGAACGTAGGCATTTATCAAGCGATGGTGGCTCCCTAGACTAATGAAAGGGCCGAAACAAATAGTATCCCATAGAGTCGCGGGGTGGGGCGGGGGAAAAAAGGAACCCCACTAGCGCAGCACCGCGTAAACGTTACAAATTGAAAACTACAATCGAACGTCGGCGGAGATTTGTAATACGAGGCCGGCACCGTGCAATCGGACGCTGATTAATCTGTCCCGTGCTTGCCAGGGGTGTACGTACCGTCGCAGCGGGCCCCATACATTCTGACGGATATTTTTCTTTCTTACAGTGGGCGAGTGTGTAAGCGAGCTAGGATCTTAATGTACTTTGCTGTCTTTTTTTTTTTTCTTCCCATAAGTTATCATTCAGTTTTACTTTTCCCTTTGGACGACCTCGCGGCACTGAGTGCACAGGGACGTGTCCTCGCGCTTTTCTGACACGTAACGAGACGAATAAACGAGTTTGCCGAGTGACTCTTTTGCTGCCTCGGCCGACGATCGAGTAGGTTATTGCGAAATTCCGACGGTAGCGCGCTCTCCCGGGGAAATATTCAGGATTCGCACTTAATTGGCCAGTCTGGCGACAGGAGCGCTGTAATTGGCGCTGCCCGATCTCCTTGTATATACAAGAAAATCGTATAGTTACCACTAAAGAATAGCATCGAAGGCACAATAATATAACGATATCTGCATTTCGGATACGCGCGTACGTTGTTCTTGCCAATTGAAAGAAATATATATCTATTTTGTAGGGTAATATAATGCAATAAATAAAATTTTAGTATTTGTCCGATAAAAAATGAAAAATTATTTGCAAAATATTCTTTCAATCCTATCGTCAGTTTTGACTATTAATAATCCAAAGAAGCCAGGAAGACCCACATCTCGGGAGTATCGGCGTCCGATGTGATGAATAATGTGGGAGCAGGATGCAAACGAGCCAGTAAGAGTCCAGCTGCGTGAACCTAGCGGACATCTCGGTGGGTTTCGAATTCGAGCCTGGCGCGTTCACATGGGGCCATTAGTTTCGCGGCTGGTGTCCGTTCACGAAGGTGGAAGGTACAGCGGTCGGGCCGTTCCGGTGTTTATATTACTCGCACATGATGAACTGCTTGCTGTCCAGCCCCGCGGGCCGCCATGTTAACAGTTTATGTAACCAATTATACGGAGACAAGCGAGAGGAGCTGCGCTATCGGGTTTGATTCGAAAAGACATTACTGGCTGCGGCGTAGGAAATAGAAACAATGAAATAATAATAGACGGTGGCGCCGCGATGCGACGAATTATCGAATTCAAGGATTTCACCGAATACCTTAGAAAACGGATTTCCATAATACCGTGATAACGCGTTTGCTGGTAAAACAGGTATGCTGCATATTGCAGATGGCAGTGCCGTCGCAGTGACCGAATTTATAACTGAAAACTGGATGGCTGTATGAAATCGTATAACGAGATTATTACAGGAATGAGTTTACTTGGATATGAAGAAAACCGGAACATTCGTCGGTGACTGTGCAAGAGGTCAAGTGTCACGATTTCGTGAATCCAGTTTTCGTGTCTCGTATATCCAGTTGCGAAATTGCACGAGGCATTTGGATTCTTATAAAACGGTGAATAAAAAACTGGATATTTGAAGAACTTTATTATTCTCCCTATTTGTTTTTATTCAGTGCGTGAACATTTCATGGGTAAAAGCGCAAATTATTTATATCGTAGAAACATTAAATATCCGCGAGGGACCTGAGCTACAACGACGCACGTATGACGAACGATCTCGTGCGTGCGAACCTGTGTGACTCGTCTGTACACACAAAAATAGAGTCCATAGCTGGGTACAGTACAGGGCTGGTACGTAACTTTAACATATCCAAGGTTAGCGATGCTTCTCAATAACAGTTTATTATAAGGTACCAGCATCAGTCTATAGTCGATCCACGAGTTCGACGTGTTTATTTGACAGATCGAAAACACTGAAGTCTCTAGCAAGCCATGCGTGGCTCTGAATTGAATTTTCCTTACAAAATACGTATCTGTATGACTTTCAATTGAATTTTATTATATTATTCTATTTGACGATATATTTCTACGACTTCTTGGAAGCCCACGTGCGATTTGTTAAGGATTACACTGTGGCCTTGCAGCGGACAAGTTATTTCTTGGCATTGGGAATTATTACTCAATATTATCCGCACCGCTGATACGATAGGCAGTACGTATCCCAGAATTAGAAGTGGTAGGTAGTCGCGTGGTAAAGTGCACGGTATTATTGAATACCGTAAAGCTGACGGCAACACGTTCAGTGGTAAATTGGTATTAATTGTATAATTAATAAAAGAGCCCATTAATCTTGTAGATACCAAACATCGACACGTGACTATATAGCAGCTTTGCTGTAACTTGCTCAGCCGGTATGTTAAATTATACAAAACTTTATTGCATTTATTTACTATTTCTATATGGCTCTACCTACCAAAGTTCACTTTCCAATGACACAATGTAATTCTTGCTCCTGTGGCTAATTACTGCGTCTAGCTAGCTACGTGAAAGTAGGTCTCGAACTGTGAACCCGACGAATCATAGAAAACGTTCAGCATCCGGAAATTCAGTCTGCAACGCTATACTGCCGGAGACCTGCACTAATATAGGTAATGGAGAAAGTACTAGGAGTAATTAGGGGTTAATTGGGGTACCATTGGGGGATCAGTAACCCGCGGCAAGGGATGGGTCTTCTATTTACCCGAAGGTGTAACGGCCGAGTACTCTACGTAAGAGTAAGGAGTAATAGTAAGAGCATCATAGGGGTAGGCTTCGAAGGGCTGATTCATCAGTTGCCCGGAGTACGAGGCCTTCGGGGCTGGGGTTTTAGGGGCGAGCCAGCTCGCTTATTGCTCCCCGAGTGGCCGCAAAACGAAGTTTGATCAAATTCTACTGCGCCGCATAAAACTGACCGTCCGGCCGGCCCTTTCCTGCTGGCCGGGTTATGGCCGCGATAAATGATTCATCCGCACCTACGATACCACCGTGCGATTCGATAGCCAGTTTTAGAAATACACGGGGACCCTATCACCCCCGCCTAGTCCTCTCCTCCACTGATCATCCGACATAACCCTGCAGTACACTCGCCGGCCCTCGCTTGGGCTGCATCGCCTGACTCCTTTTATTCCGCTTAGCCCTCGTTCCTATCACTTTTTTTCGATTCGGCCGTACCTACCCCTAGCCCCCTTATGCTACCCGTAAGAGTTCCGGAGGACGAGGGTCATCTCGAGCCTTTTACGAGCCACCCCTTAAGCCGATCGCACCGCCGTCATGAATTTGATAACAATCATGGCGATCTCAGATCGAGATACTGAAATGGAGCGGAATGAATCTTATTGTTAGTAGCCATTACCTTGAAACTGTCTTTTTATTCTGCTTCCCGTGGACATTTTCGTGGTTTTCGAATGTTTCCTCGTACAGCTGTATGACTGGAACACGTTCGTTCGTATTTATCGATAGCCACGTGGTAAGTTTGAAGTATTGGAAAATTTTCCACAGAATCTTTGGTTTACGTATAAAAGTAATAAAAGGACGACAGCCGGATTCCGGTGGGAGACCGTGGCAGTCGAATGGTCCGATGGTTTCGCTGCAGTATGGATATTGACCAGTGGTTGTGCTCTTTGTGACGTTGGGGGTTGCGAAATGCACGCGCGTGGTACTTCGTGGATATTGTTTTCAATAAGGCGAGGCATCAATCAGGGGTCGGGCTTGTCGCCATAGGACAATAGGGGACCGCAAGATGTCCTGAATGTGGCGACCTCTGACCATCCTGAGGGCCCAGAATGACCGGACTGACCATCTCTTTTGCATAATGACCTTCTCCTCGAAACCACCCTTATTCTACGCTCACCCTTAACCTTAGCAATCCCTTCGAAACCAGCCGGCCCATCCAATACGCAACCACGTTTCACGTTCCAATGGTCCAAGAGGCACAATGATACGTGTACACCGCTGCTACCGAGTAGATTTCCATGTACGATCGAATCTCCTTGAATTTCATAAATAAAAATAAACATTACGGAATCGCGCAATCCATAGAAACGCATCGAATTGAATCTCCCTTCGCGCCCTTCGATTTTACGATATCTATTTTTCATTTATCATTATATTTCACAACTTTCTCCTTATCCACGTTTTTTCTTAAAAGATAATTAAAAAAAAATTCTTTGAGAATCGGGCGATTTTCAAAGGGCTTCTTTTAATTGTTCATGGAACCGGGAATCCATTAAGAATTATTACTTGGCAATTGGCGCACAGGTTAATTACAGACCAACGTCGAAATTACTGACAGTCTATACATCTATATATACATATATAATTCAAATCTCCTGGTTCCCGCCAACCTTTCCTCTTGCGAAACGGGGTAGTCTTATTTAAATGTCAAAGGAATTGTTTGATTATTTACTATGCAAATGGAATTGTTTAAGGCGAGCCTAACTCGATACAAGGGCGGCTTTTCGGTTTTCGGGTTAACCCCAGGCCGTCGAAACGGGGGTTTACTTCCTTCCCGTTAATTGGATTAAGAAGTCGGATTGAGGAGCGATCCTCCTTCGGGGCAACTTTCATCTCCCACTTCCTACCCCCTGTCCTATACACCCCTTCTCACACTTTCTCACATAGCTATACAGCATTACGTAGGGTCCCACGCCCTACTGTCACTTTAATTACGCTACTGATGGCGAAGCGTGTCGCAATAACCTCGACAGACTTTACGTTGCATACAATTATTATTATTGTTATTAATATTATTACTATTATTATTATACTTGCCGACTCTGAAATTCTCTTTAGCCATAGATACCCGACTACTGACCTAGTAGGTATGCACGTATTGCGAGACAGCTATATATATATAGATATACATACTCAGGCCATGGATAAATTAGTTCAGCTCATCGTAAGACACGCTGCTCTTGCAATTTATTCGCATCGCACGCTTTGTCGCATTAATTGCTCTGTACGGTCGTTCATTAGTTCCATCGAGATAAGTATAGAGGGACACCTTGTAGAGGGTGGAAAGTATAGGGGGCTGAGGTTAGGGCCCAAGAGTGGCAGGTTTATTAAAATTATAAATTGTTGGGTCCGCTCCTGATTGCGTTGCTGAATATTCATACTTTCAAAGATTCTCACCGACCGAAAATTTCGTTAATTATTTTTTTTTTTAAATCGGTATACAAAAATTTTCCAGCTATTCCCTTGCGCTGCTTTAAGGATTTTTTAAAGCTAGAAATACAGTCAAAGTGGAAATTTTGAAGTACGGTAGTCCAGGCTCGAAGCGTCGCCCCGTTTTAAGCACTTTTCACTGAAAGGCACTGTAGCGATGAGAGAGATAGAGCGAGAGAGACACGTGGGGCGAGAAGTATAGTAACTGAAGTGGAATTAGAAGCAGAAGGAAGGAAGGAGAGAAAGAGCACTCGCTCCAATCTGCCGCCTGGAATTTGCATACATAAGCTATTAAGCAGCTCTTTTCATTTCCGCCCGTTTATGACAGTTTAGTTAGAATAATGTTTTACACGATTGCCCTGAGAACAATTCGACCCCTCACCCTCTCGTTAGCCACTCTCTCTCTCTCTCACTCGCCTTTAGGTACAACCTTACAGCGAGACTCCCACCCTTGCCGCTTTCCTGATTAATGCTTTGACTATTTTATCTCTAGCATTTCATTCTCGGACCGACTAGCCTTACCGTGTTAATATTCTGGTTATTGTGCCAGTCGACTGAAATCTTCTTATTCGTTGAGATTAAATCGTCTAGACTTCCGGAACTTGAGAATTTCACTAAACTTCCTGCACGGGATATTACCAAGGGAATATCGTACTGTAGTATTGATAGTATAATAATAATAATTTTACGTACCGATATAGAGCATAGGGGTCGAGGGGCAAAGGGGGACGAGACAGAAGTACCGTTCGTTCGATGGATTTTCGTTGAGAAAGTAAGAGGGAAAAAATGTGAATAAGGCAAAAAAATAGAGAAACCTTGTAAAAAGCAGAGAGAGAGAGCAACTGTCGCTTATATCGTTAACAGTCGCTCGCGTTTAGCATTCATGTAAATCAGCGAGGCGCGAGGAGTCAAGGGGAAAAAATGGACGGGGACTGAATACGCCGAAAACGTGGCTTTACGATCGAACGAGCTACAATCGGAAAATCACAGAGGGAGTAAAGTAATATCGTATATGAGCGACGTTTAACGATAGAACGAGAAACGTGAGGGAAATTTTTAATTGCCGGTAAACGATGACTGCTCGCTTGTAAACTTTCGTTTATTTATGCCTGTAAAATTGCAGCGGCGCACGCATTGCTCGGCGGTCTTATCGTACGAGGAATGCAGGAGATGCAAGAAATAAAAGAGAGGCAGAAAATGAAAGAATTATGAGAAATACATGCAGATCCCGGCAGCGGCCGACTTCTTATATAATATTCACAGGTCGCTCTCAATATTTCAGTGGCGCCGCCATACTATTGCCTTATTTATGGGCCATTGCTTATGAATAACCGCCCTTACCCGTAACGTACGTCCCTGGGCCTACCCCTGCCCCAATCCCTAAGTGGGATTTATGCTACAGAGGGCAGTGCGTCTTTGCTTTACGGAAATGACTATACAGACCCACAGATAGAAACTGGCCCAAAGTACGAGTCGGAAGCACGTGATTTTCCAGCCTGTACGAATAAGCTAATATAATATTTTAATATTACACTGTATTTCGAATATACTCGCACCCGTTCAGAAATGGGTTTTAAGTATCATTCATTATCCAAATAAAGAATCTTCCTTCTCTATAAGAATTGCCTCCCCCCCATTAAGATGGCCAACATTAAAATTCCTTTCTTTCTGTTATCCTTTTTTTTTTTTTTTTTAATTTCACAGCGAAAGCATCCGCCGCGAATTGGTGTGCCTGATTAATTAATACCGGTCTCATCGTCGTATATCAAGATCGGTAATTAAACACGTAATTATAGAAACGTAAGGCGTGGCTCATGGGGGCCCAACCAGTAGGGGCATTCACTGAATGGGACCGCACGAGAGAGCGAGAAAGACAGAAAGACATAAATACGAGTTGGCAAAGAATTAAAGAACATCTCCCTCTCACCTTCGTGCAAAAGTATCACCTCCCGGTGAACCGTTCCCCAGCCATCCCTGTTCAGGGTGGTGGGTGCAACATTTTTAATTACTGCGAAATGGCCGGAAATTTGTTATCTTCGCAGGCCGAGGGCGAAGTACCACCCTATTTTCTTTTTGGTCCCCTTTATTTTTTTTTCCACTACAACATTCCCTATGTTCTCTTCTTCTCCCATCTGCCATCGTCCCCCGACGCCCCATCTCCTTCCTTAGGGACGCTTTCTTTATGAACTCCGCAATTGCGGCGCCCTGCTAATTAAACGTGGCTTCGAGCCGTGGCAACAGGCGTCGCGGCGCTGTCCTCGAATTTTAATGCTAACGAATTCGCCTAATTAAACGAATGCCACGCGAGTGAACGATTACCGTGCGGAAACGTGTTCTCTAATTTTTTTTACCCCACTTGTCGTTACGAAAAAATAAAAATTCAAAAAACTTTGACAATTGAAAAATTAATCCAACAGCTTGTAACTGGCAATTATACGTACGATTGCGCCAAAGGGACGGAGTCGTGTGGGCTTTCGATAATCTTGACATTCCCATTGGTTCGTTAGACGGCAACGTAGGGTATCGCCAAGCAGGCGAACTGCGAAGCGGACAAGCAGCATATGAAAGGGAACGCACGCAGTGTCGTTATTCCGCATAAAAATTAGGTTATTTCAACTGACGCAAACGAGCACACGTGTAAATACGTAAATGCCTATCTAACCGGATTACAAACGATACGAGCGACAAAGTTGCGCTCGACCACCGGCTGCGTTTATGTCATATATATATATATATATATATATTTTTTTGAAAATAAAAACTGTCATACATGCAGAAAATTATGCTAAAATGTCTAAATTGCACAGGCAGCCGAGAAGATTGCAGAAATTTGTGTATCTGCAAATACTCGAGATTGACGATAAAAACATGGAAAATAGCAAAAGACGGGGGATGCGGAAAATGCACCGGGTGCATTGCCCTTTGTTTTTTAATTTCATCTTCACCTGACAGTTTTTTTTTTTTTTTCTATTTTTTTTGCTTCTTTCTTTCTTTTCGCTTCTCATTATGTTATACCTTTCTCAAAGTCTTTTACCGTTGCCATGGATGTAGCAGTACGTAGCTGCCTACCTGGCATGCTACTTCATCGGGTTTCTTATGTACCTCTTCAAACTATTCGCTCTGCGTCTCTCTTTTGCACGTTGAATTATTTCCATAAATTTCCATTTCCATACCGCATCATGGCCGCCGACATCGCGGTTCCTATTAGCGAATAATGGACAACGTATTTATACGTATTTTACGCCTTTCTACCTGAACCTTCTCCATCTTCGCTCTATGCATACACGAAACACGTGCATGAAAAACATTGACTTTCGCGCAATATAAATATCTTGTTTTCATCTGCAATTTCTCCGTATAACGCAAGTGCAAATTATTTTTCAAAAATCCTCCTTTTTTTTACGCGGCAACTGCTATGGACACTAACTCGAATAAAATGTTAGTTTTAGTCTTTACAGTTTACTAACGAGGTAACCTAACGTACTATGATCGTTCGCGTGACCTGGATCGATAGATCAAGGGTTAAAGGTCAACATGACTAAAGTCATCCAGCATCAAAGTATTCTCGCATCTAATATCAATGTCTGCCTCTCTGTAATTTTGAGCTTCGCTCCAATTCCGAGCGAACGTTAATTTCCATGTGTACGAGCCAATGCGATTTTTCTGTATCGTTAAAGACCATGCAGGGGGCGGCGAGTGGATGAAATTCTTATTGCGAAGCAAAGGGAGCAAAACTGGGAGAGTCTCGTTCTCTGCATATTGGCAGGAATTAATCGGCTGTGAGAAGGAACCCGGCAATTCCAGGGAGTCGCGCGAATATTTGACTAGGTATATTAATACTTAGTACGGGGCGGTAGAGGGATTGGCACGAGTGAGATTGATACGGGGGTGCAAACAAGCTCGGCAATAAACTCTTCCAAATGGATTGGACGTTTTCGAAACTGATTGCTCTCGTACGACGTTATATCCATAGGGTAAAATTGACTGGCTACATCGACATCTTATTTCATTTTGGTAATCCGTGCTCAAACTAAAAAAGAGATACAGAGCTATTGGAAATTATAAAAATCTTCCAGCACGAGATTTCCCTAGGTTCGGAGATTTAAAAAAAAAATCACAATCAAATCGTCCTGGGAGCAACTCCCAATTAAAGCGACTTAATGTATGCATCGAGTTTCTGTCTTGTGGCAAGAGGGAAAGGACGACTAGCATCGACGTAGGAGCCAGAACGGGGGGGACCTTGTATCTTCCAAGGGATGATATAAGGTCTAAGGGATGATTTAACCACGACGTGTCAAGCGTAGCCACCGTGTACTCGAAGCTAAGAAACTTCGTGTCAATTCTCAGAGCAATCTACCGATGCAGATTAGCTGATCCACCCTCTTTAGCTTAAGCCAAGTTTCCATGTCAAGACTGTTCCATTGACGGTGCGCGAGCCAATTAACAGGGTGGCGAGACGGACCTTGATTACGGGATAAAAATAGAGGGAGAAACGGACAAAGGAAATTGGACGGCAAACCGGCGAGGGTCAGAGGTCACGTTTACGTGATCGAACAATTTAAGCATTGATCGTGCCATTTTTTTCGGTTACGTTTTTCGATTCATTTTTCCGTGGAATGATAACGAAAAATGACCTTTAATCAGGGCACGGTGCTTTAGAGAGATACGAAACGATAAGAAGGTGCCGGAACGTATGTAGGCATCGCCATAAACGACAGGCAAATATGTATGTATGAAAATGAGCCAAAGGGGTCAAAGGTCAATATCTGTCGGCCTCACCGGAACCTACGATCCCGATCATTGGGGCCGCCCTTAAGGAACCGATCCGTTCCAGGGTGTTCCTGACTGTAGGGGCCTCTCGTAATAGTGATTGCATTGACTTTCCTGACTACGGATCGCCTTTATTCGATAGTCGTTAGAAAGCCCTTCTTATCTGGGACGGAAAGAGTGAGGTCAAAGAGAGTCAAAGGTGGTTGTAGGGAGTGAGAGTTGAAGGGTCGATGTAGAACGGAGGCGTTCTATTAAATCGTCTCATCTCCCTCTACGAAACATTCCTTTTTACGTGGGTATACAACGATTCTGATATTTCGAAAATTTTTTTTCAAAATTTTTCTGCATAGTGATTTTATGAATAATAGAGAAAAAAGAGAAATATGGATGAGAATTTATGTACCATACGAATGTAGGTATATCCAGATAGATCGAGCTTTTCTTAAACTAGTCCAGAATTGATGCCGGTAAATTTACAAAGGTAAAACCTCTCAGAGTTTCTCTGGCGTATAAGAGCCACTCGTACGATTTATTTCCGGGCCATTTCTACTTCCCGCGTAAAAATCCGGAATTTACATGAAAAAGAAAAAAGATTTTTTTCCGCCACGCAAAGTAAATTCTTTCGTATAGCTTATCCCGTCCTGGCTATTTTCTTAACTATTGAACGTATTCTATAAGAAAGAAAAAAGTGAACCGAAATAAATCGCGTCCCATTTATAAAAAACTTATCGAAAAACATAATAATTCAGTAGAGTTAGCCAAAAGTTTATCGGATTTGGTAAAAAAAAATTAGTCGAATAATTTTTTTCTAGGATTCGCTGCATCCTGCAGTATTCATGCACGCTTATGCACTGTTAAGTATAATCAGCAGAGTAGCCGGGAAACATAGTGGAGAAAGGAAAAGAAAGGGAGAAGAAAAAAGATAGAGAAAAAATGAGGGGAATGCAGTAGCAGTAAAAGCCAGAAAGCTGGAAGCTGCCAGTCAATTTGGCAGGGAACACGATGTCGGGGGTTGTCCCGGGAAGGGCCAGGATCTATTACAGGGGGGTTTGAGTCGGTGGTGTTTTATTGGCGGTGGTAAGGGTGCCGGTCCGAACCCCACGGCCCAGGACGGCACACTTAGAGCAACAATAACTGACTAATCCGACATCCCCACGGATGGCGCGTCTAAGCGTGGGCTAGCGATGAAAAATGTAAAAATCCGGGAAAAAAGGCCGCCTTTCCCTGACAGTTCAATACATTTTAAATGCGTTCCGGCATATTTGCGGTGGCCGATCGTGCCCGCACAGGACTTCAACGCACGAGGAAACGCAGGCGCCCTCCTAGTAGGGGTTGCCTGCTCGTATTATAAAGGGGATGCCCGTTATTTATCGCCAGATTTATGGAATAAATGAATAGTTGTGAATCTGCCCCGTATACGATTCTACATTAATATCATCAATATTTTGAGTGACACCTGCAACTTTCTGGTCTTGTATCGACAAATCGCGTTATGATTTATTTTACGTATTTACGCCTATCGCCATTACAGAAAAGCTATAGCTTCAGTAAAAACAACGAGGAAAAATTAAAGTTAATTACGATAGGATTCGTAATCGTAAATATCTAATAGCAATATAGAGACGGAAGCATCTTTTCCAAGTCGTACCACAAAGATCCCGCCGCGTTACGTGGGACGTTACGATAGTCGCAATTTCTGACACCTGTCCGAAATTAAAAAAAAAAAAAAAAAAAAAATGAAGAAATAAAACAAGAAAAATATATAGTGGAAGATGAACGAAGATGACGTGAAAAAAAAATGAAAGTCGCTAGAAAATAAAAGCGCTCGAATCCTCCTGCTAAAAGAACATGCACCCCATTGAAGCAGCGAGGGTGGCGAGTTGATCCCAATAAGAGGCCATAGAGGGTTTATCGGATCCGGGATTTGCGGTGCTACGCTCCCGCTCATCGCCACTTCTTTTTTACACCACCTCTTTGGTATAGTTCATATCGGCAACGTTTCGACTAACCCCCCCCCAAACAGATTCGGCGTTGAACAGCCCTTAAAAAAATCGAACAAGAAAGAGAAAAACAGCGATTATAATCGATACTGTAAAATAAACCAGCCGAAGAAGAAGGGTTGTCTTCCGAAGGCTTCCCGGCGCAAGCCCACGGGAAAGAAAAACCAAACTCGTAATCCGCCCCTGGGCCCCTACGTAAGAAGAAGAAACTTCCTTCCTGAAACGATCTTCCCGGCGTAGACCCGGCGCCCTCTGTGACTTAAGGGTGCGGAGGGGCTAAGAGGACTCACGGCAAATGGCACGAGGACGAGGTCGAGGAAGTCTACGAGTCTGATAATAGCCGGGGGGGGTGCAAGTTACTGCAAGGAGTCGGGTAGGGCGGTAAGAAGGAGGTTAGGTAGAAGCGAGGGTGGCCGAGAATCAGCAAAGGGGGATGGAGAATCGAAGATCAAATTCTCATGGAATCGGGTGCGTGGGATAGAATGCAGGGAGATAGGTACGAGCGGAATTCCTTTATGGGGTTCGAGGCTATGGGATTCTTTCGCGATTTAAAATGCGCCTTAAGGAAGGGCCTCTTACCGAACTGATGGAATTGTCCCCAAAGGATTGTTGTATCGCGACGGGTACTCTTAATAAGGAGGTCCTGAAATTCCAAGGAATTTCAAGACTTCATACGCGCACGCGCACTCGCACTCGATATAAACACTTGTGGCAAGGACTTGCAGAAAAGTGTGAAAGACTTCATTCTCAAGTCTCACTCGCCCGTCGGACCATCGAGTCTTCCGTCTCTCGAGGTTCTTCGGGTTCTTGAACTCAGTCTGCGAGTAGTCTGAAAGACGGTCTCTCTCCTTTTCTCTCTCTCTCCTCCATCCCTGTTACTTACACTGTAGGCATATACATATGTAAGACCCGGCGAACGGGCCTCAGTCCCCGCGAGTAGAACTCATTTGGAAAACAAAAGCATTCGTTCGGGCGCATTATAATACAACGACAGGACTCACCCGCGCGACGTTCCTTAGAAAACTGGAGACGTGTTAGAGACGCGTAGCCGTTGCAGCGTGTGCATACTGGGAATTGTGGTGCACACCGTAACTCACGTGCACGCGAGTGGCCCTGTAGCACTGCACTTACTGCACTTACCGCTTTACCATAATCGCATTTTAAGACGACGATTAATATTTATAGGACGATAGCCCGTCATTCGGAAATGGCCTTGTTATTAAAATACGCGCTTTCTTTACCTTTTGCCTCCTTTCTTCTTCACGTAATTCTCTTCCTTTCTTCTTACTTTGCTCTCTCTCTCTCTCTTTCTCTGTCTCTTACTTTACCTTGCTCTCCTTTTTTCTCTCTCACTTAATAATCTTCATGCATTATGGAGATTTCGAAGCGAGCAAACAACGTGCAATTATTAGCAGTTCGTTCATCGTACTTTGCTGTATTCGACGTTCTCATATGGTGTATAATATTGAGTTTCATATTTTTTTTTTTTTTTTTTTTTTTCCTCCTGGCCAGTACGCCGTAAGGGAGGAGCTCGCGAAACGCTTTATTCGCCAGAAAAGTTACGAGATGATTGTTGGCGGTTATGGATAGCTGGAGCTTTATGGATAAAAGGAACCTTGGTCTCGTGGAGAAAATTAGGATAATTAGGATAGTGGGGCGACGATTATATTTGTCGATAGCGCGCGAGCAGCGGATAAATTTACATTTTTAATAGAATTATTATGGGGCCTTACGTTTATCGACATCTCGTATACAGCATAGTCCACCAGCCCGCTCACAGAGCCACCCTCTCAAATCATAATCCACCCCCAATTACTCCTTCGGACTGTTATTTTTGGCGATACGGCAAATCATAGAGTAGTAGCCTGCAGGCCCACCAATGGGCCATTGAAAAAAGTTAATTGCCCCGGGGGGGCAATAATTACTATGGACTTCTACTCTTTCCCCGCCTCCACACTACCTACTTCTGGGCCCTATATCTTCACGGACCCATAAGGAACAAATTCACGTGTCTACCGATTCCCTTCCGAGTCTCATATCCAATTCGAATTTGGCGTTTGTCTTGTTCGATCGTCCGTGAGCTTGACTCGCTGACTAATCAACTTCGTTTGAATTCTAATTAAAAGGATGCGATTGGTGCAATCAGCGTTCAGCCTCTCGTTCGGCTTTATGAGAATTTACGTTTTTTTACCTTTTTTTTCCACGTCTTCGTTAATTATCGCCGCCATTCTTGTTCAAGACCGTTTTTTTAACGGCTTCCTCATTATTTTGATTTAAGACTTTTTCGTTATTTCAAAAATATTTGAAAACGGAGAAAAAACGAAATTTTGGTCTCATGAAGAAAATCGCTCGACTATGCTATCGACTGACGACCGTACATGCAGGTCAAAAATAATCATCGCGCAGTCGTATATAGAATAAAAAAAATATACATACATATATCAACGTAGGTCCCATATGTAAGGTGAAGAAAATGCAAAAAAAAACATAGTAACGAAAGAAAGTAGAAAAGTACAATAAAGGAAGGTAAAACGAGCTCCGTTACCTTTCGAAAGCGTAGTGTCGCTCCTCATATCTGCAACACACAAAGAGAGCCTTGCGTAAGCGACAAGAGTCCTGGGATTGGGCTTGATGACGTCACGGGGTCAGTGGATCATCAAGATCCTCGAATCGTGTCACTTACTGTAGTTGTATTTTGCCGTTCCCTCTATGGATAAGATGATCAGGAGTAAGTTTTTCAATTTTGACAATCCACCTATCCGTGAATTAACCGATATCTGCCTGTGATAGGACATATATATATACACCTATATCTATAATGAATTTTAAAATTTGATTACCTAATGTAAATCCGGTAGATGCCTGCCATAAAATACTCTTCGCTATAGAAATCTTCAGGCATAGTGGTTACGGTAGAGAAAAGGGGGGCCCAACGGAGAAAGGAGGTGGGTATCATCTACCTACATGTATGGTTATAGTTATGGCATTATACGGATATAATGATCGCCGGTAGAGGTAGGGCTAATTCCTTTGGGCCCCATATTACGCTCGCCGAATCAACTTTTCCAAAGCCTTAATAAGCAATCTTACGAGGTAATTGCACGTGCGGATTAGATAACGCCGGGACTTGAGATATGCGCACGACTCGAGCCCATAGGTAAAGATTGAAAAAAAAAAAAAAACAGCAAGAATGGAAGTTGAATAATCTGTAAGTACCAGAGTTGAATTATATATTTATTAAGTTATAATAACTTTGCAAACCCAGCCGTGGATTTGGAGTCTGTTGGGTATCGTTCTATCGTACGTGCACGCTCCGTGCGCGAAAGCACAAAGTATCTCTCTGCCAGTCTTGGGCCCATTGAAACTCAGGCAGTTTTTCCAAAGGCGTTCAGTGGCCCCCGGCTACGGAATGCCGGTCGTACCCGATAAAAACCGAATCAAATATCTACCGATCGTCGGGCCCCGCACGACTAATGAAAATGCCCCTTTGCGCCGGGCATCGCTGGGTTTTGCGTTACGGAACTTTTCTGACCGCGGTATCTCGATCATGCCGACGCGCAAAAAGGGCCTCAAGTCCACCTTTAACATTATCTCGAGAGACGTCGGCCCGTGGGCCCTTTTTCGAACCACTACCCCCCCCCCCCCCCCCCCCCCACGCCGTTCATCACGTGGAATTCGACAGGCTCGAGTATTTCGGGCAAGAAGATAAAACTTACGCTTTCAGAAATATTCACGAACAATAATGGCCGTTCAGACGTTTTCGACAATGCCCATAGCCACGTAGATATCGATTCCAATTTTTCCGTTTCGCTCCGTTTTTTAAAAAAAAAAAAAAAAAAAAACAATTTTCGACTATCCGCAAACAACTTACGTACATTCCCCAAAACTGGTCAGCTCAAAGGATGCTACCGAGCATCGTCGACCCACTTGATTCTTATGAAAAAGCCAATTCCGGCTGGTGCATTTAAACTGCTGATACGCGTATAGCGCCGTGCAGTACCTGCGCCTAATTCACGATATAAAGTTAAGGTCATCAAAAAAGCGCTATGAAAGGTTAAAATCTCGAAGCATTGTGTGAACGTGATCCAGTTGTGGTGGTACCACGTGACCGGAAGTCCAACTAGACGTAAAAGTCGTAAGCACGGCGGCACAGTGACCGGTTCGAGGCTGTTTCGGTCCGCTTGACTTTCCATCAGGAACGCAAGTTTGGTAGCTGCTGCCGCAAGAGGAAGAGGAAAGAGAGACTCACGTCCTTAGCAGCACGTGACCCAGCTGGGAATCCTCGGGAATCCCACGTATCCCTGACGTCACATCGTCCACGGTACCGGTAGCCATTAGGATTCCACGGGGGTTCACGAAGTCGGATAAATTTGAGGTTAGACAGAAACCAGCAACACGAACCTAAGCGCACCCCCGTACAGGAGCGTTTCCGAGAGACCTCCAGAAAGTATAGAGAGTCGACAAACAATTTGGGACTAGTTCCATCTCCCGCCGAACGACAGAGGATCAAACTAGTTTCCTAAAAGAAACCGCCACGATTCCGCCATTAAATCACGCGGAATGATAATTCACGTTTGAACGCTGGCGCGCGCACGACCGGCTGCTTTTAAACGTACGACGTGATAATTCACTACGGTAGATATTGTATCTGAATATCCATTTAATCCTTTCTTTATATTAAGCCCGGTACGTACCACAAGCACTGCTTGAGATTTGTGGTGAGCCGAAGGCGCCCCGTGGCTATACTTATGGCCACTGGAAGATATGCTACTCCTCGAAATCCGCCATTGGACATTGCCCTGCGAGTAAAACCGAACTTTTCTATCCACCGGGTGTCCTTACCTGTTACCTTGAAAATTAACCTTCTAACCGACCATAAACCTATAACCCACATAGAGGCACTCCAGAGAACATTCAGAATATATAAGAAACGCGAGTGTCCCAAGCACAGAATAATAGGAACAATGAAAGTTAAGTGTGAAGATACCGAAGGTGCTAAACTTACCAAAGCCCTTAAATACGTTAAGGTATAACTAGCTGAAGGTGTAACGACCGCGGTACCTTACAATTCTAAGGTATGTATCATCGTCCCGGTACTAACAAGGGATTGGTTATGGTAGGCATAGAAGCCACAGGATGGAAATCTCATGACAATGGAGTCTCGTCCATTAAAGTCTCTCCAGTTAGTATACATGAGCTCTCTCTCTCTCTCTCCACATATATACTACATATATACATATGCACTACAGAGTGTATCGCCAGTCCCTTATTCTCGGTCCGTTCCCTCGGTTCATGGATTTTACCGATTGTCACCGAGTCCGTCTCCGCAAGTGGAAAAATTTCCATTGGTCATTGTTTCGCTTTTTACACGAAAAACTTTTATTTATCGTAACGGACCAGTTGAATATTCAGTGGAATCCCGCGGGACAATTGGGTGGACGCGCGCACGTATCCCGGAGTGTATTTAGGAGACCCTGAGAGAAGTGCCGACGCCAACAGAAAGGATACGCTATTGCTCTCAGGAGTGAATACGGACTCAGAATGCAGTTCCTGACTGCAGTTCCCGGGCTGTCGACGCTGCACAATGCGCCAGCGGCGGAATGCATTAATATTAATAGTGGTGAGAGGGTGCCCAGAGGGCCCCGAGCATGGAGTAATAGTACAGCGGGGCCCAGAGGTGTTGTCGTCCGTCACTGGCTACCGGCTTGAGTCATTGGACCCGGGTCAATTGGTTCTTCATTTTTTTACCTTCGGGTAAATGTATTTATACGGGAACCGTGTTACCGTTCATTTTTTAATTACCACTGATGCCGGGATTCGAATTTTCTTTTCTTTTTTCAGAGAGTCAGAGTCGAGGGTATTGTTAGTGCGGCTATACGGGAGCAGGTGGGTTTCACTTGGTTAATGAGTCTATTACCTGAAACAAGTCTATAACGCCCGCACCCGGGCTAGTCTGCTTCTTTAAAATCCTCCCCGCTTAGACCTTCTCCGCGTCCTATGACCACCTACAGTAAGACGAGCCGCGTACTGCAGTGCGTTTACGGTTACGCTTACGTAGCGACTCGTTAACTAGATCACGCGCGACTCGTTAACGAGTCACTACCGTGCGTGGGCCTCGCGGCCCAAGGACCGTGACGATGTTCACCAGGTCGCCGATCTTTCCGCTTTCGGCGAAGGAACGAGGGACTCAGCAAGTGCGAAAGTTACGCCTACGTTAATACACAGCACGGGATAAGACTGTGAAGTACGAAATTCTGGAGATTATGGATATGGCGGGATAATATTTTTTAAATTCTTATCGTCGGTCTAACGGGGCGCGATAAATGATCGATAGTGATTTTCTTGAATTTTATCTTTTTTTTTTTTTTTTTTATTAAAGGAAGCGAGTAGGTCATCCGCTGACACGACGATAGCAGTCGGTTTAGATTGGACGGTACGAGGTGGCTAACGAGACTAGATGAAGGAATGAATGAGCGAATGAGTCCCGTTCCGTTGAGCTCCCTACTCTCCCCGACCGTACGAATTCAAGTGAACTGACCTGTAAATCCTTTTGTCACGAGACCATTTCCCAATAGCACTTACCAGTGCCGGAGGACACTGCCGGGCCCAAAAGCGAGGGGGGCATCGATTACCTATTCGCGCATCCCTCCGCGACTTGAAATTTAAATTCCTTTACTTCTGGAGGCACGGCGAAGATAATGGTTTAATTCGTATGAAATTAGCATACCTTAACGAGCGGACCCAGCAATGGCCGGCAATGCTTTTTTGTCAAGGCCAAGACATGGTAGAGGGTAACGCGGTATGAGGGTAAAGAGAGAGAAAAAAAAAGTGATATCGGAGAACAAGGTAAAGGAAGAGAGAAAAGGGTAGCAGCGAAGATAACCCAAACAAAAATTCGTTAAAATAAGTCCCAATCTGGTAGCAAGAGCCAAAGTGGGAAACGAGGCCCATTACGCGTCCCCGTGTCGATCCTCGCTCTCTCTCTCCTTCGCTCTTGGGCGCTCATTCCGCATCTGGAAATTTCTCGCTTCTAAATACTCGATAATTAAGACATCGGTCCGGGGCCCCGATGTGTATTGTCGCTTTATATTATGCCGTCACGCCACTCGGCCATATCTTATTTGTAATTCGTATCGGCGCACGAGTTCTCTCCACTTTCTTATTCTCATCTGGCCAAAAAGACTCGCGCGACGAGTCGGCTGCGTGTTGTGCTGCGAGAGGCCCGTTAATATGGGCCGGCGTCGGGATCCCAAAAGAAAAGGGTCCGAGTTCAGTGGGATTGAAAAAGGACAGAGTCAAGAGTAGGGAAAGAAGAAGAAACATAATAAAAAAAAAAAATAAGTATTGAAAAACGGAGAAATAGACAAATTAGATTAACCTGAAAAATTCACGGGGCCTTGCGCGCGTGTATACCCGTACTTCCTATGGTTAATGCAAAAAGGTAGAGAGGAAATATTGCGTGTATAAAAACACGGTGCCTATACAAACACGTATAAAGAGTGTCAGGGGCCCCGAGGCTCTGCTTGGCTGACCTCGTCCGGTAATAAGAATAAATGTGATTCTATTAAGGGTTCAATTGTTACGACGACGCTAGGTGGTCTTCCCTCTCTTACTCCTTGCAGTATTTTTTTTACGATATTTATCTACCCATCGCCTTCCTTACCCCCCCAACAATGATCTCTATCTAGTCAATCCAATGGAATCAGAATAGGTTAATCTTTTTGTTTTACCTCTTGTTCCCCGAACCAAAAATGTTTTCATAGTTTTAGTACTATCAAACTGCCGAATTATCGAATTATTTTACCTAAAAAATTCTTTTATTAAATATTTTATAATTTAAATTGCCATAACTTGGTCCCTAGTACTAGAGTATCTCTAATGTATCGCAATCTTGAAATTGGGGGCCTTTTCGGTTCGTATCAAACTTCTTGTTCTTTCATTCGCTATATTTACTCACCGTGCGTTGACGGATGTAGAATTCCCGACGTCCTCCATGGACGGCTTCCTAGAACGAAACCACGAATGTAATTCGTTATTGCTCGACTGCAGTTGCATCAGTGCGGACGCGTGGGCGTTGTACGAGGAGTAAATATTCGGGCTTTGCCACATTCTCCCGTAAGCCTGCACGTCCATAGTACAGTTTCCTCTCTATACAATCAATAGTGCACGGTCAAGAAAATGTCCTTGGTACTCTTCGAAAGAGGTTTTTTTGGAAAAGAAAAAGAAAAAAAAAAAAATCAATTGCATCCGTTGCCCAAAATAACGTGACACCAATGAGTCTGTTCACTATTTATTTTTTGATACCCGAAAACGAAATTGTCAAAGAAAAATATGAAAACCATGTCAAATGTCAGAGGGACGAATACGCGTGACCTCTTATTCACGAGACGTGCACGCGGCACGGAGGCGCGTGGATAAGTGTCAAAGGGATTCGGTGCGCCGCGTGCTGCCCCTCGTGTTTGGGCTAAATTTTCCACCCCCGTGGCGTAACATCATCCCCACTATGTTCTCAGGCTATTGCGCGCGTCCCTACTATTCGCTCGTGCGGGGAAGAACTGAGAGAGAGAGAGAGAGAGAGAGAGAAGAGAAATGGATCGTGAGTAAGAGCGAAGGGATGTCTAAGAACTACAAGACAGCGAAACTACCCTCTACGATTTGGCGCGACGCCGGAATAAACCGCGATCCGGGAATGCTTTATCTTCATTTCCGACGTCTCGAAGCCCCGCGACGCCAATAAACCCCGGTATCTCCTGTACTATCGCAGTTTCCGTACACACCTACCCTACCTACCGGAGCATCCCACATCCCTCTACGAAACATCTTAAAAAGGGATACCTGCGCCTTACTGCCTTCTCTCTGGTCGAACGAACGATCCTCGTACATTTTTTCTACACGGAGAGAATTTTTCGTTAATTTTCTCCTATGAAATTCACGAAAAAACTATACCGTAGTAACCAGTAACCGTGGGACATCTTTACCATTTCATTTCCCATTGCTTACGACATACGATATTTTAAATAGCTACAAATAAATTTTACAGCGCACACGGGAAAAAATTGATACTTGCAAATTTTACTGCACTTCACAATGTACAATCGCAGTTTCCGTGCACACCTACCCTACCTACCGGAGCATCCCAGATCCCTCTACGAAACATCTTAAAAAGGGATACCTGCGCCTTACTGCCTTCTCTCTGGTCCAACGAACGATCCTCGTACATTTTTTCTACACGGAGAGAATTTTTCGTTAATTTTCTCCTATGAAATTCACGATAAACTATACCGTAGTAACCAGTAACCGTGGGACATCTTTACCATTTCATTTCCCATTGCTTACGACATACGATATTTTAAATAGCTACAAATAAATTTTACAGCGCACACGGGAAAAAATTGATACGTGCAAATTTTACTGCGTTTCACAACGTCAATGTTTTTTTGGTTGATTTGAAAGGTACGAAAAGTACAGTGCACTGCACGGTAAAATTTGAATGCAGCACACGAGATAATTTATTAGATGACTTTTTAAATTCAACAAGGTAAAAGCTATACTCTTGCACTACATATTTTCAAATTTCAAAAATTTTACCCTACACCTCAGTAAAAGCTCGTCCTTACTTTTCAGGATATTTTCGTCAATTATTTTTAAATATATGGGCAATACGTTATGAAATGCCATGACGTCCCGTGGTCACCGTGAGTTTCACGATAATTTTTAATGAAAAATTCTCTCCGTGTAGAGGGGTACCCTTTCGGTACTTGCAAATATTTTCAATTAATAAAAAAGAATGGGTCTTACGCACAGCCACAATACAATTTTACAAAATAAGTTTAACTAAAATTTGCCAGTCTCGAAAAATCATTGAGCTGATTCGATAAACCAATTTGAAGCCAGGAAAAAGTTGAAAATAGTGTAAAAAAAATATTTAGCTGTTCTTATAACGATACGTACAATATTTTCCAGCGGTGCGTATAATCTCCTCTTTTTCTCGACCGCCTGTGTTCCATAGTACAGTAAGCATGAAAAAGGTCGTGGCTTTTGTGTCGAAAGAAAAAGTGAACCACAGCCCCAGTTACACAAGATTTTGTAACGCCTTAACTGGGAACTCGACTGGCAGGTATGTACCTCTGGGCCGGTGCATTAACCACCATTTCTACTGATACTTGGTACCAGTATTACTACTTCTACTACTACCGACATAGCTACCGTACCCCTACGTGCGGATGATGATGATCATGAGTGCTAGTACTACCCACTAGCATAACTGTTACTGTACCATTGCCACTATTACTACCAGTTGCCATACTACCATCATCTAAGATACTGACTATACCTTTTGAGCGAGGGAGCGAGTTCTTACGCGATGCCGAGAGTACAGTCATTGCCGCTCGTTTGCGGCTGATCTCTCTTAAACTCTTTCTCCTTCCCTCTTTCTCTCTTTCTCTGCGACTCACTCTCTTAACTAACTAAATTCCCCATACTCGGAATCTTCCTAGCACTTCTTTATATACGCCGATCAAGGAATTCGAATCTTTGTCTTTGTCTTTCCTCTTTTCTGTCTCTCACTCGGTTTCCCTCTCCCCTCCTACCCACTACACCCCTCTCTCTCGCTCTCTCGTACATTCCCTTATTTTCCTTCTCTCGGAACCCCTACATTATTTCTATTCTTCAATTCCATCAGAAGTCGAACAAAAGCGGAACGTTTGAAACAGGACTGAACTAAATCTAAAAGTGTGCAGCAAGTATATATATATATATAATGTGTACCATACGCGTACTACATAGAATTCAGCTAATTCATCGAAATTACAGTGACGTTCCGTGAAATCGAGAGGAAGAAAATTCTTATTGAATTTAATCAAGAGCAGTAACATCGGGTATAAAAGTTTATCTTGAGATTCAGGTGAAACAGGACGGAATTAATTAATGGTCCAAGTAGATTCTATGGACGAGTAATAATAACAATAATTACGAACAAAAATACAAAGCGACGGGTAAATAAACATAGGCAACAGCGAACGAGTGACGTTGTCCGAAAGGGGTTTAGGGATCAATACTTCGATACTTAAAATAAGTACATACGGTACAGTAAAGCATCAGTGTCCCGAACGCGGCTGAGTTGCCTCAATCTCAGTGGGCAAAGATCGCCGCCATGTTTCGGTCTCTGCTTCATATGGGAGGATACTTGGAAATAAAGAATTTCTCTCGAAGGGACTCGCTGCGATAAGACACTTGGATTGATAGCTGATTCGTACTAATTACCAGTTTATGAGGTCGTGTTATCCCGATGTGTATCAGGATAGGGACAGGGTGCCATAGAAGGGGGGGATAGCCAGTTGACCAAGGTCAGTTTTTTCCCTTGCATCTTGGTGTCATTGAACCTTTTTTTAAAAGTTGATTCCACCATTTTATCTTATTCAACCTCCTTCCACCTGACTTTTATCCAAATCTTCGACTCCTTCCTTATATCCTTCCTACCTGTAGTACCTTCGTCCTTCTTCTCTCTATTCCCTTTCGATCGAACTTACCGTACTTATAAATTGCCCCGACGATCTTCAAGAACAATGCAACTTCGGTCCTACTCGGACCCCTCGTTCGACTTCTTGTCGGTTCTCAAACAGTGGCGTAGCACTCGCCGTTTCTTTCACGACGTATAGACCAAGAATACAGATCGAGAAGGTCTGTGGTTTACGATAATCAAGCGCCAATTCGGCACGAGTGGTAAATTTCAATAATTAAAACACACGCGAGGGACGTGTGATTCTTAGATAAAATTTAATAGATATGTTTCTGATAATCGTCGTGCGCAATGGGGTTGTTCCTATTTACGTGTTTCTGGATTTCTGCGGGACAATCTTGTTCAATTTGAGGATTATCCTCAATGGAGTCGCCATGGTTGGCTAACCTGTAGGGAATGTCCTATACCAAATTAAATGCTACCACGTCGCGGGATCGTAGCGGCCGCAGGGACCCGTCCTCATTCCACTACCATTTTCGGAAAACAGCATTTTACTGGTCGCCGTGGCTCAAAAAGCGGGCAGTTAATCGCGCACAATACGCGACTCATGCGCGGGCGCGCGGGCAAAAAATTATTTGTCAATTAAAATATACGGAGCGACATTATCGCCGCAGGAAGAAGCCAATCGCCGTGGATTTTTATAACATTGAGCTCGTTCGATATGTACCGGGAAAAAAAGCACTTTGCAGAGAAAAATGTAAGGCTCCGATGAGGACGTGCAGAGGAGGGGGGAGGGGGGGGGGTAACACCGTCGGACACTTAAAAATCATACCAACGACTAAAATGTCAGAGTCCTTGGCACGTGGATCGAAAGACGTTCGATATATGTAAATAAAGAAAAAGTTATAAAAATTTTCCAAAATCCAGGTTTACGGACCTCGTAAGAGACATTCGGCAGTAATGAGAAAATAAATGGTCTCGAAAGTACCCCTGCGATACTGTACTAGTAGCGCTGTGGGTATCGGGAATTCACGGCGGGGCGGCGGTTTGGCACATTTTTTGGATCGCGGGAATGCCGACGCGAGCTATTAGACGTTCTCTGGACATCTTTTTACGTGACTCCGATGCGGCGCGTTGCGATCACGTCAAAAAGAGGCTCGACGAACGAGATCGGCATTAACGAGGGTTCGAACTTGACTATGAAAGATTGAAAGAAATCTACAAACCGCAATGTGCACTGTGTTCCTAATTGCTTCGCACTTGACAAATCATTTCCAGATGAGTCGAGTACAGTATGCGCAGGGGACCGTACTGCCGTATTGATTGTCAAAATAATCATTTTCATTCTATGACCTACCGTAGTGATTTCTCCCATCCTTGACTCTGCCTGTATATATGTATATATTCCATTGTCGATTTAATACGGATGCGTTTTGACGGCGTCTTGCCGGAAGGAAAAGGGCATTCTCTATGTGGGCGTCCAGTCGGTAGTAAAACCTGGCTCGTGGTCGCCCGAGGGTTTCATTCAACCGGTGGCCGACTCGCCCACTCGCTCATTCATTCATACTCGCTGCACGCGATTTGAATCGATAAGCGAACCACGGAAGCTTGAGCTACCACTCCGATGGTATGGTATCCCCCACCTGTAGACCTCTTTCTCGATGCAGGTTCGAGCAGGTACTGGGCCGTCGGCAGGCGAGCGTCCCAGTCGGATCGGGCATGTTCGGGGACCGTTGCGCAGTGGTGGGGAACGCCCGAAGTCCAACGAAGGGAGACGGACAGGAGCAGAGGCGCTCATTACGTGCTGCGTATGCGCCAGGAATGTGCCGGCACGGCTCTGCTCTTTCACGATACAATAAATATAGCCTACGGGGTCTTCGGCTCTCGGTGAGAAGGAGAGGCGAAGAGAGGAGAGAGAGAGAGAGAGAAGGACAGTTCGACGCGGGTTCTGTCAATCTTTGAGTGGGAGAGACAAAAACGAACAGATTAAGTAGACAGAGCCCGAGTGCCTACGGATTGAACCGACCAACGGCCGACAACAATGCCCCTAGTAACGACATCCAGTTAAATCTGATCCTTGCAAAAAATACTCGCTACCGTCGGCACGCTCCCTTCGTCAGGCCTTATACCTGGTGCAGACTCTGAGGGATCCTCTCAATTTATTATCCGCTATCCCTACTATTGTAAAAGTGAATTTATCGTATCGGCTGATAAGCCACGCACGAAGGGACATATTTAAAGGGTGAATAGTTTTTGACAATGGCTGTACGTCAATGATCCAAAAATGATTTTGGGCGATGGATCGATTGTCGGTGGGTAGGTAACGGGAGATAATTAGAGAGTTTAGGTAAGTTTTTGAATTTATTTACTTTTTTTTTTCCTTCTCGAATATAAATTGGTCTTTTAGCCCCTGTGAGATTTCGATCGCGATCGAGGAACGGGAGCTCTTTCTACAGCCACTGTTAGGATCGTCGCAACCTACAGATCCTGTGCTATTCACTGTATCTGTATCAAACTTCAAAGGGTCCATTGAGCACGGTGGCTGTGCAAGGCATGGGAGCCCATGTTAAATCAGCTGATCAATCAAGCCGTGCGCACCGTTTAATCGATACTTTAATAATTATTAACCCGCACCCGATCAGGCCCCGAAGGCTCGTACGCCTCTGCCCGAATCGTTCACGGTTCTCATGGAGCGATTTTTGCGTTATTAATCTGCCCTGGATCCTAACGATCCGACCAGTCTCCTGAAATAATTGCGTGCTCCTATAATAGGCCCCTTTATCTTTTTATCTACGTCACGAAGGCATTTCGCTAAGATTTGGAAAAATATCGAAAATCAGTTTTTTCTCGTATTCAAACTATATCATCCTGTCGATAGTGCATTGTCATGCAATACATATGCAGAATTTAATTACTACGGTTGTAATATATATATATATATATATATAAATCCCTGCAGGAGAATTCATAACGCGTGTCCGAATCCCGAGAAAATCTATTAAAGGCGTATACAAAAAAGACGTAATGCACAGAGCGCGCGCGAGAGAGAGAGAGAGAGAGCTACGCGTGCGCGCGCATGCGTACTCACAGGGGTGTTGGGCCCGATAACGTCACGCGCGTTATTAATTACCGAGGTTCGGCTGTTCGCAATTAGTGTCCGATCGGTTATGGTTAATTGCAGCAACGCGACTCCCATGGACTCACATCGCTGCCACCATTAATTATCCCTTTCCCCCGCTCATTCGTTTTCGATTTTTCGTCCCACCGTGCTCCTTCGTTTTCATCTTCCCGCCACTTTTTTGAATCCCCTATCCCCCGTTCAAACCAATAACTCTTCTTTTAATTGTTTTCAATTCCGCGCTATAATCCGAAAATATGCAAGAACTCATAAAGCCCATGATTACACTGACGCAGATGCACGCGTACGTAACGTCTTTAGTTATATATGGGGTTTTTTTTTTTTTTTTTTTTTTTTTTTTTTAAATTTCGCCTCCTAAGAAAGCCTCTGCGCACCATCAATCAAAATCTGACGCAAATAATTATTATCGTTCATGTAAAGAGGTTGGTACCCTATCTACCTGCCTACCTACCTACCTATCTCGCTACCTACCCCTACCCTTGCTCAGACTGATTACACCTAACCTCGAAAACCACATTGCTGCATAAGTACCGTTTCCTCCACTCGTTCCAGGGCCCATCGCGATCCTGACCCGCGGCCAACGATTAATTTCGCCGTGGAAACGATCAATTATCCGTTTATCTTAGCGCGCACTCTTAACGCTCTTAAAGTGAAGGTGCGCGCGCCTCTTATTCGCACATCTTAAATTCACTCTCTTCCGATTCTTTAACTGAGTCTTGGATCGGTACGACATTTTCGGAGAGACATTTAACATATACTGCGAGCACTGTCATTCTCTCAGCGGATCGCGAGTACTGGGCCACCAGAAGGTTTAGAGAAATTTCGTTTCGTTGATTATTAATGGTGTTTTGCTTTGGAACGTAGTCGTTCGTTTACCGTGATAGATGGCGACACTGTTTTTCGGCTCACCAAAGGAGTTATGTATTTTGTATAGCTTTACGCTTTGATAAGTGTCTTGCCGATGTTACGTCCACTGATTAATTATTTAAATATTCTACTGTGCAACTTTTAACTCACGTTTACAATTTTTTTTATTTTATATATGGGAAAAAATAATTCGTTGGCTTACCTATCCGTCCAGCAGAGAGCATCTTCCCGATACCTGTGAAAAAAAAAAAAATTGAAATTACCATGTTTTGTATATAACATAATATACTGCGTGTTACGGAGGTAATTATTAATTAACTCTGTGTCAATAATTCCTGATGCTTCGATAGTCACTGAATACGTCAGAACTTTTCCTCGGTATACGAATGAGTCACGATGACACTTACGCGCAGGTGCATTACACGTATTGCATATAACTCAATTTCCAAGAAAAACATTCCATTATACATTTTTGAGTATTAGAATGCATTTCCATATATGCTTATGGTCCAATATAACGATAGTATGTAAATTGCATATATCTTCTTTTGTAAAAAAAAAAAAAAAAATTATCTCAAGTTCGCATACATATTCCAGAAATTGTAAAAATTATTTTAATAGCCTACCCATAACAATCCGATGCTAATAAAAGCTCGTGCTCCAATTTGCGACTGAGGAGAAAAAAAAAATCTTTTTTTTTTCACAGAAATTCCTCGACTCGCATGATTCCACCGAAAGAGAAGGGAGACTCTTAGATGGGCGCGAAGTTTGAGGTCGACTAATTCGCCAGGGCGCGAGTCCCCACGAACGAAGTGCGTTGCCCTCAGCCCAAAGCCCGTGTCGCAGCTTACAGGGAAAAGCTTTTATATGAAAGCTCAGCTATGAATAAGATCGCCGTCGTAAATTGTGTGTGCGCCATGGCGCACGTTCCTAATCTCCGGGAGAGAGCGTTAGCGATTTCCTGAGAATTTCGGTCGTAGAATATCATAGCTGGGTGAAGCGAGAGATCCAGAGGAATAAGAAAGGCCATCTACGGCAATGAGGTACAGCTAGGAAAATATGATCAAACGCTTCTGGGCTATTAGTTAGGTTAAGTCAGGTCAGCCCACCCTGTAAGCGTAAGTATACGCCGATTAGTTGGACACGTAGCTGATATCAGAAACGAATAAAATAAAGTTTCTTAAAGGAACGTAAAAGTTGGCGATACGAATTCTGAGTTGCCTTTGGATGAACGTGTATAATATTTCATGCGATTCCGTCGCACATGCCTACTCGCGTGTACATGCCTACTTGCGATTGCGAGAAAAAAAAGGAGCTGCGGCCAGTAGGTATGCACCGAAACGGCACTAAAAAAATGGTAGAAAAAGGTAAACGAGGATTTATGCTCGCCATGTGTTATCTGGGTCCCTAAGTACTAAATCCGCCGATGTAAAGATTTAAAAAATCTTGTAGACGCGTTGCATTCCAGCAAGAGTTTGTTCTTCCCTTTACGCTGCTCAGCCAGGTGCGTATTATCTTGCGAACCGTCCCCGACACCTACCTCCCCTCTCCCGTCCGCCCCATTTACTCGTATGTATATCTACGGACATCATTGGAATCCTATTAGACACAGGTGGTATCCAATAAATAGACGAACAATGAAATTTCACGGGAATCTAAGAAGATGCATTTTCCTTACAAACGGACACAATGGACAGAATGGATTCGTATTCCAAGCATCTTAGAATTGATCTCCTTTCCAAGAGGCGGAGAATCATTTCAGGTCATCCGGATGCTCATACGTAAACGGGATGATGGGTTCAATCTGCAATTAAAATTCTAGTATTTGTTGGGAGGTATATAAATCTCACTAGAAAAGGGTATACGAAAGCCATACAAAATTTCTATAGCCCCGTATGCACCCGACCATGTGACAAGCATGAAATAATAAGGATAATAATAAAAAATATAATTTACATATTCCTAAGATAAAATGTATTATAGTATTGCATTGCTACCATAGGGAGTTTTTTTATTTAGTATTCTAGACCTTGTTAAACATTGCATATGGATTTCACTGATACGTCGAGTGCAGCGCGTGCATTTCAATATGTAATATTTATAAGGTTTCGCCATTAGAAATAAACGAATATCGCACATTTACCAAAAGACATAATGCATTATGTGAATTCATTAAGGAATTCGCAAGTATCCACCCCAGATTTTAATCAGTCCCAATAGTTCATAACTCGAGGGATGCCACGAGGGGTGTTTAGAAGTTGGCCGGGTGAATCAGCCAGAAAACCGGGTGCCGAAGGTTCCCGAGGACGAGGTTCCTGGATGCTGTCAACGGGACATGATTTAAAGCCAAATATTACGACAGAGGGCGCATTCCGGTCTGCCCCGCTCGTCCTTCTTCTTCCACTTCCTATCGACAGTAGTGAAAGGAGGGTGGCTGGGATACCGGCACGATATCAGAGGGTTGAACACCAGGACACGTGGAGATATGTCTGGTCAGGGTTTATTACCGGTTTCGCCCAAGGAACATTGATTTAATGCGCGAGTAATTGGTCGACCGGACGTCTCTATGAGTACCGCACCTACGTATCCAGCATCCCCACTTCCTACCGTCCACAACAGCGAGACACCCTCTCGGCTAACCACCCAGCAGCGAACCAACCCCAACCGTGCAAACCACGAGTCACGTTATTGCCCGCTTTATTGCCACGTTACGAAGTCTTGCACGCCTTATCCGTTCCCCCTTGTTCCCTTATTATAACGCATTTCGAAATTCTTCAAATAACCAGCCTCCCGATAGAGAATGAAGATATTTAAAAAATGGCGGCAACTTTTTTTTTTCAAACCCAAAAATTCAGTCCCTCCGCATTACGCACGTTGATATGATAAATATGATTTTTTAATGAAAAAAAAAAAAAAAATTCACACGAAATTTTCAAATTTCGAAACGCTTCCATTTTCAAAATTCCAATCGTCGCTTGCGAAAAGTCCTTTATGCAAAATTTCGACGTCTAAGAACGTCTTGCAAAATGTGTATTGCGGCTCGCGTTGACATTTTGCAAATTGTCATAGGTGTTTCGAGGGGATGTCAGGATGCCTAAGGAGGGCAGAGTGGGTAGGTGGGGCATGGACCACGTTCTCGATGACACATATGGCGCGGATCACGTCCTCCCCCGTCGGTATAAAGTTAAACTTCTGGAACGCCGGCTGTGCGAAATGTCTATCCCGGGAGTGTCGGCGTTGGGCCGATCTGGCCCGTGCCGAAAGCCTAACTGGAACGGGAACAAGAGGAACTGAAACGGTAGGGACGTGGTCTTACGGTATAAGAACTAAAGTCACATACGGATACATACGGTAGCGGGGATCGAAGTGGAGACCAAAGGAGGATTCGAATCCCCGTGCTTCTCGGTGTAGTAACGACTGAGTCATGTGCCGAGTTTTCGAAGGTTGATGCAAAGGGAATTCAAAAAGAGGTTCCTGCCATCTGCGACAGACGAGGATACGAACGAGAAGCCGTTAAGTCACGCGCCGGCGCACTTTGCTCTACTCTTTGAACTCTGAACTTCAGTAGGCGATCTCAGCAGGGAGATTTCATTTCTTTGGTGCGATTCCTTGGAATTGTTTTTTTTTTTATCCTACGTTCCAGAAAGAATCTGCATTTTTTTTGCTACTGGACGGTATGCTCTATAGTTACCCACTGTATCCGGCAGTTTATTTCATAATTAAAGTTCGTCGAAACAAAGTTGCTTGAAGCTTCTGGACCTATGAAGAACTTTGACTATTTACTGAAACAACACGATCGCATCCCCGAGTCTTTTGGACAAAAACAAGATACAAGCTATTGGGTCGCGGGCACA
The DNA here is from genome assembly GCA_963971525.1 of Cephus spinipes. Classification (NCBI taxonomy): domain Eukaryota; kingdom Metazoa; phylum Arthropoda; class Insecta; order Hymenoptera; family Cephidae; genus Cephus; species Cephus spinipes. The sequence continues at coordinate 15,981,671 of OZ020578.1, forward strand.
ACCGACGTGGATACACGCTGCACGAGATGGACCTCGTACTCATACTTGGATACGTTTACTTCGGGCTATTTCTCTTTCGTGTATCCTTTTTTATTATTATTTTTTATTCTTATTTCTCCTCTCTTCGACAACCACGACAAAAAGCGTGACAAGCTTGCCTCTTGATTGTTTCAATTAAACAATAGGCGACCGTCGTTCAGGGCCGGCTTCTTTTCTTGGTAATTACCAGTACCTGATTCTCTCGTTTCTTCTTTCTCTTATTCTCCCGTCGCTCCCTCTATCCCTCTCTCTCGCTCTCATGCATTCTCGCACTCTCCACCCCGGAACCCACTGACTACCTTGACACAATGGAGCCGACGACATCGCTGTAATTCGTATCGACGACTTTCACAACTAGGAGGAGGGAGATACTGGAGAGAAAAAAATTATAAAAAAAAAAAAAAAAAAAAAAAAATGAAGTCTCTCTATAGTGGACGTAATTCGTCTGTCTCGTTGGACGTCAGGGACTTCTGTTTAAAAATAAGAAAAAAAAAAAGAAACTGATGAGAGCAAAAAGAATATACGATTGCGAACGAACGATCCATTGGAAATCTGGCACGTGCTACCGTACACTATACTGGATTAAACGAATTTCCAAGAAAAATGGTCCTTACGACATATGTGTGTGTAGTTATTCATTTTTGTGGAAATACCATAATATCTGATCTACTAACTTTTTTCACTCCGCTTCTACGTTTCCGTTACTTTATCTGTTTGGCACTGAAAAAGTTATTACCTGTACGTAGCTAGACGCGTAGGACCCAATTCCTCGGGTTAGCGTAAAATGCCAGTCTACCGTGACACATATAATGGACACGAGATTATTAGGTAAAAAGTGTAGTTTCACTCTTGTTATTCCTGCCTAAGTCATACCACGCTGTACCGTAATACAACTATACGCATAAATCCAGCGCACGGTACAGTTTGTACTATAGTAATTCCTACGTCTACTGTACGAAATATCAGAAAACGAAAATAATTTTGAGAAAATTTTTTCAAAAAAATTTTTTCAAAAACAAAAAACAGAAAGAAGTCGCTGTCAAATAATTTAATTGACAGGCATAATATACGGTAAACGATGGTATATCCTCCACATATATCTTATATATGTAAACATGCAGGTCCTATGACGTTTTCAAATGCGACGCGTTACCTCGATCGACGTCGGCGTCGGCGTCGTGTGGTTTCACGGCCGGACGTCACTATTCATTTAGATAACACGACGTCGAGAGATGAGCGGCGCGGCGTGTGTACCGTGTGTAATAACGTCAAGCATTTCTTTCCCGGCCGTGTCTCCTCAATTAGCCTCAATGTGCCGGATAATGTGGGACCACCCTAATGCCGACTCGACTATTCAAACAGTTACTTATTCTTTCGCTGTCATTCCCAATCTATCTGTTTCTACGCCACGTGGTAAGTTTCATATAAAAGAAAAATCCTTAGACGCAGGTATACAGTTCCAAAGAATAATAATCCCGTCGGCTATCGTCCTTCGTAAAATAAATAAAATAAAAAAAAAAAAAAACACGACAAATACTTGGCTCTAATCAAAACCAAACTCTCTTAACAAACTATAAAAAAATTTTTGCTTTATATCCTGTAGAAATTTCAAACAGTCATATCTGCTAACGTCCAACACATCGCGCAGTGGCGCGTATCGAAAAGCGCAGCGGTACTAAATAAAATACGCCGCCGTAAGTGGAAACTATTACGAGTGACGGGTTGGAATTTAATATTAAAGTTTGTAATATATGGCCGCGAGACGCACGAATCGATCAGGAGTTAACAAGTCGGGCTTTACGGCTTGACGCGACGTCGACGACTGCGACATTTCTTATGCCGTGCATTCCCGGCCCTTTTTCATTATTTATTTTCATTAAACCTATTGCGCGTCATTCTTTCTACCTTAATAACGACACAGATACGGACGACCGTAAGAGAGCGGCAGAGAGAGAGAGACAAAGAACGAATGGCAAGTCGATAACAATAATAATAAACGATCTCAAGAATAACCGTACGTCCTATATGCCCATGCAACGAAATGGAATATCTGGTGCGCGCTGCGCTGAAGCTGGCAGGAGAAATCCTTAAAAAAAGTGATTACAATATATCGTGTGCTTATACAGCTGTATATAGTATATACGAAATGAATGTGCACGTAGGTATGCGCGGGTACCTTGAAAGCGATTAGGCCCCGTTGATGGGTTGCAGTCTTGGAGGGAAGGCTTGAGAAGAAGGATAGGGGGTGCTGGGGGAGTGGGCGGGAGGGGGGGGGGGTGGAAGGGACTGCACAGGCCGCGTGCATCGGTAGGCATAAATAACGAGCCAAGGAGTCGCGCCCGGTTATCGGCGAGGTGTCGCACATTTTAAATAAAAGCTGGAACTTTGAGCGTAACAAAAAAGTAGTTTGGAAAAACACGAGATTTCAATTAAAGAGACAAGCCTAGTAATGAGGCAGGCCGGATTTATTGGCTCGGGATGCGACGGAGGCGCCCGAGCGTCTGCGTCGGTGTCTCTCTCGACACTTACCCGCACGGCTTCAGTCCTCCGCGTAGGTACATGCAGTCCCGCCTTTATGTAAAAGTGTGCTGCGTGCCCTGGGCTCGTACGGGTATCTGTATTTTTTGGGCCTTACCGGACCCGATATTCCTAATGACTCTGTATAGGTTTCACGCATACGGATATGGACTTTTTATTAACTTCTGAACCATCGGACGCCTCCATATTAAACCCTTAACGGGTTGCCAGACGCTTGTTACTTATTCAAATAAACGATATATCACGTAAACATATGGAAAATTTGACTAAATTCAAAAAAGTCCGGAGGTTCGGAGATTAAAGACCACGCTCGAAAGATTGGGCATCTTTTACATACGGGATAAGGAATTTCTTATTGTTTTCCGATCTTCTTCATTTATTTTCCGATCTACATTTTATTATTTACTCGACGCCTGGATATCACTCTTTTATTTTCTTTCTCATTTTTTTTTTTTAAGGTTTTCAATCGGTATCTGTCCTTACGGTCTATTTTTTTTTTTTTTTGGTTCGTATATCAATCATCACGCTTATTCGTATTCTTAGAATAATTTCTCCTCGTATAGTTATGCACGTATACCGATACAAAGAGTAAGTACCGAATCAATTCGAAAAAGTAACTATTTACTTCGATTTATTAAGCAAAATTTATATCGGGTCTCTAAACTGGTTAATCGTTCCCTCGTTCTTCGATCCCGTTGGCCACTTTTGTACCTTCCTCCATTCCGAACCCTTCGAAGGTCAGAAAACGGACGGTAGACGGCAGTCGGGTTAGCTCAGGTCGTTGCCTAGGTCTCTAAACTAGTCCCCGAACTGCCCAGCTACCGGAATCCCAAGTCGAAGCACGAGAATCATTATTATCACGCGATCGAGCGATCCGCTTCCGTTTACATTAGCAAACCTTTCTCAAGGGTCTTCGTGCCCTTTTTAATACCCTCTTACACCTTTTTTCCCGCTTAGCCTAGACCCTTAGGCTCGGCAGATTCCGTCTGGATAATCGAGGATTGACAATAGCAAAAAAGTAATGCAGAAAAGTCAACTCACGCAAAGTAAAAAAAAATCGATCGCTTCTCCTTGCAGTCAAAGAAAGACGGCAGCACGTTGCACCCACGAGGAAAACGGCCTCGATACTTTCGTTCGATTAATGAGCTGATTATCATCTTGTCTAGCCATGAATATATTTTTATGAGCTAGTAACGGCCCCCTGACATGGCAAACTTCTCATCGCCGTTTAGAACGTTATTTGTCTTTTTCTGTCGCATCTTTACAACAGCGCTTATACGGAAGGACCAACGGTAAGAAAATGACCTAACCTAACTTATCCCTGGTCTCCCCGACCCTGTTTTTATGCCTCGTAATATGTACTCAAGCCGGGCACAGCTTCTCTTCTTACTCTCCTTAACCTGGCCTTTCACGTTAAGGCTTAAACACACGATAGCGAAGTAATCGTCTTTCCGAAGCAGCCCGGTAAAAACACTTCGATACGAATCGCCTTGCTTAACGCCGATTGGCTTCGGGCTAGGACTTGCTCGTCCCTCGTTATATCATGTAATTTTTATCGAATCTCAAATACGATCTCGGCACCGACGCTCAAATTATGCGTCTCTTGCCTAAAGGGTTCTCCCTTCTCTCTCTCTCTTCAATAAATTTTTTTTTCAAAAACAACCCGTATCAAATACGTGAATACTACAGAGTACGCCTCGTCGATGACGTCACAGGATTAAATTTACAAAATTTTTCTAAACTGGATTTCATATTGTCCATTAAAAAAAAACCTTTTCAATAATTTTTTTTTTTTCCCACGACGATATAATTTTTATAAAAATCTACTGGTTACAGGTTACGTGCGGTTGGCTGCATTCGTTACGACAGAAGTCAAGATACGCCGGATAACTGTCGTTGTGTCGTCTTTGTCATTTTTTCCCTTTCTTTTTACTTTTCTTTGTCTTACCTTTCTTCCCGACTCGAGACGGGTTCCCTGAAGGGTTGATAATTCGTCGATTAAATTGGAAACGGCCGAGCTAATTGTGCAGGCCGTGTATTATTCATGGGAACGCGCTGCCTTAGTGGTAGCGACTACCTACTCGCGAGCGAGTCGATCGGCTCGAGTGAGTAAAGTAAGTAAAGGGAGTAAACGAAGTAAAGCGAATAAAGGGAGTCGAAGTCGAGTTGCGTGGGGGGAATTAAGGACAGCTATGGATCGCTGCAAGGTATACTGATACATTACAGCCATATAGATTGTTTCACTGCAACTTCGTCCAGTCTAAGAAGAAAAACAAACCTGCTATCTCTCGTATTCGCAGAAACGACCAAAAAAGTGCAGTACTCTCGCTGAATGGATATCGATAGTTAAATAATACATTTGAGTAAAGTTACAAAATTGACTGTCCCTACTAACCTGACCTATAGGAACGAAAAAATTAATTAAATCACTAAACTCGTAATATCAATAATATATCCTTGAGAATGCTATACGATAACATAAAATTTCCCACGTTCAAGGATCCTTCTAAAGAAGTCTCTCAGACCAGAATTTCTGTAGACTTTGTAAATCAGGGAAGTAAAGTAAAGGAAAAAAAAAAAAAATCATGGACGTCTTCTTTGTAGGTAGCATAATATCGGTATCTAGGAGCGGTTCAGGTAGAGAAATAAAAGTATAAATAGTACTGGATAGTATAAAGAGAATAAAAGGAGCTGGAGAGAGAGGGGGAGAGAGTAAGAGCGAGAGTGAGAAAGAGAGAGAGAGAGACGAAGGCACCTGTGACAGATGCGTAGCGCTTAGACTAATCGCCGACTCGGAAGTGTTAACAGGTCGGCATTGTCATTCAAAGGGGCCTTTCCTCTTCTTGAATTAACATAAGCTATCGACCGGAGTCTCGTTGAAAACGCGCGATTAGCATAAGCCAGTCCGCGGGGCCGGGCTATGCTAATTCCGATGCAGCGCGTCCGTCCACATCGGACACCAACGAGGACGCTATGATAATAAATGCCAACGGTACCTATCTGCTCAATGAATTTCATCCGATTGATAATGATTTTTTAACTGGCTATGCCGTATGCATTACAGCCGAGTAATTGTACGAGTAAGAGTAGCAAACCACGTGGCATATATATATATGATCGAATCCACGTAGCAAATAAAATACGGGTGACTGAAATCTGATGGAATCGTTCATATATATATATATATGTATATACACACACATATCTGGTCTCAATAATTTTCTGTACAACGTTCAGTAAAGCTGCTATGGAAGTAATCTAACCTTAACTACTGGAGCCATTAATGTAATAATTATAGGATGCGTTACCGCGCTGAATTTCTTACTGACAATTCCAGTTGCGCAGTAGTCGCATAACCTAACCCCGCATAACCTATAAGAAATTGGTATTGCGTCGAATGCAGGATTCGAGAACTCGATAGAGTTCCTTTCTTCCACATGTACTCGACTGGTTTCTTACGTCGGCGGGAGGGGATATGATCAACACTGTAATTACGAGAATCTTCGCGGGAGGGACTTGATGGATTAGGAAAGCTTGGACTCAGTAACGTATCAAAAATGGGGCCCCTTTTAGAGGGGCCTCTATTGAGAAGGGATGCTGTACGTACAGAGACTGTGCGCAGAGGTCACTCGTACGGTTCAAGTAATCTATCACGGCGGTCGACCATAATTATTACGTCGATGCGTTCATTCTTTCTAATAATAATATCACTAATCTTTGATGCTGCGTGGGCGAAGATTACCTTTCTTGAAATTAATCTTTATTTAAAAGATATTAATAATAACAATAATGGTGTATGATAAGATTCATTGCGTATCTTTCTGCACCATTACGAAATAATTAGCTGCGTTTAACCTAAATCATTAAAATATTTAATCGTATTTCAAAATTTTCTAATAAACTTTTTTGAAGGACAAAATTTTATTTTCATTTTCTGTAGATTATCACTGAACAAAGATTTTTTTGTATTTTCCTTGAAACAGTCGTAAGATGCTGGCGACGATGAGTTATGGTCGGATTTTCCGGAAAAAAAAAAAAAAAAAAAAAAAAAAAAAGAGGAACATAAAAAATAAAACAAGCATCCCGCTAGGTGTCGCGCCATAAAAGAATACAATTATTATAACTCGTTAGCATCCGAAGCGTTCCATAATTATCGTCCCGTTTAATGGCGTCGGCCCGAGCAAGGCAACCCACGACATAATGAGTAAAATCATCAGCGGCTCGCTTGACATAACGGCTTACGCCTGTTTGCTCGGTAGGGCCCATTTCCGAAGAGGCCCCATAGGTCCTTCCTTCGGGAATTTTCAAGATTCCTATACAGAATCTAAGACCCTGTGTACAAGTACCTGCAGTTTGATCTTTTCGATTAAGAAAAAAAGAAGCAACAGCTAATTCAAACGAGTGACGTTTATCGCTACCTGTACAACGTTCTTACGTAATTTGAATTTCCCGCCACGGCATTCTTTACAATACCACAACCTTTCTCAATGCTAAACTAGCACTTCAACGCACACAATGGGTCACGCATATGCGATTGTGTCGTACAGTATACCTTTATATCCCCTAGATATTCGCTTTGATTGCAGCATAGGTGCACCTACACGTATACCTAGGAAAATGCACAGGCCTCAGATGCAAACGTCTCGCACCGAAAGTTTAACGAGTATCGCCCACGCGGTCACTTGACCTCCCTTCGTATATCGCAGTTAACCTTATCAACTCTTCAGGCTTATGGGACTCGGCCCACGCCTCGTACCATCCTTCTCCCGTTCCTTCTGTGTATTCCATCCATACGTGCCTCGAGTTCCTCGTGCGAGTGCACACATGCCATATACGCACGTGTGTACTCCCTCCGATCCTAATTCACGTATGTACAACGTGCGCATATATATATATATATATGCTCAGAAATCCTAATGACAAATTCACGTACATTGCAAGTATAATGCACACCCGCGCCGGCAATAGGGCATCTAGTATTTAATACCTCGATGCACTCCAAGGATGCACCAAGCAAAGTCTACCGATTACCAGTAAGACATTCGGCATACCCGTACCCGTACGCATAGCGAAGTCGAAGGCTATGGGATAATACGTAATGACAAAAAAAGCCAAAATTCAACCGAGAGCCATAGCTGTCTCCGTGTTTTCGCATTCGGTGAATTATAAGGTGCAGCACACGTGGCACTTGCGAATTTCCAGGGCCGTACCCTCCCGTTCGAGCGTCGCGCCGCCCGCCGTCTCGTTATATTATCTTCGCTAGCTGAGTAATGCGTTTTTATATTTATCGGAGTTTCGCGCGCTTTGATTCATGGCGCCCGTGCACGAGGAGATTACACTCTCAAAGGGAGAAATCCAATTTCTCTCTTTCCTTTCTCGCGCCTCGAGCGCACTTTCCTTCTCCCTCTGCCGATCTCTCTCATCTCCTTTATCCTTTTTCTTATTCACAGCCCCTCTCTCTCCCAGTTCCTCTTCCATGCTAATAATCCTTACACCCTTAAAGCAGTACGCATGGCCAGGTACGTGTCACGAGAGACACCCCTTTTTTTCGACCCCCCCCCCCTCTTCTCCTACGTTAAAGGGACAAATTCCTGTTTTTATTTTCATCCCTCTCCGTTACGCCCAATTTCTACAGGCTCCTCCATACGTGCTGTCGCGTAGAAGGCATAGGCCTTTCCACCCCCTAAATTTCAAGATATTAACGAGCTCCTTCTGTCTTTTATTTTTTTTCTCTCTCCTTCTCTCCACCTTCCCTCCCATCCTCGGAGACACTTTGAAATATGCATTATGCGGGGATTATGTTTATGCATGCCGCCCAGGCCACTTCGTGTATTTTTCTTTGATACATTTCTCCGAGCATCTTCGCGGTGCAGCGAAGATCCGGTGAGATTTGAATAAAAGTATCTCAACGCCAGCGAACCCTGTGGAGTGCGTGTGTGCTGGAGGGGTGCGGCTGGTTCGCCACTTTTTACGAGTCTGCACCCTCATTAAATATGTATAGCTTCTCGCCCTACCTACTCCTATACAACTACTTTTGCGTACCTAGTATTCTTATTGGAATATCTGTTCGGTGCTGGACCCCCTTAAGGTACCTTATCCACCCTAAACCACTGATAACGTCATCTCCTCGATGATTACGTACCGAGCATATGCTTCTTGGATTACGTGCATTTACATACAGCGACTATCGCAAGGGAACTTTCTGTATTGTCTCGTACGTCAAAGAAAAATCTGTCGTCGACCACCTTCAAATATTTAGTTCCACGGTCGATCTTACGCGCACTGGGAAATCCGCGCTTAAGCATAGAAATGGGAAAAATAACGTGATAGTCGATTGATACAATCCGTTAGATAGTACGAAGTCCAAGCAGTAACCACGTTCGGTTAAAAGGTGAAATTTTCTATGCGCAAGAATGTAATCGCATCGAACGTCAGTGGTCGACTGACGAGGTACACGCTCCAATCACTGCATAAAACGACAGCAGCGCCACTCGGCACTGGTTGGCGCACGTCCGTATTTCCGTGGTCGCTTATTAAGACGAAACGGCGTCAGGTTTAATTTCTTGGTGGGACAAATGGCTGGCAAGTTATCAAGCGGGAGCGACGACCCTCGCGCCATTTAAAAAATGTAAATTTGTTAATGCAAGCGTTGGGGGTTGAGGTGGCTTCTTGCCATCCAGGCGGCAGCCGGCTAGTCCGCTTACCAGTGGGTGGCTGGCTGACTACGGGAAGGGTGGCCTAGTGAGTCGGTGTGCGAAAATTTGTCGGCTGGCCCTTCTTCGGGTGGCGAACGGGAGACTTGTAAAAAAAAAAAAAAAAAAGAGAGAGAAAAAGGGTGCGGAGAAAAGTATAGAAAGGGCGCGAAGGGCCCGGCACCCCATTACCTGAGGCTATTATCCAATACAAAAAATCAAATAAAATATGCTAAGTTACGCTTCGCAGACTCTCCTCCACGTGTCGAGGGGTTCTGGAAACATTTTCTTTTTTTCTTCACCCTCCTTCTTTTTCCCCCCTCTTCTTTCTTCGTCTCTCCTCGGCTCACCCTTATTAGATGCCTACCCTCTAAGGAAAACAGCCCTTCCTATTAACTTCCAATGGCTCGAAAGAATAAGTCGATTCTCCCCGGAACTCACTCGATTTCTTTCCCCTTTACTTTTTTTTTCTCTTTTTCTTTTTCTTTCTCGCCAGCGTTCGTACGTCCCATGTAAAATGAGAATAAGCCTACTACTTCGGTGATGCAGCGTCGAGGGTACAGAGTTTCTACCGTCATCCTTTTCATTAATTCTTATTTTTTTCATCTCGCAAGATAAACACGAGCAATTAATCCGAAAAGCTACACGGAGAGGATCTGTCGTTTAAAAATATAAAAATTACGATAATTGATGGAAATTGTCGAATTTTCAATCGTAATATCTGTTTGTTTTAGAGAAATTCAGAAAAACTATCAAATTTAAAATATTTATTTTCACGGAAGCGCAGTGGTAACAAATTGTTACTTGACAATGTACCGAGTAAAACTTAAAATTATACCTTGGTCAATGTACAAACTCATCTAAAAAACTTATCATAGCTACCATATTGAATCTCACGTGGAGTACATTATTTTAATCCCTTATTGACGCCAAATGAGAAACAAGTAGTGGATTTCAATAGATCACGTTGTAGAATCATATGATTTTTTATCGCCAAGTTCCGAGATAATTTATTTCTCTGATTGTTACCTTCAGCAATTTTGCGACTAATCTTAATAGAAGAGTGAAGGCGCAACATTTCCTTATCTTCGGCAGTACGTTTGTCCGATCTTTCCAGTGATCCAACTTTTTGGATTTTCTATTTTGGCTCTACCTGAGTATATTTTGAATATGCACTATTGATTGCTACAACTTATCGTAAATCGTCGAAAGACATAAAAATTTTAGAACAAAAAAAAATAGTAAATATCCAAAAGACATCCCTATCGTTTAAATAACTTAAATACGCATTACATAATAAATTTAGTCCTTTCACGAGTAAAATAAGTTCTTTCTTCGGCAGATCGTAAGGACGATACGAAATAAAGGTCCATCTGCGAACGATACCATCGAAATGCGGCGGTTAAAAATGTTTCGAAACGTACAATACACATTGTAAAAATTTTCTTGGGCCGCCATTAAAATAGTTCTGCCTTATCGGAAAATAATGAAGGAATACCAAGTTCTTCCACGTTCCCTGTTTTTCGCAATAACTATTACCATAAATTTCACATGAAAAATCATTGAAAAATTCTCTCCGTGTGCGTCGAGACGTCGATGCAAACATTTTCTCGCGCGCAATTCGCCTTGCGACACGCTGCTCCTAACGGCGACAAAAAGATATTAGTTTTCTTTCTTGTCGTCGGAGGAGTGGGAAAACAATATAAAAAAGGCAGAATAAAGGAGTAAAAAAAAAGAAGCCTAGAGCAACGACGGAATTTCACAGGCGTGTCTCCGTGCGACCGTAGGTTCCTTAAAGAAAAACCGAAAAAAAAAAAAATTATGAAACCAATCGCTCGCATTTCCCACAAATCCCACTTATTCATTCTCTCTCGCCAATCACAGGACTTACCATCCCCATGGCCACAGGGAGAGTCCGACGCTTAAGAGAATCGTACGTGCGTACAAACCCACCCAGTTCAATCCAAATGAAACGTAAGTACAATAGATGCGTAGACACTTCCTGAAAAAGCCTGTAAGCATATGAAATATACACACACGAGGCATAAAGAAGTTACGGGATGCAGGAAAAATCCAGAAGGTTCGCGAGGAAAAGATACGGAAGTCGAAATGAAAAAGAGAAAGAAAAAATGGAAAGACCAGATAGATAATAAGGACGGGGGCAACGCCACGTGGTTGCAGAACAATGTACGGGACACACATATTCGAGGAACTAGATCCCATTAACGTGAGCAGGGGCCCCGAAATGAAGAAGAAAAGGGAAGAGAGAGAGGGGGGGGGGGGGGAGGAAAAAGAATAAAACGAGGTAAAAAAGAGAGATAGAGAGACACAGAAGAAATCCACAAATAAAGGAGCGCCGCGGCGCACGGTGCCGCGGGTTTACGTAGCGGCCGGCAAGTTTTTTTTAACGAGTTTCGTAAAATACGCACGCCGTCACGGTCCGGTTGCGTGATGGGGACCCAAAGAGGGAAGAGAACTGTGAACCACGTTGTCTTCCGAGGGAGAAACGGAGGTGAACCTCGGTGAGGATGGTAGCAGGAAGGAAGGTTGAAAGGTAGGTAAGTCGGTACCTACTACCTACGTATAGGTGGGTAGATGCTCGCAGAAGCAGAGGATCGAAAGACGAGCCTGAACAGGGGAGCCAGGAGGTTCTTCTCGATGGGGACACCGAAAGGGGCCCCTTTAAAAGAAAAGGGGCCCCTTTAAAAGAAAAGGGGCCCAGCACGCGCCGAGCAAACTTTGCTCGTATGCTCTTTTTCTGATTCCTTTTTTTTTTACACGCCATATCGTTCCTCCAAGGTTCTTGTCTATTTTTATATAGATTAGTGTATAGATAAATACTCTCTTGCAAAGTTCGAATCGTGAGAAGAATTTGTGCACTGGAAATATTGTGGTAACTGCCGAGGGATACGAAAGCAGAAAGAGAGAAAAAGTTAGAGGCAGACTAAGCAGCAAGGTATAGGACGTGAGTCCTTCCGTATTTGTTGGAGAACTGAAAGTCACCACTGAACTGAATTCTGTGTAGAAAATATAAAAAAAAAAGAAAAGAGTGAGAAACAAGGGTAAAATAAAAAACCTACGGGACAAATCCAACGCGTGAAATTGACTTGGATCTCGGTAGGATCGAGAATTTTCGAGCGGTGACGTTGCCTCTTCACGATTGGCTGATTCGATCGTTTCTTCACCCAGCATATATATATATATATACATTCACTACTCATCCACTTCGTATTTTCCCGACGAGGGTCGGTGAGCATCGGTAGAAATCGAAAAACGAAGTCAAGCGACGAACTTAAGCTAAAGTCCCGTTAAAGTTCATCACGGGACCCATAAGACCCACGCGTACCTTCAAATATTGACCCAGCTCGACTCCGACAAGACCGCACTGCCACTAAAGTCAACGTTTACATGTATAAATAAGAGGATAAATTATTTCCTTCAATTTTATCATAAATATATAAACATAAAGTAGATACAATTAGAGAAAGAGGCACTGTCTGTATTATATATATTCCGTGGAAATACGGAGGGTTGTTCCATGGCGAGTGTCGTGTCTCGTGTGGAATGCGGCCTGATACGGTTCTTTGAAATAATTAAGGTCCGTCCACACCTATCACTCAGCATTAATGCGACTTCGACGCGCTCCAACGTGACCCGGGTCGTCCATTGTGAACGCAATAGGCCAAGTACGCACGTGCGGTTGTGAACTTTACGCAGTCACCTACCAAAAGGTGAGTGGCTATAGGTAGATATGCATTGAAGAAAATGAAAGAAGAAAAAAAAAAAGGCCCCCAAGAAAAGTATATAAAACGAAAACTCAAGAAACCCACTGCTTGTACAGTAGTACCCGTAGTGCCCCTTCCCGGTAATACCGATTATAATCACCTTGTGTACGTGAAATAAAGTAAAAGGACAATATGGATTGGGCGATGATAATGGGAAAAAAAAAAAAAAAAAAAAAAAAAAAAATCGAGTAGAGGATTTAAGACGCGCAACGGTAACATTATTCCATTACCATGAATTTCACGGGGCCCCCGAAAGCCTTGAAGGTTGATACTCACTGACGACTTCTTCGAGACAAGTCCCCTCGTATACACCGGGTACCTTCGTATACGAGCGACCTGGGGCCTCATCGAAAATTTTCATCTCATAAAAAAAAGGGACTACTTATATACCTGGCTGGGGATCAATGGTCCATTATACACCGTACGGATAGTACACGTACGTGTTTGTACGTCAAAAACATAAGATAGAATAACTTTGCTAATTAATGCCGACGTTAAATCGGGACCGCTTATTAATGGATTCTCGATAGGCGTTTCAGGATTGTGTACGCTACGTGTAGAGAGAGAGAGATAATACATACGTGAACTCTAAGAATGTTTACAAGCAATATGGGCGCGCGTCGCGCGCGCGATCCCCCGATACACGTCTAATTAAGACGTCGCGATCGGCGCCATGGAAACGATCGGTAATCACGGAGCTACGTAGCTTTATCGCTGCGGCGCATTCAGGTAATACGGGCCGAGCGGAGCAAGAGAGGTACGAGCTTAAAATGACTCTCAGCCCAGGGCTTCCTGCATTATCGGTAATTCGGATGCATAATTCGCAAGTGGAATGCATTCCTGGTTAAATAGCTACGAGGGTGCACGATCGCTCAATTTTTATTGGATCTCATTGCGTCTTTCGCAAGGGAAAAATTAGGTTTGGCAAAATTCATTCTTTCCATATAAAATATTTCAACTTTTTTTTTCAGCACGTATCCATGCAACTTCAAAGTGTACACTTTGGCTATAGTTCTCCGATTCGTCACTGACAATGCGGCACTGGTCCGAAGCTTCAAGGTCACGTGCAGTAAGGTCTATAACGACTTGAGTAAAGTCTTCGAGGTATAAGACCTAAATGTAGTAAAATATCGTTGAGATCGTGACACGGTGCAAAGTGTGAAGTACGTAAGATATCGTATCGGACGGGTCAGCCATTGGGAGCCCGAAGCTAAAGGGAAGCGTAGCCGCGGGCGTAGTTGTATAATATGGGGACGCGCCGCGCGGTGGTTTCGGCAGGCTATAATCAATTCTGATTGCAGTCGAGAATCGCGGGCCGATCCGCTGGCCGATAGCCGAGAAAAAAGTCTGCGACCAACTACCGGCCCGAGCTGGCTGCGGCCGTTTGGGACCGCCAGGCCCAGACCAGGCCGAAACGCGCAGCCTGACTGGGCCAGAGCGGGACCGTCTTTACTCCTTGATTCGGAGTTGGCCCATAGTAGCCGCTAGCGGTACCACGTATACTGCAAGTGGAAGGATCCTCGGGATCGCCTATACGTTTCTGCTGTCCTGGACCAGGGGTGCCAACTTTGTCTTGGACTTCTCTGCGTCCGTCCTCGTCTTCCCGCCCGTCCCTCCTCCTCGGCGTAGTCGGGAGAAACGACCGTTCGATAAAAACGCAACCAAGTTATTTATCGGTCGCTCAGCGGCAGCCAGCTTGGCTTCTGCCTTTGCTTCTGTTGCGCTGCTTTTGCCCCAGGATGCAATCTGACCGATGCTATACGCGAACACGAGTAACGTGCTTCGAGCACTGTTATATATCTCGACCATTGGCAGTTATTAAATAATTATACAGAAGTACGAAACAGAGAATCGAAACGCGATCTGTGGCGGGAAATTTAAAAATTTTAAACTTTCATTTAGCAAGACACCGCCTTCCGGTAATCGAAACCTTGCATCTCTGCGTATAATTTTTAATGGCGTATTAAAATTTTTCGATTTTTTTTTTTAAATAAATATCATCCATGAAAATTATTCGAAATTCCGTTAACGAGTCCTAGGACAGACCTTGAATATCCGGCACTGTAGCTTCTTACGATTCTTTACGCACAGCGCGTCCGGTCCCATTAGCAGCCGTTAGGTCCCAGTACGTAGAGCCATCATTCAATAACGCATCCAATCCCTGAATAATGTCTATGATAGATACAAGTACTGCGGTACATGGTATATTCTGTAGACGGTAGACTATGTACCGTAAGCTTCCAATATTCTCGGTATATCGCGAAAGCATGATTCAGCGATTACGGAAAGTAATTCGCGCGCATGCGCATTGGAGCTAAAATAGGATAAAGTCGCTAATTTTAACTCCGAGCTTACTTCACGTCAATATCGACCAAGCGTATAATATACGATTCTCATCTGTCCTTATAGCGACTTGAATTTTTACTCCATACTCGCCGTTCCAGGCACCAATTAGCACAGAGCTTTTTCCCTACTGGGGGAGGAGCCAAGGTATACATACAGCTTCGTCGGTAGAGGGCTTTTCTTTGAGGCTGTTCGCGGAATATTGCATTAGTCACAGAGGCACGGGCCCGGTCGAAGGACATGGAAAAAGTGCTGCCAACCTCGATCGCACAAAAGCCAGTCTTTCTCTTGTTTCACCGAAACCTTTCTGTCTGGCCATACTGTCTTTACCTACTTGCTACCTGTACCCGTGTACTTGCATTGCACGCATGGTACTACACGTGCCGCGTTACTGTATCACAAGTTTCTGGGACTCACGTGTTTAGTGGTATCTCTAGTATCACCCAGACTGAAATTTTAATAAAATTGCGAAGCACAGTTATACTTTTATACAATTTAATAATGATATAGCTATGACACTTGAGACTCGGGATTGAAATTTAGTGAAGTTTGACGAGGTTGGTTCAGAATTTTTTTTTTTTTTCAAAAAATCGTATATAGATTGGCTGTGATAAAATTTGTCGCGGATACTCGTCAAAGCACTTTGTTTGCTATTGTTAAGAATCGAAATAACGTTTTCTAGCCTACAAAAAAAAAAAAAAATTATTTTCAGTTTTTATTTTCCCCATGTAATCCATGCAGAGCGGTATTCCTGCACGGCTGAAGGATTGGGGAGGCGTTAGATTCAAGGGAGGCAACAAGTGGTCATGCGTGGCTGCCGAACTTACACGCATCAATTTTTACTTGTTTTCGCTAAAGACTCAGATTTCTTTCATTTAAATTTCTATACAATTTTCCCGAACTTCTTCCCCGTCCTGTTCACCCACATTCCTCGTAGATACGCATATTATACTCGTACGATGGATTCCTTGATTCATTTGCTTACGAATTTACGATTTTACAGGCTCAAAGGATTCACGGGTTTACGTGATGCACGCCAATGCTGGATAATTGATAGCGGAATGCTAATAACTTGGACGAGCTAGGAATTATAATGGGTTTCTTGCATGGCGTGTGTCTCGTGTTTCTTTAAACTTCTTTTTCTATCGTTGCTACCGCTGTCGCTACTACTGCCACCGTCCACCTGCTAAATGTTGCTGTACTATTATTTATGCGACGATTATCGAACGACTTCGTAACGATGGTCATTAATTGATTAGCAACGCAATCGACAAATTGATGATCCTCCCAGCAATTCTTCATGAATCACTTTCACTTTCACTGTCATCGTCGCTTCAACGCGTGCATTCGAATTGAATCTTTTGAAAAATAATACTGGGGCAGGTTGTCCAAATCGTAACAGTGCCCAATCCAACCCATCGCGATATTCAAGCAGCTACACTGCATTCGTAATTTACGTATGGAATCTTCTTACAGAGAAATAGCTCGTCGGCCGACTTTGGTTCTGTCCCAGTTATGGGTAAATAATTTATATACGTAAAAAATACACAGTGATACGAGTTAACCAACCTTACCGTACATTTCATTTATCTTACTGTTCCGTACAAGATTAACGCACCTTTCACAAGTTAATATTTCTCAGGTGATAGAGCAGTTCGATATATTCAATATTCGCGAAAACGTGGCCAATGTATAACAAAGAAATGAGGTACAGGGTAAACAATTCCTTTCCCATCGGACACGTCCTTACCAAACCCCATGTAACTTTTTCAATAATGAATTTAAAATCGGTATTAGATCGGATACCGTAAGGATTTTTCATGCGACCGATTAGACTCTGGTCGACCGACGTCCAAACTGAATGCGATTCGCATCGACCGAACGAGAATTTCCGCGAGAAGAATGATGAGAGTAAAAAAAAAAAAACAAAATAAAAACGAAAACCGTTTCAGACGCCGCGCGCACGTGTGCACCTGCTACAAAATACTGATTCCAGTCGAGGTAACAGGACCGTGTCACGTAATAATAATAGACCGAAAGAAAAACCTCAAAGTAGCTTCTTTTTCTCACAAAACCATCTTCTGGGCTATTAACCGCAAAACTGGCAGCGGGCGCCGCGGCCCGAGACGCCTACGTGAAACGCAGATGAAACTATTTAAGTGCTTAACGTGACACGTGTAAGTAGCCAGCGCAACAATTCATATTACACCTTCATATATTACTTTATACATTTACTATATATATACATGTAAAATAACTGACGTGCGACTTAGTCCACTGGTCAGCGAGAAGGCTGTGACGTCAGTTAATAGTATAAAAAAAAAAAAAAAAAAAAAAAAAAAAAAAAGGGGGGATACGAACGGGCCTATCGATACGACCGAGAGAAGGGCAGTATAGTGATCCAACCTGTAGTAAGGGAAAGCCTGTGGCACGTGAAGATCCATGGGCATGGCGGGATGACTGGAGGGATGATGAGCGGGTGCGGGCGCGTAATCCCCGGCAGCCGGAAGTGGTGGTTGCATCATACCGGCGGCGGCAGCAGCGTGATGCCCGGCGAGCATGGCGCCCCATGGAAAACCGGGTGCCCCGGGCATGGCGGGTGGATGGTCGAGTTCGATGGCTCGAGCACCGCCGGGGGCTCCGTGGCCTCCAGGGGCTCCGGCGACCCCGCCGCCCCGGTGCATCAGCCAGCCCTCCAGCACGAGCCTCTTGTCGTGTTCCTGGTTCAAGAAATCCTCTCCGACGACGAGGTACCGATGACCCACCCCGGTATGTATACCCCCTCAGCACGCCCCACGGGGGCGCGCTACCACCCTGAGCAGAGTGTACCCCCTATAGAGGACACCCGATGATGGGATAGTCAGCACTGTATCCACCACACACTTAAATTCCCAATTACCTCGCGCTACGACGACGTTTCACACTCGCGTTTAATTGACACCCCCTAACGACGCCGATACCATTATAACAACTACTTGCACCTTGTCAAACCATCCTGCTGCGACAGGGTACCGATCCTATATACCGTCGAGCTGCCTAATGACCTTTATCAACGATCGAACTTTCACCCCCCCAATCTACTGATATACTCCTTCGCACAGCTACCAATTCCCGTATATCCGTATCTCTCAGGCTCCCCTGCAGTTATCTGTAATTACACCACATCCCGAACCCGTCGAGATTATCACTGCCCGGAAGAAGAGAGCCGCGGATCGGCGCGCAAGCTTGCCGGAGGATACGCGGCGGCCGACTCGGGTCGGCCAGCCTTTGGGAAGGAGGTGGACCGCCAGCTTCGTGGCGCACGAGGACGAGGGGGCCGGGTAGTGGCGGGAGGGTAGGAGGCGGTTGGTGTGGAAGGAAGGTGGAACGGGGGGGGGGGGGGTGGAAGGGAGTGGGATACGTCGGTGGTGGTGGGGAGGGGGTTCAGGTGGACGGGCAAAGGGGGGGGGAAGGGGCTGTCGGCCGTATATATAGAGCGCGTCGGGACGACAGGTGTGTGTGCGCACTAGACTCGCGAGCCGGAGAGTGTGGCTCGGCCATGAATGACCTGGAGATCGGGCCTTCTCGCGGGGGCGGGGCATCCCGCGGATACTCCGTGGACCACGTGACATCCCCCACCTGGAAACTGTCGAGCCTGGGAGGCGGAGTCTACGCCTCCGGGACCTCTTGCGCTGCGGGACGGAGACACGCCAGGAGTCTTCCTCCGAGGAGAGACACTTGTTGAGCATAAGGATTCTAGTCTAGACTAACTTTACGGGGGGTGATCTCGTATTGGTAATGCTCTTGTGGGACACTGCCGACCGGGGTCTAATACCTTTTCAGGGCTCGTCCATCCGTATCCACGCTGTTGGGTATACGATATCGAAACTTCATGACAGGCAAACGTCACACGTGTATCGAGATTATTCGTACCGCTAGGTTTGTTTTCATCGATCACGTTGGATTTTCTGTAATTTCTTTTAGAACATTTGTCCGACTCTTTACGGGAGACTGTAGTTCGGTGTCAAGTTTTATGGGAATATTTCATAATGAAGAAATTATTCTTAGTAATTAGAGACTCGTCCGTCGAATATAAAATGGCCGTGTGCCGGTAGTAAATCAGCCCCGGGTCCCGGTGGGGTTTCGTGCGAACAGGAGGCCGAAGTAAAGGGGTGGTAGTCGGTTAAGGTTCTGCCGGGTGGAATAATAAAAAATTTAATCAAAATGCCCTCTCGGAAATTTACGACTCGCGGCATTCTCAACCCTTGCACAGAGAAAAATAAGAAAACTAAGGGGATCGAGGCTTTATAAGATGGGACAATGAGAAGGTCGGAGGGGTGGGGGGGGATCCCTGCCGTAGTTAAGTAAGTCAGGGTAGAACAGGGGGGAGGGGGGACTGCACCAGGAAGCACGAAGACCAGGGGCTGAGGGTGAAGCCCACAGGAGTCGTAGAACGTGGCGACGCGGCCCATTTAGTTGGCCGATCCGTCACCAGGGGCTCGTCCCTATAAAAATAATACCTCTTGTCTTCGCTCATTTGCCCTCGTTAAACCACCCTAAAACCCTCCTTCAGCCTGGGACCTTCCATCCCGCGCGGCTTTTCACCTTCCACTTGCCGAACCCACAATGCCCGTTACTATTGCACGGCTTGGCACTCGTAAATTACGAATTAGAGCGCTAAACTTGCCCCGTTTCACTCGCTGAACCAATTCCTATCTCTCAGGTAGCATCTTAACGCCCCATATTAAATTAACCAACGACCTTCCTTAGGTTAATCACCCTCCGTCCCAAAATCGTGACTCTTGCCGATCCGCCTAGCGGGGTAATCTCTATGTTAAAAGGGAACGTTGCAAAATTTTAGACTCGACGAAAAAGCGAATTTTTTTTACTATTCAATTTGTATTTTTGACGTTAAGGATTTACGATTGTATTTTGCGTCTCCACGCGTGCCCGACGAGTTTCAAAGATTCGCGCAGGTACATTATAGAGATTGGCCTTTTTTTTTTTGAAATCCCGTATACTATATCGTATATGGGTATTACATATAGAAGGGAAACCTCTGTCGGATTTAGCGAGATCAGTACAGCGCGGTGGCCTCCGATGGAAACGGTGTCGAGAAATCAGCATGTTGGCGGCGTCGCGACGCAGGACTCCTACGCCGAAGTTGGCACAAGTGTCTGGGCGCCCTGGCTATAAGGAGATTACGTGAAGAGGATGTAAACTTTTGTAATTTACAAGGAGAACAGCGGCGCAATATTAACAAGGCCACGACTCTCTTCCGTTTCACCTGTTTCCCGCTAGATGGCAGCGCGCGAGGTAAGTAAGAAGAAGCCTCGTACCTGTCCGTGTCTGTGCGCTTTGCTAATTCGACGAATTAACCCTGTTAATTGACGGTGGTTTTCAGAGCACGGAACATCCTGGATGAGTGAGAGATAGCAGACAGCGAAGGCGAAATGTACCAGGGAAGGATGGAGACTTTGAAATCTCTTGTATTCAAGATCCGTGAGGATTCGTAATGATGCAGATGCAGCTGCGGACGAGGCGATGCGAGCTCGCTGAGTTTAGCTGAAATTACCGTTTCGCAAAATTACAATCTCGCTGGAGACCGTGTGCGGGAAACATTGCGTAATGGAGCCGTCGTGTTCTCGTGCATTGAAATTTACAGCAGTGCCAAGAGTCCGGTATACCAACTGCCGACTGTCTGGCTACGCGATGCCATGTACTATAGTTGAATAGTGGGAGACACAATATTTTTCAAAAATAATCCAACTAGTCATAGTCGTAACGCTAGAGAATTTCATGGGCGGAGAGAATTTTTAATTAAAAATTACCGTAAAAATTACGGTAGTCGCCGGACATCGAGGTATTTTATAACATATTAGCTATGTATTGTAACGTAATTCTTTTTCGTGACTCGACATTGATAGCAAAACATACGAGAACTGTCTTCGAGGACCAACCTACGTTACCTTCGGCCGTCCACCCGCAAGCCAGGCGGGCGCCAGCCAATTCTTTTTTCACCGGGAACTGACGAGCCGGTAGAAACTGGGAGTTGGGGTGGAACAGGCCCAACTCCACCAAGAACGAGAGCTCTGACGGAACCTATCGGACGAGGCGATAGCTTAACGGATCCTTTCGAATTTTGGGGACGCGTGAAATCGAGAAACGCAACCGTAGGTGCTGATCTTTGGGGTCGCGTGAAATCAGCAAACGCAACTGGATACACGAACGGGAGCGGACGGTTACGGAAATGCACGGCCGCTCAGGCTGCTAGGTTTGAGGTAGAGAGGGTCGGAGCAAGAGTCCGGCAAATAGTGCGAGAGACAGAGAGCGACGAACCGAGAACGTATCGGAACGAATCTTAACTATCTATCGAGATCCCTTCACCAATTAATAAATTGGGAGACTCACCGGAGCTGGTGCAGCTGATCCGTGGAGGCCGAGAACTGTACCCCAAGGACCCTCTGGTGGACACTGCACTAAGGCACAGCACTACACCTCCGGAACACTCACAGGAATTCATAAGCCCGTATTCAGATAGCGCGCTTTTAATTTTTTTCTTAGTGACTTTTAACCACAAGCGACTCTGTTAGTGACTTTAAGAGCGAGTTGTGAATACGGACTATAGAATTGCCTGGATATCGCGAGAACAACGCGAGAACTTTACGAATCGAGAACTTGCTATACCGGAGCGAAACACGGCAAGAAAAACTATCAACAGATAGCACGGGAGCGCGAGCCAGTCCGTGACACCTCGGTCGGTGCCCCGAGACAGACTGCTTTGACAATAGCCAAATGCCAAATTCGAGAACTAATAATTCTGATCATCTGATTGGTCGAGAGCCTTTTAACCGATAACTCTTCTATCTCCTTCGAGTCGAGAGGTTCCTCTCCTGCCTTTAACCGTGTCACTTTCTCCGCCCGCTCTACAGCCCTTTGCCCATCTCCAGCGGGGCGCCGGGATTTCACCCGGGCTTCTGCCGGTCCGTGGAGACGTCTCCGTCGGGTACTCTCCTCTGCCGGGCAACTCGGTACGTCGAGACTATCTTCCCACGGCAGATTCGAGCACCTCGACCTCAACTAAACAATAACGAAATCTTACGAGAGCCTTGACATATCTATGCGAATCAACCCGAGAGCGCAGCTTCTGAGCAGGGTGGCGACCCGAAGGGAACCAGAAATCGAGAACGTCATCTGTATCGGTAACCGGAACCGCCTTGGGACCGTGATTCGAAAAATCACGTCACAATATTTAAGAGCAAATCACAAAAATATACTAAAAAGTAAACACGACACGTCAGCTTTTACTGAAGTGTACGGTAAAAATGTCAAAAACTTGAAAATACGCAGTGTAAGACTTGTTGAACTTAAAACCATGTTGAATTCAAAGTCATCTAAAACGGCCGAATTATCTCGTGCGCTACATTCAATTTAACCGTGAAGTGTGCACTGCCATCCATATCTTTGAAATCAACATTTTGACTTTTTATATTTTTCTGAAGACTTCCAAAATTTTTATCGTAAAATCTGGTGATGGGTAAATCATTTTTGTAATTTTGCTTACTTTCACGTACAAAGCTGCGATGTGGTTTCTGCCATTAACAAAATTCATTTTCAAAGAGTTCACATTCTTATATAGATAGGTAATGTTATAATAGTGCTTTCCGAAGATGAACCGTTATTTAATAATATTCAAAAAATTTTAATTGATGCCAACGAGGATTCTAATAATCGCAAAGTCGTTAAAAGATATGTTTTTAGATGAAGACGCGCAATCCTATGAAATTATTAGTAAAAATTATGAATGGGCAATTACCAATCATAATCAAATGTATGGATGGGTTGATGGAAATGCAGTAGGTACAAGATATGGTAGCCAATATGTTGTTAAGAAATAGTATTATTTCAATAAAATCTTGTTTAATTATATTTATTTGTTTTAGTTATTTTCTCAGATATGTGCAAAGAATTAGAACTATGTATTCGAAAAGTATAATTTAAATTAATAAATGTAGGTTTATCGAGCAGCCTGAATATTTTTCTACCGTAGAGATCGAATGGATGAGGCTAACTTCAGCTGGCACGATGCTCCTAAATAACACTATACGTTTTGCAATGGTGTGAAAGTATCAATCAGTGTTTGGTTATACCAGTTTTTTTTTTTCAGAAAATTTTACATCGAGTCAGATAAATTGTACCGTGGAAAGCAATAAAATTTGCAATTAGCAATATTTAACGTGTGCACTGTAAACTTTACGTGTCGCCATTGAAAATATCGTGTGTTATAACTTGTAAGCAATAGATAATAAAATGATAACGACCTCCCACGGTTACTGGTTTCTACGGTAAATTTTATCATGAACTTCATGGGAAATGTTAACTAAAAATTGTCTCCGTGTATATTCGAAATCGTCTCGGTGCTACCAGCATGTTGAGTAAAAGAAGAAAATTGGTTATCATTTAAAAAAAAAAATTGGCAAGATCCTCTAAAACGGCTTGATCGATAAATGAATGAAAATCAGCACTCTTTTGCCCCCTGGAAATTGAAAAACTTCAGTGGGAAAAAAAAATATGTCCATCTCTACTGATTATAGAGATATCCATCCATGTTAATTAAATTTGGACACCCTGTATAACAACAAGCGCAATTGGCACTTTTATTCATTATCTTGAAAAGAAAGTTTTATTCCACGACGAATGACTCAGTCTTTGACTTCGTACAGCCATTGGGGAAGGTCGCGAAGGTCATGAATCCCTTTAAGAGGGGTTGAAAGCAGCCGAGAATAATTCGGCTGGACGCAGGGCCCCCAGTGCGCTTACAGGTGCGAGTCGTAATAACACGGCGTGCCTGACCTATAACCTCTTACCCCCTGGCCTTCGGCCTGCGGCAAACTTCACTAGGGCCGCCCCACAATCGACGGCTGTACGCAGTAATCATCGTCCTCCCTATGTATCAATCGCAGCCAATCGTTATTACTGGAATCGACGGCATTATACCCCGGATGGTACCCTTTGACCCTTCGTATCATCCCTTCCTCCTCTACCACTGGGTATACTATCATTATTATCATCATTACCGTTGTCATCAACGTCATTCAGAGATCAGAGATACGATCAATCACTTAAAGTATCATTTGTTACTGCTGGCCTCTTTCGATTTCCTATAAAATATTCTTTCATGCTATTACTTTCTTTTGAAGGATTACAAAAAAATTTGAGTAACGATAAATGATTAATTCATTAGATAAGTTCAAGATTCAATATTGCAACTATTTTGACTTACCTTTAATTAATGTTATAAAAGGATATCAATGGGACTTTTGTGAAGGGATGAATATTTTTTTGGAGATTACATTTTCCAAAAGATATTTTATTCCTTAAAAAATCTTCAAATACACCGCGATTATCCATAAATTGCAGACAGAGGTACGTTACTGTTTTCTCATTCTTTCGCGCAAGAACGAGACACTGTTGTAAAATTAATGACGGTGCGGCGAAATGATTATGCGATTAATTTCGATAGTGTATTTATGACTTTAACATGCGATATTCTGCCAATGGCTGCGCGTTTCGATTAATTTTATGTATATTTTCCTTTATCTTCTTCCTCATTACATTTTTTCATTTTTAGTATGTCTTCGAAAATGACAATGACCAAACTTATTTTCACACGATTGCGAAAGTTGCTGCACTCTATTTTGATTGATACGAGATCGATGGAAGCGATCGAGATTTGTGAATCGATTCGTAGATGATAAAAAATAATAAACATAATAATAATAGCAATAATAATGGAAATAAGTATAAGAATAATAACGAACGATCAATGCACAATCTCGGGCGCAAAATCCGTTGTGAATATTCTTAAAGAAGCGGATGCTTGAGCAAGTTGCCATCGGCGAGTGTGATAGGAGCTCACCTAATTCTTTTTTTTTTTACTTTATAATTTTTATTTTCTTTCTTCGCATTGGATATTAAGAAAATGAGGAAAATACGAAGGATGCTAATTTTACGAAGAGAGAAATAAAGAAGAAAACACATGCACGTTATCTTATTGTCTACTGTACGATAATCGAGGAATAAAAATATACCGATAAGGATCATCGCATTTTTTTTTAAATAAGACAAAAATTCCGTATCCGCCGGAAAGTCTATTAGAAACGGATCAAGCAGCTTTTTTTAAAACGGCGTAATACAATTTTGAAAAATCGGTCGCTATCGATAAATTATCGAAAACTAAATTTATAATTTTTTTTTTTTTAAATCGCGAACAAAGATTCCATCCAATGTTGCCGACGCTCATGAAGACACGGAAATTTTTGTCAAAAACAATTTAGCGAACGATCGTATTGTTTAATTTTTTTTTGTCACTTTTGTAAATGCATTATTAATAAAATGTAATGCGCGCCACATTACAGCCGCGCATCGTCAATTAACGGGGCGCACCTATATTAATCCTAGAAAGCAATAAAAATGAAAAAAATCTCTTATTGCTGTAGAGGACACATACGAAATAATAAACTTTTACGTTAAAATAGAATTCTCGTTGCTTAAATAGGGGTCTGTAGGTAATGTTCTCTTACGCTCAGGTACTTTATACACATTATCATAGGTAAATAAGGCAGTTTCTACGGCCCTGGTTTCGTCAGTGGTATCGTTTCGGGCCAACCGATCAAAGGAAGATATACGATTTTGGCGGTAAATTGAAATATCCGAAAACGAAATAAAGTTAAAAATATAAATTTTTGCTATCATTTAATTTTCTATTATAAAAATTGTTTCAACGCGTAGAAACGACACCAGCGACGAACCCGCCCTTAGTTGCATATTACATGATAACGCTATCGCTTATAATAATAAATTTTAAGACTAATCGTAATAAGAATTGTCTCTCTTATTGTGTAATTGACTTTCGATCGTCATTTTTTCACTCCCTGTTCGTTTTTTTTTTTCTTTAATAAAAAGAAAAATATACAAACGGGACATTCCGCAGGGTCCCATGCAGAGCGAATAACGTTATCGAACCACGTTATTATGAACATCTGCCATGGGACTTTCTTATCCGTGCGTGGAAATGATTTTTCACGTCAATCACCAAAACACCGTTACATTTTTATTCTCAACTTCTTTCTCTTTCACTCTTTAAGTATAATATATACGATTCGTGGTTGAGGCTTTGCAAAATTCTCGACAAATTACGAGTGCGCTCAGTGGACATTTGTAAACAATAAGTACTCGATTCGAGGCTACGTTTCATATCATTCTGAGCGACTCCCACACGAGGGTAAATCTCGAAAAAACGAAGACAAGAGAAAACCACCGAGTGATGTTCAATTCCTTTGAAATATAAAGTCTCCAAGTCGCATTTTGATTCGTCTCTCAATCGCAAAAAGGCACCAACTTTTTTCTTTCCATCCACCAAAAATTCTCCATGGCTACATGGTGGCATGGGATTACGTACGTCACAGTTCAAGATTATTTCGATAATCTTTTTCGATTTGTATCTTCTCAAAACTGAAATCTTAGAAGGATTTTACTCAAAGTTTTTCCGTTCTAAGATCATTTCTTTAAATAACAAAATCGCCAACTCCGGTCGCATATATAATATATCATTATATATATATATATATATGATATATAGGTCCGTATTCATAGTCAGTGCTTGAGACGAAGCAAAGTCTTAAGACCGTAGATATATTAATAATAATACATGGTAGAGGATGTGCTTAAAACGGATCGTACTTAAAACGAAGAACTGACTCTGAATACGGGCCATAGCACTATTTACATGGGAACACATAGCATACACGTCACCACTTACACGGTAAGCGTCGTGCATTTTTTGTTCCCTTTCTTTTTTATAAATATGTCGAGTACGTTTTTTCTTTTCATTTTAAGTCAATGAATTGATATTAATAGAGCCGATTGACAAGATTTCATGTGTAGTGAAAAATGAAATGTTGGATGCAGAATAAAAGGAAAATTTGTTTGATCTTACTGTACGGACAAGTATTGTTTTGCTTCGTTTGATTATCTTCAACGCAGGTCAAAAAGGTAAAATGAATATCCAGCAATATGAAATAAAGAGAGAAAAATAAGAAATCCACAAACACCTATTTTCGTCTTTTGATAAAAGTCGATAATCACAGAAATGCTTGACAATCGTATATGTATATCGAAAGAGAAATATGTAGCACACGCTATGCATACATCTATACGAATGTTGCTAGATTGACTCTGATTGGATCATTCGTATAGGTCATCGGGTCAATTAAGCTCTTCGATTTCTCCTCGCTTTCAATTATCTATCTACAACTCCGTTTTTCTCTTGATCTATATTATATCTATATGGACAAAGCTCGCAAGAGTAAAAACAAAACCAGTAAAAACAAAAAGGGTAACGAGAGATAGCGAAAAATGAACTTGAGAAAAATTGATGAAACTTTAGGAATTAATAGAATTAGAAAAAAACAATCAAAAATTCAAAAAAACAGTCATTCATTTTTTACTACCGCTCGACTGGTATAACACACGCAATATTTGATTGATAAGAACGATATATAAATATTATATAACGTATCGTATTGAAGGGGATGTGGCACAACGACGCACGAATATTTATGAATCGATTTCGGATCAATGGATTTTGGTATAAATAAAAAAATTGTTGAATAAAATAGGCAATAATTGATTCGTCATCCCCTTCTAAGGTATGTATAACTACGTGTAGACTTAGGCGCATGCAGCACTCGTAGTAAATAAATAAGACATTAATGAAAGATTAAAATATGAAAATGCCTCTCTGGCTATTCAATTTTTTTTTTCGTTTCTTATAAAAATTTATGGAAAAATACTCTTTACTTATATTGCGCTTATTCTGATCGACGTATTAAGATATATCGATCGCGCATTCACTTTATACTTGGTGTTCGATTACAGTGATAAAGGTTTGTATACGATATATGTATATATATATATATATAAATTTGCCAAAGAGATACTTTGGGAACACGAAAAATTAAGGGGCGTTCACGGTAGCGAGTTAATGTTAAAAAAAAAAAAAACTACTACCTTGAGACATCACAGCATTGAATTTCTGCCCTAATATAACATAACGAATTTCTAACCCCATCACAAATCCTGGATGCCTAATATTGATAAAATATAAAAAAATTTGGTGAGACCGCATTATGTCCTCAAAACAGTCATTACGCTGAAAAAAAAATTCTTATAGGCGGGTCCCCAAAACAGCCACTTGTCCTCAAAATAGGGACACCGTAAATGAAATCGTCCCCAAAGTATCCCCCAGCAACAAATATAGCATATATGTCTATATACTTCTCCAAACATATATATATAACGAACTTTTCCACAGAGAAAAAGTGCCTAGACAAAAAGACTGGAAAGAAAGAGGAAAAAAAAAAGAAAAAGAATAGAACTAACCAATTGAAAAACAAAAACAGTAAGTTAATACTTAAGAATATTAGCTACCGATAGGGATAAATAATCGATCGCATTGGATCGTTCGACAGTGCACTCCATTCCACGGAGCACAGTAAAGAAGTTTAACGAGTTCTAAGCAACAATAGACACTCAACTGAAGACGAAGAAAAGGAAAAGAAATACAAAGAAGTACAAAAAGAAGACGATCCTTTCTCGAGCACAGTCACATACCTTCTTGAAAAATGGTCTCTTGAAAATTCCCCCTTATTCTCTGGTCATGCTCTACTACGAGTGCATAATCCCAACCAGACGCACTGACCCGTACTAAACGGTATCACTTCAGCAGCATGAACTATCCGATACCATTGGATGCGAACCCACTTAAAAGGTAACGTAAGGCCTTTAAACTGGCGGTGGGCCCCGCACGTAACGCAACTGCGGCGTGAGCGATAAATTAAGTGTGTTGGCAGCCTCGCAGCAATGCGGTTCCAGTAAACAGGCTGCGCAGAAGAGTGCTACCAGAGCCAGTTGAAAGGGTAGCGCGGCCCTGAGGACACGCCAGACCCAGCCGCTGGGCCTTCCCGGTTCGTTATCAGGGTCACCGCCATCGGTCGTAGTGCTGGCACTGCTGTTGGACAGTGAATCCAGAAGAGTGTCCACCTCCATGTCAGCGCTTGTAGTCTTCTTGCGTTTACTGTAATCATACAAAGTATTCATTGGTACCTCGATACTGAAACGGCTTGCGGAGGGATAGGACCAATGCTATAGCAGAGCATCGAGGGAGTATTGCTGTGGGGATGTTTTAGACGGAGTAATAAATTTTTCTACGCATTTCTACGAGGTTTGTAAAATCCCAGAAGCGAAAAAAAAGGGGGAAAAAGAATCCCCGTGCGCTTTTTCGAGGGTAGAGCATAGACGTATAAAAGATAGGAGGTGAAAAAAGAAAGGGGGCTACCACTGTCTTGGCCGGCTCGGGATACCAAGGGTTCCGCAACGAGACGGTGGGGTCGCGGAGGAACTAGAAATACGCAAGGGGTGTTACTGCCGCTGGTGTTTCTTTCGCCGGCGAGTTTTTACACCCTTTTTACGACGCAATATAGGAGACGTTTCGCACCCGCGAGAACTAAACCTATTACCGGCACTGTTGCAAGACCCTGGTCGATGATTAAACGTAACTATAAAAGTCAGTGCCGTAGAACAAAGTTAAATGAGCTCCTGAGACAGAGGGTTGATGATGACAATGATTATACTTTTTTTGCTCTCTCGCACTGCCGCTACGGCGTCCGTATATTCAGAACGGGTGTGGAGAAAAAATTTGTTACCTTCTTAATTCGACTAGCAACTACAAGTAAAGGACTTCCGCAGAGCACCCTTCAAATAAAAATCCTGTTACTGTCATGTTTTTACAACGTGATGCTGCACACTCGCGTCTCCCCTTTCGCGAGTGGAGAAGATTTTCGCGGAAGGTTACGGGGTGCTAGTGACTCCGGGAAAGGTAGAATAAGGAGGAAGGGAGAAGCTGGAGGGTAGGGGCGGAAGGGGTGCAGGAGGGATGGAAAAGCAGGGAAGCCTAGAGGGTTGCCGCGCAAGGGGTGCTAGAGGGGTTCATAGATGTGCAAGATTCGATATAGAAGTTCCTCTCTGGTTGCCGACTAAACGGCCAGCGGCTCGACCTTACGTCTCGCATACACATTGACTACTTTTGGAGTTGGGCTTCTCGCTTTGCGCTTAGCAAAGTGCCAATTTTTTACTTTTGACTTTCGACTTTTTTTTTTGTTCCTTGTTTTTTACCGCCCTTCTATGGTTAATAAATAAAACTGTGCTGTTGGAGTTTGAAGCTTTTTTTTTTGGGGGTAATGATACGGTAGTGTAATTTCAAAAGACTCGATCAAGATTGCAGAACCTTTTTTTCGTGAAAATCAATAGTCGCGGGATGGATTTTTAATTTTATTCAAACTTGCATTAACTGTTGGAACGAGAAGCGGAAAGAGCGTCTTGTGTTAAAAAAAAAAAAGATCGACAGAGGGGGGGGGGGGTTACGAAAGAAAAATTTGGGTTTCTTACGCGATGCCATTATTCATTTTCACAGCTGCGACCTACCCCAGAGGTCTACTCGTTAATTCGCTCGCGAGTTTCCGTATTCAAATAAAAAGGACTGTGTTAACACCCCCATAGAGTACAGGAGCGAGAGAAGCAGGAAACTATTTTTTAATGAAAAAGAAATTGATGCGGAGATATCCCCTCCATAATAAAATTACTCCACAACAGTACATAAAGTATGCACGAGAATAGAAATTTGAAAATAAAATTTTCCGTAAAAAAAAAAAATTTCATCCTTATCCCACCCCCGTAATACCACGATAAACTTAAACACAATCAATTAAAATTAACTACATTTAATTTTATAAAATACCAAAAGAATAAAAGTAAACAATATTTGTAATGAAAGAATGTCTAATCGACTCACCAGACCGTCGCGGCAGCCTGACTCCTCGCTCTGCCAACTCCACGAGCCTCGACACTGGCAGCCGTGCGAACGATCAATTCGCGACACTGTTTCTGCAAACCGCGCAATTCGCACTCAGCACCTTCGATCCTCTTGGCAAGTTCCGCGAGGGCTGCGCTTCCCGGTGCAAGCTGAGTCTCCAAGGTCCGAGCCAGCCGACGCAACGTCGCGAGGCGTCGCTCCCTCTCGCTCAATTCCTGCTCGCTGCCGCTGTCAGAAATTCCACTGTCGGACAGCGAGCCGCCCCCCTCCTGCGCTAAGGAACCAATCACCATACTACCACTGCCGTCCTGACAGCTCTCAGAATCCTTATCCTTCTCCTTATCCTTAACGGAGGTATTGCCGTTCTGCAAAAAAAAGAAAAAGAAAATAAATGCCATAACAAAATACAAATGTCAAGACATGCCGGTAACAGAAATATAATTCACCCTACGTAAATAACACCGCAAGTATAAATACGTAACACATCGGGTTTTCCCTATATAATTCGAAAGTCTGACGTTCTAAGGGCCCTACAAAATTGTCAATCCCCTGTACAAAATCATCCCTCTTGGCAAGATTGGGAAGGCGTTGATTGGATCGTAGTGTACCAATATCTAAGGGAGTCTGAGAAGGCTCTCTCCTGAGTATGATATCGAATATTGTATAATCCAGTGGCGGATGTCGGTCCAAGAGAGGAGATTGGGGGGGGGGGGGGGATAAGACGATGATGCGGCGAAGAGAACAGGGAGGGGGGCAGGGTATATTCTCTATGAGTGAATAAGAGAGAAAGAGAGAGAGAATGAGGGAGGAGGAGGAGGGTAGTTCAAGGAAACCTGGAGTGTACGAGAAGTCCGTAGGAGAAAGCAGACGGGGTGGGAGTAGATTTAGGCTGTTTGCAGCGGCGGAGACGCGTGGAACGAGCCTCCGGTAATGAAAAGCGCGATCCGCATACCAAGTAGTAACCCCCAGCCTAACCTATATACACAGACAGCTATACTCTTCCGTAACGGGTAGTGGATACCAGCAGTTCTGGTCAGACAGAACGAAAACAGTCCTGTGCGTATGTTTTTGTTTTATGCCCTTTTTGGTTTTTCTTTTTTTTTTTTTTCATACTTCACTTTCATGGTACGTTTCTAGTATCCTATAGCGTTACTAATCACATTTCCTGAGAAAACAAAGTACACCGTTGGGGATTATCGTGTAGTCGTGCACTGGTTGGACTGGCCCACGCAACTGGAATATCAGGTACGTTTATTGTTATGATTATACTTTTCATTCTTGCGACCTTATACAGTTTATCGTACTTTATGTATATTGTATTTTACGTGATAATTTTGTATGAGACTATTTAGTCCTTCGGAGGACTCTTTTATAGCGTAATTCATAAGAGCTTGGCTATAGCGAAGGATACGGAATTGATAGGAATTTCGTGAATTAAGTTTGAAATAAAAATTGTAATTATCTATTAAGTTTTTGTTTGTTCCGACAATAGATATTATACGTATTGTCTTCGACCGAAGCTGCGTATACGTGTAGCTCTGTCTCTGGAGGATAAAGAGCCGCCTTAAGAAATCTAGAATACGTGGAAACCCGTGAGACCAGTAATATCGGCGATTAGCCGCAGCGTTACGAAGCCGTTCGGATATCCATTTGCAGGAGTGGAAGGCGTCAGGAACTTCTCCAGTGGGTCCGGGGGCACCACGCTCGGCCCGCTGATCCTCGGGTGATATTAAATTTGTATTTTTACGCTGATTCCACGGGCCATCCCGCTACGTGAGCCGAAAGGGAATCGTCCGGGCGATTAACGATCCGACTCCCTAGAGATGCTCCAGGATGCCCCGACACCCTCGCGCTATTTTTACGAAGGCCAAACGATTCCGGGACTCCGATGCGATGCCCGGACCTTCCTCTCCCATTTGGTCGACATTTTATTTAGTAGCTATCAAAATGTATGGATTTTTTCCATCTCTTTTATAACCAGCAAATCCTAGGCTAGAGAATCCATTTTTTTGTTCTGCGTTTCATTTTCATTTTCGAAAATGCAAAGTCCCCGGGAATTCACCCCTGCGTACGGAGCACGGAAAATATTCAGGAGTCAATGCGCCGTGACTGCATACTATTTTTGTCAGTGCACCAAACAAGAAAAATGAGCCAATCCCACGCGATCTGCTTGGCGGGAAGTTTGATTTCGACATGAGTACACAGAGGATTTCCAGGCTGTTTCCACGAAGGATACGGGGATCAGGGCCGTACCGAGGTATATCTCAACCACGATTATTCCCCGGGGTATTGTAAATCCAGTAGAGTAGTGCGAGTGTGTCGTCTCGATTTCAGGAAGCGGCGCAAGAAGTCCTGACTGAGTCGAGATGGATTCTCATTGGCAAAGCAGCCGGAAAATCCGGGAGTAAAGAACCAGGGTGAAAATCCAAAGAAAAAAAAAAAAAAAAAAAGCCTACAGTCGTCGGATAGTGTAGGTACTGCCAACTGGAGGGGGGAGAGAGGGATTCTAGGCAGAGCCGTACGTCTTCCTGACAGGCGAAATGAGCGCAGGGCAATCGGGAGTCGAGTAACCCAGTGCTACCAATTTTACTACTACCAGCGACAGCACTGTCGGTCCTACCACCACAGCGGTATCAGGCATTACTAGTACTTTCTTCTTCTATCGTCCGAAGGAAAGCGGGAGAAAGCCAAGTGTGCCCGATGGAGCAAGTCGAGAAGGGAGTTTACTTTATATGCAAATGCGAGACGGATGCGGAGGAAATGGAGGGATGTGACGGCGTTTAGGCGAGCCACGGGACCGACAAGTGTCATCGGTCAAAGGGCGGGGCCCTTTTCAAGAGGTGACGCGAGGTGCCAGTGGTGATAAGGCGAAAATTCGTGATAGCAGCATAAAGTGGATATAAGGAGTTATAGAGCATGCGGCATTTTTATCTAGTTCTTTTTTTTCTTTTTTAACCATAGATCAACCTGGGTTAATGGCTACAGGTGAAAATCATATTTAACCAGCACAGACACCTGATACGTCCGATTGGAAGTGGTGCAGTCTGTGGGGTTCCCATGATTCTCATGGCAACTGGTTGGTTAGCCAGTAGCGTCACGGTGATCTATGACCCTGACCCGAGGCAAGGCATTGTTCCGAACGGTTCTTAATTGAATCTCAGATGAAATCAGTGACGGACCAGGTACAGCCTCCCATACGCTTACTAGCTAACTGCTCTATTAGACGTATATACTATATGAGAGATGGGGATGCTGTCCTTAGGATAGTCAGTCGTTACTGTAATAAGGCAATACACGCAAACTATCTGTATTCTCAGATACCAGAATTGCGTGATACATATGACTCGAGCTGGTTAGATTGCGATGATAAATCTACCTGAAGAAATGATCCTTATGAATTATTTTGTTTATCCTTTATTCAATTTTTTTCTATAAGCCATGAAATTTCTCAAGCCTGAATTCGTTTAATAATCAAGTATCCACCTTGACTATTAGTTTATTGGTAAATTTTGTATAAAATCAAAATTCCTTCGAAACCAATGTTTATCATTAATATTTTAGTCAGCGGGTATAAATCGACAGTGCCTACTCAAAGCTTAAATTTCTACTGTACATGTCGGGACTGTGGGAACCTATAAGGATTGGGGGGGGGGGGACTGTTGAGGCGGCGAGATCTGTGGGACGTGGGAGCATAGTAGGGCCCCGTTTCAGGAGCGCGAGTAAAGCGGGCTCCGATTGCGTCCTGGAATATTATAAGGGGTTAGGATGGGCAGGTGCACGAGGTGGAGTGTTCTGCTACACCGTGACCATAGTCGAATACGAAGGTGTGTAAGAGAGAGACAAAAGAATGAAAATAAAGAAAGAGGTTGGAAGCTGAAGAAGGCGAGAGAATCGAGAGAAGATAGGAGGAAGGTGGAGGAGATACAGGAGGTTCGGAAGAGGAGATGAGCCTTATACGCAGTCGGAATAGCCATCATCGTACAGTCTCTCAGGGTCAGGATGCAAAACACGCCGCCGCGCACTTAGTGCCCTTATGGTGGTCTTATGGTGCCGCCCGTGACCCACGCTGCACCATCATCCTACCGACCTCACCGACTCATCTCGATTCCGACCTCCATGCTTCATCTTCGTCTTATGCCCATCACCTCCTGCCCCTCTCATTTCTACCTTCAACCTCTTGCATCCACACCCGTTACTTGTATTTTTCCCCGAACTCAATTATACTATGCATTAATATACTATAGCTTCTTGTAATATACGCACACTGTACATTAACACTGCTCGGAGGACTCTGGCTATCATCGAAACGTACTTATGCAATCTGCCTATATCTTGTTCCTGTACCTTTTCTCTCATAGAGATCTGCACGATCGTTCGAAATCGCTTGCGATTCGTTACGAATCATTATGCACGTAATGGAAGGTCCACTTGAAATTAGTTAGATATGCGAATGGCACGATCGACCGACGCGGCTTGCTTCGGTTCACTTCCGAGATATTGCTACGCATCGTGATCCTTTCGTTCTTCGACCTTTTTGCTATTTTTAAATCGATAAGTTTGAATTTTTCATATTTTTCTATTACTCGCTGTATGCTTTCTTCCGGCTTACGCAGTGCTGCTAGATTTAGATTTATATAGCTCTGCCATTGCATCACTCTATTTCTTTAGCACTCTGCATTCTAATTTTCTTTTCGCTTAAAGCCCTCTCAAAGTTAAATTTCGATTCTTTCGTTTTCGAGTTTATCGCGTACATGCAAAGTTATACACGGAAAAGGCCATTTGTAAGACCTACAGTTTTGTCTTTCTATACGTAATTCTCGAATATTTCATTAGTTTCCAGGTCTTATGTTTTAATAAGTTTTATGTTTGACTGGTACCTATGCCTGGTCAATATTCCTATTTGATTTTAATAGATATTCCAGAGCACGATTAATTCATTAGATCCTCCTCGCTGAATGTTTATTAATACCTTGACAATTTATGTGTTCATTTTGATGTACCTCAATGAAAAATCTGACAAAAATCAATGCGATTATATTTAATTATCTTTCAATCTAAATACGAGTCATTAACCAACTGAAAAATTCCCAGCAATCATTGAAATGTCCAATAAAATTGACATTAACGTGAACAAGATTACCAAACCCTGTAATCCGCTTATCATCAGAAACTTCTACTCGAGTGATGAAATAAAAAAATCCAAATCTTACCTGACAGCAGATATCTTGCTTCTCAGAAAGAAGTCGGGCAACGTCTCGCATCGATGACGCAACTTCGGACGTCGCACCAGCCTGAAGTGCAGCGTCGAGCACAGCCAAGGTATCTTTATCCCTTCTGAGGGCGCTCTGAAGTTCGTTAAGTCTAGCAGCAAATTGCTGTACCGCTTGAAGTGCACTCAATTGTTGATTAGCCCTAAAAGAAGAAAAATAAAAGTTTATTAAATTTATCCTTTTTGCTTTTCACTGCATTTTGGGTTTGTCTTAAAAACCAATCAAAGTAAAACAAAATATTTCACCAACATAATTGATATTTGTGAACGTGACCAATGACTACGTTATTGACAAAAGCGTAGCATAAAATGTGTGGACAGGATGAAAATCAAAGTGGAAACGGAGGGATCCGAGTCAGACAGTATTCGTCTTAATATCGATAGAGCCGTAGGGCATGGTCAAATTAAGCGAGAACTGTCATGTAAGCGTCCGTCACGTCGAAAGGAGGATAGGAAAAGAAAGCAGGGCCGTTGAGTAAACATGCTCACCAGCCCTCAATTCGAGAACCAATGGTATTGCCTTATCCTCGAAGCTATTTACAGTCTCCAGTGGATAGGTACCAGTTCACGGTAAGTAAGTACTATCACAATAAGGTCAGACAGTGACAGGATCATCATTTTATGAAATAAAAAAATTTTCCATAGAGCCAATACAAAAAGAGCCTCAGGGCGCATGGTTTCTCTCATAAGAATAAACGGACACTGTATTGCGGATCAGAGACCTCGGAAGACTCACGTATACGGATTCATGGATATATATTATTTATTTTTCATTCTCCAAAATTTCCCTGTAGCCGCTACGTACTTAAGCCCCGTTTTAATTTTCAGCTAAGCGTTTGATCCCGTTCGCTGATAGGGATACAATCCCTGGCCAAAGGGGTTGACCAGTGACCCACTAGGGGTGAGAGGTCAAGTTCCGGCCCATTCCGAATTCCCTGCACAAGCAACCCCGGCTACCCTTTACTCTCTTCGGTAAGTATATCTATAGCCATGAAAATTTCTGGTAGCAGAAGGGCCAAAACGATTCTATCATGTAAAGTCGAAGTAAAGCCCCGAAAGGGTGGGCGTCGCGACGCGGCAAATTCCAACTGAGTAAAGCCGTCGGCACTTAAGTCAGGTCTTGTCGCGATCAGGTCGTTCCTGGTCAGTTTACTAATCCCCTGGACACGGGCTCGCAGAAGATGATCCCGCCTACGTTTTCTGCACCCCCGTACAATTTGCACTGCACGATACAACTATACTAAACTATACCACGTGTCTCTATAGCGCGCTATGCCGGATTACCCCTGTTTGCTCTGGAGGCTTCATTACCTCTCACAATATTTACGTAGCGTCACCCAGGACTGGCCTACGGTCAGTCAACGACCCCCCTGACCATCACCATAGGAACCACTAGGATCACTGGTCACCAGTACCAACCATAGAACTGGATGATACCAGCCTCAGGGCAGGGTTAGAAATTCCCCTAAACAGGATAAGATATTCATCCCACTTCACCCGCGACACTCACTTCTGCGAGGTCTCGTCCCAGAGACGATAAAGATCAGCCACCTCGTCCTTGAGAACTTGGAATCCAGGTAACGCCGAAGTTCCAGCATCGGTAATCAGACGATGCGTCGAGACGTTAAGGGCCAACAGTGCGTTCTTGCCTTCGCTTACACGAGCAAGTTCAGTCTGTAACAATAATTATAAATAATACATTAGCAACCTCACGGAACGTATACAGCTCGCGTGTCCACGTCAGATACGCTTTAAATAAAAACCACGCAATGCACTATCGCGATAAGATTGACCAGCAGGAAAATTAACATTTTCATTTACAGCCAGGTTGGGCAACAGTTAAACTACGCGCGGACAGAGAAACGGAAGAATCCGAGGATAGGAAAGCATAAATAAGCTATAAGGGGTGTATAGGTGGGTTGCGCCCTAAACCGATGGAGTAGCCACGTCACGTTGTCACGTCCCCGTCGTCCTACTTGAGGCGGCCGACGAGGGCCGCATAAATAACCTCTGGGTTTACGATGGCAACGAGAAGAAGTAACCCCCTCCTTACCACCACCCACCCAAAGTCTAGGGTTACCATCCCCTGCCTCGTCACACATATCCATCTCTCCTTTGCGAAACCGTATTTTCCTATATTTCTTTCACTCTCTTTTTCTCATTCTTTTTACCTCCCCCCACCCACTAACGTAGCACCATCGCCTGACCACCGGTAGCTCGACTGCTCGTAAAGTTCACCCTTGCGGTCATACTGCAACCCCTGCGAGTCTCCACCATCCCCTAGGAAGCCAAAGTGCCTTTACCCCCCGCGACGAGTAGATACATCAACAGAGGGACCAGGTCGTAACCAGGTGAAAAGAAATTCGTAGGCAAGAAAGTGGACCCCACTCCATGGAAGAAAATATCAGCAGAAAACATAATAATTTTTATCTCAATAAAATTCTCTATTTACATATCTTGCTTTAGTTCGATGAAATGTAAGGTAGAAAAATATATTAAAAAAAAAAAAAAAAAAAAATGAAAAAAAAAAACAGAAATCCAAAAGACTCAGGTTATGGTACAGAAATTCGGAGCTGTACGGTATGGCTCTCTGTGTCGCCCAATGGAAAAGTGGTTGGCATTGATATTCCAGGCGCATTGGAAAGGCAGCAGAAGCAACGGGGCCGCCCCTTCGGAGAGACACGCGCATTCCGATCTAATTCAATTTCCAATCAACAGCCAATCAATTGATTCGAATTCGGTATACAGAGAGCGGCCGCTCTGCCTCCGGGACTTGCATGCCTATGAGGTGCTCTTTCCGAAGCTTCTCTCTCCTTCCCTCTACCCCTCTACCCCTCTCATTCTCTCTCTCTCCGTCTGTCCCAATGTATCTCCTATCGTTTTCTCCTTTCCTTACTTGCACACCCCTCCATCGAGAAACCGTCACGTACCCCGGTAAAACGGAGAATTAGCTTTTTTTTTACGCCTATCAGGTAATACCGAGATACTAACTGGAACAAAGACCCGCTTCCACTATTTTAATTGCTATCCTTAGCAGCCAATGAAGGGACTCCTGTCTACCTATAGCTTTCATTCTTTGCCATCATTTTATTTTTCTCTCATTCCTCCTCCTCGTCTTCGTCTTATTCGTGTTCTTCGTTTAGTTACTTGTACGTCACAGTATGCTGCTACATATATATATATTACGGTCAAGTAAATATACGTTCCTTTAGTCTTGCGATGTACATCAGTAGCCATACTCATTGGGACGTCCTGAAGAAGGTTCGCGTATTGCAAAAACGGCTTAATGCCAGGGAACGATTACCGATTGCCGAATAAAGGCTCAGTCCTTCTTTCCCTCCATTCGCCACCATCTTGAGTCTCGAACGTATCATGCGAATAAGGTCTAGAGTGGATACGGGTGACTTTTTAGTCGCGTGCGCGGGACGTTCGTTTATTTTACCCGAGTGCGCCGACGGGTCTCGTTAACAGATTTTAACGCTCTTCGATTTCATAACGGCGCACCGAGCGATTCGTTGAATGAACAAGGTCAACAGGTCACACTTGAATCGAGTGAAATTTTAGCGGTGATAAAAAAAATAAATAAAAGTACCAGAGTACATTCCTAAAAAAAATTTTTTTTTTAAATCTACTTATAAATTACATAACCGGTTCCTCTTTAGTATGTCCTGTACGTACCCACCCATCCATAGGGTCTCTACCGAAAAGGGTACGTAAAACCACAGCTGATTTAACCGATCGAGCCCGAAGCTCACGCGAGACCCTGCGTATCCAGACTTTAAGTAAGCGGAAAGGAAGTGACGCATAAATCGGCAAAGACCCGGCAACGTGAAAGCAGCCCGGCAGCTTCCGCTTTCCGAAGGTATTTCGTACCAGCATCGGGGTGTTAGGAGCGCGCCTATAAAAAGCGGCCGATGCGCGGAATAATAAATCCCCTGGATTATTAGTATGGTCGACGTGCATCCGCGGCGTAACATAACCGCCACGCGGCGCACGAGGTTACCTTCGTGTTGCGCCCTTCGCTACTTGGATGGCACCACTTTATATACACGTATACGCACGTGCATCTGCAAATCCTCGTACGTGGAGATGCGCCTTCGCCCGGAGACACTGGCTGGCGCATGTGGGTAGAGCTGCGATACATGAAAAATCCACGTCCCTCTAACCTAACCTATCGCGTGTGCAGGCGCATGCGCCGATCGAGCCTGTTTACAAATGCATAATACATGTGCAACACTCAATTCTGATCCGCGCGCCACACTGCATTCATTCATTCCGTCGCGCCTTCCGCAATCCGTCGCGCATTCGAAATCGCCGTCGCGTCTACTCGTGAACCGGTTAGCAAGAGCCGATCGAAGAATGAGGTTAAATGGTGGGAGAGGGTTTTAGGTTCCCATAGGAAAATGCATATTGACGAAAGAAAATGTTGTTTTAATAAATTCTCAATCGTTGTATAAAGACGAAAGGAATCGACGGGACATTGCACTGCGCGACGTGCTGTACGTTATCGTCGAGCCGAGAAGTGGCGCCAGCCGCTTTTGCAAAAGGCAAAGGGAAAAGTGAAAAAAAAAATAAAAGGTTAAGTTTCGAGAGAGCTGCAGGGAAATCGGAAGTGGCAGTAGTCAAAGTCTTCCGGTTCCTCGTGCATAATGCAGAACAGGGACCGAGTTCAGCGAGCAAACGTTGGACGCTAATACATCTTGATGATAGATAGAGCGCATGTGTTTGGTCTTCGCAATGAGGGTTGGAGGGGAGGGGATGCCTCGAGGGGGTTGCTGCTGGTGGGGTGGCTCCTGCCTTCTGACTCCTGGCACAGGCAGGATGCTGGAACTCCTGGTACGGGGATGAGAAGCTGGGGGGGGGGGAGGGGGTTCGCCGATGGGGGTGGGACTCATGGGGGTGGATAGGTTGGCAGGCGTGTTCGCCAGTTGCGATTCCGGGCACGTCGCCGTCAGACGAGCGTACGTGCGACACGACTACGCTTTTACGCCCCTCTCTCTCTCTCTCTCTCTCTCTCTCTCTCTCTCTCTCTCTCTCTGCTTCCACCTTTCTACCGTCTCTTCTCTATGCTTTACTCTCTTTTGTACGCTCGATCGTTCCCTGTCTCTCTCTTTCTTCGTTCCTCTGGTTTTTTTTATATTTCTGTCTCTTGTGTTCTTTCTGTTTCAACTTGGCCTAGGCTCGTTTTGTCCCCTTCGTATACTCTTCGCTTTCTTTTGATACGCTTTCTCCATTACCTTTCTTCTTTTTCTCCTCTTTATACTAAAATGCACGCGTCACGAAGCTGATTTCAATATCTGGGAAAATATAAATTCGACGAATCTTTTGGTGGATCGAGAGACTCGTGTCGCTGTTGTTCTTTTATTGGCGATTTTCAAAAGAAATATGATTGACTCTTGATTCCATGTAATTCAACGATTTTCCTCGAGCACGTTGGTTGACATTTTTTTTCATTAATTTTTATTAAGCGAATTTCTGGGGGGTTTTTTTTTTGGCTTGCTAATTATCGGTAACGAAATTTTTTAGTTGGGTTAACGATTATAGAAAGATTTATGTACAGAACAGTAATACAAAAAATTACTTCGTGAATAAGTCGCTATCAATTCCTGAAAAGAAATAATAAGCCGCGATATCGATTGAAATATTAATTACCGCTTCCCTATGAAATGCAATGCAAGAGTCCTCAATTGGGTAACTGACCTCACTCTACCAAAGGTATCGTTAACAATGGTATGCGTGGATATTCTATCGGAAAAGTGGCGTAATCTGGCCGAATGTAGCAAAGATCTGCCGGTAAGGAGAACAATGAATTATCGATAACGTAGATACATATACAGTTTCCTTTACAGTTACCAGTCATACCTGGTAAAGAAGTCTAAATTTTAGTTTTACCTACAATGTTCTACAGTTACCGACCGTCGTTCACATTATGTGTATCAACTGTCGATAAATAAACATCATAGTCCTATATCAACGAAGCATTTAAATAATTTTCATTCCAATCGTTTGTAAGTCCTCGACAATACAAAATAGTCGATCCTTTGATTGTAAATAATGAAAAATAACTTTGTCTGGAAAATTCCCAAAATACTGATTCATTAAGTAATGGTCGGCAACATTAAAATAATAATTTTAAAGACGAAAAATTTATATTAAACGTCAGTCAATTTTTAAAATATTTATAAATTTTAGCTCGACGCTTGCCCAGTAATATGGTCGCGTAAGAAAACTTAAAGGATGAAATCCTAAATAATGACTTCAAGGACATTGCTATGCTTGCACATTTTATATTGAGAGAAATTTACGATTTTTATAATACGTATAGAAACCTGTCAAGTGGCAATTATCTAGAAATTGTCGATTAGGCAATATTCACAATAGCACCCTAATATGTTTTTTTTTAAAAGAAAAAAACAACCTCGAAGAATCCAGCATCGGAATTCTAGGCTATCCTAACCAAGTGTAGTCGTTAACAAGCGATCACACAGCTTTGGATGCCTAGCATAAAAAAAATATTATTTGAATGTTGCCGCCTTTTCCTTCCTACGCGCGCGCGCTTGAATCACTATTTGGGGGAATCCCCAAACAAGACTATTCATTATTTACAATTAAGAAATCGACTACTTCATATCGTCAATGACTATAAAGCGCCTGCAAAGAATCTACAAACGATTGGAAAAAAAATTTTGAATCCGTCGTAAATCGGACACTATTTATGGAGAGTTCATTTTCAATGGACGAAACCCAATTTTACATAAATATGTTATTTAAATAATTGTGCAGAAGATATCTTATGCAAAGAACTGTGCCCAACTGATTTGTACGGCCTAAAAATTATGGGAGCTTCCCGATTGAAAAATACCGATCGATACAAGACAAATGGGATCTGACGATTGATTGGTTCTAGAAGAATATTTTCGTAACAAGCAATGCGTCATTCGGTGCTTATTAACCGGCAAACCGAAATTTTGCACAACGGTTCATTAACTACGTTCGGCCGATTAATAACTGTGTACACAATAGACACGCGAACCGCCGGGAAGCCAACACTAAAAAAGAAAATTTTTGACATTTATAATGCTTCAAAAATCTCTAGAGAATATCCTATGATGATCCGTATAAAAATTAAAAATTTTTTTTTTTTCGTTTTAAGATTTTCTATGCACAGTTAATAAATAATAGTGCAGAATTGAACGGAGCACATTTCGTGATACACGAGTCTTCAGCTAGTAAAACTAGATAGCGTCCAGTTTCTGATGCACAGTTCTTCGCATAAAATATCTTCTACATAAATACACAGTATTTCAATGCAAAATTGGCATATCCACTAATTTTCGATTGAAAAATGTAGCTGTCGTCGGTAACAGAATTTCGCCTTATACCCGTCGCAAGTAAATCTTTTCAATCGAAAGTGCTAACTGCCATACATTAAATAATAAAAATGCATAATAATTGGAAACATCAAAATCTGCAGCTTCCCGATAGTCTAGGAATAAAAATTTTCCATAATTGCAAAGGTCAATCGAAAATACATCTGCCGTATGCCACTTTGAAGGACTTAAGAATTTTAAACCGCACCACATAAGACGTGCTAATAGCACAATAATTAACCTAACAATACTAAACTCGAAGTCAGGAATTAACACGCTGCCAAGTAGCAACAGTCTCCCTCCTATATAGCAAAACCCATATTCAAGCCCATAGACGATTGAGTGTGCCTATAAAAGGCATCTGATTGATCAACGACACGTGTAAAAAGGTCATAAGGTCATGCAGCATGACCACTGTTAGGTTTCACAACATAATTGATCTCTCCCGATAAGAGACGATCACCTTCTCTCCTAAAGAGTTCCAAAAAAGGACTACGAAAAAAGTGATAGAAAGAAAAAGAGATACGTCAAAATATCCCATCGACTCACCGTGACTTGGTTGATACGCTCATCCAGGACATGCTGCTGATCGAGAACGATCTCGTAAGAAAGAAGCCTCTCTTGAATTTGACGAAATTCAAGACGCATACCGGCCATATCCCGTTGCAGGACACTCGCTCTACGTGTCTCCTCCGCTCGATTCGACAGAAATTCCCAACGCTCTATCAAGCCTGAAATCAGCCAAAGAAAAAGAAAAATTGTACAAATTTTTACATACGTTCCTTGTAGGATTAAAATTTTTTCAAAATTTGCACCTCACACCCACTCGATAGACTGAAAAAAAAATTAATCAAGCTCCAGATTAATTACTTGTATATGCTTAATTACTTTAACGTATCGTGTATTACGTCACTCTGGCTACGAATAGCCTCGTCAGTTAACTCAGTGTCGTTAACGACTTTTTGCAAAATTCGAAAAAAAAAAAAAAAAATTGCGACTAGACATGTACATTCATACATCTAAAATGACTCAGGGCCAGAAAATATTTAATT
The DNA here is from genome assembly GCA_963971525.1 of Cephus spinipes. Lineage (NCBI taxonomy): Eukaryota > Metazoa > Arthropoda > Insecta > Hymenoptera > Cephidae > Cephus > Cephus spinipes. Next base: position 16,026,669 of record OZ020578.1, read on the forward strand.
TTTCAATATTTATTCTAATGCACAATTGAAAAACAGTACAGTTTACGTAAAGCTGCTTTTTATGTACGTCATGAAATTTTCCATTGCCAAGCAATTTTTTTTTATTCCTATATTATATTTCGTACCTGTATCCTGTTTCTGTAATAGCGTCTTTATTTTGCTGGATGATGATTCACGTTAAATTTAAATAAAGTAAAAACCTGCTTTCTATATAATCCATGGTAAATGAAAACACATCGAATACGAAGATTCGGAATTGCTTTGTCTCAGCTGTTTCTGTCAGTTTCCGCAAGACAGTCTTCGCTCACTGTCACTCTACCGTCGGCGACTTACTGTCACTGCCAGGCGAGCCAGCCGAGAATCACGGTCGTCGAAAGTTAATGCAGCACTCCCACTCCGCATGTAAAATCATGAGGAGCGATCATGAAAACGCGCCCATTTGAAAAATAAATAAAAATACCGTCGCACGTAAAACTTTCGCGGGCGGAATAAAAAAAAAAGTCATAGGCGTATTGATAAAGTATCAAGTGAAATATTACGCCGGACAACGTAGGAAGATAGCTGGTTCACAATCATATGTAGATACGTACATGAATACCAAATTGGAATGCTAATTGCTGGTTTAACGCTCCGTTGAATTCCTATGGTGTTTCTCGATATGCCCGATGCACATGAGAACGAGCCTGAATAGACTTTGCTACTTAAATAATTTCAAGCCCATTAAAATCAGACTAATTGTGCAGACCGACTGATTCTTCCTCTATGAAGGTGCTTAGAGAGGAGATGCATTTATTCGAATAAGAAATTATAGGGAAAGAAAGTAAAAGCGACAATGACGTTAGGCATGCAGGGAAGCTTACAATTGTCAATTGAAATAGGAAATCACTGGAAATTGTCACATCCTGACGAAGGCTCCTATACTGTATATGGATACGTGGCTGATACTGACAAACGAACACACACGTGGACTCACATTTGACACTCAGCGAATTGCACTCGTACGATTTTTTTCGACACGTGTAAACGCACCTTCCGTCTGTCGCATCGAGCCAACGATTTCCTATTCCTCTCGCGGTTGGCATTGACGTCATATATGAATCCATCGCGCGAATTATAACGTCAAAAATAGTAAATAACTTGAAAAACAAAAAAAACTATAAAGATCGACGCGAGATAACCCTACAGGCGATTCCGGCAGTTTCTATAGAAATGAGAAAAAAGATCGAAAGTGAAAAAAGCACGCACGAATCCACACACGTGGGCGCGTTTTAAAATTAGACATGGCGATTTCGCCCATATCTTCTTTTAAAATTAGTTCGAAGGATTTCTGGTGGACCGCGTGGGAAAGGTGGGAAGTGTGGAATTCCGATAAGGACATGGTAAGATCGATGTATGGGATGATAATAAATCCATAGAAAAAAAAAACAAAAAAAAAATCCCCATTAAAAATGTACGGTTGTAAAATTCTTTACGGATTCGCCCAACCTTCCTCGCTGTCCTTAATGATACAGTTCTTATCCGCTAGTTATTGGTAGCAGTGATAGAGTAAAATAAAAGCCATAAGAAAAAGTAAGAAACAGGATGGAAAATCGTCCAGCATCCATACAACGATAACTGAATCGAGTCCTGTCCCAGTCCGAGTTAACTACGGCAATAAAATTCTAACGGTACGTAAATTATCCCTGTATAACTGCAAGAGAAATAAGTTTACAAGACTCCGCAACGCTTTAAGTAACTGCAATAAATCTTACCTAAAAACAGCCCGTAAAAAGATGCCGATAAGTATTTTCCTTATCTACAATCATTATCCCACATCTAGTAATGTATATTAAAATTTTTAATAAATTGTCTGCTTAATACATTCTACTGCCTTTTTTTTTTTTTTTTTTTTTTTTTTTCCTTTATACATCGTCACTGTTCTTTCAGGTAAGACAAATGTCTTGTGAATCTCACATGCAGGATGTGTGATACTTCAAGCAGATAACGTATGACCCAAGTCCGACCAAATGGCTTAACAGGAGAGTTCGGTCACACATGAAAGCCAGGTATATCCGTAAGGCTTCCGTGGCCTCGATCTCATACGGCACTTTCTTTCGTATTTCTTTTCTCCCGAGCAACTAAATATGCATTGGATAAAAAGAGATATTAAAAAAAAAAATTTATCGCGATAAGGACTGCATTGATATATGGGCATACATAAAAAAAAAAAAGAAAAGATGGAGCAACTATAAATGTACGGCGTGCCAGTTTTCCTTCTACGTATTTATAAAGAAAGAATGTTAGAAGGGAGGAGTGAAAGTGGTAGAGAAAATGTTTTCCAGGTATAATTTGATTTTTTTTTTAATTGCTGTCTTTTTTTAGACACCATTTTCCTTTACGTTTGAAAGTACGCGCTCTAACGGAACTGATTGATGATAATTATCCTTAATCGTTAAACGAGTAATTAACTGCACGCTATAGGAACGCTATACAACGTCACTTTGGTTTCTCGGTAATTTTGAATCCGTAATGTAAATTGATTTATTAAAAGAAATTTACTAAGCTCGTTTCTGTTTCTCGCTTTAATTGTCCATTTATATCTGTTCTAGAAGAATGTAACAAAAACTGAGACGGAATAGAAAGAGAAAAATACACGCGAAATATTTCGTGAAATTCAAAGTCAAAGAAAATTTATGACTTTTCGTTTAATTTATAAAAACAAAGGGAAATATTCGTCAATTTGTAAAGACACGAGTGTGTCAAATCCACGATTGAATTCCGGTCTCCTCGTAACCGAAATCGAAAACCAGACCACTCTCAGGCCGTCCGTTCTAAATACAGAAAATGACGTTACCGACCGTGAGAAACGTTGATTCAAAAGTCCGTATTCACAACTCGCTCTTAAGGTCACTAACAGAGTCGCTTGTAGTTAAAACTCACTAAGAAAAAACTTAAAAGCGCACTATTAGCACTAAAAGCGAGTTCTGAATACGGGCTAAACAGTTTAAATGCCGCGTCCACAGTGCGCGTACAGTCAATACAATGCAACCACCGCACGAGTATAATCGAACCAAAGGAACAGAACACTGTTTAAAAGTAATGGCAAAATTCTTGCCTCGTTCTAACAAAACGACGTCGATTTCCCGAAGGATTTAAGCGGCGACAATTAAAGTCATTCAACGACGAGTCTATTGCTGTTCTGCTTTCGCGAGCGCTATCCTTGATTAATTAATCTCGTCGAGTTTCCGGCCCAATTGACGAGTCCCGTTACTAAGATCTACGTGGATCCAAATAATACCGAATTTTTTGCCGTGAGCGAAAAGACAAAGTTGAACATTTAAGAAAAGCGATTAACCTAAAAATAGTGGAAAAGTCAAACTTGATACGATCTGCGTCTCTCCTGCAAAAGAACCGGAATGACTGCTTCACTCGGATTATTCGTATTGTGTATTTGGAAGTACCACGTGACTCTACCAGGTTATTACTCTTTATAAGGATTAAAAATGCGAGGAAAACGAACTCGTACAGAGACACCACGGGGTACCGGTTCGCTTTAAAAGGGACAACGACTCTGTGGCTTTGGTTATTACCTATGGGAATATCAGTGTTATGGAACTTGTATGGTCTCCTAAGTTTTTTTTCTTCTTCTTCAATTCCATCTTTTGGAATTTCATGACACGCATCGCGCACGTATTACAGTCATAGTCTAACGATTGAACGACGTACGTTTTTACCTTTACTTTTCAGCTGTTTCGTGCAATACATGGTAACTAGAAGTCAACGATAGGTACCAGAATAATATAAATTAAGAGACTTGGAATTCATAAGAAGCCTACTGTATTACTTTATACGTTGTCTGTGACTATTTAAAAATTTTATCTGACGTTTCTAAAACTCTTTTGTGCGTTCTAATATTCCAATATATATACTATATATGGTTTAATGTCAAGGACAATATATTTCTCTTAGTTTCGATTAGTCTGGCAGGTTTCAGCAACAGAGAAGAAAACGGTCGATTTAGATTTTGCGATACTTTTTTTTTAAATACGTTTCTTATGTAATATCCAGTTTGGTTCGAATTGGCAACACGTAAGTATATAATTAGCCAGCCTTGGAATACGTAACGATCAGAGAATGAAATTGCTCTAGTAAGTGCACACGCAATGTATCTTACAAAGTGAACCTGATTACGATATATATTGCAGGCTAAGCTGTGTCAACAGACACGTTGAAGCAGGGAATTTAAAAACTTATTATTATACGCATTATCATTATTATTTTTAAATCGATCATTTATAAGTATAAAAATACCATCTGGCGTTAAAAGAAAAAATTAAGAAACAATTGAAAGCGCCACAAGACCTACGTTTTGACATTATTGGCAGCATCGTAAAATTATTAAAAAATTAAATATCTTTAACAAAACAACAGTAATAGTACGCAGAATTGTCATTACGTGTCGTGAAGTGTCAATCGTTCTTAGATACGTACAGGATGTATCGGCTAGATCCTCCGCGGTAATGTCAGTCTGTACGAACATCATGTCACCCGGATAGTTAACCACGGTGATATACGGCGAAATAACGAAAATAAATCACATTTCCTGTCAGTTGAGTCGCGGAACATCCAGCACTTTCTTGCGATCCGATGAACGCGGCATATAGATTGCAAGTGCGGAGGATACGAAGCCGACGGGTACTCGTGACGAGGCTCGTGCATTTCCGTCAACATTCGTGAGGCCAGCCGAGCGTCGCCGAAGGTGGGAAGGCAACGTGGTGATTCGGCAGTTTCCGGTAGAGTTCGTGGCACATATAAGGCAGTGGTGTCACGCACCGGTTACAGTCGCTGGTAAAACGTTCACCCACGTGCGTATGTTATTATTTGTAGATTACGACAATACATTTTACGTTCTATGCACTTTGCATTTCCTTGGTATGATAAACAAAAGCAGCGTTGCGTGGAATACGATTACTCGGCTATTTATTAATATATACCTGGTGGAGTCAGTGCGCTGTATTACGTGTGCGACTATGCTTTCGTGTGTGGGAGTTGTACTTGCTACCCACTATTCATAGCACCATTCGTGGCTCTTCTTACTATGCTGACAACACTACGTGCTATAATACTATTTACTATATGATATACTATTGCGTATAGAAAAGGCTCTTGCTAGACCATCAACATTTTAGATTCATGTTGACAGTTCAGTCTTAGAGTATTAGGGACGTAGTTGCTCTGCAGATTAGAAATTAACATCGTTTCGCGTTGGTTCGCTCTCATGGTGAAGGTCACGTTCGTGAATTCATGCACTGTGAAATCTTGTCCCCAATACTCTCCTTGAGCGTGATAGAGAGATACATATAGTATACAAGAATAATAATGCACAGTTGAAGAACTCATAATGATTAGTTATCAACGTAAGCCGCATCCAAGCAACCTTTATTGTGTCAAGAATTACAGGTGTTAAACATACAGACATCCCTCAGGTAGTAAATGAAGGATCCGACAATTTTTCATTATCCTTTATTCACAAGCCTGGAAAACGTGCTAATGATATAAATGATGCAATAGAATAATAAAATTGAGAAAGTATTAAAGCCGAACAACCGAGACAACATAAATCGCAGAAAGAAAATCGATAGAATACTTTTCTTGTAAAAAGAAAAAAGTATGAATAACAAAGAGAATAAATAATACTAAGTACACAAACAAAAAAAAAACATTGTCATTAGTGAACATGCTCTTACTCACAGAGGAACCAGATCATGATTTCCTCTCAAGATACACGACACACTTTACATGCCATTAATGAACAATTAATCATTGCTGATTACGCACAATGGACGCTTTTTCTTTCTATTGTTTTAGAGGGGAAAGAAATTATGGGTGTCGAAGGTCATCATAAAGTGCCAAATCAATCAGGATTCAATAATGGATATTTCAATCATTCAGAAGGATATCAACGTGGGAAAGTAGTAAGTATACAAAGTTAGTGCAGTGACTAACAAAACTGTAGCGCATGACTGTAATGCTGTCAAGGTCACACCTTTACGAGCTTTTTTATTGCTGTCATCAAACTCACCGCGAATCTGCTTGGCATTTTTCTCCCCGCGCAAAGCACCGCCGACAGCTTCTAAAACAGCCTGCAGGCAGCGTATATTTTCCTTGCAAGTGCACTGCAGTTCCGTCTAAAAAAATTTACAAAAAAAAAAAACTCACATAAATATAAGTTTCCACGAGCGGCCATATTCAGCAACAAATAGAGCAAGGGTATAAGCAGGATGCGGTTTACACAAAAAAATAAACAACTATCAAAGCGTCATAAATAAATTTATTTATTAGCGTTCGCAGCCGAACAAATTAATAGCTCATCGAGTGCATACACAACAATGCATTATACTAATTGTAAGTGCGTCAATGAGATTATTAAAAAAAAAGCATTACAGAAGACATGCCCAGAATAGACGATTGTGGAAAAAAAAGACCTTAAAAGTAATTAACGTATTGCTTCACTAACCAAAGATAGTGTAACAGTGGCTCTATTACGTAATTACGTGACACGGTGCTAATGCATTTTCCTACTGTAGTGCAGTATTTGACTACTTTGATCGAGCATCTCACTAGTTTGGTCCACCATAAGGAAAGTATATACTTAACATTACCCAATATACACCATAGTAGTTGCCGCAAGCAAGCGTATAGCAATTTATTCAAGATCCGTGCTGGCTGATTCAATATTTGCATAAGAATACGTACGCAATCGCCCGGCGTGAGAATCCCATTGACCCTCAATGAGAGATTCTCCGACATTTCCAATTGCGACTGTGACTTCTCCATGAGTTTTTGCAGATCCTCCATATCGCTGTCGCTATCCTCTGTTGAATCGACTCCGACACCCTGTATAATAATACGATAGCATTTATTGAACGACCTGTACTGGTTAGTTGTGTAATCTGTATTGTGTTTATCTTAAATTGTGACGACTCAAGAACCGTGACTGTGGTGAGAGCAATATATGTATATTGTATAATACATACATATACTCAATACATGTAACAAGAGTCTTTACAGTCGCTTTCAAAATTCTGCGGCAGTAATGAACCTACTCAAATCGGTTTTATAGAATTAACTCGAAAGGAGTTTATATCTGGCCTACAGAGGACATGAGATCAAATAGACAAATCAGCATTAGAGTTTACGTCACGTATACTGCTTTATTGGAGAGAATGAAAGACTAACTGACACGACTGTATTATGTACCATCTTATACCAGACATCCTGAAGATCGCTAGTAAGATAATATCTTGCTACTTTTTTCTGGCCTATTGATAAAGTTGCTCGATTTCTTGCGTACAGTTTGCGTATTTGTATACATAATTAAATCACAGGAAAAATATTGATATCTGATCGAGTAGGATCAATAAGAAGACACGTACATGATGCATCCTCTTTCTGGACATCCGTGGAGAATTTTCGCGCACTGCGCTCATACTGGATGCACAATCTGACTGGCTGTCGAGGAAATTTCTATAGTCATCGCCAAAGTCCAGGAGTCTCCGCGCTGCGTCGACGTCAGGTGCTTCGCTGTAAGGCTCACTCATGTACTTTTCCTGAAAAGATACGTTTTTAATATAATAATTTCAACGCAACGACATTAATCTTTTCGTTACTTGATAAAATTTACCTGATAATTATCCCAAGCTTGCTCGGAAAAGGAATTGTTGCCAAGACTATTTTTCTCAATGTCGCTATCCATATTGAATTGACTATTCAGAAGATCCTTGCTATTCAGAACGGTGTCCAGGAGGTTGTCCTCGTAACCGACGCATCCACGAGAACGTTCCTCGTCCTCTGTCTCTGATGTTGACGGATCCCATTGGCAGCATTGTTGTACTTTGAATGGAGCAGTAGGATCACTCACAATATTCCTTTCAATGGATAACTGCTGTCTAGCAGTGCATCCCGAGAAAGAACCTGACTTCACCAGCGTGGTCAAGCGACCTTGGCAGTCTCTGGAGATGGTCCTGATGGCACGATTCGATGTGTTACGTCGCGGTGATCGTTGCTCTTTAGAACAACCGTCACTCCCAGCTGAATGATGATTGGCATTTACACCGTCGGAACCTGATTCGCTTTTACGTCCCTGGAGATAAGATAAATTTTTAAAACTAGGACAAGCTACCTGAATAACTTGGATACACTACACCGATCTTATCTGGTAGCACAGGACAATTTTTCGTTAAAAATTCTTGTATGCACCTTATCGACATTACAAAAGATTCATTTTAGTATTAATGATATTGAAAAATCCATAACGTACCACTGTCTTCTTACGTAGCTTGCCCTTCTTACGGCGCAGGGAACTGTTCCTAACGACTGTACCATCCTGACTGATGGCAGTTTCTTCCAAAAGAGTCGAGGATGAATTGTTAAACGGAATACAGGAACCGCTGTGAGATTATTCAAATATGTCATACAACTTGTACAAAGTAACCCTGTATCAAAAACTATAGTCGACTCTGTACAATTGCGCACCCGTGGCTCTGAGACGCGATAACTGGTGGGCGAGAGAGCGACATTATGGAGACCTCGCACTGTACTGTAATAGACCAGCGTTTGACAGAGCGCGAGTAACGTCCGCTGAGTGGCACAGAAGTGGGAACGGGGAAGAGGGTGGGTGGGTAAATCTTCCCCTCTCGGCACGATACTTAGAAAGAGAGCTCAGGGATAATGCAACTATAAGGAGCGCCTCTATAGCCAGAGTCGACTGTAGTTACAGGCCACTACGACAACTTACGTAGCATCGAGAGATACGGATTTTGTAGGTGGAATAGCCACTAGCTGATGTAGAGCAGTTTCTGATATGGAAAACTGAGAAATTGGATCATTCGCCTCATCGAGAGTCGAGCTGTTTCCAATCTGCGATATACAGGATACACTCCAGGGCCTGGGGCCATTCGACTTCCGCTTTGATCTCATCACAACCTTCGGCGTGCTCGATTCTATCCCAGGATAATGTCCATCGTTCACCGGTGTACGATCCGGGTCATCGATAACCTCCTGAGATATCGACTGCGAGACACAGCCGAAACTACCGTCCAGACGGCGGAAGGTCGCGACGCTGCTCTGCAGGTCATCCGACGACACAGATTGTTTTTCCGCATCGGATTCGCCTGTTGTATACTCGCCACTTGCATCGCAACTGTCCAGAGGTTGTAGCCAATACTGCGACATACGAATAATACACAAACGTTACATATAAAATATCTAAATAAAATGTTACTGTCTATTTTGCTATACGATTATTACCTGAGACGTATAATCTCCTTCGCGGTTCCTGACAGAGTTCAGCTTCAGCCATTCCTTGATCCTGGCATATTTTGCTCTATTGTTATTAACTATGCCCAAGTCCTCGAATATGAGGGGCGGCAAACGCTTAGATGGATTACTTTCAGTACTCTCCCTCACAAGTTTCTCAACCTCCAGTATCAACCGTTGGATGCTGCTCTCATCGCCTCGTATTTCCTTGTTCTTATTCTCGTCATCATCCTCCTCGTCAGTCTCCTCATCATCATCCTTGCACTTCTTAACGCATTGAATGGATTCCTGAGGATTCCCGACACCGTTGCCATTCGCACTAGCAATTTTTATTTTGCATTCATCGCCATTCATTACGGGACCATTGCCGTTGATCTCGTCGCAGGTGCGCACCACGTGACTCCTTTCTACGGTGGCGCCCTCGCCGAAATCTAGACGAACCACCACGTTGGTTCTACGTTCTTCGACGGAGAGAAGAGAGTCCTTCGGCGATGAGGCCGTGTACGTCCATTCCTCCTCGGAAGATTCCACCACGTTCGGTGATTCGTTGCCAGGACGACTGTCAGCCTCGGAATCGGTATCATGGTGCTTGAAGTAGAAGGTGGCACAGTTCTTAGATTTGCGATCTGACCTAAAACCATTTAAAGTCACGAAATTAGTTACTTTCTTAAAGTCAAATTCCGAATGAAAAATGTCCAGTCTTCAAATGAAATGATTCGAGTACGCTTACGTGCTGAACGATGCTGACTCCTCCAGAGGACGACGTCGCTTGATCACATCCTTTTTGTTATCGCGGCACGACTCGAGCGGTGAATCTACTTCGTCAATGGGCGTCGCAACGCCCGGCGTCGGCGGCATGTCGTCACGTTCTTCCTCGCTTGCGCCGCTTTCCTCCACGTCACCCTCCTCGCCCTGATCACCCAGAACTACGTCCGAGCCAGGAACACCCTTGCATTCAGTCTTATTCGACACCTCAGGATCGTTAGTGTCCATTACACAGAGAACATAGATTTCGTCCTGTTTGTAACACACAAAAAATCGAATAAAATCTCCAAAACCGAATTGAGGTAACCATAAAAATACATGTTTAAAAAAAAAGTTTATCTCTTCAAAATACTGTAAGAGCAAAAGGAAAAACGTCGCCCATGCATGACACGCGAAAATCACACGTCACTCGCAGCTTTGCTGCTCGCTAACAAATGACAGAAGCGAGAATCGATTAGCGAACTACAATCCTCCACTCGATAAACCACGTCGTCCTATCGACTATTCGAGAGCTTGTTAATTAGAAATACACCTCGAGATACTAATTGAGATAGCACACTGCTTCGACACGCACTATAGATATAGTGTATCCATGTGCACAACTAATAGTCGGGAAGAGCTATTTTAGCGTTGGCAACACTGAACGAAAATTTCGTATAGGAACCACGGGTATACGCGCAGCGTACTGTACGAGTGACGTAAAGACTTCGCAAGGTGAAATTAACAGCAAAATTGACATTTTCCTAAACGTTATCACGTCAATATCTTTGTTGCACTGTTGTTTGCCAATTATTACGTAACCCACCTCGAAGTACGAGCCATCGTCGTTCAATCGATTCTCGGAGGAGACGTCGCTGTCAGAGTGATCGCTTCTGTTAGTCTGGAGTTTCTGCGTCCTCGAGCGCCGTGAGCGGGACGAGCGTAAGGACGAGCGACTGGATTGAGCGGATTTACCGGATTGGCTAGAGGAGCTTCCCGATTCACGAGATTGTCTGCGACTCAATCGCGGTTGCTTCGTTACGGGTTCTTCGTCGCTGTCGCTACTGCAGCGACACGTTACCAGAGTCTGAAACAAAGAAACAAGACAAAAATGAGGTCAAGGACACGCATTAGATTCGCACTATGGCAAACTGCACGAAAGTTCAAAATCACGAGTAGGAAGCACTCGAAGTAAAAAAAAAACCCAGCCAGTAAAATCGAAACGTTGCCAAGTCAAAGTTTACCAATAAATCCACAGGAATAAAAAAACCGTCATCTTCTATGATCATTATGAGAGTGCTTCGCGACTAGGACGCACTATTCCGAGAGTTTGACGAGGAACTAAATGTTCCTACTTTGAGGGTGGGTTTATATAGTACGCTTCAAACGTACCTGAGGATTCAGGGTAATCCGGACGGCTCGTAAGCAAGAACTGTGAGGAGTGGGGAGGCGGTGGCAATCGAAGGGTAGAAATAAAGGGCCTGTTGAGGTGGAGTAGAACAGGCTACTCGTATGGATGAATCGTGACACGGAAGAGACAGGAAGCGAAAAGACTTCTCAATAAAAAATCTCTCCACGGAAGACACCGTTGGATCAATGTATTACAGAAAATCGAAGCCTTTCGCTAAAATGCCTTTCCATGCAGAATTTTCAAATTATTTATTTGAAAATATACAAGGTATAACTTAATCTCGAAAGTGATAGCCTACGTATCTACGTTTCCTATCCAAAACATATAGCACCGTTGCACGTAACTACTGCTGAAAATAAAACGTCTGTCAACTTTACACCGTCTCACTGAGAATAAATTTCAGCAAATTTCGAGAGTTTTAGATACGAAGTTTCTTTGCTTCCGGCCTCGTCCGTTTCACGACCCACGCAGACACCGGTATCACCTTTGACCCCCCCGACACCAATCTGACGAGTTAAGATGGAAAAAAAGCAAATTGCAAAGTAACGATAATTCAATCGTGGAAAATCGTCGGTTCTTTGTTAAATCTAGACACCGGTACGAAGTGATTGCAAAACACAGCCTATACGTACGATTATCATACTCTTTGTACTGGAAGAACGTCCAGTAAATCTAGGGCATCCTTAAACTTTATTTCAGTATGCGCTAACATTCGAACGAGACTAGTGAAAGTAATGGCGAAAAGTAAATAACAAAACCGTCGATACAGTAACACGATTAAGGAATGTCTATGAGGAGAGCCGAATAGCCAGGAGGAATATAGAAGAAAAGAAAAACAATAAAAAAAGAAAGCACTGCCAGTTGCAGAAAGAAGGGTAGATAGGCGAGAGAGAAAGAGCTGGAAGGAAGTAACTAAAAACATTTGGTGAACCAGCGTTCGTTCCCTGGCACCGAAGGGTACCTTATTCTCGATACCTGCTGAACATTTTAATACCCAGAAAGAGACTGTGCTTACCAGTGAAATTAAGAGTGTCCCCTTCACTATACTTTGATACAATGAGATAATGAGGTGCCAGGTAAAGATTTTTATGATTTTAACGCCGAATTAACAGTATAACGGTATAGTGATCCCAGGACGGTACCACGTGGGGTTATGTCCAATGAAGTACGGAACATTTTCAGGTATAGCAAGTACAGTGTATGACGCACGAGTTCCTTGGTTATGAAAAGGAACAAGGAAACAAGAAACAATGCAATTGGATTGGCAGGTGTTTATAAAAGGATATATCAATTACGACTTCGAGTTGTTGGCCAAATTGATCGAGGAGGCTAATAAAAGTAATTCGATTGAGGTTGATCCGTTAATGAGAAAATGGAAGATTCACGACTGGAGCGTGGAGCGAATCTTCCAGGAATTGTAAAGTTAAATGAAACAATGATGCTGATGTTTGAACGACGTGTAATTGCATAACGTATAGACAGCAAATTGAAGAAATGGTGGAAAGTGAGATTCCTTCGTTTTACCTGTCTTTAGTTTCAATGAAATTCCGCTGGGGAGAAGAGGTCGTCACTCTCGATGCGCGTCTCTACAACCGGTTTCGGACACTGTAATTTCGATGCATTGTTTTAAGCTTAACGTGCCCGCGGCAACTTTCTATCGCACAGCCATAGAAGCGATTAGCTAATAAAAATAAAGGATATATACGTATTTAAACGACACGGAAACAATAGAGAAAAAAAAGTGAATTTAATAGATCATTTCCAAGCATGGCGTTCTAATTCTTGTAACGGTCTGTACCCACGTGGTTCGTGCCTTTTTTTAATGAAAGAGAAAAAAAAAAAAAAAAAAAAATTTTCTGGTAAATAAGAAAAACACGTTGAAATTAACCTCACGGCGTTTTCACAATTTTTCGTTAGTAATTGCCGGTCCGACCGGACACACACGCGGAGTATACTTTCCGGTTGGAGTACCAGCCATAATTGATCCCCGGAAACAAAAAATTCTACGCTCACTTCCGCTTCTAGGTTCCTTTGTCCACGTCGAGAGAAGAATTAGCCAGCTGTAGCGTATCGCAAAATTCCTCTAATTTCTTTTATTAAGTGGAGGCGCATTGAAATCAGTACCTTTCTACGGGTACCTACTTATTACTCGCTGGAAAAACACGATGAGAATTATTTTCTAACATCGAGGAATAGAACGATAATTGGACTTGCATTTTTTTATGAGTTCACTGTCAAAAGTACAGTGTACGAGTCTTGACTATAGCAATACTAATTTTTCATAACGGTAACTCTCAGTAATCGAATATCATCCGACCACGGTACAACGAATTCATTAATGGAATTTGGAAGAAAAAAAAGATTATTTCCCATAAAAAATTATGCAACAGGTAGTACACGTCAGGTGCATCGCGAACAAAAGTGTCGGTGATCGAGCACGCTTCGGTGATCTGCATTCGAAAAATAAAGATAAAGAAGAAAAGAGAGGAAGAAGAAAAATGAAAAAAGACAATGCTCGTGTACCGAGCGACGGTAATCGGCGCAGAAGACGGTAATACAAAAGAGGTAAAGAGCACTCAGGAATAAAAGAAACGGAGGGGATAGGTAAAGTTCGAAAAGAGAAAAGAAAAGAAAAAAAAAAAAAAGGAAATGAAGAAGCGTCTGCGTGAAAGAGAAGAGTTCAGTGTACTTTGAGTATCCCGAGCAGTCTGCACTGTCCGAGTTACTCGAATAGCCAATAGAACAAATTAATGGTGTTCCAAGAGCTACCTATTGAAATGTTCAAAACGGCCGGCGGACGTTAACAAATCCGAATGATATATCATGCAGTACGAAGTGACGGTCGAAGGACTAGAAAGCCAAAGTTTTTCTTCCGGCTGTTCTCTGTCAGTCGAAGAAAAAAGAGACGGCCGACCTCCAGCTCGAAACGCTAAGATATTTCACAAAGTTACGAGATACAAGCACGATTTCCCTGCAAGCATTTATAACGGTAATAAATGGAAGAGGGCCGACAGAGGGCAGCACCGACGTACCTGGCAATTTACACGGATGAAAATTACCATTTAATCAAGGTCTCGAGCGATGCTCAGAATTTTTGGGTCTTACGATCGTCCCAGGAAGTCCGATGTAAAGCGACTTGCACGATAAAACGGTATTACCACGTGAAAACGAATACTCTCGAACCACGGCCTGCCGTTGTCGGGGAACAAAATAGCCATTGCAACTGGTGCATTATTAAATTCCAAAGTGGGAACGGAGCATGGGGCAATGCACGAAAATAAAAACAATTTTCTACCTAAGACCAGCTGCACGCGATAGCCGACGGAAGGAATTATACTTTTTCGCCTGGTCGAAAAGCTAATATAAAGGGGGATGAAAAAAATAACTAGTGAAATTTACTCAAAATCAGATTCGATAAATTACAATTTATCCAACCTTTCCGAAAGACTTGCTACTTGTTCGCTCGGCGTCGTATTACGTTGCCCACGCTTTGCGGCTTCTGTGCAGATGCAACGCGGCTGCAGTGTGCAGTTAATTCATGGTGCAATCCGATATTCCAGACCAGCCGATCGAGATCGAGAGGAGAGAAGCCGCCGTGACAAAATTTCACCAAGTCAATTTGTAACAACGTGTATGCTTTTACATACGTTATGCATGCGTATATAGGTATAGCCATATAGGTAGGTACGACTCTCTTGTTTCACACTCACTCGCCATATCAGACTTTATAATTGAGAAAAGGTAATTTGTCATTACAATGACCGATATTAAGTATTCATTACGATAATTAACTTCGCTTTATTTATTGCAACAACTCGTATCGCTTCCTCGTTTAACAGCACCGTTACGAAACACATTTTGCTCGTGAATTCAAAGGAAATAAAAGAACAATCCGATAGGGATATTCAAAAACTGTACAATACCTACCAAAATTTTATTTCATCCTTCGCATCCTTGAATTATCACTTTCTATTTGTATCACGTTTGAAAATATATATATATGGGTGACTATAGGGCTACCATACCGCGTGCCACGTGAAATATCAGTTTACCTGATATTCCCCAAAAATATGCGGGCAACGTAATACGTAACACGGGTTCAGCTGCGATCTGACGTAACTGAAGGATACTCGTGGTAAAGCAACAAATAGGCATTCTGTGTACTGAAAGAAATTTCATACTGCTCACCAAATTTTTAAAGTACACTGTCGTACAAAAATTTAAGATTTTTTTAACTGGCCCACCAAATTTATTTCCACACTGAAACAAAGCAGCTGAGTAGTACGTCCCTTATACCCAGTAGACATAGATACCGGTAAAATAAAAGAGGACATGAGAACAATAAAAAAAAATGAAATTCCGAAAGTGGATTAATAAAAAAAAAAAAAAAACATTTTTCTACGCCCCAAGCAAAGATTAAAGGGGAACCCATTCTATGTTACACGCAACCCGACTGTAGCGTGACGTGTATGGATCAAACGAATCGGCCGTGGAATAACATTAATTACGACTGTACGGTAAAATTTTGTTACAAATAATATCGAATTGCGAAATTAATATTTTTTTATGCAATACTGATATAAAACTGTTATAAATTTTCAAATTCATTCATGGCAATAGAATGCAGATCGCTACGTTGTGGCTGCATTGAAAAAATGGATCGTAAAAAAAAGTTCAATCTATTTAACCCAGACCAGCAATTGCGAATAGCAAACTGCAGTACATGATTTAAGTACGGTCTGTTGTCAAGTAAGAAAATATTGGCCTAAATTTTTCAACCGATTTAAAATCTACACATTTTGTATCTATGTGTATAGTCGTTCAAAAAAAAACATGTTGCTTTAAGTAGACAGCACGTGCAGTTTCTCCAATGCACATACGAACTAAGCAAAGCAACTTCTTCTGTAATTCTGACATCAAACTTTATCTACTTAATCTGCGTGCAATGTATTTCAAGAACTCAATCAGAATAGGTTCGTTGTAACTACTGGATAGACGTGACACAACAGCGTAAATTTCGTTTAATCGACTGTACGATTATATTTGGTAGAAATATAATTTACCGATATAATAAATTTCACTTCGCGTGAGTTTTAACAAATTTTTTTTTCTCGCTGTCTTTATACGATCGCAAATTTTTTTATCGGGAACTTTCATTTAAGTTTCGTGCGTGTGCGCGAGCGCAATTATTTCCGTTACTATTTAAGATACGGGAAAATGTTTGAGACAAAAGTTGTATCGATTTTTCATCCGGATCTTTTTTTTTTTTTTTTTTTTTTTAAATTGGAACATCAATTTCTGTCGGTATGAGAAAACGTAGCTCGTTTTTATTAAAAACGAGCAAATTAAAATCCATCCAGCCGTTTTCCAGTTATCGAGAACTGAATTAATTGAAAAATCTTTGATTGCAGCGTCGCTACAGCATTTAGGATTTAATAAATTCATTTGTCAATAACTTGAAAATGTCTGGAAGGACTTTAGCCTGCGAGCTCTTAAAATGTTAAGAAAAAAAAAAACGAGCTACATTTTCTTATACCACCAGAAAATAATGTTCCATGAAAAAAAAACCATAAAACATGCACATAAAAAAAAAGATCCGGATGAAAAATCGACCCCCTTGAAACCATACAACTTTTGTCTGAAACTTTTCCCCCTAACTTCAATAGTAACGGAAACAGTCGAAGCGTGCACTTTCGGTGAGACACCCTGTACATAAAGTATGGGATAAATTTACGAGAAAAAATATATATAGAAAATACCAATGCATCTACGTATAAATGTAGGGATATGAAATTAACGGCTATTCCCATCGATCCTCGAGAATTGCATCGGCACGGCATAGCAGTGAATGCAATAGACCATCCTAAGTGCATAAGTACCGTTTCTCAATTAACCCATATAAACAAGATTTTCTATATTGAATCAAGTGCGTTAAAATCTTCAGGATAATCAAACAGCTAGAAAAGTATCTAAAGATCGATTAAACCATCTCGAAACACGATTCGAGATACACGTATTACAGTTATCCCCTCAACTTGCCCTCGCAAAGGTCATTTCACTCAGATATCACATAAACGAAATAAAACTTACCAATAAGATCTGATCGTTAACGCTGTACATATCCGAGTACAGTATTACGTTCCAAAGGATGAACTTCGCAAGTTGGTCTTGTTCCGTCTATACGCGTAACGGCGTATACCCATCTAGTCACAATTCGTACGTTACGTCGTTAGAACTTGATTCGCATAGAGTTTGACGTATTTGAAACGGCAAATAAAGTCGACATACGATACGTAATCCGAGAGGGCCGATTTCCTTTCGTGTGTTTCGAATTGGTTCTTGCTCGAACGGGTCGATCGAAACGTGCCGAGACAAGTGGATTTCGCGTTTAAGGTCGATTCACAACGAAAAAGAATGTCAAGTAAAAAATTGTCGGACTGTGCTCTGAATCGACCGATACAAGAAATCGAATGTTTCTGTATCAAGCTTACACGACTATATCACCGTAGGTCGTTACAATGGAAAATATCTATCGGGTGTATACGGCATATATAAGGGCGCCTTTAAAATTTTTCTTCTTCCAGATCCTATAATCATTCGATATCAGAATATCGCAAAGGCCCACCCGCCGAGCTTTACAATACCAATGAGAGTCACGAGCGATTGTGCCAAGTCATCGAGACTGATGAACAATCATTTACCTACTCGCCCTATGGGCTCGTCCCTCCCACAACGTGTATATAGCATATTAGTATCGCGTACAGTGGTGTTTAGTACGTCCTTCCGTTAAGCCTAGTATACATTAACGTACTATGCGAGCGACAAATGCCGTGTTGGTATCAGGGACATAAGGAGCACGCGTGTCGTCGTCTTGATAATCGAATGTAAAATGTTGTATAGAGAAAATGAAAGAAAAGAATGAAAAGGAAACGGCGCGTTTCTAATCGGCTGCAACAAAATTGCCGGAGGGAATACACATCGAACGATTATCTTTTAACCGTAGCACAGTTTCGATTCAATCGGGTCGATACGGGCCGATCGATCGTGAACCAATAATAAGAATTGGTACCTGGAGGCCTCGATTGTCGTACGACAGAACTCTTTGTGTATTCCGCTTAGTGACTTTATGATTTTGTGACTTTGCGACTTTAGGCTGACTAGACGTTAGGCGTATCGCGTATTGGACAGAATGGGATTACGCGTGTTAGATTTGTACATGATTGCTTGCACGGTGACATGCCGGATATGGAGTATATTTATCTTGAGTTCAAAGTTCATCGATCGAACTTACAGTCGGTTTGAACTATCCACTGCCTTGTTTTATTTAATTAAATTTTTTCATTACTGAAAAGCTACAGCTGGCAAGTAATCCGACGATCGTAGGAGATCGTGTAATTCCGGCACGGTTCGTAGCAGCAAATTGATCCCCTAGAAAATTGCGAATTAGCTTAAGAAATGAATAAGGGAGACTGCTTCTTGCGAAATTTTGCCAGTCGAACGAATCGCATTGCGAATCACTGGGAGAGATCAGCGACGGGATATTTCGCGCAAATGTCAGTTGGCCAAGAGTCGTGAAGCGTAGCCTGCGAATAGTTGGAAAGATGGAGAAAAAAAATGAAAGTGAGGAGAGAAGCGGAAAATGAGATGAAAATCAGAAGATTATAATAAAAAAAGGATTTAATGAGAAAAGGTGATGAAAAATCGGATTCCACGTTTTTAAATATATTCAAAGACATCCTTGTTCACGAATATGTTCCCACCCGTGGCAGAACAAACTTAAAATTAAAGTTCAACTAATCCCTGCTCGCAGTTATCAATTCCCACACGACCCCCATACAAATGACTATGTACATTTCCACATGTGCCACATATCAATTGTCATACTACTAACCATAGAGAACCCCACGGAAACACTATACTCGTAATCCGTTCGATCCGATAACCAAGTAAATATTATTAACGCTCCGGTATGAAAGTCTACAACCCTCCAAAAAAATACCCACCACCCTATACAGATTCGAATCAATAATAGTAGGCAGTCGTGTCTCTTCCGCATCGCATAAGGCGCGGCGTACGTTGCTATCATAGATCCACAATAGTGCACAAA
The DNA here is from genome assembly GCA_963971525.1 of Cephus spinipes. Lineage (NCBI taxonomy): Eukaryota > Metazoa > Arthropoda > Insecta > Hymenoptera > Cephidae > Cephus > Cephus spinipes. The sequence goes on from OZ020578.1 coordinate 16,046,228, forward strand.
TACTTCCCACGTGTTCCAACGATAATAACTAGACTCGCTTAAAGCCGTTTCCGTACGCGCGAATTAACAGCACTCCGTCCGGTTAACTCAATCGGCATCTTCCCCGAGTGAAAATTACAATAGGAACAAAGTGCACAGTGCAAATGTCTATCCGTACAGCGAACGAAGACTTTACGAGGCACTCAATTAAAACTAACGATATGCGCTCGATAATCGGGTAGACACTGTAAATATGGTGCACAGGTAGTGTTAGGTTAAAAAAAAAAAAAATTCTCATATATGCGCGTTCGACTATGCAACTGCAGGTCGGTGCATTCTACGTATACGTGAAATGCCAAATAATTCATATTACGTAAAAAGCAGTAATAAGGTGCGTGTACAGTAAACAGTCTCGTGGGTTGGTTGGGTTACTTGTTACTGGTTACCAGGGAGTGGGTGAGAACGGCCAGGTGCTGTATGGCGAACATAAAACAAAACCCCATTGTGAGAACAATGGTGATACTAAAAAGCCCTGTAGGCGTGCGTGGCATTAGCGCAGCCGAGAAAATCGTCCCTATTAATTTAATCGATCGATTAAAGGTGTCTGGTGCCGCCTAGTTTGTCCTTACGAAACTTTTGGTTCGAAGGATCCTTTATTTAAAAACTTCATAATTCTATGCGTTATTACTATTAATAACGTAAAAAAAAGAGCAATTATTTTACTTGTTAATAAAAAAAAAAAAATCGATATATATTTTCCATCAATAAATTCTTATATCAATACAAGCTAAACGCACAAGACAATTATAAATCTTACATAGAAATCGTGTTCTGTTATTCAGCCAGGCCTGCCAGCTGCTCTAGGAACGAGTACCGATAACTTTGCGAATATATACGGTAAGATACACGTGTATTTTATGCACGAGAGCAATACCGATCCCTCGTGTATATTCTTCACCTAGAGAACCAGCACGATAATAATGCTAATGCCATAGTGATACAGGATAGGATAGGGATCTGCTAATATCGGTAACAGGATCACGATCTAAGATAAGATCATGAAGATCGCGCACGAGGATCTACGAGTCTTTTGAGATCGGCTGCGAAATTGATTTACCAAGAAATCCTGTGAAGGATATTATCCGATTGCAAGGAACCAGTGAAATTGACTCGATGCTCCTTGACGATACCGATATACCGCGAGTAAAAAGGGTCGCGTTGTACCAGTACGTGATAGTTGGGATTATGGCGTTTATCAAATTTCCCTCCATCCCCGTGTACAAGAATTTAATTCGCGTGCGTAAAAATCGATATATCATATGTATAGGGTGTCCTTGTTGTAGCGAAAGGAATTTCACTAATCCGTTACTCGAGACTGTGCACGTTATTCGATACTTGATCAAATCTTTTTTTTCTTTTCTTGCACTACGAGAGTCGAATTACTTTTGAGGAATCCCGCTGGATAGACATCGAGCGAAGAAGTGCCGGAAGGCTAGTAAATTTGACGATAAAAAAGAACGGCATACCTTGCTGGACAGACGAGACGCAAGAGTTTCTATGTGACATTGCCACTCTAATGCACGTAGAAACAAGAGGTGCCAGCGACGTTCTAACGAACTGGCTACTCTCAGTGCGTGTTGCTGTTGCTGCTGCTGCTGAATTTGCTGCTGTTGATCTTCTCGCTGCTGTTGCACAGCCAAAGCCACTTTCTCGCTCAGCTTCACCACCGAGCTCACTATCCTACCGTGAGCCTCGATATCTCTTTGCAGTACCTGGAATGGATAATCGCAAGTGTACAGTATACCGCGGCGATAGCCGATATTTAATTATCTATTTAGTTGGACAAAAAATATATTGCATTCGCCGAGCAGGGACTCTGACATAAATCAATAGGAAGTTAGAAGAGCATATCGGTCGATAGAATTCTCGAGGTTAATAAATTGCCTGTGTAACTTTCTTTGTATTTAATAACAATCGATAATCACTGCTATCGATAACACCCGATCTTTCAGTCGATCAGGATACATCGATGCACCGTGCGATGCTGAATAATCGCGGATGCAATTATTCGGAGTGGGAAAATTACATGGACTCCTATATTATAATAGGGAGAGCACGTAATACGTGTATATGTGGATAATCAGTACAGTGAATCCAATACGAAGATACGAACGAGAGGGTTGATTTCCTCCTTGAGAAAATAAAAAGTCGTTACCCCGGTTGCATGTGCATTTCGAGCCGCGAACTACGAGTGCATCATCGAGTCGGGAGAGAAAAAAGAAAAGGCCGGGTTCGTTATGCGCGGCACGCGCCGCAGGACGAGGCCGTGGGAAAGCACGCAACCAGTTTTACGCGTAACGCGTATGTAGATGCGTGACGTATATTATTCGAAGGGAAAAAGAAAACGGAAAGACCAGACGAGGGAGAAGGAACAGCGTCCCGAGCTAATCGTACGATGGGATAGGTCCTTCGCGTCAATAAATCCTAATTCGACTCAAGTGCATCGGAACTTCCGGTCGAACGAAGAGACGAGGCGTGAATCGAGCGAATCAACGTCATTCCGAAGAATGACTCTATCGGTCGGTCAGTGACTGTCATTATCCTTCTCGTGAAACCTCATTGACGTGATCAGATATAAAAAGCTATGAAATAATATTTTACGGTACGTTCTATATGAAACGACGTGTAGGTACAGCAAGGTTCACCACGTGGTAACGTATTTGCTTTCACGTTGGATAATGTCAAAGGCACGTTCATCCGGCCACGTGGCAATGCGCCAGCATCAACATATCCACGTAAAGGACATATATGCACTATTAACACTACGCGTATACGTAGTTTCGTGTATTATACGCGTACTACGCGGTACGCGTGTCGAATCAGTGAGTGACGTGGGATCATTGTACGAGAGCAGGAAAGTCGAGAAAAGCAGGATATCCGAAGATTTTAGAAATTTCATTCCGCTTTCAGTTTCTTAGCTCCGACGTGAATGTGTCCTGTATACTTTGTAAGGTACTGTATACCTAGTAGAATGTTTGGGTACCCGGTTATACGGGCAGTATAAACAATTTCCACCAGCAGTGACTCAAGAAGCCCGTAATAACGTGATATTAGACGAGTCAGTGGCAACGACCGACGCACGTGTTCTAATTCCGTTGTTAACATATGAATATCATTGCTGTACAATGTTGCATACTGTATAACGCTAAATCGCTGTATATTTAAATGCATCGAATCGCCCACTGAAAATCCCATGACAAAATTCGTATTAGAAAAATGCAAGTTGAAACGATTTCCGGGCACGCGATCCAGCCGCAGATGGCAGCCAGCCTTAATATCCAACATCCGCGATCAGTGAAGTCTATGGTAAAGCACGCTTATACGTATAAAGATTACGAAGGCTTCGACAGTACCCGCCAGTCGTAGCGCAATCATAGAGTATCGAAAGGTGGCTGCATTCAGGCCGACTAATAGTAAACAGCGCATCTTAACGTAGCAGTGAATAGTAGCCTGGATCCTCTTACCCGCAATCAATGAGAACGTAGACAGAAGATTGCAATAATAACACGGCAGCTGTAAACTCAATGTAACGGAGTAACAGTGATGCAAATTTTCATGCTAGCCAGTGATAGAAGCATGGATCGATGTTAACGGTAAGAAATCCAGCATTTTATCGCTCTAATTTAACTTCACGGTATTAATACCATACTCATATACCACGCGAGAATAAAATCAAGAAACAACGTAAATCCTACTGAACGATGCCAACGGCAATGATTGACCCAATAAGACGGTACAAAATAATCACTTATAGGCCTAAAAAAATTGCATAACTCTGCATCGATACATTCGTCGATCCAATGTCAAGAATTGATTTCGGTAAGAAGCATTTCAATTTCGTTCAATAAGTCCAATAAATGAAATTGCACGTACGGTATATCTATATCAGTATGGTATTGCGTATGGATTGCTGCGAGGCAGCTATTATCGAATTGTTTCTACCAGTTATCAACGTTGCAATGGCAATAAATCGGGAATCGATTACGCTTTCATTTTACATTGAGATTCGCGGCGCTTGGCTTACGCGAATAGATCATCGTCGATAGATCTATCGTTAGCCATTGCTAAGTATCGGTAACCGGGTTACTCGATAGGATATTATTAACCTCCTCCGCAAGAAGGTACGGGATAAGGTAGAAAGCGAATAACAAATAAAGAAGCTTCAAAAGTCGAAGGCAAAAGCAGCGACGGCAGCTACTTAACTGTACTGTAACTCAGTGAGAATGGAAGAAGGATAAGCTTAGAAAATTCTAGGTACAAGACCACGTTAACTAAGAGTAGTCGAGCAAGCCTTGACTACTCTACCTACCTTACCAACCTACGTACCTACCTCTCCTATCTACTAGCCACGTAGCTACCCGGGTAGACTATAGGACCTTGATAGATGGATAAAGTAAACCCCCCAACATCGACTAGTAGGTATCCATTAGCCATTAGGAAACAGAATGGAATAAAAAAAGGGAAAAGCATGAAACAAACACGTGAAGTTTCGAAACGTCCGAAAGTTAAGGTTCGAAAGGACTTTTGGTACGCAGTGAGATGTGACTAGCAAATGTCCAGGAGGTTGTCACTGGATTTGTATAGATATACAATCTGCAGGATCATCAAATGAAACACGTAAGGTAATACCGTGACGGCAGTGCCGGGAACTAGTAGTGGCTATCGAGCAGGTGAATAGGAAATGGAAATAGTAGACTATCGTATTACCATAGAAGGATCTCGGGTTACGAATTTTGAATAGAAATAACGAAAATACGTGACCGAGGTACGTGCAATGAATTCTCGACGAAGTAAACTGCGAAAGTTGAAATTTTCAAGAAAATTAAATCAGCCAAGAGAACCTTCGAGGGTGAGTATCGAAAAAGGCCCAAAGTAGTATTAGGATCTTTGGCAATCTTTCTATATATATATAGTTAATGAATTTTAGCCTTTTCTACCGCTGGCCACATCGTGAAGGCTCCTTGAGATAATTAATTACTACCGTTGCGTGAGTAGCAGTGATCAGCATCGGCAGTGGCCTAAAGCGGAATAGGAAAAGAATGGAAGTGAGTAGAAAAGATAAGAATAGATCAGAATAGATTACAACACAATAAAAGAGAGCAGGGCCAACGTACTCGGCACGGTGGTCCTGATCGATTTCACGTTGGGAGAGCACGGGGGATGAATTTGTACATACTCCGAAATAAATTCACTCGGTTTTACTAGGAGCCAGTGGAGGCTCCTCGTGAGCAGCAGATTGCGAGTAATAATAAGGTGTCGGATAGGCTGGTAATGGTAATGCCAGTTTGCGGTTAAGATCTTGTATTCCTGTTCGTCTTAACTTCTCTTGAGCGAGAAGAAGCCAGCTCGGAGGTGAATTCGGGTCAATGGCTCAAATGAGCGCCTCGTTGCGAGTCTTGGGTCTTACCGTATAATCTGCTACTTATCGACTTTCCGTAATACGTGTTAAACATCGTTCAAAGAATGACCCGAGTGACGTAAAGTTCTTCCGTCCTGCTTTACTTACGACGATTCCGAAGTGCATTGTGAGAAACTTCGATTTTTCCTGCTTTTTTTTTTTTATATAAATTTCTACTTTGTAACTCCGAAGAAATACACAAGAAAAGTGAGCAAAGATTTTCGACTCGTCGAACAGAGTGGTTGAGCCATAGGACGATTGGAAGGTTCGGATGTAATTGGAAAAGTCTACTATGTGCATTGTGCATATATGCAGTTGTAACGATGTCCATTAATTGTGGATAATAATTATGAGCTAATTATGCAATTCAATGACGACAGATCGACTCGCAAGTCATCCTTCATGCAGATGCAACAGTGCATGGAGGATTCAGTGCATCGCGGTGACTGTTTCACGCGAGCCAACGGGAGGGTGCAGTCGTCCCGATACTGCAAGGAGCAATGCACTTGGCTGCAGTCGGACGCCTATAGCTTAAGGCGAGTGACGCCGCGACGGCACATTCTCACAGTATGCACTCCGAGGCCGGAATAGTCGATAGAGGGCAGCCCAAGGTGATCCGGTACACCATGAGAGCAGAATTAAACCCATAAATTATCACGGTCGTCAAATCGTGCCTGTGATTAAAGACTCGCGTGTTTTGGATTACATAATTTCAAATTCTAAGAAACGATTACAATATTTGGAATCACGTGTTTCCAAAGATTTATTTGCATGTTTTCACTAGGACTGTCCCTTTGCATTCATTTTTTAAGGATAAGTAAATTTTTTTAATCAACGACCTAAAATTGCAAGACTAATAATAATTTCCAGCAATTATTTTTTTTTTTTCAAAAACTCAAAGACTACGTCGGTAAATCATTTAAATCGGAATGGAGAGAACGGTTCGTCAAATTGTTCCACGTGTACACGATATGTAACATGTATCACGTGTACTGCTGTTCTACTACAGATTAGCTACAGGGGCCAGACAAACTTAACACGAACTCTCATTAATCTCCGAGTTGCGTAATGCAAGTGTAATAATTGGTTTTTTATTAGATTTTTATTTTTATTTTTTTTCTTACCTGTGGCATTTATTACGCCAAAAAAATAATTGTCTGGCTAGCATGCCAAATCGGTTAATTCGAAATTACAAGGACTTATCGAATCACGTGTAAATTGGACACTTGATAATACTTAATGGTGGTTTAATAGCAGTGCCTTTTATTAGGCGCACCATGTGCAATTTTGGGTTAAATATATTGAAACTTCAAGCAATAGCAGTCAATACTGCAATTCCAGTACAGTCAGTCAGACCCAATTGCACTGGCAATGTATTTACAAACTTCCGAGCTAAAAACTGCATTAGCATATGCATCCGACAGAAGCATAAATCAATGCGAGTTTGATATACTGTAAGACGCGATGCATTTCCGTTAACTGTCAGTGTCGCGTTGCAACGATATTTCGAAAGTGCAACGATTTGCGTTGCAGTTGCAGTTGGAATCCGCGAGGAGTCCGGCTATCCTTCATTGAGCCAAGATAACATAAATCACTGCACCGCCACGAGGAAATGGCTTGACATTTCTTCCAATACGGAAAAGCCTCATTTTTCACGAATTTATCGAACCGCGACGGACTTTCATTTTTCGGAATTTTTTTTTTTTTTTCCTGCATTCGCGTAACTTTATTCTCGTGCGATTTTGCGACTGCGAGCACGTGCGACGTACGATAGCTGTAAGTTGTAAATTTCTAGTTTTTTTTTATTACGAGGATACGTGTAGGTAGGTTACTTGAGGCTACGTCAGTTTCTCATACAGAAATCGTTAGAAAAAGCATAGATCGTTCATGTACCAAAGGTCGACTGAATTAACCCTTTCGAAATTAACTGGAACCGACCCTTGGGCATACAAGTGACCTTTTCATGGAATTTCCAAGATAATATAAGACAAAGTAAAAAAAAAAGAAGTTAAATAACTTTTCGATAGTTTTTGAAAGTTCGAGATACACGGAGTAAAAAGTTATGCAAACAACGAATTACTTTATAATTTATTAAATAAAAATATTTATTATTTTTTAAAAATTTTAAGCCAATTTCCGATAACCCCATACACTCTTATTCGACAGATTAAGTCTCGCGAAGAATTATATATTTTTTGAAATTCCAAAATAGAAATATGTTTTTAATTCTTCTACAAATCGATCCTGTCAACCGTCCCTCTGCCGTAGCGATTTTATCGTGTAAACCGGACCTAAAACCCATAACGTCCCTCCCTCGCAGTCAGACAGGAAGCCAGAACAATGTCCAACGAATCGCAACGGGCGAGGATTTCTCATGAGTAAAGAAACAAGCGTGACGTAACTTCATATATTCAATAATATCCCCAACTGAGAAGCGGGAATTACGAAACTACACCGAGAACCTCAAAGGATGCCGAAAGACGCAAAACAAGCTTCCAGGATCGAGGTAGGAAACGTGTGTATCTAAATTGTACACTACTGGAAAGCAATACCCGTGTCTTCGGCAGAGTAAAAATTTATTCTTATGACACATTTGGTGACACGTAAGTGCATCCGCAGCATCCCTATCCCCCAGATCCTAATGACAGTTTATATATGACGAAGTCCCGAAGTGATTGCGTCATCATAGATCTTATTTTAACCCCAGATAATCGTCGTGCATAGAATTCAGCCGCACGAGGGCTGCAGCCTAAGCAAAGAGGAAAGTGCAACCAGAATGCATTTGCCCAGCATAATAAAATTAAATGGCGACGGAGACGGATTTGTATTGCCGTCAATATAGGGCTATTTCAAGCACGATCGACTCCGGTGAAATTCAATGGAAACACCCTGTAGCATATATGCCACTGTGAAACTGCATCCCTTCGTGCAGCCCCATAATTGATTATACTTTCTTTTTTACCCTTATGCAACGCGGAATTCCCCACCCCAGTGCACATGGCGAGGATCATCGTGATGCACATGCGGGACACATTAGCCCAGAACTTCTCAACTCTATATAGTGTACAGTCAACTTCAAAAGCACTATAACCACTACAGAACCTTTCAAAAGTGCCAGCCACTCGCAACGAAAGACCCTAATGACAGCTGCACTCGCGATAAAACCAGAGGAGCGTATAGTCAAATTCTTCGATCGGATATCAGCTACTTTACTATGTATAAAGTGTATACTAGACTATAGATAACACGAAATGCTATAGTCTGTTTGGGATCACTTTACAGTAACGTGTGTTGATAGTGCTCTCATGTAAACTGACTTTATTCCTGCCCACCATGAGAATCGAAACACATGCTGGTCCTAGCAACGATCGCCATGGTTCTCATGATCGTTCTTTTTTTTTTAATTCTATTTTTTCCCTTTTATATTTCTTTTACAGACTAACCCAGTGCCGGCACACAGAGAGAAGCGCCCTAGCCTCCAAATTAAATCAGCGTCCTGTTCGGATGAAAAAGGTCCGCAAGATGGTCCATCAGCCTCGCAAAAATGGGCGAATTAAAAGAAAAAGAAAAGCATACAAATGAGATGTATGTCAGTCACAATGTTCTGTTAAATTTTTGGAAAAAGTGTTTATTAACAAAATTTTATTAATTTTGAACGACTCGGAGAGACGTTGAATTCAATTGGTATTTCTGTCCATATATTGCTAACACTCGTGTCCTTAATAATCACCTTTTATTAGAAAATTGTACAAAATAATATAATTAACAAGCGTCTCATTCGTGTGCTTTTCAAATGTTAACCCGTTATAGTGGCTATTTTCACAAGACCGATGCGCCACCCTCGGGACGTTCCTGAACTAAATAAAATTAAAGATTCACCGACCGCTGTCAAAATTTATCCACGGAACCAAACAAAGAAAAATTTGCAAGGCCACGTGCTCCATATGCATATATGTATCATCTACATTTACATACTGGGTTAAATCGTTGGCTCGCGATCAAGTTTCGCCGAAAGATAAAAATGACAATATATATACCAAAAACCCACGTACCTACTCAGTGACAAATTAATGAACGTTTATTAATAATTCGCGACAGTGAGATAACCTGACACAATATGAATTTCTTGTCTATCGCCTGAAAAAAAAAAAAAAAATATATTGAACTAGATATCCAATGCATTCTGCGTTATCTCTCGCGTGACCCGTTAGATTAAATCTAAATGATTGATGGTAGAAAACAAAATAACCGGAGACAATGTTAATTTAATTATTCATCGATCCGCGACATCATACGAAACATCAGTATCATCGTCGATCACGTGGTAGAGGCAGTATTTAGAAATAAATATTTTACTTGCTCGTACCATTCACGTAATTGCATTATGGACGATCCATCTCGATTGATTCCTCGCTGTGTGGGAATTCGTCAAAATATCGTAAAAGCATGAAGAAACAAAAAAGCAGGCTACACTAAATATCACGTAACGGTCAACGACCCCACATTAAATAACCCATCGATAAGCTTAATACACCTAGTACGTATTGATCCTGTTTCTAGGAAAAGTGGAAACAACCAAAGAGAGTCCCCTTTGTACTATTTTCCACCTGGTAGAATTAGTATAGCGTGGTCGAGTATAGTATACAAAAAGGGCACACAATGGCACCCTGCTGCGCACGTGGCTTTGCTACCCCCTTAAACCTAGCGCAGTGTATTCCGCATAGGAGTAAAGCAATTATGGCACGACTATACGAAACTATGAATTATTCACTAGAATATATTGACGTTATCTACGTGGTTTATTCATAGTCGCTCGGCAATACTATAACGAGTACGTATATGTAGTCGCAATCGAAGCTACACGCTGATACTACTTATCTACGAAATACAGTAGCCATCCAAAAACCACGATTGTACCGTATCTATTAGGTCTGCGGGTATTTCTTGCCATGGTAAAAATAAGAAGTGTATCAAGCGACGTATAGAAGGGCGCGAAATTCGAATCGACGAATTGAAAAAAAATCGGGATCGCAGTGTATCGGGTGATCTAGAATAATAGGGAAGACCGTTATGGAGGAATTGATTTAGAGTAAGTAATAACGACAAACTATTTCGAATTTACTCGGCAGCGAAAAGGTACCGGAGCTAGTCCACTGCAATGGGAATTAAAAGATCATAAAACTCACGGAGAGCGCTGGACTATGTAAGACTATCCGATGTCTAGCATTATAATAAGTAGACCATAATTCACGCTCGACTCCACCATCGGATAACTGCTTGTTCTATGGTTCTACGGTATTTTCATGGCTACGCGATATTCGCACTTGCTCAGAATAATTTATTCCACAAAGTCATACAAGGTATAGATGGTTTATAAACACATGATAACTGTGTACATTAGAAAGCACTGCTTTTAATATTCCGTAACTTTTTTCCAGTGCGGCAAAACAATTCAGTCTGGCTATCGTGAAGGAAAATTAGACTGTACAGAATGGGCACTGGAGAAGCTGAGTCCCGGCGCTTTGGGAGACCTTGAAGGCATCTGTAGGCGTAGGACCCTTTTTCAAGGGCCGCCAGGAATTTCTTATTCAAATTGAAAGAAACTCAGGAGCGTAACCTCTTCCCCCGGTACCCCGGCTGTGCTAGATAACCTGTTCCAGGGGTCCATACCCGGTTTCAAAAGTATTCTAAAAAATCTCGCAGTACTAAAACGTGTATGAGTAAACTAAATAATCGTTCCACTGTTTTTCTGGTAATAGCAAAAATAATTCTTTTGAATTTATGGATAGTGTCTGCCATGTTGTCATCAAGCAGTATCTATCCGTGTATTATTGGTCAGCAGGTCAGCCGGGTAGTATTTTCTCCGCCAAATATGGCAACACGCAGCTGAACATCCCAAGAGCAGCAGCACCTCCAAGTGGGTATACAATAAGTCACACTCGAACCTCACGCAAGCGGCAGTACCGAACGCTTCAGCAATTTTCACGGAAATCCCATAACCGCCATTGTTTCCGCTTATTAAGTCGAATTCGCCAAAGGTTTTACGATTCTCCCGTAATTTTTCCAGCCAGACCGCCAGTAGAAAGTCGTAATACAAAGGAGAAATGAAGTCGAGGATAACTCGATTCTAAGTCGTGTTCGTCAGAAAATCGCACAGCCGTCTAGCGACTGAGTACGTAGAATTGCATTGCATCGCGCTGCACCAAATGCAACAAAGTGCACCTGATTCTTGGAAAGTTGCGCGTGCGCATAATCAGCTCGATAAACGATATGCCAAAGGCTTTCAACGAAACGATACGAAGCATTTCAAAAACGTGTCTAAAAAAAAAAAAAAAAAAAAAAGTTACTCCCCTTTACGAAAGGAGTAGACCGCGATTGTTACTTTGGAAAGTGGAAGGCAGAATCAATGGGAGAAGATGCGAGGTAAAGGAATACGAGAAGAGAAAAAGTTATGCACAACCTAATTGTAAGAATTCTTTCGCTGAAAGGAGCGTTTGGCAATCTTCATGAGTCACAATCAGCGAGTAGTCGACACGAGGACGCGGCCTAAGTATAGCTCGTCCAGGAAGAGCAACAAGATGTCTACTTCCTCGAATCGAGGTTAACGCGCGGGCTCGCCCTCAACTTTTCGCAATCGCGTGCCCATTTATTTATTACCCTTTTTTTTTTTAACCATTGTTTTCCTCCAATTTGCTCATTCCTTGTCCCCCCTTCCTCCTCGCTACGAATTCCCATTACGGATCCCCTTTACGAAATCGAATGGGAGCAATTACTTGATAGTAAAAATATTAAATAACAAAAAAAAAAAAACATTTACGTAAGAATTTCGACGAGGTTCGTTTATAACTGCCTCTCGGAATAGCCGAAACGCTCGCGCAATTACAAGGGACGTATTCCAATAATAATTCAATATGTATCCGTTATCGTGTACCCGTATACGGTTACTCGCGGTCGTACGTGCATTCTCTTATCGCAGCGAGCGCATCGCTTTATTATCACTGACAACTATAAAGGAACGAGTTAACGATAAAGCTTATCGAATCGCAGAGAGATTTAAGAACCTCGGCTGGCGATATACAATGGAAAATAACACGAACAGTCAGTACAGGTAAAACGGAAAATGTTCTTACTATGTACAGCGAGTTGTAAAACGGCGAGACTCAAAAATATTACTGATTACTGCCCATGCTGGATAACCCATGAAATAATTAAGCCCCCGGACGACGTTCACGCCATGTGGCCCAGCATCGTTTATTTTGCGATTTGCAGGTTAGCTTTGCATAAAAATTCATACCTCGGAATTCCTTGGGTCAAAATGTCAAAGTTCGGAATAATACGACATGTAACGGTGCAAAGTATGTATGAATGTAAACAAAGCAGATCTTAAAAGTAGGAGATCATTAGCAGCGACTTTTTAAACAGTTTAAGGACACCGTATCGGGTCCGTTCGAAATTTGACATTTTGACCTCGCACTCGTATTCAGTGACCCAAAAAACCCCTAGATTCGAGTTGCCATTCAAATCCAACTACTTTCTTTTTCCTGCCCGCCCCAGTGCACAAAGTCAAAAATCTGCCATCGAGCAGTAACACTGTACTATACGGCAGGTATTACTGGAACCACGAAAAGTGCACTCACCAAAATTCGCATAAAAAAAAAAAAATACCAAAATAAATCCTTATCGCATTCCACCGCCCACAGCAGTATGCTTACCTGAAACACAAAGAAAAAACAAGACATTAAAAAAAACTACTCTTTAGAAAAAATGTAAAAAGAAAAAAAAACTAGTTTACCCACAAGAAACTAGATATGCCGGTGTAGCAAGCAAAATGTTTTTTTCAAATTTCCCAACTCCGACCTTACTCGCACAAAAACGCACGTGGTCACGCGTTTTCGGGCGTCTCTTTTTTTCTCCTTCTTCAATTCCTTCGCTCTTTCTACGTCCTACGCAGCGAGTGACGTCACCCACCGAGCCCTGGTGGCTGCTCCACGCGTTATAAACCCTCTTTGAACGAGCTCAATTAGTCCCCATTCCATCCTCGACCTCAAGTACCATTACTTTACCATTTGTAATGTGCCTCCAGAGTCCACGGGGCATGGTCAACTATTAAGTATGTATATATAGTAGCATTCGACTACTAAGTCCAAGTACACATGCTCGCCCGTTTATTAATTCTGATCTGAAGTTATACGGGCATGTGTTCAGAGCCTGGTTCGAGAGACGTACGTACGCGTAAATGAGGAAAAATAATTTCAAACATAATATAAAATAGGCAGACGGTAAGCACTACCAGATGATATGCGGAATGTCGCCCGAGTGTATGAGTAATAGATATTCCTCAAAAGTGAGTATACGAGGTGTCACGGAGAATAAGTACTACTGTTCCACAGTGAATATTGGTAGAGAAATATGGAAGGACTCTTTAAGGACTATCTCTTCGTTCGCAGTTTGGGCAATGAGTACTATCACGCGAGGTACGACGTGGAGTTTAATTTGAACGTAATACGACAGTAAGGACGAGTAACGTGGTTCGTGAATAACGCCAAGACTAAACTGGGTTAATAATGCCCGGCTCTGTGGTCTCTGATGCTCCACGTGTGTCGCCAATTATTTCTCGTGAAGATCGTCCGAAACGAGAGTTTGAAATATCGTAAGAGGTGCGATGGGTCTGTACACACAATGCCGTTTTCCGTGCGGTTTGAAGTAAGATCCAGAAATGAAGAGAAAAGAAGGAACTTACGAAGAACGGTAAAGAGAGAAAATTTGAAAGATAAAAAAAAAAAAGTTGGATATTAATCGTGGGTTAAAAAATGGAAAAAATTGGTAACCCTAACGCATCGAAGACTGAAGGACAAAAAAAGAATGAAGCTTACAGTAACTCAATAAATATCGCCATAGATGCCAATCGTCGAAATGGACGGCGTAACTAGTAAAATTGAAAATGGCCAAAAGAACGACTTCTGTCTCACCGAAAGTTAGTTTTACACTAATAACGCAAGAAGCGGAATAAAGGAGCGATAGAAAAAAAAGTCATCCCCACCACCGATGAAAAACGTTATAAATGGGCACTCGAATCCTAAATTCGACGATGGCGACGCTCGTCGGCGGCCTTCTTAAATATAGGAATGGGAAGCAGCGCGTGAAGCATTTTGCTTTTCCCTCTTCGTCAGTCTCCCTCGACAGAGCGAAATATCGTTACAAAAATTCGAAACGGCTCCCGCAGAGTGACTATATTTAATTTAACCCGTAAGAAAGAAGTCCTCGCTACCGCGTGCGGAGCGTCAAAAGAATTACGCTTGTTCCGAGTCCATCATCGGTCGTCATCGTGAAAGATCGGACTGGTCCGAAGCCGCCCGAGTCTTCTTCATCGCCTAACGGAATTTCGCAACTGGAGTTTGTGCATTCTGCGTTGCACCTGCCGATGTGGTAAAGTGGTCGATATGCGTTTTTTTTTTTTTTTTTTTCATTTTTTTTTTGTATTCTTTATTTTTCCCTTCTTTCCCCTTGCGCGAAGCATAACTGCGGAGACCAAGAGGAGACGAGCGAAAGGGAGACACAAAGAGACCTGGGATGTGTAATATAAATTGATACTCGAGCGTAACGGTTGCATTCTTTTCCCGGTCGTTTCGATTACTCGTAAATGTGGATACCGTAATGGCAATGATTGACCGAGGTCAAACGCTCGTTACGCGAGGTAGATATTGATCTCGAAAAATTATAGATAATCACTTTTTTCAAAAAAAAAAAAAAAAAAAGGAAAAATTTCAACCTGTCAGACTGTTTATATTACATATACAACAAAATTCAAAATTTGATGTTTTAATGTTGGGACACCTGTGCTGGTACTCTGTCATTGGTAAAAGGGTCGAGTATCGCCGCAGCTTCCTGAATTACTCAATGCCTGTTTGTCGGTCCAGCGGTCTACGAGGAGAATGAATGCATAATTGGGAAAAAGGAAAAAATTTAAGTTAACCGGAGACGAGTGTTTTATTAATGTCGTCACAGAATGCATTTTTACTAAAAACTTGCCGAAAGATGTTCCGTGTAAATTTTTAATAAAAATTATCGACAGTATAATTACGCGGGAGATTCGAATCGATTTGAACTTTGAACAGATCCCACCGAAGACTACGTGACCAGTCGCATGATGTCTTCGCAACGTTTTATCAACAATTCGTCTGCAAATCTATAAGTATTCATGATGAACGCCTAGTACAATAATTATATATTGTTTTGTCTGCCACAGCCAACGTCTATGCTACGTTAGTTTACAGATTATCTCCCACGTCTCTCGACGTACGTCACAAAGGCATAATATCACGGCACGTATCGGCAACTCTGATTACAGACTCGAAATCCATACTATCCTGGCAATCAAGTGCCAATTGAATATAAAATAAAAATATGAGAAACATACTTCGATGGTAACACTGATACGAAGCTGGAAATTAATTAACGTGAAAATATTAATAGTCAAATGTTAAAAAGCTCCAAGGACATTCCTAAAGCACGTAAGAGGGTCCCCGAGCCAAAGTTACGCGATTCAGAAAAGTATAGCAGAGACAGGAAATTTACGTGTAAAGTCAATCGCCAAAGTAGGCAAGTCCCCTCGTACTTATGAAACAGCGTACAGTGTTATTTACGTGCAGGAGGAGAGGAAGTGGTGTCCTACGGAAGACCGAATGACGCTTCGAGGATTTGGAAATAATCCTTCCAGAGAATTCCGCGTCACGATTATGCATTTCAAAGTAGAAACCGTGAACTCGGTAAAGTAAAGAAAAATAAAAGGAAAACGAAGGAAGCACGTTAGTTCTAGTCAAACGCAACGAGGAAGAGCTTTTTTGTTGTGATACAAAACACGAGCACCTAGCGCGCAAGATTGAAAGTAAATAAATTAGTACGGCAAAGATTAACAAAAAAAAGATACGAGAAAAGATTTTTAAAGAAAAAGTTCCTTCTCGAGCGAAGTTACCATGGCGTGGCAAAGGCTCCATACGTGACTGTGACAACGATATATTCCTGAAGATTCTGCACGCCTTAATACGGCTAATGTATACTGAAATATACTGACGAAGATCTAAACGGGGCGGGAAATTTAAAAAAAAAAAAAAAAACTTCCGTAGCGAAATCTCGGAACATCAACGAACCCTCTATTCAGCTGTCTTTAGTCTCCTTCGCCAATGTTAATGAAAGTACCGTATGTACCAGGAGAACCGCAGAATCATATATAACTTAGCTTCGGTCCGATTTCCAACGCAGCGAAACGTTATGCATCTCAAAGCAATAATTGCGATGGGGCCCAAGACGAGAGAAATTACAGTGGCGCGCGCGCGCGCGCGCACTGTAATTTCTAACGCGCTAATCCGCAAATCGGTATTTTCGCGATTTCTCCACGAGACGCGCCTTTATGTTCTGTCGTCGTTAGTCGGGATACGAATCATCGAGAGCTATCGATTCGATTGAGATAATTATTCCCGATTCACCCGATGCACTTCGATTATTAGAATCAAAATCATACCGTTTATACCTATAAATATATCCTTTTTTATTTTAATCCTACAGTAGTTACGCCACGAAGCTATTGCCAATAGAAATAGTATCGATCGTCTTATCGCTGACTATCTCCGATTGACAGTCGACAGTGATAAGATACACTAGGTTTGTCAATTGCATGGTAGCCAAAAAAAAAAAATGAATGCTATAACAATGTAAAATAACTTATGCGGCGTTTTTAGATATTTAATTGAAATTCTCGTGAGACTTCCGTCGCGTTGTAAATGAGAGCGAAGCCCAATTTCGCGGCGATCCGTCGCCACCGAGTGAGTTATAAATAGGCCCTTAGGTCGTCGCCGTCCACGTTCTCTACCCGCCGTCGTACAAATCGTTTCTTTCCTGTACGGCTTTCTCGCGGAACGTAACTATACACATAACGTGAGCGCAGCCGAGTGAATATAAGCCTTTCCTGCGGTGTCCTCGTGTACATTCAAAATAGTACTTCCGGTCCTGACTTCGCGCGGCAAAACATAAAAACAGATATTTCTCAGACCCGTCAACCGCCACGTGCGCGCGCACGTACACGGCCATTGGCGAAACCGGAGTCAGGCAATTTTTCATTTTTCAAACAGTCCAAGGTTCCGACTGTTAAATCTTTCTGGATACGTCGTTTGTATATTTTGGTCGTTTACAATGCACGAGCGGACGTCGCGATGGGCTGAGTTGAGTAAGTAAACGAAAACTCGACGCGCACGTCATCTGGTGTCGATTTAAGAGTAGAGGAGAGTGAACAGAAAAACATGGAAAACGAGTGTTGAAATGTTAACAGTGCGTATGAGAAACACGAGAAACAGGAATAATTTTTAAGAGACAAAGACTGCGCTTGGAACGAGTGGCGGGAAAATGGGGAAATTTGAAAATAGAACGAGACGCGCCAGAGGAATCTTCTGGGAAACTCTTCCATTTCCGTTCGAATTTCCAAGAAAACTGTTTTTTTGCACTAAAAACAGATTTAAATAGATGCAACACCGTGAGGATAGAGACGACGTCGCTCTCCGAGTGTTCGAAGGTATTCTTGGCGCTGGCACCGCAGGGAGAATGAGAGAAATGGTGAGAGAGAGGAAGAAAGCGAACAGTAGACATTTTCCTTTTGCATTGTCGAAATAGTGCACCCTGTTATTCTAGTATGTCCTCCACGAAAGTACCAAGCACCAAGATGCAATTACACTTCGAGCATCCACCCGAGTGGACTTTGAAAGTACGGTTAAAGAATCCATAGAAAAATCACATGGGACACTCTACGACGCTCCGCAATAACCCAACAATCGGAATAACACGGACGGTAAAGAAATCTAAGAAAAATAATTGCAACACGATCCTGATCGTTATGATAATCACAAAACAAGATCAGAGTCCAGTGACGTGTACATATCAACGCCTCACAAGTGAACAAGAGCAACAAGAAAGGAGACTGCGTAATAATTATCCTCGTAGAAATTAACCACGTGGTTCCATAATGCCTGATAAAGACTCTCATGACTTGCAGTCCGCTTTCCAGCATAGCCCGATTCAAAATGGCCTTCGAGCGCAGCCAGGATCCTTTCGAACCACGGCCACTGTATGACCACCATAGTCATCCTCGGAACAAACAGGATTCCCTAGACCCTCTAAAATTACTTACTGTGCCACACGAAAAATCCCTAGGATTGTGTAACGTATTTTTATTACGGAATACACAGCAGTAAAAGTAGTGCTATTGGTTTCGAACAACCAGCAACCAATCGTTCGGTCGACTCACCAAGTGAGGATGCACTGTGCACGTATTCAGGTAGAAGCCGAGTCGAGTAAGAACGGAGGCCGTAGCCAGCAGGGTTCAGGTCAGTAGTTCTTCGAAAGGGACGCTTAAGGAGATAAAGACTCCCAAACGCAACGGATTGGTCCAGAATTTTAGAGAATGCTGATCCGATGCACGCTGGACGATTACTCAGACTGCGATTCGAAGTCTGCACTATTTTTAAGACGAAAAGAATTTCCGTTCTCTTCGGTATTATAAGCTAGTTCTCTTAGAAGTGGAACTGCAAGGGACTTATTACTTTCACGTTCATTTAATAATTTGTATTAATTGGCACTGTCACTCGCGTCGCAACCGTCCGTCAAGGCACTCTGTGATTAGTTTACTAATTAATTAATACTCGTCGATTTTCGACGTACAGACATAAATATATATAATACCCGTTAGCAATCGTGTCGGATCGGTTCGTTTACTGATACCTGTTTAGTATCGCGTAGGGGGAAAAACGAATATTGTTCGTTAAATTCGAAGAGTAAACGCCATATGATCCACCATGAGCCGTGGAACGGCGAACTCTGCCGAAGCCGGCGAGATTCCACCGCGGCACTGCCTGCCGAACGCCGGTCTTCGGGAAAGATCGGGCAAGATCGCCGTCAAACAAAAGAGACTAGGGACCAATCGGCTTCCCCCACTCTGATCGGAGAATTTTCCCCCACCAGTACTACGCCATCAGCCCAGACCCAACAGACAGACTGGATGGCATCGTCTTTCGTCTTTCGTATTTCTCCCTTGCAGCGAGTAGCTCTGCACGCACAACTGCATTCGAGTATCTAGACGCATTATAAATACGTGCATGCATAACTGCATAAGTGGGCGCGGATCTTCAGTATGAATTGTACTATAATACGTAGCGATATACAATTTTCAGATGATTTCAAGTAACGTAAGTATATTATACATTTACGTATAACGACGTATTCATTTATATTAATCTTAAAACTATCATTAGCAGTTACAATGCACTATACGTATATGCCGGTACCACTTTCTACGAGGGTTTACTTTAATTTTAACTGGGACAGGTGTTCAGTTTAGGTAACGTGTTTCGGAGCGGCACGCAACAGATGGGTTGATATCATTACTTATGCTGGGGTCAGGCTGAGTGCACGTGTCATTCAAACATGTGAATGGCGGCATATATGAAAGCCGAGGGAAAAAAGAATACTTGATAACCGGAATAAAGTAGTGCCTATGGTACTCTATGTATAATGGAAAGTGTGGCAACTTGTAGGGCAGACCGAAGCTGGTTGTAGAATTTCAGAAAATTCTAAATATACCACGATGCATACGAACCATTCAAGATTACTGCATAATGGATAAAAGTGTATTTCCTAGCGACAATAATTCGTAATTTTATTTTTATTTTCATCAAACATGCTGTTACTTTTTACGATATGAGACAACAGCAGGACTGGGGCAAGTTGTAACAATAATCTATCTGTTACACTTAACCAAAACAGCGATAAGCATAAACGAACGTTAGGAAAAGAAACTGAGGTTAGTCCCAACTGTCCCAATCGCATGTTGCTTCTTACCCAAAAAATGTTCAACTAAATACTTATATGACGTGGAACTTTAACTTTAACGGAAATAAATATTTATGTGACGTGCAACATCTTTAACTTTGACACGACGATTCTGTCTCTCTCGTTCTAGAAGACAGACGATGTCACAACGTCCCCTGTTAAAACTAGCCTTTACTATTTTTAATAATTTTCTTACTCGCAGTATTCGTAGCAGAGCACTTTGGCACGTGACAGCCTTATCGATCGTTCTTATCCAAGGAAGCAACGTTAAGAGTACGAGCGGCACAGCAGCTGTACCGTTTGGTTAACCTTAATCCATCTGATCAGCTCCTTTGGGAAGAATCGTCCAATCAAATTTTACCGAATCGTCTCGTATCGACCTCGTGGTACAGAGTGAGCGAGGGGAGAATAGAAGAAAAAGAGAAAGAGAACGACGTGACAGCTTCTGCTCGTCACGGAGCACGCATTGTGTCGATAATTGACAATAGTCAGATATTCCCACTGTACTTCTTTTCCGCCTATAAACGCCTGCACACATTGGCTCGACCGATTATCCGTTCTCTCGGCTGTAACACGCCAGAAACTTCGGGCGCATTGAATTTCGCATCTTCTAAAATCTTCAAAATCAGCGGTGGAAATTGAAACGATAAAAGGTCAATAAAAAAAAAAAAAAAAAAAGTATCGATCGAAAGTACGGGCCTAGAGAAACTTTCACGGCATTACGTCGTGCCGTAATGCAACGACGCGATCGAGTGCTAAGCTTCGGAATTACCGTAACAAGATCATAATTGCCGTACAGTGTACTGCACGTGATTCCGTATACAAAAGCTTGTTACAACTGTAACGTAAAATAACGTAAATTATAAAATTTCAAATGATCACGGGTATCCGTTAAAAAAGAGAAAAATTAAAACAGCTCCCTGGTAACCAGTGCTGTACACACTATACCCACGTACCTATAAGGACCCGTGGAGTATGGGTGACACGCTTTTTCCGGATGTGAGATCAGAGAAAGGATTACAATTACCGGGCATTAAATCAATTCCACGTTGTAAGTTTACTAAGGTCCCTTGCCATACCAAAATTTGGAATCTTCAAATACAAGAAGAAAGCATGTAACGACCAATTGAAAATAAATCAACGGTACGAAAGGAAAGGCTTACACGCCTCAAACTTGTACCGAATAACCTAAATGATTGTGAGATCTAAAAATAAATACAACGAAATCTGTCAAGAGTCTCGTGAGAAACGGGTAACGAACTCCTCGTTGCGAAATCATCAATCAGCAACGATAACTTCGTTAAAATTTCATTCAAAATTTCAGACGAGCATCTAACGGGTGAACACGAAGTATCCTCCGGCTACGATCTGGCCTGTCGTATCGAAGCTTGTGTTGAATACGTCTTTCAGAAGAATCAGGGATACCAACGATACACGTGCATGTATCTATATATTACATATATAGATATACGCTGCTAAAGTATAGATACAGTAATACATCCTGAGGAAATTTTTATCTCTTCGCGGTCCAGGACGCATCCGTCAGGTCTGCCAACCTCTTCAGTCTAATACGTCCTATCGCATCCTCAAGAAACAGATGGACTTTCACTCCGTGAAGAACTCGCTAACCGACTGAACCGTGAAGAGCCATCGAGATCTCCTTAGGACACTTTAACGGTCCTACCACTCGGGGTGGTTAGGCTGTTATGGGATACGAAGAAGACGGGAGAGAAAAGGAGGACATTTTTTCTTGGTATACACCCGGTACACGTCATTTTTCGAACGTCTAAGCACGCTCCTTATTCCTCTTGCGAATGATGCTTTTCGGCAGGGAGAAAATAAATGTCTGACGTCCATAGGACTGGAGGCTCTCAGAGAGAGGGTCGATTAATAAGTAAAAGTCTCTAGTTCAATAATAAAGGAGCACTGTTCTACGAAAATAATGATGCACGTATATGTATATATATAACGATGCTTGAATTGCTACTTTATTTACAACTGGAGCATTGTACGGTATCTGATGACCGATCTGTGTACTTATTCTTTTTTCTTATTGCTTTGCTTTGTCGAGAAGGTCCACTTTTGAAGGAGACCTCTGACAAGACACGTGTCTTCTGTCCAGTGATTAATTAATGCCGAGTGACGTGGTCTCGCTGAAACAGCGACGATTCGCAAGAGACTCTCTGAAGCCGATACTAGCTTTGCTTTTTTTTTTGCATTTCTTTATTCTATTATTTCAGTCTTTTCCAATCGACGCACGACCAACGGACTTGTTTTGCTTGCTAGGCGACATGTCTTGTCTAATGCCTATTGTTTATTCGAGACTGCCAAGACAAAATAACGAACTCTATTTATTCCCGACGTAATATCCCGTTCTCATTTAAGTCACAATTAGCACTGGTTCTCATGGAAATCGAGAATTCGCCCGCGGCTTCGGTCCAGAGGCCACGAGAAACAATACGCGTCCTGAAAGCGGCGTCGAAATAATTTCTATCGTCCTCGCTGACTCAGCGGACCAAGTAATTAGTGTTAATTAGTCAAAAGAAATAATTATCGCAAATGCACGAAACGCTTAGAACAGCCAATCCCCTAGCTACTTTCTAAAAACGCGTCGATTCGCGTAGTCTTGAAGATTCAAGAAAAAGAAAAACAAGAAAATACATAAAGATCTGCGGAGTCTGCGCGAGGTGCACGTCGCCTCGCGATATACGGCGAAGGATATGTAATTGTAAACCTGAAGGAATAATTGTTCCTGGAAATAAAGTGTGCTTCGATGAGGCTACCGAGGTCTCTCGCAAGGCATTCGTACTCTCGTCCGTACGTACTAGAGTGCGACGCTTGTGCACGTGAGCCAAGCAACGTACTGACGAAGAAGCGAGAGAAGGCTCACGGCAGTGAAAAGGGGCTGAGAGACGATTCGCTTGCTCGACCCAGTGCCCCTGGTGCTGGGACTTTTCTGGTTCGCCGGTTAACCGGGAGAAGCGGTACCGTCGCCAGACAGGACGTAGGGAGTGACGTATACAGTGTTACAAGCGACACCAAATATACTACAGGTCGTTTCAGGTGTGTAATCTAGATCTAAATTCTATTAGCCGTCGTTACTATGCATGAAGAACTCGAGGAATTCGTAAGGACACTGTGCGTAAGGCTGTATAGGTGGATTCAGAGACTGTAGACGCTGGAAGTAGAAAGTGTTCCTGTGACGATCATTGGCTAATAAAACTGTTTCTTAATCGACGCTGTAGAATATGGAAAAAGAGCGAACGAGCCAAGTGATTAAGCGAGGGTTGTTACTTTTGATAAATGCCTAGAGAAATCTAGGGACTTTCGAGTGCGCGTCACCGCAGCAACGGCGGAGCCACTAACGAGCCAACCGCAGGAAAATTAGCCTATTAAAGTATCTCGTTTGACTTTTCCACGAGTCTGAGAAAGAGCGACTATTTCCACTTTGACGATCGTACTCTTTTTTTTTTTTTTTTTTTCTTGGTCGAAAAGCGACAGTACGATCTCCGTAAAATGTTCACGTGAAACTCGCGTTACATGGTGACCAATGCGTTGCGAAGGATCCAGAGAATTTCTAGTTGAAAAGGCCCCCCCCGAAATATTTTCCGTTATCTCGCAAGAAATTCTTGGATTAAGAAAATAAAGAAAAAAAACGGAATGACTAAACACAGATACAGCACGATGCATTCGGTGGCGAAAGAGAGTCACGGAAAAATATCCCTGCTTTTTCTTGCCAATCGAACGAGAGAACAAAAACAAGGCTGGTGAAAAAAAGAAAGGAACGATCCCAAGACGAGGAAAAAGCGAAATCCCTAGTCGATCACGATCGGCTTGACTTTCGTAATCAACTTCGTAGGTACAGAAGAAGGTGGAAGGATAGTGCACAAAACTATATAGTTCGTACGCTGTGGTATATAGGTATATAGTCGGTACATCGAAAGATCGATAGGTTCCGATAGATACCAGCGCGACTAAACGTGTTCGGTGTTTTTTTTTTTTTTTTCAATTTTTTCTCTCTACCCGATCGGATCGTGATCGAGGAGATCGCGGATAAACTCGAGATCGACCAAGGACAATGGAAAGCGTCTAATACGTGTCACGGTGCTCGCATTTCGTGAACGAGAGTAACAGCGAACGTGGTATAGATCCAGAATACGCTATACGTATACACGAGAGTGTATACAGTATGTGTATGTATATAGATGGAATTACCAGGAAGAATCGGATACGCTGAGATCGGCGGATCGATCGTGTAAAATAAATTAATAGATGCTCCTAGTAAAAATGACGAATTGAGTATGGCAAGTTCCTGGAAGAGTTATTACGGAGACTCTTGTTCCGATTTCATTGCTTTTTATTATTATTATTATTTTTTTTTAATTGGAATACCTACTTGCCTAATTGTCTCTGATTGGACCGCGTTATTAAACCGGTAACAGGTAATTAACCGTCGCTACTCGAGTTCAATAATAATCGGGCCGGTCCATTAGAGGCCGTTATCGTGTTTTATCTGGATTATCAATCCTTATTGAGTTCACTCGTAAATCCGGAGTACCTAGTTCTACGTTGGTGACTTGTAACCGCTGCATATACATCACGTATTATTTTATCTGGCCGGAACGATCTACAATGGCATCCGATTCGTTTTCCTCCATTAAAAGAGGATCGAGCATGACTCGAGTATATCAAATGACGTGGATTGTATCGACAGATACGTTACGCGTAAGAAAAAGGTGGAATTGCCCCGTAAGATTCCGTGAAGGTATGAACCTTTTAAATAACGAACAAAAAAAAAAGTTACAAAACCACTCTAATCGCTCGAGCAAAATAAAATTTTTAATTTCCACATTCCACTAGCTACATCGCCAAATTAATAGACTGTGATTGTTCCTATAAATTTTTCAATATCGCGATTTTCCCATAAATCAAATAAGCCTGACTTCTGCGGCAGTGATGAAGAAAATAATATTTTTGAAAAAAAAAAAAAAAAAAAAAAAGAAACCTGTACCAGTTTTTCTCACGCATCGGGACTCCAACTCTGTAATATCGTAAGGTACTGGGTCGCTCGGTCAGGAGGAGTGGACTCGTACGAGTCACCGGTTCTACAAGGATGCTGGAATTGTACCAGCCTCTGGATACCATAAGGGTCATAAAGTCCCACGCGACGTACATCCAGACGTTCTGGATAATGGTTGTTACAGTTAAGAATAGCTAATCTCAAAGTCGGATATATATATATATATATTACATATGTTACAAATATACGCGCACAGAAGGACCGTTAAACCTAGAAAAATGTTCCCTTATAGGAACAGCATTAAGGAACATGGCGTGCGAAGATGACCCCGTCTATGTCCGTCTCCATACTAAGTACGGGAAGTGCTGAAGTGCCGTAACTGGCGAAACGCCATAGCCAGGAGTTATGGTCAACGCCATAACTTGTTAAAACTGGTTCGAGCCGCGGAACAACCACGTGCTTCGCCGTGGCCTACCGGGCTGTGCTGTACCGACACTGTGTAGCTATCGGGTCAGAAAACGCATTAACTGGTGAAAGCTTATGGTGGTTTGGACAATTTTTTCTTATGCCGATACCGCAAAGCACTTGACAAACCCATAATCTACAGGTCTCTATAATTGTTTCAAAATCATATACGCATATACTTTTCTATCTGGATACGTTCGCTTGCGTTACGTATTTCATTTACTTTTACGCGTGTAGTATAAGGCTGTCAAAGGATACCATATGCAACGCCATGAAATTAAAAAGGCAATGAATACAATGCAACGCGTATATCGGGATTTTATAAGGTGAGAAAGGTGAGTCTAGTTAGTCCCAATTGGTAGTGGTTAGTTAGTTAGTCCAGTAGGTGTGGCTGGATGGGTACAAAAATGATCGAAATAATAGTCTTTCTCGAAGGAAATAATAATGATGACAACGTACTGTGGCAAATTACGAATTAAAAAATTTTTTGAATAAATGCCTAAAGCCTGCGCAGCTCAGCAGAGACTATTCGAATAAATTAACCCATATACATTTTCGTATTACTAACCCTTAATTAGACTCAGGATCTGCAATCGTGAATCATTGGTCATTCACGCGAAAAAAATCCGTGTCAGGACTATGCCCATGAAATTTGTTTTAATGAAAGGAAACGTCAAATACTTCCCCATATATTTTACTATACGAATAAATAGAGTCTGATTAATATATGTATAGTTAAAAGTTTTTACTTTGTAATTAAAATGGTCTATACCAGGTCACTCGTCTAAGCGTCTCACGGAGGGTTAAAGATCGTCATACTAAATGGACCAGAGGAATCTTAGCGAAATTTGATGGAGGGATAAAGTGCGTAATTATTCTTTTTTTTCAGAATTTTGCACTCTGCACCGTACCTACGTCACGAGAGTATACATGCTTTCTGCTGAAGAAAATCTCGAGAAATATCATCAATAGATATCGATGCTGTATGTCGAGTAGTAATGGACCAGAGGAATCGTAGCGAAATTTGATAAAAGGATAAAGTACGTAATTATTCTTTTTTTTTTTCAGAATTTTGCACTCTGCATCGTACCTACGTCACGACAATATACGTGTTTTATGCTGAAGAAAATCTCGAGAAATATCATCAATAGATATCGATGCTGTATGTCGAGTAGTAATGGACCAGAGGAATCGTAGCGAAATTTGATAAAAGGATAAAGTACGTAATTATTCTTTTTTTTTTTCAGAATTTTGCACTCTGCATCGTACCTACGTCACGACAATATACGTGTTTTATGCTGAAGAAAATCTCGAGAAATATCATCAATAGATATCGATGCTGTATGTTGAGTAGTAACGGTAGCGGTATATGTAAATCAGACCTCTAGTTGCACATAACATGTGCAATCTACTGAACAGTAAGGCTGGTGGCCATTAAGCGACAGACTTCGTGTTTATTGACTAGGAGGAAGGTTGTAGTTGCCATAGAAAATAGAGAACGGCAAGTAAAGCAAAATAAGTTGGTGAGAAGTGACAATGGCGAAAGAGAAAGAAAGCGATAAAAGCAAAAAGAAAAAAAGAGATCATAGAGGCAAAGTCGACGTAGAGACGTAGTAAAAAAAATAAAAAAAAATAAAAAATAAAAAGAGAAAATCAAGAAGAAAAAATAAGTTGTATACGGAAAGCCGACTTCCTCCTTTGAGCCGGAAAGCAAATGTCGGTTCTCATGTCTGCCGGCATCTTCGATTCTATATTTACTTTTCATATTTACGACGTCTCGCTCTTCGCTTTCTTCGTGTAGACGGAGTGCGCGTCTTCAACGAAAAGCTCGACTTTTTGTCGCTATTCCAGGCGTCGCCGCATGCGGACACGTAACATTGGCCCTGCAACGGGTTACGGTAGGTCCCACACGAAACTACGGAGATAACGACTGCAACTATAGCGACGGTTCTTCTATTTTTCTCGGCGAGCAGCATGGGCAACGGAGAGAGAAAAAAAAAGGAGCGTTTAAATACCATAATAAATAAAGACGCACGCGATACATTTTGCTTACGCGAAAGCGACAACTCGCGCATGACACTAATTGTAAATTAAATAACGAAGCTTCTGACACGCGCGACTTATGGTAATTTCACGGTTTCCTCGAGACTCGCCCACCAGACTCTCGTTTCTCTAATCAACATTATTTACAGCCACGTGCAGTCCGATACGCAGGACGCGCGACGTGTTGATTCGCGTTGCCAAGGCAACCGCCGTGGCTATAGACAGTCCAAGCGTTAATTGCTCCTTCGTGGAAACGTGGCGAATCGCGGGCGACACGAATTCGAGAGGAATGGATCGGTGTCTTTCCAACGGGAAATTCCACCTAGCGGGATTCCCTCCGCCATCTTGGATCTGTTCGATCTACAATGAAAGAAAAACTAACTAGAAAGAGACAGGGGAAAAAGAGTGTGCGTGAGAGAGAGAGAGAGAGAGAGAGAGAGAGAGAGAGAGAGACGGAGTATCGAGTAAGCGTCGTCGCGCTCGAAGAATTCGTCACATGAAAAATCCGGTCGAAAGTCGAAATCTCCGTCGAAAGCTTATAGAGAGTCACGAGTTAATGTTATAAACTTATAACGCAACGGTCAACGCATCAATTTCGCTCTTCATTATTACAGCAGCCAGTTTCGCGACGCTAATGGAAGTAATGCACGCTTGCTAGAACGCACGTGTTGGAGCGACCGCACAGGCTCCGTGCGCGGAGTGACGACGTGCCATAAAATTCGCGATATCGCGAAACAATCAGAAAGCAACGCGCTGCCTGGGAAAAGGCAAAGGCGTGTACACATGGGTTAATACGTATATACGTTAATGGCTGAATATAAAAGACGTCCCGGCGCGCAGCTGAGACCTGATAGTAGTCGCACTCTCTATTTCTTGTTGATACGCGCGGGTTTTCATCGCCCGTTCGAATCTCCCGGGCTTTTATATTATATATACACATAAACAGATGTTCATACAGATATAAAGACACGGTCGTAATACATAAGGCTCGACTGTGGGAACTTATCGTCGAGATTATCGCCTTTCTTTCATATTCATTTATTGGATACGCACTGTTTACCTGCAAGCATCGAGAAGTATTTCACGACGATACTTTTTTGTCCCGTGAAACCGTGGAAATTTTTTTCAAAAATTCCAAAGACTTCGGGTAGATTGAATTGTGCAACAAAAAAAAAAGATGGTGCAAAAAATTTAAGACAATTTTCAAACAACAAAAACAAACAGTATATATACAAGGCTACGACAGTAGCGGTGGCCCAGCAGGCGAACGCATCCAAGTATAAATCCTTGAGACTGTTCTCAATTTACCTAACAATACATAATAAAAAAAAAAAAAAAGGGCTAAAAACTTTAGAGTCTTTAGAGTATCCTTACAATTGTATTTTCTGTGACAGAAAAGTCTTAGGTAACGTTTACAAAAAGGTTGACAATATTGCCAGTTTGGTGGGCAAATATGTATAGAAATAGATGACAGGTAAGCAAACACGCAGTACTTATTCAGATACAGAGTGTATTAGAATAAGATATACACTATTGTACCATTTACTATATGTATACGTTGCACGTGGTGCACAGCCAACGGCTCCCCGGAAAGATTTCATATATTTCGACGCTGGACCAGGAGAAATCCGACATTTGCGCTCCGATTGCCAGTCCCGGGTACCGGGTATACAGAATTATTAAGAATACTTTGCAACGGACGAGGAGGAACATGCGAGATGGAAACACGAAATGGAATGTTATATAAAATAGACAAGGAAAATCAAGAGCTTCAGATCCTTCAGAAGTATTCCATGTGTAACGTGGTCGGTGGATTTTGAGAAATTAAAAAATAAATGCTAGACATTGATTGATGTGAGACGAAAGTGAATGCTCGTTTTCAGTTAGATAAGTCAGAGCGATAAACGCGACTGTAGAGACGTTGCTAAAGAAAGAAGAGAGTGCAGTGCCTACCACTTATGAAATGAGAACCATAAAGATATCGTGGGATAGTATTTAAATGAAAAATCAAAGTACGCATATCGAAGTCCATAAAAATGAAAAATTGTATTAAGGAAAATGTTCTCGAATATTCCATTAAATCGGTAAGCAAATGAGCACACAGGAAGTAACAGAAGCGTGTAATGTCTCTCGGTACATTAAACTTTACCTAGGAACGTTAATTAATACATAGAAGTATTTAAGTCCAAGCGCGGGCAAGTTGGCACGCGGAAAACGTAGTAGCAATCCGAGAGTAATGTTACACCATAATGGGAAACACCATAGAGAAATCTACATGTGCAGGCTAATCCACAGACATACCGGCAAGGCTCTACCGTGCCAGGGAGTTCCTGGACAACCCCGTGAACTCTTGTCCACGTAATTATAATGCATATAAGTATATGCGCATGCATATACCTATAGGCAAGGCAAGGCAGGATCTTTCGTGTCGACCAATGAAAGTTCTGAGATGCGAATTGCATCTTATTTCTTGTACAGTCTTGATTAACTACTTATACGTGACTAGTTCGCATAGAACGGCTGATACATGAATTTATACCGTGAAAGGTTAATCAAAGGGCTCGTGAACGAGCTCAGGTCCTCCTGGAGAAGCTAATGGAAGCGTTAGAAAGCGCTTGAGAAATTAAATGTTTCCTAGCATTTTCAGAATGCGCCTGGTCAGTGGATTAAAATAATTGGACGACCGATAAAACTCACCATATGCTCCATTGCCTTTTCCTCCAGCTCAGCTCTGCTCCAATCCACATGAAAGCTTAATGGCTGAAGACGCGATTCCATTTCGCGAAGCCACTTCCTCAGGCACTTTACTTCATGATCAAAATCTGTGAAGAAAATATTTAGGACAATTCAAATAAATTTGTCATAATTTCATTCTAATAGCGTTTTCGGATTACGGGAAAATCTTGGATCGAATCTAATTTATACTCTAGTACGTTTTTAAATGGTAAATATTGTTACCAGTGATACAGTTTGATGCAGTGCAGAGTTGCACTCGCGGGGGGCTACACTTTACAGTCAATGCAAAAAAATTATGCCAATGGCATATGCTATAGGGTTTCAGAACAGAAGAATCTACAGACTGTTCAGTG
Source organism: Cephus spinipes (assembly GCA_963971525.1). Lineage (NCBI taxonomy): Eukaryota > Metazoa > Arthropoda > Insecta > Hymenoptera > Cephidae > Cephus > Cephus spinipes. The sequence goes on from OZ020578.1 coordinate 16,077,153, forward strand.
ACATCTATCTAATTTTACCCAAAGCTTCTCAGGATAGTCTACAACTCACTAGAAAGTAATGGTAACTCTCGAGCTATGGTAAGATCCTTTTGAAATGCTATAGACAAGGCGAAGTTCTACATTATCGACGGACGATCATTTAACTACAGATAATAATACGTTGGAGTACCCAGGATATGCTACGTGAAGATAGAAAAAAAAAAGTAATCACCTGCAGAAACATCCTGTTGATTAGAGACTGGCTGGACTCCAGGTGTCATTATCTGCTCAACGAGCTCCCATTTAGTGTTCAAGTGATCGACACGCCATGCCACTTCGTCTCGAAGAGTTGGAGCACGTGAGACCAACTTTCCTGCTTGCTCGTTAAACAGTCTTCTTCTGTAAGCCTTACGTCGCAGCTCCTCCATGTGAGCCTACAGTTTTAAGAAAAATTAATTAAAGTATTATCGATTGACAAAAAATAATATGATTACTATGCCAAGAAGAACATACCGCTCGTAGACTTTTGTCCAATAGATTCTCCTCTTTCGAGTAAACCAGTTCCTGAATGGCACCGAGCCAGGAATACAATTCCGAAAATTGTCCACTGAGTTCCTTCAATCCCCAAGATAAGGTAGATACGTCAGTCTCGTCCCAAGCAAGTTCTCCGTTAGCTTCCTGATAATATGATTTAATACAATTATGTGATAAGAATGCAAAAGCTAAACTATATCAACAACACGCAATAAAGTTCAGAACTCACTTTGCAACTGTCAATAAGATTGGTGTCCATGATGTAATTGTAATTAGACTGTATAGCCGCCCAGAAATCATCTTTATTATCTTCTCTACTTCCCCAGGAACGACGCCACTGTTCCTGCTCCGGATCCTTCCTATTAATAGCACAATTAAATAATTTTCCTCGAATCCATTAAAAAAAAAAAACGACTATATCTACAATATAAAATATAATCACATTTCACGTATCCTGCTGTCTTACCTTTTCTTTGTCAGACTATTGTAAGGACGATCAGCACGCAGCCTAGCATGCTCAGGACCCTCTAGACTGTTGCTAGAGGGCTGCAGCGAGGACAGCGAGAAGCTCATCTTCATCGACTTAGCAATACCTAAACAAAACATTTAAAACTGTCCTTAATTCGTTCACCTTATCTATGATACAAGTGTATCAATATACACATATAAAAAAAGTATTCTCTATAGTTATTTTCGAATATAATATTGAAACTCGATATTACACAATCATGAATACCAGCAGATGTTTTTGATGGGTTTGACTACCGTTACTAAACTTATAGCTCACGACACCTTGTAATCACCAGGTGGAAACAGGTTCCTCGTTTAACGAGGCAAGTTGCGATAATTCAACCGACTCTTCCCCGGAAGGGAGGTCCCCGGAGGAATACAGAATATTCTAAACCACGTACGTAGAACTAACTACGTTAATCCTGATTATTAGTTATGAACCAGAGGAAGCCCTTTGGGTTGAGCGTCAAGAGCAGGGTGAAGTAAACAACTCGATTCATGCTTTACAGCACTGTGAGGCTTAACGAAGCTGACGATGCGCCGAAGAAAGAGAAAATTGATTATCCAGAAGATGAGGCAGACGTCCAACGGTGATCAGCCAGGTAAAATAGCAATTGGCTATCGGTTACGGGTGCACTAAGCCATTACGCAATGTGAGCTCAACTAGAAAGTCGTTAGCCGTCTAATAACCGGACATATCGGATCCCTGGATTGGTTACTGGAAATGGCGGAATTAATAAAGGACGAAGTATAAATTGCAAAAAAAAATGAAAAATTATTCTTAAAGCTAGGTAACAAAAATCGAGATTCTGAGGTTGTGTGGCATTTTTGAATCTTCAGTAAAAATGTGTCTCAGCTCGTGAAAAAGAAAACAACCTATGATAAATAAAATAATTTTTTGCAAATCATTTTAAGAAAAACAAAATTACGAATACTTACTGGCGCCGACGGGCGACATTTCTACGACTGCCGTATCCGAATCGTAAGGACGTCCAATACCTCGTCGAGGATGACAACGAGGGAACGGAGAGGAGCGCGTCTCCTCGGCGTCCGCAAAGCCGGTCAGGACCGGCGAGTGTTTCTCAACGTGGGAATCCGTGGTCGATCCACATCGTCGACAACTGATCCTTTTATCCTGTGACTTTCGTTTATAGCTCCTACCGCGCTTGTTGCTTTTCCTAAACAAGTATATAAAGTAAATAAGAAACGTTCCAAAAACAGTAAAAAAAGGTCTGTTCTACATAAATAAATTTCTTAATGTTCATTGAACAAACCTTACCTGACAGATAGATGATAACTGTGTGTTGGGTGATAACGAGTGAATCCACTCTGGCTTCGATGATTTCGATAATGGTGATGACCGTGCTGATAATTATGCTGGTAAACGAAACGATTATGAGAGTTGTAAGTACGACGATGTGATTGCGTGAAACCGATAAGAATCGGCCGCCCCCTAGCGGCTCGAATTCTCTCCTGCCATGTCTTCTCCTTCACGCCTCGGGAATGCTCGCCATGAGCTTCCGAGTTTTCCTAAAATCAAAACAAAAAAAAAATTAGCCATCAGAGCTGATAAGCACAAAAAATATTACACGTCTAACAATATGTATTACGAAATTAATTTTTTTTTTTAAGAAAACTCAAAAATGGGTGCATTTGTCACGTGACTCCAGTTCGACGTAAAAACTCATAATAAAAATACGTAACGCGAGCAAAGAGTTATTATCGATTGTAAAGCTATTTTTTTCTTCGGTCGACAAAGAACCACGATTAACGGTGCCTGACGCAGACGACGTTATTCAAATATCAAGCCTGGGCCCGACGAGACTGGGGACCTGGAAATAAGGCCCTCCCTGTTTGTGGAAGAGGCGACACTAGATAACGAGTGTTTGACTTCAACATTCTTTTTTTTCTCTGTTTCGCTTGTCTCTTATTTCATTCTTTCCTTCGGATATGTACTGGGTCCCGTTTAACCCAATTTACAGTAGATCCCCACCAGTCTGAACGCGCACGCCTTATTTAGTAAGCGCGTGACTCCACAGGGCCATTTGTCGTTCGATTCTTACAATGGAAATAACCGGGGCCCCATTGCCGGCAAGCAGACGGGGCCCACACGTTCACGTATACCAGTCAAAGCACGTGAGACAGAGTGGAATTCGTGATAGGTGAAACAGGCCCCTCGATACTTCCAAACGAATATGCAGCTTCTGCATTGTTATATAATATTTATACAAGAAACATATTTTCTTATGCATTTACTTTATAAATTAAATATTATAAATCGTGCACGCACGTCAACGTCAAATTGGACCGGAAATAAAAAATTTTCGATAATACTACTAAAACTTGTAAAATAATTTCCCACGAGTAAAACAGGTATGCGTTTGTCAAAGATGCGAAAAGATTACGTAATTTTTATTGTTGTGCATTATCAAAAAAAAAAAAAAAAAAACGTTACGTGCACTTGACCTTATCAACAAAAGAATATATCAATGCGATAGGACTGATTGATCACTGTATCTCTGAAAAAATGATCTATCGTATATCTCTAGAAATTTCGGCGATCCAAAATCAATGTACAATATCCCGCACGATCAAATAAATTTTTTGAAAACAAATGCGTCAAAGTTATCGCGCACGCACCCTCTGCAGGCTAGCTATAGCGAATAATAGTAAAGGAAGCAAATGGAAGCACTATCGGCACTTACAAAGAAACTCAACTCGGCATAGTAGCACAGTAGACATTATTACACGTAACGTACGATCCCTTTGACTCACAATCGCAAATAAATTCGCAGAACGTAACTGACCTCGCCGATAGGCTATCAATAAAGATCACTGGTGGCCCAACAGTACCAGCCAGTAATACCATTAATGTAAGTAGTGAGACCATCTATATAAATACATACACAGCGCAGTTACTCTGCGAGAGCGCAGAGCTATCACGTAATAAATAGTAAAGCCTGAAACACGCTGGGAAATAGTGATAACACTTATCAAATATATCCTGACAAGCAAGGAAAATATTGGCTGTGAACGAAAAGGAAAAAAAATAATAATTCTCTACCTAAGAAAACTGCGGTACACCATAGAAGCAATAAGGTGCATCGGTAGGTATAGAAATAATATTTTTCTCTGTTCCAAAGTGCATCGATGAAAAGATGCAATATTTTGTGATCCAGATGCAAGTGACCGAGTGCACTTAGAGTGTCGAGCATCGCGGAGTAGATACTCAGAAGTGCATATCTCAAGTGGTAGAGATTAGGTTGGGCATCTACAGCGAGCACAAAGCCCAAAGATTCTAATTTGGGTACTGGTGCACCGGCGTGGCCAGTGCACGTAGTCACCTACATAGATCGGTATTACGGGATGGCAAATAAAGCATCATGGGAGTCCTCGTAGTCATCGGGTGACTGTTCCTCTACGTAGAGTCACTACTCGAAGATGCAAGAGAGTGCATCTGAATGAGGGAGAGAGAGAAGGAAGGAGCATCTCCAGAGAAGCTGACCGTAAATAGAGCGACCAAGGGATATATGGTGATACAGCAGCGCCGTTTCGGTCCATCCGTAGAAATAGTACGGTGCATCACTGCCCAATCATTTAATCTATGCACTCTGCTACTCCACTTCGTACCGCAATGAAGGTGCATCTATGAGTATAATCTGAACGAGAAAAAAGATCATTTGCAGCGCGTGCAGTGAAGATTCTATCGAGATACCAGGAATGCATCGAGATAGGAAGGATGCGCAGAGCCGCGAAGAATGCACCGAGATACCAACCAGTGTATAGTATGTGCAATGCATTTTACACTATACGTATTTATAAAGTATAGATATAGTTTAGTACCTACGTACAGTCCACGCAGTGCCTGATAGTGCCACTGGTCGAACCAGTTTCTAAGACGAACCCGCTCGTCCCCTTTCACGAGGGCAATGAATTTTTGGCTAATCGTTTCCAAAAATATGAACTTCAGTTTTCCATCTGCTATCGACAGAAGGTAAGAAAGTGCATCGGAGTGCGAATCGACATTGCTGATGAAAGTGGTAGTAAAAATCGAGCAGTCTGAAAGTTAATCTAGACAATTTGAAAAAGAAGAAAAAAAAAAAAGTTGGTAAAAAAGGGAATAGAAATTTTAAATAAACAGGGGGCAACGTTACCCTTATACGAAAATAGGCCGGACTCTCGACCGGCTGACCGTAAATAGAAACCCATCGTGTGGGTGCATCCACCGATTCGAGTGCATCCATGCAGGACTGTTCCTCTCGGTAAATAAGGCGCATCCGGCGGCCCCGTCAAAAGAATCTCGATGGCTATTCCCACGGAGAACATAAGTAATAAGAGAAAAAGAGTGAGAATGGTAGGGAGAAAGGGAGAGAGAAAAAGATATACAACGTGACGACTGCACCGTCAAGTTTCGGAAGTCAGGTCCACATCGCATCATAGATCAGTGATTATATACAGACATGCTGATATTTGGGGAGGCAGCTAAATTCATTCGGGATGCGCTTTTTAATGCACTTCCGGCACAACGAAGATGGAGCGAGTCATGGCTTTTAGAAAGCCCAGTGAGATTACGGGGTATTTTTTTTTTATTTGCGTTCTATTTCCATACTACGGTTCGGCATGTAACAGAAATGCATATAAGGGATGGAAAAGTCATTGAGAAAGGTGAAACAATTATTTACACTTAACGTCTATCCACGATGTAACAAGTCCAAGTGCAATTTGATGCAGAACTCGTATTCGTGTCTGTCCAGGCACGACCTACTACTACTTACTCTCACGCTCGCCTTATCCGTATCAGGTTTTCCCCGTAATTTCATCCGCGGCTGGAAGACTTGTAATCAGGTATAAATAATCGCGAGTCGTGCCAATTCTTTATGAAATTCAGAACAAATTAAATATTTTTTTTATGGTATACTGAATTTTTTGAAAAAAAAAAAAGGTTTATAAAAAAAAACTCCATAGAAAGTATGTGATACCGATTGATTTTTTGATAAGAAAATCCCAATGGGATTTTAAAGACTTCCTCGTTAAGTCGACGAAATTCGGGGGTGAATTCAATTAAGCATATTGCACCATAGGGTGAGTCGACTAATGGTATTAACGAGGACCATTAGAATATTATGGGAGGATTCTATGGGGTGATTTCCATGGCTGCGTGTTACTGCACCATCCTCTTTTACGGGGATGGAACTATTATCCGTGTAGTACTGTGTTATCTATTTGAGACTATATTTATATGTGTACTCAATGAAGACGTAAAAACACCATAAACACAGCGAACCCCGTGCTCCAGTATTTCTAAGGCTTTTCAAGCTTATTCATTTAATTATCTTCATGGCCAGGTGCACGCGTAATAAATTAAATACCCGATCAGGGAATATTAACTAGCCTAAGCGTGGCCGACTGTTATGGGGATAACGATAACGTATTAGATAAATATAGGCTATAAATTAAATTTAAATCTCCCCCCAAGAAATACGTTCGAATAGATATGTGAATGCTTCTAATAATATAAGGCAGGTATGGCATTATCTTTTGCTTATCAGGTAATGCATAGCTGGTCCTACGTTTACTTCTTTCGCAAATACAATCTCTAACTTTACATATGCAATTTCTACGTTTATCTTACGCTTCTCTGTTTTGGTTTTGGTCGCGTTATAAGAAAATCTAAGGACTTTCACTATATTAATTATGTTCGTACTCACGTCTCGAGTAGTTCAATTTTTGGAATTTACCTGCAGGCACGTTTTTGTAAGAAAAATTTTTACGGATAACCATAGTCGCTGACTTAATAGAAAAGAATGCATGGGAAGAATGCGTTACTCATGCAAGACTTCCTGAAGCTCGTGAATCATGATGCAGAATTTTGTAAAATAAAATGACACAAGAAATTTTCATTAAAGATACACTACGTGCATACATACGTATAGTTGCGAAATCCAAAATAATAATAATCGGACTAAAAGAGTTTTAAAAAATACAAGGGAACGCGGTAAAGCCAATAATTTAATATAACAAAATTTGATTTTTTTTAAATATATAGTGGAAGCCGTTTATAACGACATTCAAGGGACAGGGACAATGTCCCCGTACTAAACGAACGACGTAACGAAGCAAAATGAAAATCCCATACAAAGTTATACGAGAACAAAACTTAACAGGGCAAATAGGATTCAATGTGCCGTCGATAGTTATAAGCTTAATAACCGAATTTCACAGTATGTATTGATCAAAAAAAAAAAAAAAAATTAAATGAAAGCAATTTCACGGTACATTTTGTTATCTTAAAGATCGAGTTATCAAATTTTTTTTTCAAACTGTGATATCCAATGATAGAGTTCTCGAGAGCTCGGCTGCCCGCAATTAGCATCGAGATAAGGGCGCGTTTCCAAGGAGATCGTTGTTATCGGGCGATTCTCATGCTAACGATCGTACGCGACGGCAGGCGCCACTTTCTCGAAGGCGTCGCGACGAGAACGAGTATTACACGTAGCAGGCAGCGCGGTACTGGACTTTCAGCTCGGATAAGTCGAGAAGGTATCGACAACACCCAATCGACTATTTTCGATCGAATCGATCGAGAATCTTCGATTAAATCCTTACGCGCGTATAATTATTGGAGATCAATAAATTTATATTTTTTATTCTAACAAAGTACCTGCTAGATGCCCGTTCCGCTTTGTTAGTCACCCGGTATCGAACCCCCATCACGTCTACCGCTACTATTTTCCATGAATTAAATATATTCGAAAGACTTACCCGTATAGGTACGACTATAGAGAAATTCGAAAGATTGTACCGAGAATCATTCAGGCAGGTTCACAATAATAAATTATTACCTCGAGATGTACTTGCTTTAGCACAGTTTCACAAACACACGTGGCTCGTAACGATCACCGGTGAAAATGACGCGTCTTTGGTTAGGTACTAGAAGAAACTTCGTCTGACCCACTTTGAGTACTTATCACTTTCAGAATATCGCTCAACTTGATGAAGAACAGCTTTTAGAGTAGGTTGAAATCTTGCATAACGCGCAACAGTACATTTTACCAGAAAATTTGTATTTTTGATCGTACTTTATGTATATACCGTTATTCGCGTGAATAATTCATTCTTCTCGACGGGCGTTAAGGAATTGTATTCCGAAATTTTGGAAAATAATTTCTCATAAAATTTCAATAATTTTGTATTATGAAATTAATTTTGAAAAGTGCGGGAGACCTTCGTCAAGTAACAGCGAGACGCCACGACGCTCTGGGTTCGTCTGAATATCGTACGAGACGCCGCGCTAGCCGACGACCGCGACGCCAGGCGTCGTTCTGTCGAGGGCAAAAAGTGGTAAGACCCAAAAATCCGAAAGGAAGCACCGCGCGACTAATCTATTCTCGGCGTCGAAATTCCGGCGACGGCAAGAGTCACTCCTCGGGAGTGCTCTAAAGATGGACAGTCCTTAAAGGGTCAAAACTAAAAAAAAAACAAAGACCACAAGAAACACAGGGAAAAAATGGAAAATTACACTGAAACGATCAGAAAAATCTTCACAGTGGAATTTTTAAAAGAATTTAAATTGAAAATTCCAAGAACCTCAGCGCCCACGTGTCCGACATTGCTCGCGTAGCCTTCGACGTAAAATTTTGCAAACGAATGTTTTTAACGAAAGAAATTATAAGAAAAAAAAAAAAACAATTGAAATCTCAATTATCCGTCACACTGGAAACCCTATTAAAAAATATTACCTATCTCGCGTGCCAAAGTCACCGAAGACGTAATATCCCCCAAAAAAAAGACGGGGAATTAGTACGTGCCGCTAATCGAACAACGAACGCAATGACAGTGGTAAATGATCTCAGCTTAGCTGTCATACTAAACAGTATCAGAATTTAATACCTAAGACAAAGAATCGATCTCATGACGTATGATATCTCGACAGTTCGATCTGGCAGAAAATCCATTGGTGATTCGACAAGTTGGCAAATCGGCGAATCGAACGTGACAAAAAGAATGTAGCGACTTTGCAAGAAGAGACGAGAGGCTAAAAAATGAAAAAGAAACTGAGAAGAAAAACATTTGAAAAAAAAAAAAAAAAAGAAGAATTAATTCAAGCGTCATCGATCATGTTAAACCGTGCAATCAGTAAATTATCTATCGCTCCTTAGATCACACAGATCGATAAGTCACTGTACAGAAGAAGCAAACTTGCGAATCGGTTAGTACCGATTTCTCATAGCCCATGAGTTGGTCCTGACTACCGTGGACAATTAGCGATTATTGTCAGTCCAATCAGCGAGCGGAAAATAATTAATAATAGGGCGGAAAGTTAGTTAGCTTTTCCCATTGGGAACAATCCCAAAGTAATACCAGTAATACACGCGGGCACTGCCACTATGGGAGTCATTAATGGCAGACTGACAGGGGCGATAGAAGGTACAATGTACAGAAGATGGAGTTAGAGAAAACAGACTATAGATAATGGAAGTAAGGACTGCGGTAGAACCAACTATAATTATACGGAATGGCACGCGAGACTGCAGCACAGCAAAAATTCAAGCATTTCTGAGCAATCAGGCTTTGTCGTGGCTTAATACACTGGACCGATTTCGCACGTGGTTTTCCTTAGAATTTCAAGAATTTCTATTTTGACAAAAAAAAAAAAAAAAGAAAAAAAAACCAAGAAAAATAAAAATTGACACTACCTGACACTGAGTCGGCCAGACTTGATCTGCGCGGAAATGTCGTTTCCCCTATAGGTAACGTGGGGACCAGATGCCCCATCGGGCCCAACCTCAACGGCAGAACAAGCGCATTGCAATTAAGCCGAGTGCACACGGGATTATTAAGTGGGAGTGGTGATACGGAACGGCGGATTTCACCTCTTCACAATTGGCCCCTTTCCCGGGGGCGTCGCACGATTACAGATCGGTGGATAACACAGAGCGGGCCCCGATAGCGCCGGATAGGGCCGTATGGTCTACTATGAAAAATTTTGTTTGGCCAAGAACTTTTGAATTTCCCGCCACTTCTGTCTCCGCGATATCCTTCATCTACTACGTCGATGTTAATGAAAGCTTGTAATTTTCCCATGAATGCAAATAGTTTAAAGAAATTATAAGGCCCCGACTGTTACCTCGAGAGGGCCCCAAGAGACTACCACCTGCACGAGAATACCAATCACTATTGATTGCAGAAACACTAATGCCGGCTTTGCTTCCGGAGAGCGCGTACCGTTTCCACTGCGGCGTTCTACGAGCGACTGTTCGCCAGGAACGAAATATACACGTTAGAAATATAGTTGCATAGTGAATATATATATAGTGCACATAAAGCATCGACGCCCTAGTAAATTCACTGTATCTCGAGCTTAATGCTTTCAACGTCTTCTTAGTGACGTACAATTATATCGTATTGCTAAATTTGTAAAGCAAAATTATAATTTAAAATAAACTACACACAGTTCGATAATAACTTGAAAGAAATTATAAGACAGTACTGTAACGTATTTACAATAGAAAATCAATGAGGTAGACACTGTATACGTTAATGCTATCTAACGACTATTATTCAGACTGTATTTGAGTAAAAAGTACATAGTTAGTCATTTGAGCAAAGATCGAAGTTACTGCTACGAGGCAGCTGTAATACAAAATTATTATTACCATTAACTTTATTCGCTATTGAACTCATTGGAGAATTACTGTGCACTACTGTGTTACCGTTGCTATATAGGGTTATGGTACATGAAAACATTGGCTTGCTCAGCAATGTCGGCTAGCATCGGACTTGACCAAAATGAATATTTCACTCGGTAGGACTAGACAATGGCGAATTAACATAATAGAAGGAGGCGATTCTGGAGGCTCGTGGGTAAGCGTGTTACTTTGAGTTTACTGCTCGGCACTACCGAAGCGAATATCTAGCATTACCCGCCGTACGAGAAACGTGTGCTCGTGTATTCGAAGAGACGTGTGCACCTACGTTATGCATTAGCATACGAGGAGCCTAGTGTGACAAGTAGGTCGGAAGGTTCTTGCACGAATCGGATCCTTATCAGATGAGAATCGACAGCCAATTAGGAATCGTCAAAGTCGGCTGGTAGAAAATTTACTATAATCTTCATTATTCTCCATTGCGCTTTATGGAAATTATTTTTAACATTTAAATAATACATTTTAAGGAAACATACGCGGAATTATAATCGAACATTCACTACTGAATGAATCTTACGGAATATTGGCTTTCGATCGATTCGGTTCACCGACTGGATTTTAATCGGAAACTGTAGAAGTATCAGGCAAATCTGACGTGGATCAATAAAGGCTTTTGCTTTTGTAAATAAGGTATAAAGTCTCATTGTGGTTAACGATTGATAAAAATTAAAGGGGAGCAATTAAACGATGAAAAAAAATTTGAAACGAAACTAATAAACACCATTGTCACCAATTGAATTTATTATGGATATGGAAATTCCTGTGGGTCTATTCTCCAATCATTCTGCTTCCGACCACGTGCTTTTGTTTACAAGTGCCGGATTTTCCATTAGATGCAAACTAACGACAGGCGTTTCCATGAGATACGAATAACTTGGCGAATACGTTCGACAGCTGTTAAGAGAGTCTGCAAGAATGACTCTGCTTTTGTTTATAGCGCGTTACAAAAGATAATAGCAATGCATCCTACGAGTAATGCTCAAAGTTCGCCAGCAGTCGTGCACCGTACTGTACAACATGCATTCCCCGTATTGCATGTACATGCACTGTACATAACGGTGGGATTGCAATAATAATCCACCGATAAAATAGTCGCGTTACTTCCTTTATCATTAAACGGGCGCCGTTATATATACATATATATAAGCACACAAAGCTTCGCGTGTTTGAGTTTAACGCGGTCGCTGCTTATCGGGGCGGGAAAATGTTTGTCGCTCAATGCAAACGAACCGAGTCGAACTCGCAAAGTGAAACCCAGCGCTTTCTCGCGATTATCAAATTTTCGTTTCCTCCAGGTCGTTTATCATATTCCATCATTAACTGCACGATAAGTTCATCTTCGGTATGTGCACAACTACTATAGTATATATATATATATATATATATATATATATTTATGTACACAGAAAAGGATACTCACTTTGGGATTCTTGATGGGCCCTGATTCGCACCGTTAACGCGATTCGACGGCCATTCGCTGCGACGTTCTTCCATTTTCTTCGAGACTATCAGGCCTTTTTTTGTCAGACCTGTACAGAGCAAAAACATAAAATAATAGTATTGCGCAAAATCATAGTCAATTGGACGCGAGCACTGAATTAGAGCAATCCCAATGGGATACAAAGCTACGCGTTTGGAATTTTATAAAAGTCAAGGAACAATAGATATCAGGCTTGCTAAGTTTGGTCGCGTTGATTAGCGAGAATCGGTGGCGCATTGCGGTTAGGCTAGTTGCGCAACTGCTGGAGGCCCGATTAATCAATTAGTACAAAGATTAATGAGATACGCGACATAGTATGTGGCGCAGAGTTAATTTAAAGTCTTTGACTATAGATACAGATCTAGTAGGGAAATTTAGTAGTCAACAGTATTACCGGAATGCCTATGGAAAGTTATATGGCAGCATTGCTGTACGAAATCCTGTTTTTTAAAAATGTCCCTATTAACTCCTACGAGCATTTCATTAATCATCAAGGTATTAGAATCGGCTCAAAAATTATCTTTATAAAAAAATTATTATAAATAAAAATTTCATCCTTAACTACGAAATTCGGATGAATTCGATTAATTTTGACTTTTTAAGACCAGGAAGATATTCTCTATCGATATTCTCCCACTGGTTGTTATCGTTCTAGTGGCAAATTTTTTAATCTTTGAGACTCATGGATTTTAGTCCGTTTCTCAGGTCGGTTCTATCTGACAAATATTCGGTATCCTTTTCTTATTTTGATTCATTTATCACTATTATTAGTTAATCATTCGTTCACGGAAACAACTATTGTGGATTCTTCGTTCTATGCTTGTACAAGTGAAAAGGATGTCGCATAATCCAAGATGGTGAAGTAAAAGACAAAAAAGAATCACTGTGTAAATTTCGCATATGCCAAGCACGTGCCTGACAGGATACGCCGACTATTGACAGTGAGTCACTTATCGTACACGAGGCAGACGCTTAAATATACTCGAACCTTACTAACATCATGTCTTACTTATACCTCAATGAAAATTTCTTATGCATATAGTAGTTCAATTATTATGGCAGACTACTATTACTCTACCACTATCACTGCAGTGGGACTTTGATAATTCGACTTCCGCTAGTCAAAAAACATAAGAAAATGAATCTTCGATTTTTTTTTTTAATCTTCACCTTTATAACTCGAAAACCCCGATAAGCTGAGCTTAAGATTCGAGTTATCGAAGTTCCACTGTATTTGGATGTGACGCTAAGCCATAAAAAAATGTCCACAATATCACCCTGAGAAAAAATTTTTTAATTTTAGAGATGTCTCGGAACAGTCTACGTACATCTCTTTGGCCTCAGTTATCAGTTGCGCTACAAAGTACCTGAGTACTTTTCGTCTCAATCGAGTAACAATGAAAAGATCTTATGCATATAGTAGTTCAATTATTATGGCAGACTACTATTACTCTACCACTATCGCTACAGTGGGACTTTGATAACTCGACTTCCGCTAGTCAAAAAACATAAGACAATGAACCTTCGATTTTTTTTTAATCTTCACCATTATAACTCGAAAACCCCAATAAACTGAGGTTAAGATTCGAGTTATCGAAGTTCCACTGTATTTGGATGTGACGCTAAGCCATGAAAAAATGTCCCCACTATCACCCTGAGAAAAAATTTTTTAATTTTAGAGATGTCTCGGAACAGTCTACGTACATCTCTTTGGCCTCAGTTATCAGTTGCGCTACAAAGTACCTGAGTACTTCTCGTCTCAATCGAGTATTAGTCAAGTCTGCATTGATTTTCCCTCTCACTGAAATTTGCTTATGGTCCTGATCAATTTGGTCCTGATCAATTTGTTCCACGTGGGCTGCCCGATACTTATCTAAAATTCAAAATCGCTCCGAAGAAATTCGTTTGCGGAAATATCAGACTGCCCAGATAGAGCGAAATGAGCAGAACCATAGGCAGACTTCAACGAGATGACAATCAATGCAAAGACTTGACTAATACTCAATCGAGATCAGAAGTACTCAAGTGTATTTTGTGGCACAACTGAATCCATTATTTAAGAATTTCATTTTTTAAGAAGAGCCATCAATTTTTATTTATTCCTATTTTTTCAACTTCCCTTCGTAATATGCAACTTGGGTAAAATGTTGACTTTACGAGGAACGACTATATAAGACTCAGCTTAGTGGAGTAGGTCACTAAACACATTGCTAGTCGGAATAATGGTACAGCGAAATGAATAAACGAAGAGGTAGAAGCCAAAGACAAAGTCTTGAAGGAGTCTGAGCTTGCTGAGGACAATGGACCAAACTAGAGTGGAAGTGTAAAATAACGAAAAAAAAAAAAAAATCATCACGAGTTACGTGCGTACACGTGGAAGTGAATGCTGAATGCATAATAATAACGACAATGCATCGATAATTACCAGAAGAAGAGGTTTCAAGCATAAAACCTCGATATAGTAAACACAGGAAGACCAGCGAAGGCGAATACTCGCGTGGGAAGTTGACCTATCCCGGCAACCCTTCACCAAACGCGCGTCTGATCCAATAAAGGATAAATCCACTAGCAGGAATGAGTTAACAATAGAGACAGCAGTCTTTATATTGCCACCATTACGATTTCCCTTCACCGTATTCTCTTTCAGCGTAGTGTAAATATTTTTATTTATATTTTATTTATATAGGTTAAAAATTTATTTTTCATTAAATTTGAATTTCGCGCTTCCTTGACGGTCACTCCAGTATTACCACGTGACCGACGCTCTATTACAGGTTTTGAGAAAAACAGACATTTCACATAAGCGATTGAAGAGTAATGCCACGAGGAGTGATTTGGCCTTTAAATTAAATGCACCATGCGTTCCCATCTACCGTATGCTGTCGTATAAACATCCATAGTGTACTGCTGTATAGGAAATTCCGTTAGAACCATGGGATAAAATCCGTTGCGTTTTACAGCAGTACGGACCACCACGTAGTACCGACTAGACGTAATACTTTGCATACGAATCGAGTTGACATCTTACGACACGTTGTATACGTGCTGATGCCCGTAGCCTTTACTATTTTTTACGACATACCTGTATACGACCAAGTACTACCCACTGTCCATAGACTTTGCCTTATTCCATACCATTGCCAAACAGAGGATTGCTTAACACTGTTAACAGACGCGAATACCCACGAGGATTAATTTTTGTGATTTATCAATTTTGTAAACCCGCTTCTATTTTTACGGTAACCCCTACAACGTTATTCGTAAAAATAATAATAATAAGCAGAAAAAACGTATCGACTCACGATTAGCTAGCTTAGTCAAGGTATCAGAAAAAGTATGTCTTCGGGATATAGAGTACGTAGGTTGCAGGTGCAATTGCATTCGATGCTGAAGTGTACTGCATTATGGATTCCAGTATATCCGGTAAGAGAAACAGATGTCTACAGGAAGATATTTCGCCCAAGGCGATTAACTGCCTGAATACCGTAGGAATTACACAGAGTTTCCTTTTTTATGAGTTTCCTCTTTTTCGTTCGTTCCGTGCATGTAGCGTCTAAACTCTTTACTCAAAAAAAAAAGTTATCACCCAGCGGATGTATACTTCCAGTAAAATATCAATTAAATATTTTTAATCGTCCAAGAGGAGAGGCTAAGCACGTCGTCAAGGACGACCAGATCTCCTTGGATTTCTAGGAAGTATCTTCGTCACCGTCGAATAAAAAATTCAATCCATCGTATAGAAAACGGAGATTAGTTCACTATACGACACGTTGTGCGACGTATCGCAGTAGATTAATTAAGAATAAAAAATAGCGTTCGGTGCAACTGACCACGTAATTCGAGGAGCCGAAAGGCGTCCGATTACTTGGTATACTGAATTCCCGATCTCGAGGCCGACCAGACAGTTTCGCACATATCTTGTACACAAAGCGCATTGAAAGAAAAGTCGACAGAAATGCCTCGAAAGTGGAATTTTCAAGTTAAACCAAATTTTCCTCCTAATAAATTCCCGCGAAAAAAAAAAAAAAAACTAGAGATAACCCAAAAAAAATATATAAAAATTAAAATAAGTATTTGAAGATGGCCTGATAGATAAAATAGTTGGAAGGTGCAGACGATAAGGTGAGAAACTGAAGAGGAAAGGAAACTGAAGAGAATCTCGGCCAATCGGGGACGTAACGGAACTGACGATAATCTATCGTGCGTTTCGGACCCTATATATCTATATATATACATATGATATGCATCTGCACCCATATATATGTATGTATATCCAATGCTGCATATGCTAAACGGTAAAGCGATAAAAGGCATATGCGATATGTCTTGCCGATCTATTACACGCGTCGGCCACCGTACTAGGCGCCTACGCCTCCTTTTGATTCTATTTATTATTACGTATACACCGTGTAGAGATCTATCAACTATGAATGCATGATACTTAGTGCCAAGGTACGCGTATATCTACTGGTAACTAATTGCTGAGAGTACAGTATGTAATACGGAATCATTTTCAAGTGTAATGGTTACAAATGTGCTATAGTTACACACTGCCTCGTGAAATTGTTCAAGCACCTACACGAAAAAAAAAATTTGTTAGTTAGTTAATTTAGCGAGGAATCAGGCTCGTAGCGTTTTCACCAAATTTTATCATTTAGAGATCAAGCTTAAAATTTTACTTACGGTAAAAAAAATGGATATTTATATAAAATAGTATAGAATTTTTATTTTTTTAATTGCCTCCGGGTCATTTATAATTATCCGGAAATCCAATAACTGTCGCACCGGAACGTTCTCGATGTTATAGGTATAGTAGGTATATGGTAACAGCTATGTAAACACAAAAGCTGCTGCTCCCTTATTTTCACAGTGGCTCGCAGTTACCTGCCCACGTTGCGTGTAAAGAGGTTTTAGTAAACGTGCGAGACGGCGGCCAAGTACATATAACCCACGAGCATAAATGATCGATAGACGGGAAAGTTTATCACTATATTTTTACCTTCCAATTGCATTGGTCGACTAACAGTGGCCCGTAACTTTAGAATATTTAAATAAATAAGAGTTTAGAGGACTATCGTGAAGTATTCGTACGGTTCAACTTCTCGTCGATATACTATGGTATATAGATATAGTATGACGTTATAATATATTAATATAGAGACATAACCGTGCGCGGGAACAACCGTGTTAAGTGAAATCCTTGCGGCAAAGGTTTCCCTTCGGCTGGACAGTGTCGTGTTTTCTCGCGATACACATACTATAGTGCGTACTTGTATGTTTCTCTATTTTTTTATCCTTCTTCTCTCCTTTTCTTTTTCTCTCTTCTCTCTTTCCTGTATCAACCAAGAATGATTATAGAAATTTACGAAACGTCACGGACTCTCAAGGATATTCGATAATAAATAACCATGACGATAAAGATGACGCCAGTAATAACGATAACGTCGTCTATTGTTTATGAAAACGAACCTTAAGAAAGGTGAGTATGCAAGATTTAGCTCAGATTAGTCGCCTGCATAGAAATCGAGGTTTTCCTGTTACGGTTTGTCCCGCATTCGACGATGCATCGTAGGTCACGTAATAAATAACTAGAAATAAAGAAGTTTCAAAAATTCCCGAAAGAAACTTGACAGCCAAGATAAACCCGTTTCCTTTCATTCCGTCGATTGGCTTAAGAAATTTCAATGTAAAAAAAAAAAAAAAAAAAAAAATTCAACGATTCGTCAAGAAATATGCTAAAAATCAGCCGAACCGAATCAGAAACCCGAAAATTACTCAAAATCAGCTGAACCCGTTTGACGTATTTCTCATCGGCGACGGTCGCCGCGTCCCGTGCGATATTGTGCTGCTGCTCGCTGGACTGTAAAAGTCGTCTGTCGATCCGTGAAAAAAGGCCCTGTTCCTGGCGATAGTGACAGTGACAAGAATCTAAAGCGCAAAGAGATACAAAGTTTGACAAAAGACCCAAGAAGAAAAGAGAGAAAAAAAAATCTCGAGAAATCCGAAGGAAACGTCGAAAATAATCTGATTACTGTGAAAGAACGCAAGATTTGTAACAGTTTTCATGAGAGCGACATTTCGTTTCTATGAACGTCATTTCCAGAAAAATCGAAAGCACAGCTTCTCGCTTTGCTGATTTTATACGGGTATCGCAAATACATGAGAAATGCGTGCACGCAACAGTAGGGTAAAAATTGTAAAATATAATGGAATCTTCGTTAAGGCCGATTTCAATGTAGCGACCAGAAGCTGGACACCATTTGACCATATAAGGCAGGCGAAAGTGGTACGTGCACGATGCTAGTCTCAAGATTCTCTGGACCAAGATAGATAGTCAATAGTTCGATAGTCGGTAGTCAAGGAGCGACAGTCTATGCCCGGGCGACGGACGGTTCTCGGATAGTTAAGGCGGATTTTCATCGTGGTAAGGAGCCCAGCCCATAACTCATGCTAATACCCGGCGTCGTTATCCTTGCGAACGGCATTAAAATATTTAACTGCACGCACCAATGCAGCCCCTAACGGCATCTCGTGCTTTCAAAAGTCACCATTTATGCGCATGCGTATATCTCTACATAATGTTTCGTTTCCAATTCATAAAAATTCCTATGGCCATGACAAAAATAAAGTACTAATTATTTTCGTTATTATAATCAGCTACGTATCCCCGTAAGACTTGACACGGCATAGCAAAATCTATTTTTTCTTTTTTTCTTCTAAATACAATTTTTTCAAAACTTCCTTAACCTCTCTCGGCATTTGCCATTGATATTACGCCATGGACTGCAAATAATATGGAATGCCAATTGCTCTTGTAAACTCATTGATAATCCACGTGGTGGTACGATTGCGTGAACATATTTACAAAAGCCTATAAATTTATCTTTCGGATATGTTCGTTCACTTCGGATCTTTTCGAAGGTTTCGCGTTTCGCATTCGAATCACGGTTCACATGAAACGTCACGACGCTGCTTACTAAAAATAACCGCGTGAGACACGTACTCCATAAGGCTGGTACTCGTACTGTACTAAATTATGCTATAGTGTGCTGTAAGCAGACACCATAGAAATTCTCACCATAATGACAAAGCTACATAATAATGGCACGAATATTCGTACAGTTACAATGAATAATGAATTATTTATTTGGGGTCTTTGTGAGTAATGTAAAAATTCAGAGAACCCCCCCCCCCCCCCCTGGAATTTTGGATAACTATTTCCCATGGAAAATTTACATGGAATCAAAGAACTTGTAAATTTCTATTCATCGTATATCCTCTCCGTGCATATCACGCGAATGATTCTTTGCCAACCATAATATTCCCGTAATACTTAATTAAAGATAATCAGTAGCTAACAACAAATATATATAATTTACCACAGTTAGTTTAATTATAGGTATCCAATAATGCGAATCGCACTCGTTCTCCCCGGTCTAATTAACGTGTCTATTAATGATCTCGAGTAGATTCTCTTGGGAAAAAAAAAATGCATATAAGATCACCACGGTAGCCAATGCACTGTCATCAAGTCGTTGCACGCAGTGATTAACAAACGTAATTAACACAACCCGTTAATTAGTCGATCAACAAACAAACCAAAGATCGAAAGTTCTTGTCTTGCGTAAAAAATCATCAGCCAGTGAAGTATAAAACTTCTAAGACGAAACTACTAGAGTCAGCTGAACGAATAGTTCAATGAACGAGTGACTAAATAAATCTAAAAGCAAGTCTAATAATATCCAAGTGTTTCCAGTGGACCTTGAAAATTGCAATTGTCTCCCTCGACCTGCATTTACTTCGAGAAGGTCGAGGTAACGACCACCGCAGGACCGATTAGTTCAATTTTTCTCCTTCTTATTAATCATCAATCATCGTGTATACATCAGTTACGGTACAAAGTAACCATTACCATTTCGCTCGAACTATTAATTGCCAGAAGAGAAATATTTATGATGCAGTTACGAAGTCAATCAGCGATAAGTTTAATGCTAATCTTCCATCCAGGGCTATTTCGATTGCATTCCATAGATAAGATCGTGAGCTTCGCCACTGAAAGTGCAGTAAATAAAATCTGCGATGCACCATTGCCAATCGGATGCTCGCTGACAGCTCGGGCCTCCAGGTTAACGTCACTCCATTAAAGTTTAGTCTTACTTTTTGACACGTCCGAGATTTGTTCACTCTTCACAAAAATCACTAGATGCATCGATCCACCGATAACCGTAACACCAGATACTTTTCTCGTTCACGCAACTTGACCCTACCAAAGGTCACTTTTCAAATAGGTATATCCTACGAATTCATATATATTGCAGAGAACAGTCTGGCTGCAGTATCGATCGGTCTGTAGTACGATGAGTCATCCATCCCTTGTGCTCTGGTGCGCGTGACGTACCTTTGACTCCCCTTGAAATGCCACCCTCGCAGGCTGAACGGCCAAACGACTTTTTACGTGAAGCAAAAACTTTTCCAAATTTTTGGTAATATATTTTGAAGATAAAGCCTCTCCCCGGCGGTTTTGACGGTAGGAGAATGCTGACCTACGCCAACCTGCTTATATATACCCTGAAAAGGATGCACCCATGCATATACAAAGGCGTAGACATCCTGATAGAAGCGATGCATCCTTTACAGGAAATCTACAGGGATAACCAATGCATGAGCGACGTTCAATTTCAGTGCTACCAACCGTAACGAACCGACATGGCCGGGTCAGCTGGTTCTTACTTCTTATTATTACTTAGCAGGTTCACGGTCAAGGTCATCTTCATACTACTTCCAGTCGGACAAGCCCTTCAATAACTTTCTATCGTGACACGATTGCCTGATACACAGACTGTCAGTGGTATAGATAACGATAATAAAATACTATAATAATAACAGTTTAGCCGATACAGTAACGATATCAGTGACGTAGCCTTGTGACAACATTTGGTACCCAGTGATTCCTACTATGTGATGCGTATTATGGGAAAAGGTAGATTGGGCCTGCTGGTTGGTCACAGCCCAGTTAGCCGCTGAATGGAGTTTGTGAAGGCAAGATGGCGGTAGTCCAAACAAAGACAGACGGGGCAATGATAAAAAGAGCAAGAGAAGGAAAGAAGAAGGCAAGACAGAGGGGACGACAGCCGATCGAATACGAGTCGCGCGCTCATCGTTGCGGCAAAATCGAAGGGATAATCACTGGGCCATGATAAGTCCCATTCGAAATGGCGCAAAGACGTTCCCGATCTTTGTATAGAAAAAAATCTTACTAAATTAAAAATGAGCAGGCGTCCAAGAATGGCGCGAGGCATCGCTGTATACACATGATCGGCAAAACGGAGAATGGAACGTGAGCGAAATAATCTGTACGGGAAAAAAAAAAAAGGAGGATTTCGTCACGGAATTGCGAGTCTGACGGAATGGGAGAGCAACGAGAATGTACATTTGCATGGGCAACTGGTTATTCTACATTCCATGCCGAAGCCTTGGACAATGGCATTAGGTGACTCCAATCCGATTCTTTAGCTCTCAGCCATTTCCTTAATATCCGCGTGATAGCTTCAACTTTACTGTTACTCCTGCCTTCGCTGTAACCCTTCGTCGATATCGATATATTTCTGTTTCGATATAAAAAAAAAAAGCAAATTAATTAAACCTATATGAAAAATCGCAAATACGATACTTTTCGGCATTTTGCCAATTCCAACCTATAGCAATACCTCTGAGTCCTATTATTATTTTGGCCTGACTGTATTAGGGTCTTATAAATTTTGAAAAATTTTTATCTGCATTCTGAACGTCGAGCCGTAATTTATGAGCGATGACGGAGAGATAAAGTGGCAGAGAACTAAGAGAAGTATAAGTATAGAAAAGAAAAAGAGCAGAATAGAACTACTACTAGAATTAGAGGGCAGTACCTATCCCAACGTCATTAACACTTGGATATATAAGAGGGTAAGAAATAAGAGTGTGGGAGAGGGGAGGTAAGAGGCAGCAGCACATTTTCGATAAGAGACCATCGCGTCGTTAGAACTGTGCTTTGGTACAATTGAAAAAAAAAAAAAAAAAAAAAAAAGGGACAAGATAAAAAGCTTACTAGGAAACCAAATCCAAAATGCACTTTAATACTCGGGATGCACCAGGTGCATGTAATATACATACGTATCGGAAATCACGCTTATTGCATTTGCAAGACGTATTTTCAACGGAGCGACATTTTCCATATTAATCCCTCGATCGACCAACCAAAGACACGATCCATTCCTGCTCCCTGCGTTGATACATCCGGCCGATCGTGATGGCGATATGCAAAGTGCATCGTTGCAATTTACAGCCGTCGATCAGTCTGTGCATAATGCTGCAGGCATTACAAGTACAACGTAATTATACACAGAAAAGCTATTATTCCATAGGGACGCGTCTACGGTTAGTAAGGTGCGACGAACGCGCACGTCTGTATAAATGAATGGGAAAAAGTAAAATAAACGAGTAATTAATGGATCTGCTAAATAATAACGCCTAAAAAGGATGTACATTCTTCCTGTGCTATAAACAGCCTGTATTACGTCACACGTTAGTCTCCTCGAGAGTTCAACATAACCTGGAGGTCTTCCACGTATGGTTATTGTACCATTATGAATACGCAGGGGCGCGTGACTTCCGCGGACACCCGAGAACATCCGAGTAAACCCGAAGACCAGGCTCTTGTCCGGACTTCCGGCTTTGCTCATAAGCACGTGCATGAAAGCAAGCGTCACGATTAGCGCGTTTCCATTACACGTGCCTAAGATTTTACACGAATATTCTGTATACCGGGGTAAATAATATGCGTACTGCGTTACTATACTGTTATAGATATATAGACGAAATATTTTTTTCTTTTGATATTTTTAAACATTTGTTGCACGTATGCACATTTATGTACCATAGAGGACTATGATCGGTTCGCGAGTTCAATTTATTTTATTTTTTTTTACAGTTTGCAAACAATGCTATCCTTAACAAATACAGATGGAAAAATAAAATATACTTCGGTGCAAAACAATTTACGTGAATATTTTGTTTGGCCTCTGGAACCGACTATACATATATTAGAAAATAATTGTTAATGAGAATTATGAGGAACCTATACGAAATTTTCGATTTAAAGTCCATTAATTACTTATGCTTTGATATTTGTCCATAACATAAATACACAAAATGCTGTATAATCTTGAAATATATTCGTGCACGTAATTTCTGTGTATATTTGTCGTAATATTAAAGAGAAACACGGAGTAAAGTTTTTTTTTCCTTTTTAGTATTTCGATAAATGCTACGTGACCAATTGCTCTAGACCCGATGAAACTGGGCAACTATTTCCCATGTAAATGATCACGTGTCACGTGAGAATATGTATTGCTGCGAATAGTATGAATATTAGAGAGTGTAATAGGCAGAGATTACGCCAGGTAATTGTGAATGATCGAAATGCCCGTTTGAAACAGGTATCATTACCGTAGGCGATGATTCCAATGGAAAAGCTATCGAGACAGTCAGAGTAAAGTTAATGCCTCCAATAACACAAACCATAATTCCTAATAACGGTATAACAGACAATTTATGAACAATCATATTTTCACTTAATCCCAGACTGCACAGTCGTAGGGAAATAACACTTATTTTCTCGAGCAGTTCAATTTTTTTTCTTTTCTTTTCATTTTAAATCGAGTAAACGGATAATCCTTCCTTCTGTCGTAGAAGATCCTTGTAATACTTGGATCGATCAGGCGACGCTACGTTTGCCATAGGGTAAGAGCATCGTCTCGAATGTCAAAGGGGGTGCCTGTACCAAACTGCCAAACGAGAGGTACGTAATGTAGGTATAAGAGGACAACTATGTATGGTTAACCTAACCTAATCCAATAATAACTTAACCTAACCTACAAAACTAAGAGAACCCAAGAAAGGAAAGAGCGAACGAAAGAGTAGGATTTCCCACGCTCCATGCTGGATATAGAAGCCAGTGGAGCATTATGCACGCCATTGCCGTTATTATATTTATAACATTTGACCCGACTCTACCCGTGCACATTGAAAGATCCGACTCACGGTGCATCTCCAACAGTGCGTATTAAGGATTCCCTGGTGACCGCGCGAAATTACGATTAGCCTCTTTAGCCCGGACAATTGACCACCAAAGTAGAATTCGTATTTTTTGTTCTTCGATTCGTTTGAAAATTTTAAATATTTTTTACAATAACAGATAATAACTTTTTTCTCTGCCGTACAAAAAAATACCACACACACAGAAAACACAATACACAAAGTGAAGATTAAATGTTAAGGAACGCCTTGAATTTAAAAAAAAGACAATTATAATTCAAGCGCAAAGTGGGACGTGCGACAAATACAATAGAAAAGATAGGTCAAGGTTCATTCCTTACTGAAACGTTTCTTTACCATAACGTAAACAGATGCCTAAACCCACGTCTTCCTACATAGATTTTCGTGAGCATAGCATGTTAGAATGTCAATAGTAGGAATTTATTTGAAGACTATTTAAGAAGAATATAAAAAAAATCAATAGATAGTTAATATATGAAGAATTTTAGTTGAGAAAGAATGTAGTAATAGTCAAACACTTCGGAGTTATAGATTGGAACGCATTCTAACCCGCGACGAGGTTAGCCTAACCTAACCTAACCTAACTGAAGCTAAACTCCTCCGGCATAACAGGCAACCGAATTAAAACGATATCGCGAAAGTTGCAACGTTCAATCGAGCCGATCCAGGTGGGATCGAGTGCGAATAGCTCGAGGGGATATATCGGCAAGGATTGCCTACTTCTATCATGGCCGAAGGCTTATCGTTAAGTCGTAGTGAGAGGGATGGACTTTTGTGCGATTCACTACCCGACGCCAGGTACATCCTGTTTCACGTATTTAATCACAGAGAGGACCTCACTGGGATAGCACCAGGCTCATAACTGAATTAGAATTATTATCTTTATCCGTGGCTATCTTAACAAGGTACGAATTAAAAACTCCCGCCAATTATGTTACTAACCCATACCGGAAGTGATATCGTTACCCACACACCAGAATCAGACCACTTAATGCTGAAATAGAAATAAACGCAATAATCGTCCTGGACAATTAAGCGTCCCTTTCCCAAGCTCCATGTCCCGGATTTCCCCAGGTGAAACAAACTGTCCCGAAGCTTTAACGCGCCAGCGTCTTTATTAATTAGTGACACGCACGCGTCTACTGTAACGTCCCGACGACACGGCGACGCTTTTTTTTTATTCATTACACAGAGTAATTGTTCCTGATCACAGACACAATTTCATGACTGATTCAATAAAAAATCTTAATTCCCTTTCAGGATATTCCTCTTCTCTTCTTTTATTATCTTCATTGAGCATACCTGCGATTTTTTAGTTACCTCAGAGGTCAATGGCTTTTCGAGAAAATATGCAAATATTTTTTGAGAAAGCAAGAAACCTGTTACATGAAATTTCGATGAATATTTTTTACAGAAAAGTCTCAACTAGTTTTCCTAGGTTCGTGGGAATTCCCTATCTTGACTTATGTTAGACTGATTATTGTCACTTTTACGTTCAATTAGTTCAGACCTACTAGTAAATAGACAGCAGATACATATGTACTCTTGTATCTGTTACTATATAGTCATCGGTTTATAGTGTATCAGAAGTCAGTATCAGAAGCGTAACGAATGTTGCACTATAGTACTATATAAAACTAGTACCTATAGTAATACCAGAATAGATTCGCGAGTCTCGGGTGCCGTTCGCCACAGCATAAAAACCATAAATAGAGAGCCTGGAGAAAAGGTGGATTTGCACGAGGAGCAGCCGACCTTGCATACAAGCTCTTATTCTGGGACATTTATAGTAATTTACCGCTTGTATTACGTCAAAATAACTTGGCGCACAGAGGATAATACCGTGACTATGTTTATCCCGCGTGATTTCATTGAACTCATAAGTGAACGTTACAGATAACGTACTAACGAAAATCAGTACCAGGCGAATCATCCAGTCTTTATGGAGTTGTAACGAAATTTTGTATCTTGAACGAAAACATAAATTATGAGAAAATAAAAGAATTACATATTTACTTACAACAGTTCATTCATAAAGAACGGTTCAAAGAAGAAAAGGAATGAATACCAAAAAAAAACATGTTGAAGGAAAAGCTTGTAAATAAAGATGCTACGTTGCCACAAACATGTCAGCCGTTCGGTAGAAAAAGAAAAAAAAAGAAATAGAGGGGCCTTCAACGATGTCAGAAGCAAAGGGACATAAAAGACGGTAACATTGCTTCTCCAATGAATATTCCCACGAAAATGATTATTCCCTCAAATACACAAGATCAAGAAATTCAGGAAGTTGAATTTATCATTGATAAAACTATGAAAGATAAAAATGAATGCAATATTCAAAAAACTAGGAAATCAATTTACAAATAGCAGATCCGAATGACACACGCGCGGTATACATCCGTACCAGGAACTAAGTCGATTCCCTATTGAAACCATGGAGCTTCATCCCCTAACGTCCTTATTATGAAATTTCCTTTAAGCAAGAGTTGTGACTGACTCCAAAAGCAAGAAAGATATTATGAATAAAATTAAGTAATATCAAAGAATGAGTGATGTAATCAAGAGAATGCCCATTAATCTGTGTAACTGCCTGGAGCTTATGAGGCCCCCGACTCTTGGTACACACCTGTGCGTCTACGAGAACTTTTTTCTTCGGATATTCCACCAGAAAAATAATATGAATGTTGTAAGTACTCACGGTGCTTCCACAAGTTACCCTTCTAAACGGTATCCGGAATTTTCAAGATATCCTGAAACCACCCGAGTCACGACGATGCACCAAAACCAAACAACATAACCTTACACCGTACAGCTCTACGCGGCTTCTACCGCTACGTGAAGCACACTTCCTTCTTCGCGGCGAACACTATTCAGTTACTAAAGTACTACGATATACTGTCAGGTTGCGCGAGAGTGTTCTGTACCGAAGATACCCAGCCCAGCCACCTGCGCAGGTGTGCCACCCGTCGTTTCTACAGTGCTTAAAATACCTAGACTTGTTATATATTTTCCCTATATTTATTAAAGCATTATCTTTCTCTATTTCAATTACAATTTCAATTACAAAGATTTGTAATTGTGATTGGATCGTACACAAAAGTTAGTTTTCGTCTGACATCTGTTTTAGATTATATGCTGTCGATTAAGAAACAGAGTTTAGCTTTGCCACGCTATGTGGCGCTAGTGAAAATGCATCTCACAAATGCATTTGAGATACATCTGTTTTCTGTCTCTCTTGTTTCGGATTTATTCTTATCGATTACGCACCGGTTTTGCTTGCGAATTTCAATAATACTTTAAACTTTCACTTAACACAAATTTCTCGTTATTACCTGCTACTCTTTTTTCACCTGGCACTGAAATTTTACATGGTATATAAAATACATAAATCCGTTTATAAATATGAATATTATCGAATGCATATGTATATATTTAATATATTGATGCAGCAATCGGACACATTTTAATGACTATTTTTTAACAGAAATGTCTCAGGATTGCATATGCATAATGATATCAGTGGAATGAGCGGCTCGTAACACGTATAATGCTACGTATCGTATAATGCATTCATTTTTGAACATTGTACCATAATATTTCACAAATAACTCATCGAAAACTAAGTAACACTGATTACACAAAATTATAATTATTATAAATAATTATTAAAAATGTATGAATTTAGTAATAAAACATATTGACTTACTGCATGTGATTTCATAAAGAGCTAACGCTGGTTTGAACATTATATTTGTGTGGAGCGCTCAGTGATTACTTCGAAATTTATCCAGGATATCCGAATGACTTATGGTCATCTATCGGTTGCATAAATACTGGGTACAGCTTTTATCTTTATAAATTTAAGTAACTTTATTGGATTGATTTGATTTATTTAATAATATCCTAAATTTAAGTATATCCCGTACATATAATGTTCACTTTCATAGTATCATTTGCTATGATTTATACGATTGTTGCTTAAACATGGTTTTATGAGTAAACAAAGAATGATTTCACATAAATTGATCTAAAACAAAGTGTTGCATTGACGCTAATAATTATATTACAAAGTGGTTATAAAAGAAATATTCGTGAAATCACCTAACACAATTATAAACAATAGTGGTGCTCTTTTCGCTCTTCAACGAAAATGTTTAACAATGTACCCAGAAAGCCCTAGGGTTTCAAACAAAAGCATGACAGCCAATATTAGGGAATGTGAAAAAAATAATCACTATATAGTTCAAATCATGGACTAAGTTTGAATAAAATTCCAATAGATGGCAACAGATTTCACACTGTTTCACACTTTTGCGCTGATGTTGTAGCTGTCAAAACGAAAGTTGAAGGAAAATATGGGTTCTTCAAAAGATGATGAAGATTATTGGAACAGTAGTGAACAACATTCCTTTTGCTTTGAGAATAATGAGGTTTCTTATTTAAAATATCAAACATTCTTCAATGTAATATTCAAAAATTGTAATGCTTGCCTAACCTTTTCCGTATTCTATTTTCTTTCAGGAGGACAATTTTTTCGGTTTTTCAAAGACAGGAACAGCACGTTTACGTGCTGGAATTTCCAGCATTGACTTATCCGATGATTATTTAAAGACTAGTGACTCCCAAACAAATTTGAAACCATTACTATCAGTAATCTCTGAGAAAACTCTTGCCAACAGTATGCTTTTGAATACTTCAATGTTATTTACCGATGATAATGTCTGTAACATATGACAATTCCAGTACTAGAAGCAGATAAAATGCAAAATTTGCCTGAAGGACAGTCTGTGGCACAGCCTGATATTACCTTAAGAAGAATACTACTTGGACAGCCATTCTCTCTAGAGAAATACAAATCTCTTGTTAGCAAAACTGCATTACTAGATGCAGCAATAGAATCTGGTGATGGAAATGCCATTTTAGTAGTCAGTACATCTTTGGTATCATAATATTATCTTTGTAAAAGAATATGTACTAATATAATATTTTTAGATAGTTCTGTTCCTCACAAAAACTTTAAAAAGGTCATTATTTGAAAGGCTTCTAATGGATAGACCAGGTGCTGCACAGGTGTATATACGTTATCTTTCGACACGCTTACAAACAAATGAACTCACTGATCTTCTAACGTATGATTTTTAACAAAATTTTTACAAATTACTATTAAATTGTATTGGAAGCATAATGGCTTTTAACTTGCAGAATGCTGGGGCGCTCCATGGATGCTGCGGTAAAAATATTTATAGAGATTACTCAAGGGATTTATGCTGACAAGCTTAATAACATTTTTTTCAGATGAGAACGTTACAAATTATTATTAAACATACTCCTAATCCAGAGAGGCTTCTGCAAAAATTGCATAATTGTTATAAAACGCAATTTCTTGCACTAGCAGATTGTAAAGAAACCCCATTCATCCAAAATTACATAAAACTTTTGGGTACATAATCAATGGTATTAATATAGTTTAATCTTTGATATTATATAACTTAACTTAAGTTTCATAAATTCTTTGATACAGAATGGCAAAAGGCTGTAAAGGACACAGGATTTACCGAGGCATTAGAAATGAATTCTCCTGTGATGGAGTGCTTACGACATGCATGTAGAGATCATTGGGGTGCCTCCGAAAGCTCTTTGTGGTCACCAGCAATGTTATTAAAACAACATACAGTTTCTTTAAGACAATATCAAAAAGTAGCGTTAACAACAAGAGCTGCATTACAATCCTGGGATGATATTGACATTTTGCTATTGACGAAGGTAGGCTTTTGTATTTTATTAAATTAAGAAATACATTATAGGCAAAATTCCGATTCACAGGGTTGGCTTGGGAGCAAAAAGCTACAAACGTATTTGCCAATTGAAGATATCATAAAAATTTTACACAATAATAATGCACCAACTAACATTTTGGAAAAATATCTTGGATATGTGGATGATGTTAGACAACGTTTAGAATTGGCTAAGAGATTCCAATGTCATCGAATAGTAGTAGACGTAAATATATATTTTTAATATCCAGTACATAAACTTCAAATAGATTTACAAACGTACTGCAAATTATATTTTTTCATAGATATTAGTATTGCAAGGAGACCGCGCTGCACTTCTGGAATATAAAACGATGCTTCATCCACAGTCGGAACATTTTTTTTATGCTGAGAATGCATTACGCGCTTCTACCACCAAATGGAAAAGCTAATAATAATAGTACTATCAATAAATGTATAATAAAACTGGAAGTTCAGCTTTGCACCTGTTAATGACTCAGTATATTCTATAAGTACGTTAATTCAAATCTTATCAATTTCTAAATATCTATTCTTGTCTTTTATACCATGATTAATAGATACTCTGTCTAAACTAAACTGTCTCTTTACCATTCATACATTTAGATTTGTCAATAGAGTAAGCACTATTGATGCTGGTTTCCAATTGGACATCAATCTCCTTGCATGTATGAATCCATATTAATTATGAAAGAACTTGTATTCCTATAAAAGCGTTCTCCGCGTGGGAAGATTATACAGTCTGAGTGATACACACATAATTGACCTTAGTGAATTTATAAGAAGTATTTATTAGGTTCACTATGAAGCTGAATATCATAGCGATATTGTTATTTATGAAGATAATTCAATTGGACTGTTTTAAGAAGGAAATCATTCAAAGTTTTGCAAATCGGAATAAATACAATTGCATCGTTCTCTTAACTGCGATAACAAACGAATTCTATGCCCAAAAAGCATTGCTGGAATTGACTAAAAGTTTATCCAGCACTATTCTAATTCCAATAATTATCATAAATTTAAGAACCGAGCGAAGAAATCTCAAATTAATGCCTTACATCCAAGTTTGCTCGAAACCTCTAATAAGCATCGATTCTGAAAATTCGATGGATATCACAGAAAATGATGTCGTGAGTGTTCTAATGATATCTTATGAATTATATTAATTATATTAATAATTTATTATTATTATTAAATTAGTTTTTCACCAGTCCGTTACCTGGTAGTCTCTGGCTTATATTCTTGCCAGAAAATCTCATAGTGGAACGGGTCTTTTCCGGAATAATTATTCCTATAAATGTGGAAGTGATAATAACTAAGAAAAATAACAGTGGCTACAAATTTTGGCACATGTATCGACCAGGTCTTCAATCGCCATTAATAATGCGGTATTATGGTAATTGGACATTATCGAACAGTTTAATGGTCCCTCACCGATATTTGCTGTGGCAAAAAGTAACTCTAAATGGAATCACACTACGTGCTGCTACATTTAAAAGTGTAATATTCTTTTCGTTTCTTTTTACATTGCATAGTGAATATTATAAATCTCTTATTGTATTTTAGGATCCATTCGTCAACATATCATTTAGGATTAACCATAAGTATCTGATGCTTACTTGGCTGATTTTGGAAAATTGTCTTAATTTTACGTAAGTGTGATATATTTAATGGGGCATATATAGATAAAGCAAGTGTTTTGTGGTTGAATTTTGCAATTTTTTGCAAGGAATTAATTTTTTATAACTAAATTAACTTTATTATATCGAAGTATATGTTTTAAAGTACTTTTAACAAAATTAAGATGCCTGCCCGTGGAAAGCTTATTTTTTGGTGCAGCCTTGTCAATGAAATATATATAAAAGTTAAAATAAATGAATGTCTTGTACTTGACAATCTAAGCCACATATCTTTTTGATTTTCAATTTTGTTTAAGTAACTTGAAACATATACATGAATAAAGTAGGACTTGACACGAAATAATTCTATGAAAGACAAATCTACGCGGTATGTACTTAATAATAAAATAATAATTTTTCACGGCCTAACTCTGTAAGGAATTAGGCAGAATTATACGATTTCTCCAGCCCCTTGACTCGACGATTGTTTATAGTTGTATATTTTACGACAAACGAAATAGCATATGAAGCTCATTGCACTAAACGTTCTAGTTTCTGTGACATAGGCATTTTTCAAATCAGCAGTGCTGTGACTCAATAAACGCCTGTGTAGCCCATCATAACATAACAATATTTTGTCTGACTTGGTGCCTCGCCGACGATTCTTTTTAATTAAAACATCATCAGCATCAGTAATAATGTAGAACACTGATTTGAAATTGCTCCATTTTTGCCAAGGTTTCTAAACTAAACGTGCTAACACAATAAATATTACACCATTGTTTTTCAAGTCAAAAATACCACAAACAATCATCAGACTGACCGCTTTAGAAAACGAAGGATTATTTAAGAATGCGTATGTTCTGATTTTAACACTGTATATCTCGAACACTATATCAGTTAACACAATGAGCCTCATACACTATTTTGTTCCGCGTAAAAATAAAACCATACAGAATTGGAAAATCAAAAGGCTGGAGAAATTGTAGTCTTCCCTTATTCAGTGTAAAGTTATTATTATACTATTAAACATTTTAGTGCCGACCGAATAAATTGTACGCAAACAAAACCGAATCAATTTGATTTGATTTAGAAAGGTTTGAGAGGAAAATCATTAAAAAAAAAGTAAAAATGATATTTACAAAATTCGAAAGAGGACCATATTACGAAATAAAGGGAGAATCCCTAAGGTTTTTATAAATTTATTTTAAGCCAGAGTTCGCATACGCACCGATATATCGTTGCTCGGCACTAAAAGGGTTGAGTACTGTATAGAGTTAACGGTGTAGAACTGGGATGCACTCACGTCAAATTTGACCCTGAAAACAGTTACCCCACTCATATATGTTCCTTAATACAAATGTATTGTTTGTTATTACTGCTTAATTATGTCCAGAACGAAGTACGTCCCTTGCATTGATAACGAGTGGGGTCATTTCAAAATCAATGGTAATGTAACAGAGGCAACAGGAGTGATAGGAATGCTAATAAGAAAAGAAGCTGATGTATCCCTTCTAGGGTTTACTTTAACATCTGAAAGAATCAGCGCGATAGCCTACAATATCGTACTCACTCAAACAAGGTACGACACAATTGAAAAAGCAATTTATGAAACTTATTCCAATAATTGCAATAATTAGATTTCAAGTGTACATCAAACGTGACCAGAATGAATCAAAACATTGGACTACATGGTGGTTCTCACCGTTAGCTACAAACTCATGGTACTGTGTTATCTGCAATGTTATACTGATAATAGCAGGGCTGCAACTTTTCAGCTTTGTAATCAAAAGATGTCGAATCGCATGTCAACAATATCACGTCGACGCTTTTTTTCAAATTCTTACAATAATATTCCAACAAGGTATAAACAACATAATAAATTCTTTAATGAATATATGTTACAAGGAAGGTTACCCTGGTGACGCCCCGAAACATAGGGTATTTTTTAATATGTGCAGAACTGCTCAAGATACATACGTAAATTACACTTATAATTATTCGTAATTTCGATTTTTTTTTTATTTGCAGTGGTACCGAGTATCGTATGTACGCTGTAGTCTTTAAAAGTTAAATTATTTTAAGAAAAATTATTTCACATTTTAAAGCTATGTACGTGAAAGGCATATATGACCGGTTGTTCCTTTCAGTATTACGTAATTTTCTTTTGCGACGGTGTCATCTCATCAATTACGGCAGAGCAATATGCATTCTACGAGTCAATCAGAAGTATGCTTTTATCATTGACATTTGGAAAATAAACATCACGCAGTGACATTTTGAAATAGTCTAGAAGAAAGAGAGATATTTTTCAAACTTTGAATCTTGATTACCCAAATTTTGTGAGGCATATAAAGCAATGTCGAAGATCTACGTTATAGACAATCCGACCTCGACTAATTGCATTGCCAACACATTCGAAGCGATTTCTAGAACATTTCGCATACACATATCCACCTTATAATATGTTAGGAAAAAAAGAAAAATTGTTTCTGATAAACAACGATCAGGAAGGTGGGTGTTGTATGTTTGCAAATAGGGATAAACTAATAACAGCATTTGATAGGCCTCTCCAAAACTAACTTACTGTGTATTTAAAATTTTTCTTTCTATCTTCTATAGTTTACGAGACACGTTGAAAAAACTGAAAATCCTAGAATTTTATAGGATTATTTTTACCCATCAAATGTTCATATGAGCCACCAATTTTATGCATATATATGTATATCTTGAGTAGCTCTGCAACATTAAAAAACACCCTGTTTCGTGGCGTCACCAAGATAACCTTCCTTTTCAATGAAAAGAGAAAAACAAAAAAGATAAAAATTAACTGTCGTTTCTCTATCATACAGATACACCTAGGATACCTATGATTCTTTCTGTCCAACTAGCCTTTCTATGTGCATCAATATTTTCTATGATAATTAATATGATGTACTCAGCGTCTCTGATATCATCATTAACGGTTCATTATTATACGCCACCGTTCATTTCACTAGAAGGTTTACTGAATGATGGCAGCTACAAATTTGGTATCAATGCCATAAGCGCTGAGTACACTGTACACTATGCAAGTATCGCTAAAAATTAAAAAGAAGAATGACAAAGCTAGTTGAAGTTTGAACGGACCGTTAAATAAAAATTTCTTTTTTCGCTTCAACTTGAAAATGTTAATAACAAAAAAAATTTGCTCACATGTTTGTACCATATGTAACAGCTCTGCGCTCCAAACTGTTCTGTGAAATTTGCAAACAAGATACTTTTGTCCCCTCCAATTCCTCCTGGTCTATTAAAGGGAGTGATGAATTGTTGACGATAAATTTTCACTAGGGAAATGGCATATTTACCTTTGGCTTTCATATGCCGAGTGGCAGTATATTATAGAGAACAAGGCTTGATTTCGAATTGGGGACGTTAAAAATGCAAATTTCGACATTTCGCAGAACACTAAAGTGCAGGACTGTTGTGTCATAAAAATATATTACAATCTTCTTTGTTGTAACAAAACAGTTTCAAGTTGAAATAAAAAAAATTCGACTAACGACCGATCAACATTTCAAGTAGCGGAGTGACAATTGTATTAAAATATATATTTTTTAGTATAGTTCCTCTGGCAAAATGATTTTTTCCTAATAGTATTTTCACAAATAACAGCAACCTACCAATCCCTTTTTGATTAAACTGAAGGAAGCGGTAATGGAAAAGTCTGCAACGAAATTACCTAGGACTTACATCGAAGGCCTGACAAGAGTGTGTAATAATAACAACTATGCTTTTATGGCAAACGATGAAATTCTTGAAGAATTACGACCACAGCTCAAATGTGAATTCTATACCTTGCCTAAAGACATATATCAAGTTAACACGGCTTATGTTATGGCCAAAAATAATCCATACATCACTGTTATCAATTACAAGTAAGACTAATTATTTCATCGTCGAAGAATACTGTATTATTGTATATACTGTTCTTATCATTATTCCAGGTTGATGTGGATGATTGAAACTGGTATTACTCAAAGGTTAACAAACATTATAAAACCTAAGAAAAGAACATCTACGAATTCTCAATCTTGGAGAAGCGTTGAGCTGGAGGATTTGTATCTCCTTTACATCGTATTAGGCACGGCTATCAATATAGCTTTGTTAATATTGCTTATGGAGATAATAATTCATAGATATAGAAAATGGAAAACTATTTAATCTACTTCTCTTTATTGAAGTTAGAGCTTATTATATTTTTAATATGTAGTTGCGTTGATACAGATGATATAGAAATAGTGACGTCATTAAGCGAATTTGATTCTTTTATTTCTAAGTCACGAGAATGTATGACGTAAATGCCAATAAGATCCATAAGATATAAAATAATCCTATCAGGTATTAAACTTCTGTAACGAATGCTTCTAGTATAGGGATCCGCGACAACTTTTAAGCATTTAAGAAATATTCATAACCATAATAACAATGTATTCATTTACATAAATAGGACTAAATCACTCAAACAAACCCAACCTTGGTGCTTCATCATAAGTGTTCTCGATAATACTCCAAGATGTCATCCAAGTTTTTTAACAATTTCTTCGAAGTTTTCTGAAAAATTTAACAGCTCCCAATTTCAAACTATCTATGGTAATTATACCCTTTTGCTTCACTCGCAGCATATGATACTAAATGGTTTACCTACCTATTTAACTTTGGTTCCTTCAGATTCACTGGTGCTTTCTGCCGTCTGGGTCGACCTGGTCTTGTTTCACTGTTGATACTCGCGTTACTACTGTTTTCAGAATCCATCGACACTTCTGCGTGAGAGTACGTTGATACATTTTTCCTGGAGATAGAAATAGTTAATAACCGTTGAAGTTTTTAAGTTAGACTGTTTCTTTTACGTTGACCACAAACGTTAAGCGGTGGAAAAAATTTTAATTAAAAATACCTAGAACGTCCTGTAGTTCGTGAGCTAATACGTTCTGGTGACAGTAACGGTGGCGATGGTGATGGCGATGGCGATGGCGATGGCGATGGCGATGGCGGTGACTGTGACGATGATGTTGATTGGAATTGTGATTGTAACGATAACGGTGACTTTACTCTAACAAAAGTTTCATTCAGTTTCTGCAAAACAACCTTCACGGCGCTAGGATCTTTAGCACAGCTAACAGGTTTCCTTTTCTTTTTAAGTTTTTCATTCCTTAATAATGGAGATTCGCTAACACTAAGCAACATCCGTTTCCGTTTCTGAACATTAGATGCAGAAGACCTCTTCCGTATATAAGAAATCCTCTCAGTCTGATCGTCAACATCAGGAACTTGTGGAAGGTTAACGTTAATCGTCTGCTCGAACATGGAGCGATCTACGCTGTCATTCGATAAAGCAGGCACTGGGAAGTTCTGTGTGATCTTCTGTACTGTTACTGTAACCTCAGGCTCAGACTCGTCAGTGGTCGAAGGTGGTATTATAGGTCCTTCCAAAACTGGCAGTTTAAGATCATTCACATCGTAATGCATGTTGACTTGCCTTTGACGTGGCCTGTACATTAATGTATAATCATCGTCGTCTTCATCGTCAAATGTAGAGTGCTGACGATTAGTTACAAAACGCCCAAGAAAATTGTACGTCGGTTCTTCCTCGAGATCCAAATTATTCATCTCGGAATTGGTAGTGACTACGGTAGTCGGTGGTGCAGTTCGCACTTCTACATTATTACTTTGAGGAAGCATAGATGAGGGATCATGGAACTTTAAAAAAGGTCCACCGGCTGCTGGTGGTCTGCCAGTAATATTAGTAATACACTCTGTGAACTCCATAGACTCATCTAGATTGACGCAACCGTTTGGATTTTTTGGCGACTTAATCTTTTGATTTGATTGATCATTAATGGCATTAGCATTACTACTTCCTGTTGGTATTACGTCTCTTTCATATATTGACGAGTCATTCATTACAGAAGATGCATTATATTTCCAGCTAGGCCCTTCCAATGGATCATCCCACGTCACTGTGTTTCTTTTTATCTGTTTCTTGGGTTCACGGTCAAAATGCTCTATGTCTGTATTCACGTCTGTTGATTGATCATTTGGAGTTCCCGGTTGCGACTGAGAAATTAGTCTTGTTATCGGCTGTACGTGAGTTGATTCCTCAATGGTGGAATTATTATTTGAGATTGATTCGCGTGATTCCTCTGATAACTTTGTAATGGGAAATAATAGATGAAAGACTAATTAAATTGCTAAAAGATAATCTTTAGTTTAAAATAGTTAAATAGCCCACCTGTTGCACGTTAAATGTCTGCGAATTTCGCAAGAGCTTTGAGACATCATTCAAGGCAACTCGAGGACTTCCGATGCGTTCTAAGAGGGCATTATTGCTGTGTCTATTGGTTATACTTTTGGATAATATACTAGAACTCCTTCTGGAGTGTCTGCTCGAACGTCGATTTCTTCTGCTTAATCTTCGCACCTCCTCGTCTATGAAAAATTTTCAATTACATACAAAAGGCCGGCTATTCAATTATATGTAATTTTCGGTTAGAATACTCACCGTCGGAGAAAAGAATTGGAATTCTTTCCGGTAGCCTACGTCTAGTTCTGCCGTCCTGAGACATAAAATAATTTATTATTTTCTTGTAACTATGAACATTTTTAAAGATTGTTGGTAGTAAAATATTTTTATTTTACGTACATAATTAGCCCTGTTTTCATTAGCTGATGCAGTTACTGGTGTTTGAATATCAGTTAGCACAGGGCTTGCTTGGGAAGGAGATGCAACTTCCTCAATATTACTAAGATTTGCAATAGTAGTAAGTTGACCCATATTTAATCGGCTCAAATTTATTGTGGGTTTTGTTATGGTGTGTCCACTCACCATAGGTTTGACAATACCCCTTGCAGGAGCTTTTTCCAAATGTCTTCTAGTTGAGTCTTTTCCTAGTACAGAAGATCATGCATTAAAATTTGATGCCGATTGTGTAGTTATTGTTTATTATTTATCTAATCTTACTTGCAAGTGTCCCTATGGAACTGCGTGCATTATTGTCTGTTAAAGGCATAAATTCTTGACAACACATAATAGTTTTTGTCACAGAATTTGTCATGTTGACCAGCATACCAAGAATGTCTTTGGCATTCTTGTGTATTTTTGAAATTATCAGCTAAAACATATTTTTAATCAGTATTCCGATTAATTACATGTGACTTTCCACATGACTTACATCGCGCTTATTACAAGCAGTGTCCAGTGCATGAAGCTGAGCACGCAGCTCAACATTTTGGCTAAATAATAATTGATTCTCCTGTTTTTGATTGGAAAGAGCTTTTGCCAAGGAATTATTGTTTGTTTTAAGTTTTCCATATACTGAAAATAATATCATTTTACATGTTAGACACATTTTAAAGCACTTTGTAATGAAGGTAACACTTGCAGGACATACTTGTGTTATAAGATTTTGCTTTACTGCGGCAACCAAATAATTGTATCCTTTTTGCCAGTACTTTAACCCTTTTAACCCCAGGTTGTTTCTTTACTAACGGCATTATTAGCCTGCTAACAATTATCGTACCTTAAACATCAAATAATTATAAATAAACTTATACATAATAATTGTACTCAAATTATTAATTTTTAGACAAGTGGATTTCTAATGACTTCTAAAGTTTTTGAGTTGAAGTTTTAATACATATGCTAAAGTGATACTGCTAGAAAAATATAACACCAATGTACAGCCAAAAAATCGACAAATGTCTTTTAGAGATTAATATTAACAGAATGTATAAAACATGAAATTCCATAAAATTCCATACTAAAAAAAGCTATAACATACAATCTTAATGTCAGCAAGATAGAATTTTCAAACAGAACCTGCATTAGGCAATAAAAAATTGTTATTGCATAAGCGACATTATTTTATAAAAATAACATCTTGTGATTAATATCACAATTATAAGAAATGTTATTAAATAGTCAAGAAAGTTTGTAACTAGACACTCAGGAAGTAAAAACGATCATTTCGTATAAATGGTAATAACTGTAAACCAGAGTCGTGTAAGGTTGGCTAGCGAATTAAATAAATTATATTGCATAATACTTACCTAACGGAAAAAGATATAATATTTGCTATTTAACGTCACCAATAGTTGTTTACTCTTTCAACAAACCCAGTGAAATAAAATCACAGAATAAAATGGAATGACAAAAATGTAACGTCTCCAGTTTGCCGTCTGAAATGACTGTTGCGCCACCCTAGCTGGCTCAAGTAGAACCTCTGAGAGAATCTTGGATCTGTGTTTAAATAAATAAAAACATCTGTTTCGTTGTTATTTATAATAACACAACCAACATACAATCATTTCGATACACTTTCATGACCCCACCACACATAAATTTAACTAAATCACTGCAATTGATTTAAAAACTCCTCTTCCCAATACTTTCGAGATCTGACTCTAATATTACAATTTTAAAGGACAGGTTAGATACTCTCAAAATTTCCAGTCAGGACTGGTCGGCCTATTAAGTATATAGTAATTAGTAGCCTAATTGGTTGATCAGCTTTTTGAAAAATCAAGAATAAAATTTCAATCATGAGATTGGTTGCACAAAGTTAGATGTCTTTTTCATACGACGCGTCTGTTAATCCGTCAGACTGTTTATTGGCCGAATCTTTCATAGATAAATAACTTCGACCAATCGAAGGTCTAGGGTCGGCCTATATGAGGGTCGAACTGCAAGTTAACGATAATGCGCACTCTACGCATCTACATGACCTGCATTTCAGGATATATGTTCAAAATATGAATTCTTCGTTTCATTGCTGAATTTAAAATATCTTACAGTATTAAAGATACTGAGTTGATTAAAAAAGAAAAAGCACCGTACCCTTCATTTAAGAGAAAAAGTAAATGTTGAAAGTCCTATTTCACCTATACTATTTTCACCAGAATGAGACTAACTTGGAAGAAAAGTAAAAAATTTGGTATATTCCAAAGTATTTTCATGATAGAAAAACTGTTTTTTAATAACTCTGTAATTTTCATAATTTATACATCAACAAACAAACCGTTATAACTGTTGTCTTTATCGAAATATTCGAGTAAATCTGAGGCATTTCGATCGTATTGTATGTACAAACTTACAATTCTGTCTGCTACAGGCGCCATTAATCGTCAGAAAATCTGGCAACGTTGTACACCTACATGGTCTATATGTATATATAGGTCAATGCAGGTTTTCTTAAACATTGAAAACTTATCAGTTTCTTAAAAAAAAATTGTGAAAAAGTTACAATTACCTTTTAAATAAAACATTGTATATTTCAATTTTTTGAAAGAACATAATTTTTTATAATTATACATAACCCTTAGTATAGAGATTCTGTGAACGGAAAGTCGCTTTGACTGTGCAGCGGCTTGGCACATTTTTTTTTAACTATAGGAACGAGGATTTACACTTTCTGCAGTGCAGTGAGAATTTCAAGTAAAAATCCTATAAATGTCGTTTAATTTCATCGTATATTGCAATGAATTTATTAGAATATCTTCATGTAATTTCATATTAGGAAATACAACGAATTCAATCCCAGAGTATTCAACGAGTTAATATAATAAGCTGCAATTTGGCGTGTATGTCCTAGGGATGAAATAAAGCGATACGTCTTTTTGTAATTCTTTCCCGAGGCATTTCCCGGTCTTACGTGTTTTTAGAGCATCCAGGATTTGACAATTGTCGTGCACACCGAAAGAATCGCAAAGACACGTATCCCTTTACTTTACGAGTAGCCCCGGAACGTCCTCACCAAATTGCAGCCCTTTCCACTTCCCATATGAAGCAGAAGATAATTGACACGAAAGATCCACTTGTAATCTACAATTAGTCATTCGCAGTAACAAAACGTGTTAATATCGGCTCTCGGGTAATCTCATTTGCCGTGCGCGATATTCACATAAAAAAAAAGATATTTTATTCGCAGCGTACATGGAATACATTGGGTGTGTTCCGAAATGTACTGACAGTACTGTAAAAGTAATTACATCTCTCTTAGATGCGTATGGATGAATAAGGACACAGCGTTGGTTACAGTACTGGCAGTACTGTCAATACATTTCGGAACGCACCCACTCATAAGGAACTTCTGACGTGTGATCTCGCTCGTCTGAAATCTCGAAAAATATTTGCATAACCTGCGTGCAACGTCAGAGTACAGCAGAAGAGACCGGAGGTGCTTACGTTTGTGCCGACACCTCACTCTGACTGTTCACCTTTAAATGGCTCTAGCTTGAAAACTAAACACCTCTCAACAAACGGAAGGTTATTTTCGTGATTAGCAATGTCTTCGAAACATCGCTGTACCCAGTTAGTAAGACAATTTAGAGACACCCTGTATATCTCGGAATGTATATACAATAGGAATGAAAGAGAAAATGGGCAACTGAAGTGACAATAACAAAGGGGTGAGAATTGGATGAACGTAGAGAGATGAGGATGAGAAAGAGATAGATGAATCTACCTAAGGAACAAGACTAACCAAACTATTCCCCTGTATCTCACTGGAACACAAAGATGTTTCCAAAGAGAATGTTCCTATTCGATACCCTGATGAAAGTTTTGGACGGGACAACTTCTGTCTGAATTCGTTTTATTCCGAAATCTGTAACCGAAAGATTCAAAAGATTGAAAGTTACCTTCTATACAGTACAAGTCTAGACGATCTAGTTTTAAGAGAACATATCTGCGTGATTGGTCGATTCTATTTAAATCCTGTAGCGGTTGCGAGAACGAACAGGACGGCCCCGGAGAAATTCCTCATTGAATGAATGTTTCAAGAGAAAAAATTTTAATGAATTTTCCAAAACATATATTTAATGTTTAATTTTTATTTAAAACTGGTCCTGATGATGTTTCAGTTATAAAAATGGACATAATAATGTATTACTATGTTTGGTTTGTCT
Organism: Cephus spinipes; assembly: GCA_963971525.1. Classification (NCBI taxonomy): domain Eukaryota; kingdom Metazoa; phylum Arthropoda; class Insecta; order Hymenoptera; family Cephidae; genus Cephus; species Cephus spinipes. Next base: position 16,119,811 of record OZ020578.1, read on the forward strand.
AGAACTGAAACCACTTACAGCCCACTCCTCCCGAATCATAAATGCAATATAATCTTTAATCGATAATACAATGTATGTTAGATTAGTTACATATTCGTTGTGCAGGGTTAAGTAAGATTAACCAGTCATGTGCATTGCTCGTAATCCTACTTGAATACCGCACGAGGTAACTAGTCATTTGTAGAGACACTTGCGCCATCTACCAGTTCGTTGCTGAAACAGTTGGAAACTGGATATCTTCCTTATCGACAATGGTGCCACCTGAACGGAGAGAACTACTTTCCCAACCGTCCATGTTCTGACCTTCTGAAACTCTCCAAGAAAAAAAAAAGATAAGTATCTTTATCGACCCGTTACCTGGTGCTAATTCCCCATGTTGGCTAGCACTTCTATCTCCACAAATGCATCGCCAAGTCGTATATAATATGAAAGTATACACGATACATCTATCTCGCAGGTATTGTAGCAGTTCCAATTGATTGTCCTTGAGCTTGATCTTTGCCTCTACAGCAGCTAGCCAGCAAGGCCGTCGTGACGAATGAGCCCTGACCTAACCTATTCTAGGCTATGTCTCCGTCCTCCACATACAGACAAAGCCTAGGAGAGGCTAAATCAAGCGACTCTCAAATTCAACTCTACAACAACAACGTAGCGTAATTACGCTATGAGAATATAAAACTAATCCGAAGAAGGTGCTTAGAATTCGATGCTGTTCCTGACGATGTATTAGGCGGTGGTTGAGAAGTGTAAGCATCATGGAACGGGATTCTCTTGGTGGGTCAGCCAATGGCGAAAGCATGTCACGCCTAAAAATACATCCAGTGACGGCAGGTAAACGCGAAAAGGTCCAAAGGAATGACGAAAAAATATACTGAGGTAAATAATAAAGAGAGAAATACGTGTGTATAAAACGAACCAAGGAAATTGCACAAGAGGGACCGTCTGATATTCAAATTTTTTTTTTCTCTTAAATATATCCTCTCTTCGACATACACATATTCCAATGGATGTATCTGACTTGTTTACTCCTCACTACTGAAAACCTCCTACGTAACTGGTAGAACTTGCTTGTGCGCTTATCGAAGTCTCCACCGTTGTGATCTCTACGTATTGAAGTCTCACTGATGGTAGCATATATTCGCCTCTCTTTTTTTCTGTATTTCTTTCTCTACTTCTTATTCATATTCTCTGTCATATCCTTACAAATCTTTATGTATACGATATATCCTCCTGTATAATATTTTGAAATGTAGCCAATGGATTCAATCGATGATTTGAAGTACACAATCTGTAGACTCCGTCCAGTCGTACGTGCCTTACAATTATTATACATCCTTTGTTCCAATTCTCACATCATTGTATAACACATTTATTATTCACGTTAATAATCCCTTATCATTGTACTGCCATTGTCGATTCTCTTCTCATTTCTATCCGCCAATTTTCCACGAAGGTCACTGCAAATTTCTGTTATTATTATAATTGTTTTTATTTTTAAAAAAACACTTGGCACCGAAAATTTACACTGAAAGTGTCTAATTGAATTCACTGTATTTATTTGCAGGTGGATTTTCAGTTTTGAAATATTGAATACACCAAGCCTCTTGTCTCGTGTCTCAGGACACCAGGATATCTGTGGCAGGATGGCCAATTGCGGTTTATTCGAAAAATTCTCTTCTGGGATCTGCACCAAGCAAATGTTTCTTCTGTGTAAAAACCACGTGCGGCGTTCACGGTTGCGGCACCCATGGGAAAGTCAAGCCTCTCCTTATCCCAGTAACGCGTTACGAAGACTATGCGGGTAACAGAGAAAGAACCTCGTGAGTCTGGGGAACGTGCGAGGCGTGCGAGCACAAGAGAACCTGGTGTGTGCACCCACTAACCACACTTAACCACTGCCCAGGAGAGCAGCACCGTTTCCACTCAGGTTACTCCGAGATGTATGCGTGACGATAATACATGTATCTACATATTAAAGCACGCGAGGAGAACGAGAAGCATCTTCCTTGGTCTTCTGGTGGGGCAGCGCCAAGGAGTCAAACCTGGTGCCCCTCATAACCCTCTCGCGAGGTCCAAAGGTGGGATACCTGGTGGGATGGGGATGAATGAATCTACAACGAGTATTCGTAATTGTCATTTGACTATCTTACAGTTGCTATTGAGGAAAAACAAGAAATTTGAATTTGACGTAAATTAAGATAACCATTTTTTTTGTTTATTTCAAAGTAAGGCCATGCGTACTTCTAATTAATGCTATGTGAAATAGCTCACTCGCCCTCCTACCATATAAGATGGCGTCACTCTTGCGTTGGTTAGGCCCAACCTGTTCTCATACGCTCTTGGCATTGCGCCCGTATGAGGCCTGATCCGCATTCCCCGAATCGCGGGAATCCCTGACGTTCAAATTTCATGTATATCCTAGTAGTTAGTTTTTTAGAGGAAAATAGGTGGTTACATGCGTTTTTTGTATTCGATATATTAATGAAACATTTTTTTTAGTACCGCACCTTGGGGTCTTAGACAAGTTTATTTATCTATGAACTTTCTCGCCCTATGGATCCTGCCGTTTAAAATTACGTGCACATGGTATCGGATGGTTAATGCGGATCAGGTGGGTTCTTCTTTTTGTAATAAAAAAATGTGTTCCATTCATTTATTTAACGTTGTACTGTACCTTTTGTAGCACTGGCAAAACATTCCGCATTCCTCGCGAAGCAGCGAGACAAAGATGGCCGCGGACGCTGAACGATAATTTATTAACTAGTCCGGCCAGTCGAATCCCAGCAGCAAATAGCTCGGACTCGCACTACTCCGTCCGAAGATACCCGAAGGATCCCATGTCCTTTTCGTGTCCTCCTCCCGTTGGCCAACTGCGAATTTCTCATAACTGACTAATCCCTCCCTCAGCCCCTCACTCAAAGAAGCTGACCTCCACTTTGTTTTCTATCGAGATAAAAATTGTGCTCGTTACATGATAATCATGCTGCGTGAAGCTAATAAATTCTTGTCATCCTTCTCAACCCAAAGGACACCCAAGATACTGGAGCTCTGCCTGGCAACAAAAAATAGGCCTCCCTTCCTCCCTGATAAGGATAGCAAGAAAGTAATTGCATAACAAAATACTTTCTATACTACCACAAAAGATATTTCATTACTGCACTTTTTCCCTGATATTTTATATACGCGCATCCAATCTCAAAGAAAATTTCGGAAAGTCTGGATTATACCATGGATGGGTCAGTCTCTGAATTCTTAAAATTCCTACTGGATCCGTTAGCAGGTTCGACATCTTAGTCTCTGCGAGACCTCGAGATTGTGTGGCTAGCCGTTGCAGGCAAGTAAATTCTCGAATCATGACGTCGGGATTGGACAAGGATGTTGGATCGAGTTAAGCCCAAAAGAGAGAGAAGGAAAAGAATAACTGGTGAAGAAAAAAATAAATGAGCATTTTGCTCGAGGCATTTCTTTATCCCGGCGCCACCAGCACATATCCGGAGACGCCTGTATGCATATATATATATATATCCAACTATTCATATAGATATCGATGACCATCAAATGTACACTGCGTTACTTCGTTTCGTATATGGGGATAATATTTTTCTTTATAATTGCAATAGTTACGTCGAGTACCGCTTCCTTTAGAACGCTACGAATGTATTGGGTGTTTTGTTAAAAATCATTGCTATACACGATATAAGACGTGTAAGGTCATATATAATGTGTCGTGGTAATTAATGAAAATAAGTTATAAGTATACACTGTTACATTTTTTAATCTTGTATGTTGCAGTCTTGATCGGATCCGGTTTACATTGGACCTCAGCCCTAGATAAAGGTTTCTGTATTTATCACGCGTCACCAAGAATATCAAAGTCATACGTACAAAGGCGCGGGAGTCTTTATAAATAAATCTACGAAAGGCATTGGCATTTAATTGGTATTTGTCCGAGAGTCTGCAACGTCGCCGTTGTGACCCTGACATTTACGCTGATGCATTTTGCATGTCGTGGCAACGTTAGGCTCCATTCACAGCATGTAGTCAAACTGTTATAAAGTATTCCGAACGCGGTTCTCCAGCATGCTACCATTATGGACCTTAGGAACGGTGGTCTAGATTTAATTGTGTACTTGGTGGTTGTCATGGCGACAACAATGTACACCTGAAAATTGATCAGCTTGTTTCATAATACGTAATTATTATTGGCTTCGGGTTAATGAATAATTCATTGTGTGAACGCACCTTAAAATACGTAGATGGGGAGTTTAGTCGGGCCTACCTGACGAATAATAAACTCATTTTGAAAAAAAAAAAAAACAAGCGGCCCGTTCGACCTCTCTTGCGAAAAAGGACACTTCTTGCGAATGCGCCGCTGCTGCGTCCCGACGTCTTTATGCTTTGTTTGCTAGAGCTTGGGTTAATATTGGAGAAAATATAAAAGAAGAGGATGATGGGGATAGGCAAGAGCAAGAGAACTCTCTTACGATGGACAGATGCAAAAGGATATAATCATTTGTAAAACTGACCATGCGGGTATACGTACAATGTAAGTGAGTGAGTGAGAGAGAGAGGGGAGGGGAGAGAGACAGAGAGAGAGAGAGAGAATATAAGACAAAATTCAATCACGACTATAATAATTAAAAGAAAAATATATTAGTTTAACCATGAATTATTTTTCAATTATTATACTCAATTAATCGTCTCTCTTTGTTGCTCATTATTAATGACATTAATTTTTCCTTTTAGTTTTCAACACCGCTTCGGACAAGTCCTCGCGCAATCTTGCCGTGCGTAATAAAATGAAAAGAAATAAATGGAGTCCACTCGAAGGTATATTACCTGCTGAACTTTTTAACGAGGTCTTCTTTACGATACGCCCCTGGCCTTATCCTGGGGGCTCCCGCAATTTTCTTAGCCTGATAAGATCGCCGTAGCTAAAAATACACGCGGCAGTGTATGTAAAATACCTCATTGCGCATGCGCACTGCTGGTACTGGTAACGACAGTACAGAGGCATACATGAAAATGAAGATGCTCCGTTCGGTTGCACCGTGCCTCCATGTAGTGATGAACATATATTATTATTATATTTAAAAAACGAGTACATATAATAATAAGAGTAATGTACGATAGCTCGCGGTAACCAGAATTTTTACGAAGATTGGCGCCTTCAGGAATGCAAGTTTAACGGGTCCATCGTCGTTTCCAGTCGTCCTACCTACTTAAACCTCCATCTTTTTTTCACGTTATACCTCAATGGCATTAAGAATTTTCTTTGCCGTCTTCGTGCGTGGAAACGTTACTACCCAGGATACGCTTGTTTCTGCTCCCATCGACTCCGGAGGCTTTGCAGATCCTATCTACGGCATCCTGTACCGCCATCTGGCCATCGTTCCCAATTCTAACTTGTTACTTGAAAGTACGGACGGATCGACATATTTCTTTGGTCTCTTGGTCTGACAGTTTTTGTGTACAGTCTAATCGCGAGAGGAAGTTACCAGGTGAGAACTATAAGATGAAAACGCCTGGGGACGTACATGCGATGTAGCGAAGGTCGCGGCAAGGCCGTATGTACTCATTTGGTTGCACGTATCAAATGATTCCACTTTTTTTTTCTTCACATTTCGAAAATTAACTATTACATTTAGAAAGGAATGCTACGAAGGATGGACACCGATAATGAGGATTTTAGAAGGTAACACGAAGGTTTACTGGGTTCTACTTTTTATAGATTTGCTTCCATCGATATTCAGGGAGATGGATCTTTCATCTTGGATTTTTTTTTCATTATCTTTATATAAGCAAAACGTTCCTTTTGTTAAAAATCGTTTGCTACGTACTCCTGTCAATAATCTATATATGCTCCTATCGGGATCAATGACACACCCGCCGATTCCCGTGGCATCCTCCGCGACCTACGTAGGTATCATGTTGAATTCCAAGCGCCTTCCTCCACCAGCGTCACGACTTCGCACGGCGGGACCTACTGGATTTCTATTTATATACCGCGCGCGAGACCTTGCGTGCTGTAAAGGAGGACGCACTTACTAAACCTGCCCCAGGGAGCACGTCCCAGGATCCTTTCCTGAAATTGGCCGGCAGACTGGGCCGGTATCGGATGAACCGTAGCTTGTCGGATACCACGTTTGAATCTGACTGTTATTTCTTTCTTTACTTTGTATCCTTTTATAAGGTGGGAGAACAAAGAAACGATATGGTAAATACCGGTACAACGACGGCATAAGAGATTCCATAGGACTTTGGAAATACTCCGACTCGTTGAAACAACTTGGGAATATCGTTAGCCCGGCACTTCAATAACTCAGAATAATTTATTGCAAATTGAAGCATTTGCCTGCCCTAAAACCGGCCTGCATCCTTGTCCATGGATACACGTACGTGTGGGTGTATGGATGTGCTGCGAGGTCAATGACATGGAACTTTGAGACACTGTGAAATTATGTGCAGCATGCAAATATTTCTTGCTGCTTTTATCAATCGTGATTTTGAGACTGAGGGGTGAAGAACAAATTTGGAAATTTTTTACTTTGAATACTTTTTTTTTGGCTTGTTGACTTTATTATCTTGATATCATTTTATTTTACGGAAATGGTATAAGAGATTATACGTACTTACTCTCTATTGGGCAACGTTATAAATTTTCTACTGTCAGCGTAAAAATTCAAAAGACTTGAAAACGCAGTGAATCCTTTATGCATTATGACTCCATCTGCTTGAGGTATTGGGAAACTTGCTGCGCTCTGTTGTAGTATCTTAAGAGTGGGACCCAATCCAAATAAAATTAAATGAAACATATATGAGAATGTAACAAAACACGCATGCGTGCACTCTTAAACTATGTTTTTGTTACTCTTTTGGTCATGTACAATTTAATTCGGTTATAACCAATGTGCGCACGTTTCAACGATGTAGAATTGAAGGCACCTCTGGCCGACAATTCTTTTTAACTAAAATATTGTCAAGATCAGTAATAATATAGAACACTGCTTTCAAACTGCTTTGATTTTACCAAGGTTTCTAAACGAAGTGTACTAGCAATGATTTTTGCACTATTGTTCTAGTCAAAGGTAATACGAAGAACAACCGTCAGATTAACTGGGACTTTGAAAATCAAAGTATTATTTAAGGGGTTAGACCACTGTAGAGGCGGAAAAAATAGGCGTATTTTGTGATTTTTTTGTCAGCGGAACTATTAAATAAATTGGAATTACAAAATAAGGTGTTTATTATACAAGTAATAAACTATAAAAAATAATTTTTTCAAAGCGATACATGTCAAAATGGCGACTTCACAGCATTTCTCCGATGACGCCTTTATTTATACTAACGTACTAAACTAAATTAAAATCTTACGTACTGCTAGAAAACATAATTCTAAATGTACAGTTAAAATTTCAAATGAATCGGTTGAAATTTGTTTGAGTTATGAGTTCGGCCGACTTGAAAAATGTAGTTTTGAGATAAACGCGTTTAAAGTTTGTAGAAAGTCAGGATATGAATAATGTTTCAATACCTAGAATACGAGAATTGTGTACTTAGGGATTTTTCACGCACATAATCTTTTGGAATATAGTTCTATAGATACTAAGATACCTTTTTAACAAACAAAAATTGATTTTTTTAAAATCCTGCAATGGCCTAACCCTTAAAAATTTATATTATTTAATTCTGACGTTAACACTGTGTATCTCGAAAGCTTGAGCAGTTGGTACAATGAGCCTCGAATATTATTTTTTTCCTCGTAAAAAATACAATCATAGACGATCATCTGATCAAAGGGCTGAAGAAATCGTAATTTCCCCTTATTCCGTATAAAGTTAACCATGTAGAATTATTACAATAGAACTTATAGAATTCTTGTATAGAGTTTGGACACCCGTATTTTTACCATTAACGCGTTGCAGTACACTGTGCAAGGTTACAGGTGTTCCCGCTTCGGGTTTGTAGTTGAAAGATTTGACGCTAACAGAGGGCAGCACCTGATGGGTGGTATATCTGACGCCTTTAATAATTTTGAAGATGCTGAGGATGCTTACAAAGTAGGTGCCAACTACTTAAACTGTATTGTAGAATTGGCGAAATTTCTCATTAGTTATATATGACTCCAATAGGACTAAAAATGTGACCGTCATGAATCTTCTTATCACCCAAGTTAGTCCTTTCGCAGCACCCGCTCTTCGTGAGGTCATTGAAGATAAAGATATTTCAAGATCCAAATAATTTTAACAATATAAACTATGATTTTACATGCATGAATTAATCGAACTTAGTTATTTAGTAAGTTGAAAAACATTACGACGGTAGTGTGGTTGGTCTCGATCTTTTCATTCAAGTCACCATCTTGACGACATACATAAGACAAAAACCATATATGATTTGATCCATTACTTATTTAACTTCATATACCAGAGTAAAATATTCGGTAAGCGCATCTTTTCCAGGTATCTACGAAATCTGGAAACTACAGGGAATTTTTTAGGATATTGGTTATGTATACATTTAATCGCTAAGTATAATATATTTTCTGTTTACAGCAGGGCCGTGACGATTTACCCATAAGAGACTACAATAAAAGTCTTGATTTTTAACAGCAATTATTTCTTGTTAAGTACCGGTAACCTTACCTGTTTCTTCCTACATATACAATAGTAACTCCTTGTTACTGTAGATTCAACATATGTCTCATTAAGGTACCCATCTAATTCCCATTCTCATTGAAAGGATTACCTTGACACAGATTTGATGCAGCAGTGGTAGTGACAAATGTCAATCTGGGAAGCGGAAGACAGGCGGTCGATTAGAGAACAACTCATCAATGCCCAGTTTAAAAAACCCCCAAGAGGTGTAGTATATTTGTTAGATTGGTTTACACTAATAAAAGGATGATCATTGCGAGACGCTGCAGGAGTTGTCACGAGTCATGGGTGTAAGCGGAGAATCCAATCGGGCGTGGTGGGAGTTGGTGTAGATACCGTGCAAGTCAATAGGTTGATAGATACCTTGCACGTCGCTGTGTGAATGATTGGAATAAATGCGTGATACCGTGCCATCCTCACTGCAGGATTCGCACGTCTTTAAAATGTTCAATTGGTTAATAGAATCAGAGCCAGTCACAGAATAGGTAGCTAATGACCTTACTCGAGGATGAGAAGAAGCGATTGGTGACCCCGATGGTGCGAAGAGCATGTGTACCGTACGATAACAACGGCAACGTATGTGTCCTTGATAGTGCCGAGAGTTATAGTGCAAAAAGAGCACTACTGGTCGTAATGGGAGGACTTCCGAAGTAGGACCCGAGCCGAAGGTCCGTCAGGATGTTGATGGTGATACACACGCAGATATATAATACACGAGTTGTACATCTCAAAAAGCCCAAACACTAATTAACTTCTCGATCAGACCCCAAGTCCTTCCCCCTTTTCTCCCTCCTGGAAGGCAGTCCTTAATACGACCGAAACACAACAAAAGAGAGAGGGGGATTTCGACGTAGGATAGTGAGTACATACTTCGATATGTTTGAGATTGTCCTTTATATATAGACACGGGGGAACAACAAAAAATGAGCAATAATTATACTAACTAGGAGGAACAAAAAAATAGGAATGTAATACTTGACACGACGGGGTCACCGCCCCCCAACCACCAACGTCACCGTCTTAATTAACAGATTCAGAATTTCGAAAATAAATTCAATAGATCACAAAATATTAAAATATTAAATGTTTCCTTTAATAACACTAATTTTATGGTAAAAACAATTTAATAGTAATACCCATTAACTTAAAGAGTCATTACTCGTTGCACTGCGACAAATAAACAGTTAGTTAACGCTAGCCATTAAATAGACAAATATTTCGGACAGAAAAATATATATCTTTTGACAATATCACTGTTTATTTAATCTAAGTATAAAATTAATTATTAAAATCATTTAAAAATTATTCGATATCGTTTTACGTTATCAAGAGCATAGTAGGAATGCTAATATATACGTATGTGTATATATATATATATCATATGTCACTGGCACTGTATTTACTAAAATAAAAAGCAAATATAATAATATACTTTCAAAACTTTCATTGCTAAAGGTGTCATCGTTCATATTTATTCGAGATGATTAAAAATGTAAAGGTACCATTAAACCAGTAAATGCTTGTGCAAGAACGCAGAAAAAAATGACTTACAATTAGAAAATGCGAATTAAAACGGAAAGTATTTAACGTTAAGGAAACCTGCACGTATGCCTGTATGTACAACGCAGACCCAACATTACAACTAAACATGAATATCATCACAGAACCGTTGTAAACTGTATATTCTCTTACCTTCATAATTCTGGACTAAAAATAGCAACGAGAAATAATACATATTGTACCAGTCATCAGCAATACACAAGGAAACTGTGGGATACGAGTGAACATTGTCGATAAATTGATATTTGGCAGTAATTTATAAATTCATTGTCAAAAGAAATTCTTCCACCATTTTGATTTATCGAATAAAAATAGTATCGGAGGATACTAACTCTAATTTTTGTTCGCTGTACATCGATATGTATACTATATATAAAAAAAACACACAATCGTTACGACTCACGCGCGCTTGCACTCACAATAGAAAGCTACTTATCTAAAACAAAAACAGATTAACATAATCAAAAGCTATTGCTAATATTAAAGGTTCACCATGAGAGGTTCAATGACACGTGTATTAATCAAACAGTCTCGAGGAACGTGACGAAAGGAATTTTCGAGTTGATAAATATTTTACAATTAGGGTTGACCGTACAGTAGATCATTAATTGGATGAATAAATTACAAGATGATCATCTGCGCTGTTACGTTGCAACGCAGACAGCAAGATTACAGCATCGAGGTTAAAGTTCCTCTAGCTTCAATGATTTCCTCTCTTCCTCATTCCTACTTTATACTCGACACTTTTCTCTCTCTCTCTCTCTCTCCCTCTCTCTCTCTCTCTTTAACAAAACGCTACGAATTTATCACATAGGATATCCAATCGACGGTCTTCGCTACCCGGTGATAGATGCCAGGTTGTCCAGGTTGGGCGCAGGAATATCCAGCGGATACAATACCAATCAGATACCATCTGCCGGTCTTTTCCATCATCAGTGGTCCACCGCTATCGCCCTACAATAGAAAAAATAATGTATCTACAGTGAAAGTCAGTGATGACAAAGTATCGACTGTACCATCTATTAATAGAATTTTGTTAACGATTGATTATAAATTGTATTAATTTACCTGACAAGAATCCTTCCCGCCACCCCGATAACCAGCGCACATCATCTCGTCGTAGATGACGACGTTTATGCCATTTGAACGGTGCCATCTCTCGCATACACGATTATCTATCACAGGAACATCCACCGCCTGTAGAGTCTTGGGTCTCAGTCGTGATCCTACGAAGGAGAAGTATCACAGTCAATGAATGAAATTGTCTTATGAATAAATTGGTGTTCCTACTAATTTATTTACCTGCTTGCAAAGCACCCCAGCCGGCAGCCCAGCCGTACTGACCCAGGAAGTCCTCATTTTTCTCAGGCAAACAAATAGGTGCTATATGAGGCATGTAATGTACAGGTCGATCCAGTCGAAGTACCGCCACGTCAAATCTATTTCAATACATTACATACCGTTAACTGTTCTATATTTATTTACTGATTGCAGTGTATATTCGTTGCATAAAATTACCTGTCAGCCTGGGGTGTAAATTTGAAGTAGGGATGCACGCGAATTTCTCGAACGCCAAACGTGTAAGCCGGCAAGGTTTCTGAAGCTGAGTTCACCACGTAATCTCCAAGAGTGACCTGCACTTGTCGTGCGGACGCCCTGATTTGTCATTGTTAAATTATTAATTATCTAGACTGTTCGATTAAATATTTATTTGACTCAACTTACTTAGCTACGCAGTGTCCAGCAGTCACCACGTGATAACGGTTCACTAAAGTCCCGCCGCATCTGCTAGATCCTATTCTGATATACGCCTGAAAAGAGATTATACGGAGTTTAAAAAAAGCAAACTATCGTTCGTCTAGAAATTATATTTTTTTATAAAAAACAATTACCTGCCAGGGAAAACTGCCAAAACCAGCCTCGTCCCCACCGACAATACGTCTCTGTGCAGTCTGCTTGGAAACTGAGATACCGCAACCTAAAATAAAGAAATTTTTCTTGAGATACTTGAACCACAAAAAAAATGGAAAATCATGAAATTACGTTGCAACTGAATGTGGCACAGGTTAATCACGCGAATATTTTCAATGGTATCCTTGATTTGTCAGGATGAAACCCAGAGATAAATAAAAGAAAAAAACAATCTAATGATTAAATTAAAAAAGCGTACAGCATCGCAGCTCGTCATGTCAATTAGTCACGAAAGCCGAAACAATAGGATCTCACGCGCAGGCAGGCAAAGGTGCATATGTATAGTAACAAAGAAAGTAAGAATGGCCAGGTACAAGTGAATGATAAACGAAAGTGCAGAAATGGGGAAAATCTCATAAACAGTCACAGTCGTGAAAAAAAAAAAAATTGAAAATAGAGAAAGTCATGGATTTTCATAAAGTCATCCCGTAGCGTGTCTGATCGATTTTCATGTCTTGGGGATGTCATGCAAGGGACTTACGATTGTCATTGATGGTCTTCGTGTACGACTTCATCGCAAGCAGGTGAGTCTGATCTTTAGGCGAGTCGAGCGTGTTATAATCTGAGCTAGATTTCGCGCCTTTTCGTTTACAGCAGGCGAACATAATGCCGCCGCAAGCGCCATCCAAAAGCCCGGCGGACATCCAGCACATTAGAAAGAATTCGCAGCTTCCGCCATCGACGCATAAAGAATCGTCGCCCTCCCAAGGCGATCTCTTACGTTTTCGTGTCTCTGCACATACCATAGCCAAACGTTCAACGTGTTTTTTTCTTGTTTAATGAAAAAAAAAAATTTTCCTTATACTTTTTTCTTTTTTTTTTTCTTTTTCCTCCTCGACGGCACAAGTGCAATTGGATAGCGCGAGTTACATCGAATTCTGTTACTAATACTGCATACCACATACAACCCGGGCCACATTTAGGGCAAGTTTGTTATACAGGAATGCGAGATAAGAAGTAGAAGAAGAAAAAGCCAGCGAGAAGCTTTCGTGAAGATAAAGATAATGAGGGAAAAGAATGCACGACGTTAGTATCTCAAGGGAATTTCAGGATTATCCATGGTGTACCCTGTATATATCAAGACTATTCTGTTCAAACGTCCCAGACTGTTGTAAAGCATTGCCAAGTGGTTGTCAATTTAAAAGACAGATGTCAAATTTGACTGGTGCGCTCGGAACGAAATAGCCCTGTATAAATATAAAGGACAGGTAGAAATAGTTGCTTGTTAATGCAGATTTTTACCTGGGTATAAGAAAAATCTTACCGGTATCGACTCTAGGAAACTCGTTGAAAATCTGCTTACGATAATCTAAAAATAAATTTTTTTTTTATTGCACACAAAGTGAAAGTGAAAAATAAATGGCTATATACCAAGATTCTCATGATGAATCAATCGTATTGCAGTACCTCGAATATCGTCATCCGGTTCCTGCAGTTGATTCGATTGAAAGAACGATGTACCGGAAACGCCGAAGGATGACGGGAAGTCATTGTCGCGAAAGATCAATCGTGGAGTTCTATGACCCATGACAGGTCTTACGTAATCGGCACCAGCTACCGGACTCCTCCATGCAGTTTTGTGTTGCCTCCAAGACTGGGGATACTGAGATCCAAAATAATTACCAGAAAACCCAGCAGCCCTTCCGGTCGCGGGGACTTCGTAAGGATGACCCGGTGCCGATGGAAATCTGACATATCTTTTCCTTCTGACAATATCGGTGCTTCCTGTCCTGTTATTAAAATCAGTAGGGGCACTTCCGTCCAGCTGGATATCTTCCAATAAATTAGCCCCCTGGCTCCCTTCAATTTTCAATGTGTCTGAATCACTTCCGGATACCCAACTTGTACTCAAGATAGACACGAGCACTAGGAGAAAGCAGAGTTGCAAATTGGCCAGCTTCATTATCACTGCAAAGACAAAGAATGAGAAAAATTAAAAATTAATAGAGGAGCATCAACCTGCGCAATGCTAATTCCATACTACAATAAGTGAGAGTATTATTGGAGAGACTTGATGAAGATAAGGAAAGAGAAAGATCATGATTTTTATTAATAAAATTACGCTCCTGTAACGCAGGCGCTTCCGCATAATTACGAAGGGGAAAGTAATTCCGCGATTATCATTGTAACAGACGGCAAATCGACCGGAAATATCAAACCGGATGTGATCAGCATTCCTAGTGACATATTCGACTGGCCCTCGTTATTACTTACTGTGCCGTGTGGCAATACAGCACCACGTGAAAGAATTTCAAATTATCCAAAGGCGTAGACTCGTTAGACTAATGCTTTCTTTCTTTAACCTACCGTAACTACGCATTTCCTAAAGATGGCAGCACCATATCCGTACAACGTCAAAACATTTTAGTAAAAAATAATACAAATTTTGAAAATAATAAAAAAACTCGAATATCTCCTGGTCAGATATATCAAAGTTCCCGACTGGAGCCACCGAAGAAAAAATGAAGGAATAAAAAAGAAATTGCAAGAATAAAATCAACAAAATACAACACGGTCCTACAACGAACAGTGTACATCCTGGGATTCCCCGCAATAAGATTACTTTGTCTATGTCTGACAAAAACTGGTTTTCACCGATACAAGTATTTCAATATTGTACTCTCTAAAGTCTCTCTATCTCCATTAGAGTCAATTCCAGATTTTCTAGACCGGTCATACTTCATTCTACATTCTCATAAATTTCACCGTCAGCTATCCAATATTCCAATTACACACACATATATATATATATATATATATATATATACAACTTTTTACTTTGAAAAATTCTTCAATGTTCTACGTTCACCAAAGTGACGTCACTACTCACTAACCGCCACGCGTCAATGTTCAAATATAAGCGAATGCATACAATTACATAATCGTGCCATAACGAGCGCATTGAGTGAAAGTAAAAGAACTCATCCCGGAACTCGCAAAATGACTAATGGCAATAAATTTTCGTAACAGCAAGATGCTAAGTAGCACTCCCCCTCCCAAACAAAAAAAAAAAAAAAGAAAAGTACCTACACAAATTTCTTTTACGTGTACACTACGCATCCCAATTCCACCTATAATACGTTCATATTCATCATACTCTCGTTAAGCAAATACATTACGATAAAGAAACATTAACGAGCATAAAATTACTCGACAGATAAAAATCTTGACACCCTTTTGTAATTTCTTATTGTCTTGGCTTCCTTTCTCCGGCCGTGGAGCATTCCCAAATCTTCAAGAACAAAAATCATCCACACCGTCTACGACCTCACTTGCCCCAGTAACACCTGCTGCGAAATGGTCCTTTATTAAACGCTAATTGCAATTATTCTAATGGCTTTCCCTCTCTATTTTTCTTTTTTAGTAGTGTACTACTTTTCCAGGCATACGGTATATGCCTGGAATCACATCAAATATACTATATCGTTCACGTGTACCCGTACAACGTGAATTAGAAGCATCGCAGCGTGTGGCAGTGCCACTGTTATTACTGGACGGCCATGAAGTGTTCACCACACTGTACCAACTGATTTACAGTGAACGGTTCGAAGTGTTACTAGGTCATTGGCTCTGTCGTAGGAAGTGAAAGTGGCTCCCGTCACGATGAAGTTCACGTTCATGGGATTTTTCGCCAATCCGAATCCAGCGCTTATGGAATTCTCGTTACTCCTAGGAATACAACGATCATTGATCGGACGAAGACAATGATTGCTGCTATTGCTGTGACTGTGATACACTGTACAGAGAAAGAAAATATTTTTTTTC
The DNA here is from genome assembly GCA_963971525.1 of Cephus spinipes. Lineage (NCBI taxonomy): Eukaryota > Metazoa > Arthropoda > Insecta > Hymenoptera > Cephidae > Cephus > Cephus spinipes. Next base: position 16,135,764 of record OZ020578.1, read on the forward strand.
TATTGACATAAAAAAAAAGTGCAAAAGATGATTATGACAATGAACGACTTACGTCAGGATCTCATAGAGGACCGTTCGATTGGTTTATGACGAGCGATACCCATATTTTTTATTGGCTAAGAACTTTCACCTTCCGAACATAAGAAAGTTTCCATGGTGAGAATTTTACTCTCGTGACTTAAGATGAGAGAGACGTGTGCCATCTGTCTGAGATAGAATTTTTTTTTTCTCTCTGTTAATGTCTAACACTGTTTCCATACCGTTGTCATTTTCACTATTTGATTTTATGATTTGGTATTTCCTAACTTTTGACAGTGTCTGTATAGACCGTATAATCGGTTTGAAGAAACTTTCCGCGACCTTGAAGCGTGCTTTTTTCACGCTCTGATTCCTCGATATCAGTTTGCTGTGAACACTTTCCATTGTGTAACGATATCCCTTTTTTGTTATACCTTTTTTTCCCTCCAGTCACTCTGGCTCTTTCTTCACTCTCTTCCTTTACGCTGTTAGCATGGTTCGACTATATATCAGACAGCAAATCGTTGGACGTTTAAACGTATCGTTAGCAGGTTATTATCGAGTAATAATCTACTTCGGAGATATTAATGATAATTGTTGTTTAAACAATCTTTTCTTATTTTCTCTTGTTACAGTGACTGGATTTATATTTAAGTTAAAGATAAAAAAAGAGAGGCGGGCCATGAGGGACACAAACGGTTGATTAAATGATAATTTCTATATTAATACGGAAGGTTGAATCGGCCTGGTAAACACCAATTTTCTATATGAGAACGGTAATACTTTCACTTACTATAAGGTGCTCGATTAGTAGGTATTGACTTTTTCCAAGGCCAAGATCTTTTCAAAATTCATGGTACAGGGGATCCGTCATTTTCCTTATGCCTTTCTTGTACAATTTCTCCAAAAACATGTCGCAAGTCGATCCCACCATCGCAAAATAAATCTAACCTAGTTTATTGAAATGAACAGCTATATATAAAAAAAAAATATAAATAAAAAAAAAACATAACTCACCGACTTTCCGTAAAGTATCGTCGGTCAATCCAAATTTCCAAATAAAATGAAGTGCGTCGGCTCTCACGGAGAAAAGGACGAAAAAGAAAGGAAACGTTGAAGAAGAAAGGAAATCGACACTTTCTAGCAGCACAGAAATCACAACAGCACCAAGGTATCACTTTCACACTAAATCGAAATTCGCGCTTCTCTCGTATCCTCGATGAGTCCCATTCGATTCCTCGTTCCGCATTTCCAGTTGCGGCTTCCGGTGGTTCAAGTTCAAAACAACAGAATCCAATTCCAGGGTAAAAGAGTTCCTTGCCGTATCTCTCACTGATTATTTCAAAGTACCATTCTCGTCTCAAAAGTAAAATAAAGAACGAAAAATATAATAGAAAATAGAAATTTCGAAACTTCGAAATTCAAGCCGGAAACCACAGAGGAACCACTGTAACCGGATTACTGCTAAGTGCACTTGCAGCTGGACCCGCGAACCGATACCCGGGACTAGATACTCTCGAATAACAGCTACATTCGGACTTTTTAAATGTTTGTACGAAATTGTTCAACCTGTAGTCTATTACCAGGGACACCGAGAGCCGCGTGTGTAGACCCGTGAGAGCCTCTACACGGTCGACTGATGGCTACAGGCTCTACACCAAGCACCTAGTCCCGATGTTGGCCTTCCTGACTGTCTCTCTGCCTGCCAGCTTACTTGCTTACTCGCTCACTTGCCAGCCTGCCTGCCTGATGGTTACCGGTACCAACCGTATAGCCTACGTTGGCTCTCACTTTCTCCAGTTTGTAGTTTCATTTCGGTATATAAAACTCTCTCAAAGACCGCCAGTCCTCCCACCATTTAACTTGCCCGGTGACTCGTTCTCGATCGTATGACTATCTCTCGTTATCCTTCTTTATCCTTATTTTCCATTTCTCTTTGTCAGATAAAAAATTGAACGAGTAGCAGGAATTTTTTGACGCTAGTAACCACCGACGTACGGTATATGTAGTCTACGCATAGACATAGGAAAAATGGTCGGCTGAAGGAAAAAGATGACGACTGCAGGCGACAGCCAAGCCCTGTCTATGTCTAATCAGCAGCAGTAAGAAAGTATAGAGAACGTAGCCAATAGGAGTTTGTTTATTTGAACGGTTACTTTTTTGGAAACGATTAAAACTGGAAGAATGAAGTTTAGCAGAAATATTCTTTTTTGAAAATTATTAGATACGTGTGAGACCAAATTTCAATTTTTTATTTTTTAAGGGGTGAAAATGGGGGCGGTAGATGATCCAAAGGGTATTCGTTCTCTGAAATCGCATGAGTCAAGAACGTGACATTCAAGCAATGGAATCTTCTGAAGAAATAAGGAGGTACGGTTTTCAAAAAGAAACCCCACAACTGGTGAACAGGGAGAAATGAAATTTTACACATTTTTTATTTTTCATTCAAAAATTAAAAGAAGAAAATTAAGGTGATTACGTATCTCGAAAAGGTTGGTTTTCGATTCAAAAATTGTATGTTGGATGTGCATTGGAACCGTACTTTTATATTTGCAGTCAGTAGTTGTTTATTCTCTTTTGAAAAGGGGAAATACCTTTAGAAAATTCAAAAATGTCAAAATGGAATTTTTCCATAAAAAGCTTGTTGAACATTTCAAAAATGTGAGTCCAAAAGTTTTAAAACGAAATTCGAAGTCCTTACGATTTCATAGCCTCTGAACGTGACTCATCTGCGCTCTGAAACGCGCCACGAACGGTTTTCTCTCAAAACCACATTTTCGAAGATCTCGTACGAGATAACTCAAAAATTATTTTTTACATATATAATTAACAATATTACCTTCCACTTGAACCAAGAGGTTTTTAAAAATTATTTTATTACCGATAAACATAGCTTATATTTCTTGTGAAATTCAAACATTTCTTTAAGACATGTGTGATTTTTTTTAATTCTCAATTTTTATCACCTTTTTTAGGTTCACATAGAAAATATGAACGTTAAAAATAAGAAATTTTTTTTTCCCGGTGTTTCAGATCAATGCAAAGGACTCTAGTGTACGAGATCGAACAACTCGCGCATTGACAGAGCCATACAGCAGCCATTTCGAATTATTTTATAACACAAACATTTATTTTTAAATAGTGCAAAGTATAAACAAATAATACTAAAAGTTTCAAGAATCTCTAATAAATTTTTCCTTTGCAACAAAATTCGTTAAAATTTGCTTATTTTGGCCCGCTTAAAGGTACTTCCTCCCTTAAGGAGTAAAGGAGGGTTAAAATTGAAATTAGGGATATAATTTTTTTTTATTCATAGACACGAAAGATGTAACAAACGAGTAAACATCAAATTTCATTAAAACCGGTTGATAAATAAGCGAAATAATGGAGGGTCCAGAGGAACTGAGATTAACTGAATAACAAACAAAAAAATTCACCAATGTTTTGCAGTGCACCTACGCAAAATATGGGTAATCGACTAGTTACATATAAAACACGTAGTTATCGGTAACCGAATAAAGACTTTACGTTGTTCCAAAAACAAGAGTATACCTAACCTTCGGTCTTTTGAAAAAGACTCGTTATACCATTTAAAAAAAAATAAAATATTTAACAGGATTGTTAATTAGAAAACACTGAAGAGTCATTTTACAAATGTTAGCGTCCACGCAATCTGTAGCACAGCTTATTCGGTCTTCAAATAATTTCCCCCCAAAAAAAAAGAGAAATTCACGTTTCAAATAATTATAATCGAAGCAATAAACAGGCTGATCATAACTGACACCGCTGTACCAGGAGAATCGACGTCGCGACGTTAATATATCCAAGATATTAAAACCCAGAAGACAGAATTCAACGACAGTAAAATTAAGAAAGAGGGAAACTACCTGTTCCAGGTATCGCGTAGAATCGTTCCTCTAAAATTCGTGGGTGAAAGTTAATGACTATCTCGAGAGACGAAGTAAAACTCAATGATTTCGGTGAATAATTGCAAACTCTAATAATAAGTAATAAATAATGGATTGCATAAGAAAAATTAATTTTTCATCAACAACATCAATGAATCACTGACGTCTGTATAATTAATAAAAAATAATGTCACGAGTGACGCTCGAAATACTCATAACGTAAACAACCCCATCCATCTGCTTATGAAATTAGGAAATAATTTTATATGCAAACCGGTTAGCATTCGTTATCACGTACGAGGATTATCCAAGCGCCTTCGATCGCGGAATCATCCTTGGAAAGTCGTGGTAGCGTCGCAACGTCCAATTATTTTCGATAGTAAAACCAAGAGATGTAAATGAGCAGGACGAGAGGCGCCTACCGAGCGAAATCGAAAGTGCTTGAGGATGACGGAACGGTCGGCCATACAAAATACTAAAGTACATAGAAAATATATACATATATAGGTACCGTTTGCACGAAGGATATAAATATATAAAAAAAAAGTATTTACATAACAACTCAGAGGTACGATACGAAAATGGTGTTTACAATGATGCTGGTAAAGCCTGCAGATGCAGAGATAAATTCCAGTAGGATGCATCGTTGGACTTCCTGCAGATGCACAGGGAAAAATCTAGGTCGTCGAGTGTCGATCGACGATCGTCGATGCTCTCGAGCGTCCCGACGTCGGGTCTCTAGTCGGCTAACTTCCAGACTTTCTCTCACTGGACTTGAAAGTTCAATCCTTTTCCTGCTGCTTCTTTTAGCTTAGATCAGAGTAGATACTTGATGTATGTACATACGACAAGGATTGGTACTGTAATCAAAACAGATTGGAATTTAACTGAGTGAGGGTACGATCCTGATATGTGGATAAAAAATATGCAATCAAGTATGCATTAATGGTGGACATAATTCATGCAAGTAAAACAGATATAGTTGATCGAAAAATTATTTTCCACCAACTACGAATAAACGTAGGCTATTGTAACTGCACTAATTATATTACAGGTACCTACCACGCAATTTTAATGATTGGCAAATACTCAGAGATTGACGACTCTTACCATTGTCTTTTAATGATACCAGAACTTGCGGGTTGAATGATCGATGGATTCTTCGTTGAGACTTCCTGACGGATGTTGGTGGATCAATAATTACGATCGTTACCCACCCATAGTCATTTGCTGACTGACTATTGAATAATACCATTGGTTCGGATAGCCATCATTCCTTGTTTGCTGATTGATGAGACTGTGTGAACAAGATGAAGAAATAAATATTTTATTAGACAAGTTTATAAAGCATTGTCGCCGCCAGAATAATGAAACTCGGATGATCATAAAATACCGTAACACTATAAAACAGTGTACAAACAGAACCAAAAAGAGAAAGATAAAAACCACTGCCTCATAACAATGTGCTAAAAGAGAGCGTGTCACCCATTTATACAAGTTTTTCCATATCCCACTTTTTCAAGTCATCCGACAGATTGCATGTCATTATTAATTTTAGTAATTTTCGTTTTACACAATTTTTTTAATAGTGATCCAGTGGTTAGTGAATTACACTGTCCGCGAATAAATAGGTTCGAGCGATTAGATCTACACAGATGAAATGATAGTCAGATGAACTTTGAAACGTCCTGTACCTGTAATCGTATCGTATGTGTGAACAGAGTTTACTTTCTCAAGCACGCGACTGCCGTCACTACGCGGCTCCTCTTACTTTCTCCTCTGCAACCAGAAGTAGGTCCCGGATAATCTTTTCGGGCACCGAGAGGACCTTGGCACAGGAACTCCAGTACAGCCTGTAGAGGATATAATTAAATAAGAAAAGTTGTACCAGCAACTTTAAAATACTGAATATACGTAGGGCAGATACCAATTATCACTTTTTTTTTCTCTTAATATATCTTTAATTACTTGACTTCGTAAGATGGTGATTCATTGTCGATTATTATGTTTAATATTTGTTTCATGAACGCCAAAATCTTGATTGTGAGAAACTCTATGAAAACGCAATATATACATACTTTCCGCCTATAGTAACAAGTAGTGCAAGTAGAAAACTCTTGCGAAACTTGTACACAAAGTTACTCTGAGAAGTTTACGCGCTATTTCGCGCGCTTCTCGATTTCATTCGCACAGACACGAGGCTGCGCCTTAGTTTCATTAGCGAAAGTGAATGATACGTGACGGTTTTTCTAATTAACAAATTTCTACTTGAATTACGAACGGTTATTTCTTCAAGATTCAAGCGCTATGTAGGTAATGGTATACCGCGAGTAAAGCGACTGTAGCGACACGAACTATTCAGTGGATAAATGCGAAAACTGCAAATAACAAATTCCGTCGATAAAGTAGAAAGGGTTTAGTATCTAGGGAATTTATAGAAGTGTATATTGACGACACTGATAAGCTTTTACGGTGGCCACCAATGCAAAGAAAATACTTGCTGTGGTGATAACGGGAGGAAAAGAAAAATGAACGTGATGAAATCATTTCGCGATTCTTTGAAGACTGCCAAGAGCATTCTTATATTAACCGGTAGCGGAATATCCGCGGAATCGGGAGTGCCAACTTTTCGGGGCTCTGGCGGCTTTTGGCGGACTTATCAAGCGCAAAATTTAGCGACTCCTGAAGCATTTGCTGCGAATCCATCACTCGTCTGGGAATTTTATGAATATCGTCGACAGCTCTGCAGTAAAGTACAACCAAACAAAGTGAGTCTAGGGAATTATATGAGCCGTTTATTTTGAAAGTGGCCTAACTCCATTTATCTTCAAATCGAGATATTTAAGGGTTCGCGTTTCAATGAATTTAAAAATATACGTATAGGATACTAATGAGTCATACAGCTTGAGTGTATCTAAAGGTGTTAAATTTATAGTTTCTATTAAAATAGTGGCAATTGTTACGTGAATAATATGCGTTTTCTTATCAAGAATGGAGTTAGGCCACTTTCAAAATTAACAACCAGATTCATTATAAAATTTGAAGGTGCCCAAGTCCTTTCAACATGATTTATATGGTGCAAATTGAAAAAAACAATACTGAATTTATTTTACATATCTTTAAAACACTTCGGAAACATAATTTATGCGATTCAAAACTTTTTCCTAAATTCCGTTTAATCTTTCGCACTTTTTGGATGTATGATTCATCGATCTTTTCTCTATTGTTATTCGTATCTTTATCCCCTGAAGACGAATATTGTTCAATAATTCTGTTTCTTTTTCAATTTTTTTTAAAATCATTAGTTACTATTTCTTCGTCACTATCTGAACTAAATGGTCTTATTCTGTTCTTCCCCATGGGTAAAATAATTTCTAAAATTTATTAATAAGTTTTAAGTTTTATATTAATTGTCATATCGTACACCATCCATATGTTACACCACACTTTCAAAATACGGATAAGAAAAATTACCTTTTATGGAATAATTAATAGATCAAAACTAAGAAAGAGTATTTCCTTGTTAAAACGATGTTTTAAAATGTTTATATAATCTTAAATAGAAGAAAAAACAACAAAAATACATACTAGGGTTGATATAATCGCCCATAGGTCATATATGGATGGTGTAACATATGGATACGACATTAATTAAACGTACTGGTTATTCAACTAACGCAATTGTCCAAAAACTGAGGTTAACTAGTAAATACTAATTAATTAAAATTACCTTCATCACTGCTTTCCGACATTATCGCTAGTAAATATCAAAATTTAAGTAGAAATGGAGTTAGGCCACTTTCAAACTAAACGGTTCAATTATTGAACTAACTCTGAAAACTTATGTGTCAAGAATTATCGTATTTGCTCGGAATAAAAAAAAACTAAAATACTTTACTGATAAATAACATTAATTTGCACATGTAACCATGGTTAACTGGAAAATATTGAAAAACGGAGTTAGGCCACTTTCAAAATAAACGACTCATATATCACCAGTATAACAAAAAATTTGAATTCAAATTTAAAATTATTTCGACAGGCTCACGAAGCTATAGCTGCTTTTGAGAATCGTGCCAGAAACGAAGGCAAAAATGTAACCATCCTAACGCAAAATGTTGATGGTCTTCACCAAAGAGCTGGCTCAATAAATGTCTTAGAACTTCACGGCTCCTTGTACAAAACTCGCTGTACAAAATGCAAAGAAATTCTTCTCAATGAGAATATACCGATTTGTCCGGCTTTGGAAGGAAAAGGGTAATCGAGTTAATTTTATTATGACGCACTTATTAAAGATTAATTTGCATATTGAGAACACACCGATACAGAGCACCGGATTCCAAAGAAACTTCCTGCATACCAGAGGAACAGTTACCACGTTGTGCAACAAAGACTTGCGGATCATTGTTGCGACCACATATTGTCTGGTTTGGTGAAAATCTTGAGGAAAAAGTCTTGGTTAAGGCCTGTGAGTCAATCGATGTGTTCATATATTATTTCATATCGTTAATTACGAAATCTATTAATCGTTTTCTACTCTGTTCAGACGAGGCTGTCAAAAACTGTGACGTCTGTATGGTCATTGGTACATCCTCTATTGTTTATCCAGCTGCCATGTTTGCGCCACAAGTCGCACAACGTGGCGTACCAGTTGCAGAATTCAATATAGAAACGACATCGGCGACACGACAGTTTCAGTAAGGGGTTGTTATATAGAATATTTGACATCTATAATCTTTAAATTATACTGCTAAATGTATATACAAATATTACAGGTAGTTTATATGTAAAAAATGGTAACATTATCAAAGTAGAGTAAAAAGTAAAAATATTTTATAACATGCACGTTTATCTGGTACGAATCTTCACAGTTTCTCCAAGTTTCGTGATATAGTTCGTTCTTGAAATTGCTCCCACGTATGGAGTCTCGAATAAACTTCATTCACTGTCGCCTCATGCCATTATTGCTTGTATCTAAATGAAATGATAAAACAATTGATAAAAATATAACTCCTTTACTGCTACAGGTATCATTTCCAAGGACCCTGCACGATAACCGTACCGGAAGCCTTGGAGTCATAGTGACAAAGAGTAAAAAGTCTTTTGAAATATTTTTATCTTGAGAATATCGACAATGTTCAGGAAGATTTAATTATTGTAATGTGTAAATAAATATTGCTTACCTCTAACGATGCACAATTCGGTCGGGATACCCAAACTTTCTAAGTACCAAAGCCATAGTTTCTGCTTGCTTGATAAGTTATCCCCAGGACCTTTTACTTCTACAATTTTACACTGAAAATTCAAGTATTAGATATTATAAAAATATACAGAAATAGAATTTAACATTATTATGATTTACCTGTCTCATTGCATAATCCCAGACGATGAGATCAGGAAAGCCTGACTTCCAGGTATTATAATCCTTAGCTAGTCTTTCGCAAATGCCAAGGATTCCGTCCAAACCCAAACAAGTAACCACTTCCTAAAAGAAAATGTTCTCTTTCAATACGTTTGTACGATAGAAAGTAGAATTCGTGTATTTATACCTTAAAAAACAATTTTACCTTGAACTCTTCAGAACTCTTGAAGAGATGTTTGTTCATAATGCTCTCATAATCACAATATTTAATATACTTTATAACCAAAGTTTCTACAAAACTCATAAATTCCTGTCTCCGTATTGATTTAAATTTCTTTTCGAACAAAGAACTTCTAGTATCATAAAAGTGCTTGGTGTATAAATCCAACGGAGCTTCTTGATAGGAAGATAAAAAGGCACAAGGAGCCGAATGTTCATACAATTCCTCCCAACATAGAACGGCAAATAAAAGCACTGGCAAGGATCCTTCGCAGTGGCTTCCCTTACTGAATCCTTCCGAGAAATAATGTTGCATAGCAACTCCTTCGACAGACATATAAAGACTGCTTTCATCTGCTAAATTCATTATCCAGGTACTCTTAGAACCTGAAAGATTTCTGAAAAAACATTTTTTCATTGAAGTATCGCTATTGACTTTGTAAAAAATAACACTTATAAATGATTTTTGTACATACCCCTTCATCAATGTACTTTCTATAATCTTGGTTACATTTGGATTCGATGGTAATACATTCTTTATCCTTTCTACTGCTGCTTTTAGATTTGCTTTAGTTTCCTTACTTATTCCAGTTTGTCTTCTTAAGAGAGTTTCAGCGCGCTTCAGCCAGTTAGTCGTGTCCAACTCAGTGATGTCATTTTGAACCAGCGCATCCATAACGAATTTAGCGCTGGATTCTAAATCTTTTTTATAATGTTTTTCTAGGAGGCATAATTCTTGATACAAGGAAGCTTTGTTGCTAATCTGCACATGCTTTTGATTTATCAAGACGTTTAAGTATGTTATTACATCTTCAATGTTTTTAGATTTTTTGAAAGCATCCACACTCTTTGAGATTGTCTTCACCCAAAAATATTCAGGAGCAAACTTCTTTACATGAAGTGGAATTAAAGATTCTGAATCTCTATAACAAAAAAAAAAAGAATTTTGCAATAAACTTTGTAAAAGATTTATGAAAGTAACTATATTGATATACTCACTCCTGCTTCTCAGGTAAGGATATTAAACGATTGTATGAAAGTCTCCCAAGATCTCGTACAATATCCCATTTCTTATTTTCGATGGCTTTAAGCAAGTCGTGATAATTGGCTTTGCTTTCTACATATCTGGAAAATGGTAAATGTCAACTTAATATAAAATATAAAAATAATAATAAAAAATAATATAAAATTAATTTAATTAATTAAATTTAATTAAATTAATTTACAATAATATAAAAATATTGAAAATTTACTAATACCTGATCAGATGTTCTCTACTGCCAAAAATAGGGAAGAATTTCATTTCTTTGGTAGGGGTTGGATAAAGAATTTTCCCTTCATGCACTTGGGTAAGAGTTAAAAACATATCACCCAGATCTGTTTGAGGGTCCTGTGATGGGAAAAATAAAGTAGCAATCCTATCAAAGGTGCTAGCCACTTTTTCTGATATATGAAAACATGGGCCAAGCTCTCTACATATCATGTTTCTCAAGGCATTCTTGGGACTCTTGGCACCAAAAAAATATATCCTAGACCCTTGCACCTGCTGCAGAAGGTTTTGTATCGATTTCTCCTTCCTTTGACCAGGTGGCACTTTTGACTTCTTACATATACTATCAACTTCTTTTACTTTTAATAATTTTAATAATATCTCATTGTCTTGGGATTGAATGTCTGCAATGAAAAAAAGGAATATAAATAAAGTATTATAAGTGTCGTGAATAAAATATCATACCTGAAGTGCCCATATTGTGTTTGATCAACTCTTGGAAAACAGGGATTAGATCCATATCAATCTCATTATATTTAATATCAGATATTCTGTGCCATGTACGTTTTCTCTTCAACATTCTAGCAAGCAACATTTGTGCTTTATGACTAAGAGTTAGAATAGAAAAAGCTATATCCAATTCCTCCTCATTAAAATAACCACAATTAACCCCTCTTGAAAAGACTTCAGTGATAATGGCAAAAACATGCGCAGCATGTTTTTCACTTGGATATTTTAAGTCTGCAATATCATACATCACTGCAGCATTAAGATTTAAAGTACCATATTCCATTTTAAACTCCTTATCCAATCCTTTTGAGTAAATTTCTTCCAAGTTAAAGTTATTGGACTTTATAGCACCTTGCTTAGCTAAATTAAAGTTTTCAACAGCTTGTTGTACCAAGTCCATATCTACCCTCTCGGAAAAGAGTTTCCTAGGACTCAAGCTTTGTTTATACTTTGGAGACTTCGAAGGACTTGTACTTGATATCTTTACTGAATTTTTTGGTGTTGTTGGAGATGATTTTGTCGGCGTACGCAGTATCCACGTCGACGACTTCTTAGACGGCTTACTCTCAGAAGAACTGAGTGACTGACGTCTCTTACGAATCGCGTATAATTCGGGACTTCTATCCCTATTCATTCTTACTATAGAATCATCAGATATTGATGAACTATAAAGTTCTTCTTGAATATTAGTTTTGTTATTGTACGTTACATGAGCATCAGTTTCTTTTGTTTTTATATTACGTGATACACGTTGTACTTTGAAAAACGTATCAATTCTTGATTGCTTCATCATTATTAATAAAATCACCCCTTCAAATGATAAAAAAAATTATGTACACTAATGAGTTTTCGTGCGAAAATCATCATATGCACCAATGCAAACTGATACAAACTAAATGTAAAGATAAAACGCAATCTAGTGTAAAATGTACGATACAGAATACTGAGTTACTTTATCAACACAGACGACATTTACTCACTCAATAATTTAGTAGCGACTAAAGCGACTTTACCGACTAAAGGTAACACGAATAATCCCCAAAATCTTCCTAGGACAAATATATCCATGAATATTAAAAAAAAAATCATCGAAGTAATACTTTTTGCTATCCAGGATAAAATTTCTTTATTACTCCTCCTAAAATTGTTTCGAATTATTCATACTTTTTTTTCTTACACATCGCTGTGCGCCTACCACAACAACATTAATTACATTTATTTGAATTAATCACCTAAAAGTAAGAGATACAGTAAGCGTAATTATTTTTATATTTACAGATTATCTTTTTTTTTGTTATCATCGTATTATGATCTTGAAAAGACTTCCTTGCTGTTTCTTCCTCCCTTTTTCTTCTCGTTTACGCTTATTTAATTCTCCCTAGCTTCGCATAACGCATTCCGCACCGCAAAGTACACCAAATTATAATAATCGTGTTTCCCCAGCATCATGCAATTTCTCATCACAACATTACGCCCTTTTACTCTCTTACACGACTGGTATGAAAAATGTTTCCTTCCATCGAATATAATACTTCACACGAGTAGAAGAGAAATGCAGAACCCATCCCAGTGTGATTTAAAGTCCAGAGTAAAGTAAAATGTTATTCGCGACAAGGACCAAGACAGTACTCTAAAAAAAAAGGCTGAACAGAACAAGGCGAAAAGGAAGAAGAAAACAAATAAAAGAAGCACTGACGAGCCATATCGTTTCATTGTACAGGGGGAAACAATGAATCAGATGAAAGAGGAAATAGAAGAGAAAAAAGTCCAGTCATATACAAATGGATATGGAGACACAAAAGAAGTGAATATTATCCTGAGAATTATCTGAGAAACTATTATTCTATATCACTTCTAATAGGAATCTCATGATTGCAGATGGAGAAATTAAAAAAAAAAGAGGAATGAACCTGATCAGTGTTGATAATTTGAAAACTATGAAAGAAACTGTACAGAGTGTTTCAGCAAATGACGAGGAAGTATTGAAACAGGAATCGACAGAGACAGAATAAGGATAGACGGCTTACAGTGTGCATGAGAGAAACGAAGACTACATAGTAAAGCTACAGAGAGTTTCACTTCGATTCTATTAATATCCAAAACTCAAAATGACTCGTACTTTCATATTCGGCATATGCTTCGTGTTTTTTTTCTTTTTATTCCTTTTTATACTTTTTTCTTTCTTCCATTCTTCTTTTTACTTCAGAAATTGAATAGGCTTTTCGTTTAGCTACAACGCGCTTTTGTTACGTACAAGAGGAGCATACTGCCTATGGATTAGATATAGTACGCTAAGATCTTTCTTTAATATGAATAAATCATGTGTACACTTAGATTTCTTAACGTCATCGATTTGCTTCGTAAAAAGCCTGTCCTCATTGAGTCCAACGTAGAAATTTCTTTATCAATTTTTTTTTGTTCATAGCGTGACAAATGAAGGGAGAAATCTCTCATTGTATATTGTTTAAAAACATATTTGAATTTGACGCCGGCCTGTACGTGGATCTAATATATTTAATATATATTGCAAGATGCATCTCTAAAAACCGAGGATTAATCAAATTGCTGTCTTGACCATCTTTAATATTTTTTTTTTTGTAAAAAAAGTATAAGGGAGATAATATTACATAATTACTACCTTAGAAAGTACGATAAATTTAATGCACCATAAAAGATGTGTTTGTATAATTTAATGAAAAAGAAAACTCTATTGCGTATTACACAATAAAGATCCAAGAGACTCCCTAAATTTTCTTAGAAACTGTTATAGAAATTTTGCAATTTTCTTTTTCATGTGAGTCAAAATACATTTCGAGGTATCGATACTTCATTGACATCCGACTGTAACTTGATTTTTTGCTTTATCCAAAAAAAAAATGTTTGGACAAAATTACTAATTACATGGAATACTTAAAAATTTGCACAACAAAATGAATGAGAGAACCAATTTAAGAATTAAAAAAAATAAAATAAGGTTACCAAATGACTGTTTAAAAATTATACTCAAAGGCATCGCGCAGATTTGCCATCTTGTACAGATTTCATATCATATTTCAAAATGAAGATGACGAAGATGATGATGTCGAAAAACAAAGAGAAGATCCCTCCCTTCGATAATCAAATAACATTTTTGTTTATCCCTCTCGTCGCCGTCCTTTCGTTTTACAATAAATATTATTCTAACTTTGTAAAGCGTTACTTCCATCTTTTCGCCTCATTCTCGTTACCCTCGTTTTTCTCATTTTCTTCCTCTTTTTACAAACCACTCCGTTTTGTAGCAATTAACGTGAAAGACAGAAGGCGTCGCCAAATACATCCGATAATATACCAATTACAGTTTTGTATTCTTTCTTTCTCACTCGTTTTCCGCTATCCGTCTCACATCATTTTTCTAGTTCTATAAGTCCTGACAAAAAAATCATCAGACACCATATCGTACCATCCAGGCACCGTCAATGAGTAAATTGAAATTAGTCTTTTGTATTGCATGATTCACGAAAAAACAAAGAGGAAAAGATTAAAATAAAATCATAATTATTATCACTGATTCGTGTATTAATAATTGCAAATATTTCTTGTTTCAATGACTAAACAGAGTTCTGAAATCTAACTTTGTTCAGATTGCGGAGAAGAAATAAAATTCTGACTGAGTAACTCAACGAGTCGCAAAAACGTTCAGAGTAGAGGGCGAGTGAGATTAGATGAAATAAAAAGAAAAAGTCCACGCGACTCAGCGCTGCCAACATAATTCTGTAAAATATATATTAAGAGCACGTTACCCATTTTCGCTCCAACTATTTCTGGAGTTTCTCCCATGTCTCTTTTCTTTTTCTCCTTCCATCGTTTTCGTAATTTCTTGTCTGTATCCTCGTCAAAACGTTTAATCGATCCATATACACTTATCCACTCGTGGTCCGCGAAGCTTATCCTTCTTGCAACAATTTTCTTATTTTGAAAAAAAAAAAGAAAAAAGAGAAATAATATATGGCTGAGAATATCGAAGGTTGAAAAAAATCCTATAGGTAATCCCAAACGCTCTGATAATAGCGACACGGCCGACTGTGCGGTATCTGTTTCTCTGTCTGTCCTGTCCGTCTCTGTATTTTTAGTATTTTTTAGTGTAGCTTTTCAAAAAATGTATCTCGGACGTGACGGCGGCACGAAGATTCCGCCTAGTAATCGTATGCAAGCAGTCTCTCTCGTAGAAACCAGAGGTCGTACACCGTGAATTCAACAAGGTGGGACTCGTATTTTCCGGCAAGGTAAAAAATAATTAGCGAAACCCCCAGTGACGCAATGGCAACGGCAATGGGGGTGCCGACAGCAGGCATCATGTCACTTCCATCGCGAGTGAATTAGTTTTATTCGCCCTGACGAGTTGCTGCTGCTGAGGCTTACCATCGCAGGGTGAACCTTCGACACTGTCCACCTCCATGTCCAATCCTTCACTAAAAAAATAAAAATAGAGTTTAGTTACTGTCATTGTAATTCAAAGCGAAAATTGCGTGCTTGCCTTATTGTACAAGCCTTACCTATTACTATTAAGCGTAATTTCCCCAGTAGATGGGATTTGCTGGCCCTGACTTTGTTGTTGCTGCAGTTGCTGCTGTTGTTGCTGCTGCTGTCTAGCCAGACTGGCGAGTTTGCTGTGCGAAATTATCCCGGGTATCAAATTGGACGGCGGATGCTTCTGGGGTAAAAGTAAAGTGGACTGGTTGTTCACCACGTGGCTCGTGCTGTTCGGTATGTTGTTTGAATTATGTAAATGGGGCGAAGATGGTACTGGACCGTTCTGATGTCCATTGCCAAAAGTCATAACAGTCCCAGATGTGCTAAACACTCTGACCGATGTGGTAGTAGCGCTACTGGTGGCACCAACAGCACTGTTACCACCGCCATTTCCACTACCGATTGTAGCGCTGCGATTATTCGTTGGACTAGTCAGCGTCTTCGAGAGTAAGGATGTGGCACTGTTAATAGCCAATTGTCTATGTTGTTGTTGTTGTTGTCTAGTTTGATGATTGGATTGGGCCTCGATGGATGTACACTGTGTCGATACGGTACTGGAGGTTGTGGACTGATTGGTCGTGCACGAGGCGGAGGACGAGGATGAGGATGGTGTCGAAGTAGAAGTAGAACAAGTCGAGGAAGTATGTACACTGCTACCACTTCCACTGCACTGAGGCCGGTTCTGCTGTGTCACCACTGGTGGTTGCCCTAACGAACTGCCGGCCAAGGAGGTTAGGGCGAATCGTGAGCTGCCGAGCTCGTCTGTCCGCGAATCGCTCGAGCTATTGTCCGACGGCACACTTAAGCACGCACTATTGATAACACTGCCACTACCACCGGCCACTGCCAATTCAAAGTCCGACAGGGCGTCCACTGAGAAGTAATCCGAGATGTTAAATTCGGTTGTAAACGGAGGCTCGTCGCCTGGACGATCAAGTTCTACATCAACGCAGATCGACGTTGCTTCCGGTGGGAACGGATATGGAACTGGATCCGGTCTCGAGGATATCGTCTCGCTTTCCGACTCCGAGTCGCTCGACTCCTCGCTTGGACTGTGCATCGTAGCTGGTGGTGTTTTCGGCCGGAAATGTAACCTGCAAACGTATTATTTATATAGTTCAATACTTAAGAATGCGTAATACCCTCTTTATGAATAAAAATATTTTCATAGAAACGCATCCATACCATTCCTTCTTGACGGTGGTTGTAGCAGTCGCGGTTGGATCTGCATTGTCGCGTTTCGGCTCGTGTATCGTGAAGTCCAACGAAGACCACATGTCATCCATATCCGTGACGCATCGATCCAGAATAACCCTGGGAAAGAGATGATAATAATATTGAAAAATTAATGACTTACTGTGTGGTCCTCCTTTAGTCTTCAAATTATAGACCAACCTGCCACCTCGACCAACTCTTCGTCTTGCTAGACCGATACATCTCGGTGTTGGTTTACTAATGCTGGTGAGAGCAAATCGGTACCTCTTATCAGCCATACCGCCTTCACTCCTGTCACACCAAGGCCAGTTGCCAAACCCACCTGATACAGGCTGTAAAAGCATATGGACATAGTACAGCGAATTATCTTCATTGTAAAATCTTACCGAAAAATCAAGCACATCCTCTTATAACACATACCGGTAGATAACTGCTAGTTCTGTTTCGCCTGAAGGCGAATTGGCCCTCGTCCGGGGTATCCTCGTCGTCGCGGTCCGAGGGAAGTGAAGGCTGAGAATGCGAATGCGATGGAAGCGGACTGTCCTCGTCCGAACTAGCCAGCGGGTCCAGCCCGCCTCCAAGAACTGCTCGGCTACCCCGGCCTGCACCACTACCCGTACCGCCGCGAATACCACCGTCGTCAAGACTACCAACACGACCGTCCGTTTTGTGCTTTCGCTTCTTGTACTGTCTCTTCTCCTTCCTAGGCATGGCCTCGTCCTATATTAATTGAAAAATACGACAATTATTAAAAGATTCTGCGCAAATAATAAACTAGGACAACGTATACCATGGAGAACACTAACTTTGCCACAGACTTTGTTCGCCCAGTTCTGATGAACACCAAACTGATTTGTGAAAAGCGGTGCGAAGGCTGGTCTCGAGGTTTTCAGGGCAGAAACTTCGGCCAGGATCTGACCACTGAAGTCTTGCGCTTGATACCTGATGCAAGGTATTAATTTAACACCAACTTTACCAATTTAATCAATCATGTAATTACCTCTTCTCATAGACTTCTATAGTTAGGTGGAGGTGCTCTCGTTTTGTCTTCTCTCGTCTCTTTACCAGCTCCAGCAATGTCACTGCTCGGCTTAGGTCCCTACGAAGCTTAAGCATCTTTTCATAGCTGGTCTCATCATTTTTACGATTCTTTCTTGTTTGCATCTTCTCTGTTCTCCGTCGGAATGCTAGGTAAGGATTATTCGCCGCGGATCCCAGGCGATGCTCGGTCTTAACCGTTAGTAGTAAAGGATGTTGCTGTGAGGTAAAGAAAAAGTTTTTTTTTTATTAATTTAAACATCTATGGTATAAATTAATTACGACCGAATGCTCATTACATGCAACATAATAATATGTTGAATATTTATTTTGTAATAAACTGAGGCATTCTTTGTTCCACAGAAGGTAACATAACCTAACTTATATCAGTGGTACTGAATGACAACAATACAATCAAATGAAATTTATGTATTGATTACTGCTCTTAGCTTATTGTAAAACTGCTATAAACTATGCTTTCATTATGATTACAAATTTGAAACACACTTCAGCATATGGATAATGTATATACTCTTTTAATGCCATAATCTAAATTCTTTCACAATAAATGTGTTTTCTGTTAGATTTTACCGATTAAAGACTATTAAAATAATAGAGAATGCAAGGCTCACCGTTTTAAGACGTTTGTTGAGCCAGTAATCGAAGACTGCGATAATAAGATCATCGTCTTCCTTGAGGAGTGCTTTAGCTTCGTTAAGGGTTACAACTGTTTGTCCAGAACTTTTTTCAAGCCGATCCATCATCTCCTCGAATTGCAACGGCGTCAGGTCCATTTTACGGCTCTGAACTCCAACCCATTTTTCATCCTCCGAATCCATGTCATAATCAGGGATATCTTGTTCCATAGCAAAAGCTGTAGAAGAAAGTATATTCATTAAAACTTTTGTATAATAGAGTATAATCCAATAGTAGAATAATTAATTAATTGTATTAAACTTATGTAACTTTATCCAAGTCTGCTATTTGTATAAATAATTTTACAATGCAGTGTCTGATAGTGCTATTCTGATTTATACAAAAGTAAGATATGTGAACCTGTATAGAAAGTACTAATGCATAAGTCATAGAATTAAAGGAAAGTGACATATTTACTCACGTTGCATGTGTATGAGTTGACGGGGCAACTTGTAATCGGCGGGATAAATCTTGTCATAAGCTTCTACATCTGCCAAATCCGTTACCTCAGGGGTAGGAATGATTAGACCCGTGCATATTGCTCTTTGGAGGTGGTGTTCCTATTATTACAAGGAAATCATATAATAAATGTTTTCATTGCAATTTTAATAAGTTCTACATTTCAAAATTAAAAATAAAACTACTAAAGATCTAGTAATTAAATATAATTAAACAATTATTGGACAAAGACAATCAATAAAGTAATCAGAAAAACAAGCTCATGAAAAGTAATAATGTTAAATAAAAAAAAGACAACCACCTAGATTAAAAATTCCAAAAGTAAATAATAGATCAATAATCAAGAAACCATAACAGGAACAGAGGACCTAAAAATAAATGCAAGAAAATGCTGTAAAATGCATAAAGCTAATCATTGATGAAACTTCATTCGGTCAAAGGGACGATGCAGTCCAGATGAAAATAACTAATGAAATAACCATTGACAGCTACATCTCATACATTTACAAGAAAGTGAACAACTCAGAGAGGATAAAAACACTTTGTAGCAGTGTAAACAATAGCAAAAACCCGTAAAAACGACAATTTTCCATAAGAAATTTATTATATCCCAACGTTCGCGCCATCTCTCGACGTTTCGCGAAAACGGCGGGGTGGCTAAGATGGCGGATGGTGAAAACATGCTGGAACGAAGCTGGATGGTCAACTTACACATTCCTCCTCCTTTTCCATGCCGCTGGGCATTTGGGGCACCGCGCGGTTAATGGCCGAGTAGTCCGGAAGATCCGGCAGTTCCTCGGCCATGTAGATGGGCATCGGCTTCGAGGCATCCAGGGCCCGGGCCCTGAACGACAGCTTGCTCATCCTGAGGGTTGCTGACTCGCGTGTTGACAACCGAGATGGTTGGTGTCGAGCCGAGAGGCCTGTCGGGTCGGCACGGGCCTGGGACTTCTGGGCGTAAGTCTTTCTGGGCCTGTCTGGGGCCCTGCGGCCGTATCACCCGGCACGGCGAGCGCTCAGGGCCTCATCGTCGCCCGGCCATCGCGCTGGAACACGGTCACTCAGTCACCAAACGAGATATATCACTTTGAAAACATGTTTGCGTGACACGGTCCCTGTTCAAAGCCATCATGGCCGACGCACAGCCATTTACACGTTCGGCCACGACAGTTCCTCAATGTGACGCGCGTCGCGCGGGAATCGTGTCCTGCCGAAGCCCACTGTAATTTTACAACCCACGAAATATAAAGGTGCATCCACGACGGAAGCGACAACACGACTGAAGTAGTCCCTACCACGAGGACCTAACAAAGAACGTGTTCCCAAAGTTACTGACAGTATTATGAAAGTAATTACACCTCTCTCAGATACGTATGAATGAATAAGGGCACAGCGTTGGTCGCAGTACTGGCAGTAAATTTCAGAACACACCCAAAGTTAAGCCGGTTAGGCCCATTTTCATTGACATTGCGCGTCTGGCACTTGGCCCTCTACGAGGGCATAAAGCCATAAGGAACAAGAAGAAGAAGAAGACATTGCGCGTCATCCGATCAATTACTTAAAGAACCTTTTAATAGACAGAAAACGGTAGTACCCCGTACATGAATCTATCAATTATTACAGTCAACTAATAATATTTCGAATAAGACTCGATTCCACAAACACCTTTTTTTTTTAAACTTCGTTTAATTTCAAAATGCAAATGTGTGATTGACTAATCGCGGAGATCGACTGAGTTTAAGCAATAACCCGTATTTGTGGCACCGGCCCTAAGTGCCTGATAATCTAACTAAAAAAACATTATTAATAAAAAATGTATTTAATTGACTACTCCATAACAAAGTATTTTTTAAAAAATATTAAATTGTTACCCCTCTCAATTTTTAGGCATTATACTCTAATATATTAACTGTTTGTTATTGTATATGTTATTAAAGTCGACTCTACATCTTCAAAGTAAAAAACTGCGCGTTAATTTTTAACGTTTCATGAAAATCTACCTTTACTACAGCAAAGGGCGTATCATAATCTAAAGGAAACAAGGTGTGTTACCCTACAGTCCTTCTGATGGGCTGATCATAGTACAGTATAATTCCAAATCGAAGCCATGTTTGTTAACTAACTAATGAAAATATAGCGCCTAAAAGCGGCGATTTGAAAGTCGCAGAGTTAGTTAAAACAAAAAACCTCCGTGGAAACATACATTGTCTCCTTTACATCGTGAGGCATATGTTCCTCTTACAGTATCGGCACACCTGCACGCCGGTTTTATTCGCGCGTCGCGGCTCGGCGCATGTGTCGCTATCACGTGGACAGTCTTTATCGCCCAAAATGTAGCCTTTACAAATTACAAACTCAAGAATTGCCAAAAAGGGACAAGTGCTTTCAACAAGGAAAAACCTAGCAAGATTACGCATCTATCTTATAATAAAAAGATCTGTCAAGATTGAGTAAAACATTTGACCTACGTCACCCAGGAGTTACAGTTAAAGAAAAGCAGCCTTGTAGGAGTTTTATACCTGAGGACTAGTGAGCACAGTGGACACGAAGATAACAGCAGTGCCGACCATAATCGACATCCGCGACGTCGATAAATATATTTTTATCATTTTCAGCACACCTTTTCACGTCGGTAATTCAAAGGAAACAACATATCACTACTTGGTCCTATATCCACAGTACATGGCAAATCGTGCAGGTACGCGTTGCGTACTCTAATTCTGATTTATTTTTCAATTTTCATTATTTAAATATATACCATTTTTTAAAGATGGTGATAGTTCTCGTTCCAGCTATTCCCTGGCTATTTCTCCGGCACGTAAACTTCAGCATCGCCACTATCGGTATCTGTAACTTGTTTCCATCCTTCAATGATTTATATAGAAAATATCAATTGCCTTCGAGATATAAAAATAAAACAATAATATCCGTAAAGTTTGCTTAAACCTTGTACGGTTGAAAAGCATGAATGTGTCTTGTCCCTGAAGTACGGTGGAAACCCGAAACGAAGCAGTGTGATGACGTCTGGATATGTCGAAAAATATTATAGTTTATATTCTGCTTTACCGACACTGAGACGTCTTTAATGGTAAACAGTTTTGTTATAACCTATTGCAATAACAATAGCATCACAGTTCTACGTGGGCTTAGTCACTTTTTAATGAGGTAATAAACATAACACAATACGTTGTATACCGCAAAATCTACTTAAGTTAACTATAACTCGTTGTTTAAATAAAGGAACCAGCTCCGATCTACACGTGTCAAATTCAATGAGGTTAGACTAGGTCAAGTAAAATCAGGCGAGACTAGGTTGCGCTAAATCAGGTTAAGTTAGGTTAGGTTACACTGATGTTGCATTTAACAATTTCAAATCGATTGCCTGTATACAATCGGACGCGATCCTATTATAAATAATTATCACGAAGAATCTCGTGTAGAAGTTTTTGCATGAAGTACTGAAACCTCAAAAATCACATTTATGGAATTTTCAACATATATCTTATTGCATTCAATTATTACCTTATTGAACAGTCTCCCCCGGTAAAAGTTTCGGATAGGAATTTACTCCGGACTAACCCAAAGTTTTGCGAGCTATTCCGAAATCTGTGTCAGCCCCAATCCGAGATCATTCAAGCGAAACCGAAGCAGGTTTTCGATCCTTTTCGATCCGTGCTTCAACTTCAATCCGAATGAATCTATGGCATATCCGAAAAAAACATTTCAATCCTCAATCCGAGCATCCTCTTGAAGTTCAATCCCAATGAATCCGACACTAATCCGAAATAAATTTTCAAACCTTTTCAATCTGTGCGTCTAATCTGAATGAATCTGAACCATTTCTAGGGCAATTTTCAATCCTACTCACTACCGATTTTGGATTAGTCGAATTCAGTCAAATACGATTTCTATTTTTCACAAATTCGCTCGGAATAAAACTAATTCGTATAGTTACAGATTTCGGAAAGAAATGGATTCAGAGAGATAGCAATTGTTATATCTGAAATTTTCACCAGGATCGTGCTGAATTTTTTATGTAAAAAAATGCTGTGTGCAATTACTTTGTCTAAAGTTAGCACAACTACTACACGGTGATTCTATAAATTATGGAAAATGGGTACCATTGTTGTACGTGGATATTGATTTAGATGTTTTAAAAGACCTGATGATGACTGACTCTTTTTATCTCAAACATAGATTGCAATGAGGCTGATTTTCTCTGCTAGTACTGAAACGTAGTTATAACGCATATAGGTGGAACGTTACACGCCACTGGATCAGCAATATGAGCAATTGCGTCGGAGTACTTTCAAATATTCCTAGATTATCTTATCATCTTAGGATGCTTCTACCTAATCTGACAACTTCTGACATCTTACCAGGTATTATTAGAGTTTTTACGCTAATCTTGAAATATTTTATACAATGCTTAATGTTCCCAAGGTGTCGCAAATTCCTTTGCGAGTACCTGTCCAACCCACTGCTGCTACTACGATTCGTTAATCCCTTTGAAGAAAAATGCTATTAGATTCAAGAAATTACTGATGGAAGCTGTTAAGAATTATTTAGAAAGTAATAATAGTGTCGAACAGTTTTAAACAGTCCGATAGTATTTTTCGAGAAAGGATGACTTGTTTACCAGTAGTTTAATCAATTTTCTAATATGACGTCTTGGCACGCAACAATTATTATTGTTCCTCGCCTACTTCAGATGATATATTATGATTATAGGAAGGAATGATACTATTATTGAATTAAGTAATGCTGAAGTCATTGTAGCTGATTTTGATCTTCTAATTCCATACGTGGATCATTTACCAAAAACAAATTGGATCCAAGGCACGTGGGCGGGAGCGGATAAATTATTACCGCATCTTTATGGAAAGGATGTCAATTATAGAATTACACGTTTTTCCGGTATAAATTTCGGCATGGCCATGTCAGAATATGTCATATCTCAGATAGTTAATTATGAACGAGATCAGAAACGTCAATACGAGAATCAGAAATCAGCTGCTTGGATTGACGATCATAAAATATCCAATCACCGTTTAATCATGGATCTGACCGTCGGAATTTTGGGTGTAGGAACTATTGGCAAGTCCAGTAAGTTCTGCTGATTTTTTCTGCACTTAAAAATGTATAATATTTTTAATAACTGTAATATTTGCAGTTGCAAAAACATTGAAAGGCTTTGGTGCTACTGTATGGGGTATGACCAGAATGATTCCGAAAGAAAAATTAGACTTTATTGATGAGCTCAGAACTACGAATTCTTTAAATGAAATACTGGAAAATTGCGATTATATTATTAATATTCTTCCATCCACTGAAGAAAGCAAGGGTCTATTAAGTGGAAATGTACTGGAAGCTTGCAAGAATAAAGATACTATTTTCATTAATATTGGTAGAGGATCTATTATAAACGAAAAAGACCTTATTAATGCATTGGAACAAAAATGGCTGTCGGCAGCCATTTTAGATGTATTTGAGAATGAACCACTACCAGAATCCAGTAAGCTGTGGAGCATGCCGCAGGTAAATTCGGATATGGTAAAATAATAAATATTAATTGATTGATTATTTGAAAATTATTTCTTCCCACTTTTGCTACAGGTGACAATTTCTCCACACGTGTCAGGCGTAACGCGACCTCAAGATGTAGCAAAAATATTCGCTGAGAATTATGCCAGATACGTAAAAGGAGAAGAACTCTTGAATATCTTGGATATCAATCGTGGATATTAAAATATCAAATTGAATTCCGATGTTAACAGTGATAATTCTTAATGGACGCTGTAATAAATGTTTATTAATGTACTCAAATTTTTAGCGTACAAATTCTATACGTATGTTATATGTAAAAAAAGATTTTCATTGAATATAATTTTAGAACATTTTTCATTACCATAATAACCTCACGCTTTTAATCTAAACCATATTGTTTATCAAAATATTCCATACTCAAGTGCAAATTGTTACGCATATAACTATTAAAAAAAAAAACTATATATATGGACCAATAACTTTTTTTCAAAACATCGACTTTGACTTTGCGTGTCTTGCATAATTAATAAATCTAAGCGTAAAGCTTCAGCCTTATCTGTGTTACCGATATCAAGCATACCAAATATCAGTCAGAAAAAATAAAAAAGATGCATAAATCGAACCTTTGGAATTTATTTTATTCAGCCTCTTGTTCGGCTGGGGCCACAGAGGGTTTTAATCCTCGAATACTCAGATCATAAACCACCTCTTCAATTTTTTTCACATCATACTTAAGAGCATCAAAGCGCTTGCGCAGCATATCATTCTTCAGATGCAGTAAACGAAAGCCTGCATTCAATTCGTTCACAAATCTTGATATTTCTATAGGACGATTGTAGTCTCCGTTTGTCACACTATTTACTGCAAAACGGCACTGAAAACAGAAATAGAAAATTGCAAGACTGTAAATATTATGGGTTATTTAGTAACATACCAACTCAGTGGAAAGCTGAAGTAGACCCATTAGGAAATCTTCAAGATCCAGATGAAAACCATCTTCCCGACTGTTTTGAACTGCAAGGTATACAATACAATAACATGTTCCACTAAAAAATTATGGTGAATATGAAGAATACTAGAGACCAACCACCCAATATTTCTGCAACCGTCTGTTTGCTCACTAGAATCTTCATCTCTAGATAAATCATGAGAGATGCAAGAAAACATAGTCTCTGAGTGACAAATCGCCATTGATCATGGAAGCGATAATATTGATCTGGTGTTACTACAGTAGCAAGCTTTCCATAATGCTGGCGGACATCACCAAATAATTCTCTTGCCTTTTTACAATATTGGGAGACAACTGCAAACAGTATATGATAAGACTATTCGCAATTTGATAGTAAAATCCAAAGTGTAAAGTATTATAAAAAATATAGGTGTGCAAAGAAGATAATTTATAAATAACAAAAAGAGATGTACATACTTATGTTCTCTTCGATGGTATTTTCATTATGAATATTTTGTAGGATCATTAATATGTCCCTGGCACTCTTTTCGATATCTTTAACAATATCACGAATCTCCTATTTAAAATTTAACATAATGCAAATTTAATAAGTTGGAGCTAAAGATAATAATGAAATGAAAGCAAATGCATTTTTTTACTGTTCCATTTTCAATACAATTCATAATAAAAGTATTAATTTTCAAAAATTCTATTTACATCACCAGTTGAAAGATGCATTTCAATTTTGACACATAACCTAAAAACGCCAATACAATAATACTGTACCTCACGAAGTTCTGACTCGCTATTCAGATAATCCTGGAAGGAATTAAAAATGCTAGAAATTTCTTCCGGCATTATGAAAACAATAATATGTTTGTCTTCACTTTTCTTTCAAATTTAATAAAATTGTATAACGAGATTATCGCTTAGCACAGAACTGTATTTCATAAAGTTGGCAATAATGCTTTGTTTTCGTTCGTGCGCCATCACCAGTCATCACGAATAAGAAAATCGTGTACGAGGCTGTGGCTTGTAATAAAAAAAAAGCAAATAAGTAATATATTTAAACAGGTGCACAATTAAAATGGACAAAGCAAATAAATAAACAGTATTTACAAAAACCCATAATATTACCATAAAAAACAATCATGTGTCAATAACATTTCATATAAAAATGAGTATAACTTTAAGTGTTGAAGTTTCTTCTCATATAAGATAAATATATTACAAATATAAAAAATAGGCTAGATAAATAATAGTAAATAAAATGCGTATTTAAATAAATAAAGGCTTGAAGTATTACAAGCGAAATTCATTCATCACTAGCTTTAAATATGATGAAATAAATTAAATGAGCAAACTACTGAAGCAAACTACTGGAGCAAACTACTGTATTTCGGTTGCATTCATTACAGGGGCTTTAAAAATTGTATTTTATATTGCATGATAGTTAAGGATAGTAATTATTATTAAATCGAGTCATTATATTATTAGTATGAATGACGTTCTTTATGTAACCAGTATAATAGAAATGTTTGGACATACAAATATTGTAAGGATCTGTCAATAAAACGATTATTGTCTATATAAAAAGCCTAAAGAAATCATCAATTCTATTCTATTCTCCTTTGACATTATTATGCCTTGTTATTCTATGCACTTGTCACATCTAGACTGTAACAATTCTAAAGCTATTGTTGCCACTGATGAATTCTTTATCAGCTTTCCTAAAGAATTATTTGTGAAGCTTATATATACAATCGACGTTTGCTGATTCTTTATGATTCACTGTGGTATCGTAACAGTGCATGAAACTGAAAAAAGTATCTTACTTTTAGAAAATAGAAGGACAGTAGATCAGATGAAATGTGAAATGATGATTTTTTTTATAATGGTATGATAAAATTTTTTAATATATTACATGATGTGATAATGGTAGTTGTTTAAATGTGACTAATACAACTTTTGACCTGATCAGTTTCTCTGCTGTGTAGTAAATGGAGAGTTATGTATTCGATTATTAAACAATGATGCTGAATTCGATGCAATTTTGAATATTCCTGGGCGATTATGGCGTTGGAATTCTGTTGATACAAAATTCGATATGATTGAAGCACTCAAGTACAACAGATCAGCAATATGCAGTATAAAGGAAGTGCGTGATATTCAAAGACAAACAATTACAGTGATCGCTGACATGGTAACATATTTTGCTATACAAAATTAATCCAAAAATATGATAAATTCACAAGAAAATAATTTGCAGATGCCACCATACATCATGCTGGATGAACATAGTGATGCAGTTACTGGGTATATCGGAGAAGTCTGGACAATATTGCAGAAGAAACTAAAATTCAAGTATAGCATGCATATCAATGAAGAATAATTGATCAATTATATTTAATAATTTTTTCATATTATGCTAGGACCTTCTTTGAAAGATCTAATCCTGCCAGTGGTAGATCATTAGTCAATGGCAAGGCCGATGAAATTCTTGCTGCTACTGCCATTCATACATCTGCTGCTAGCTATTTTGCTTATAGTACACCAGTTGCTACTAGTTCGTAAGTTTTACTAACTTTTATGCTATCCATGAATATGTTATTACCATTACATTTTTCCTTCCCTTAGATATTCTCTGTTTATACTCTCCGATGGGTCTGGGGTGTCTACATGGTGGTACATAAAAATATTCAGCATAAGACTATGGTTTACCATAATAATGTTTATGATAGTCATATGGGGAGTTGTTGTGTTGATTTATGTATTAAGAAGATCCGTATACAGCAGGACTTACGATAGACATGCGGATAGCGTAACGCCTCCTATAAATTTCATAACTATTTTGGGAGGTGTAACTGGGCAAGGTGATAAAACTATTCGTAGTAGTACAATGTGCTTTTCAAAATAATTATTAAACTGTATTTCCTTGTTAGGATTTCCAAGAATGCCTACCAGTTGGTCACTACGATTACTAGTGCTTTCAATATTAATTATGGGAATGCTGATCGCCGTTGAATTTAATAGTACACTAACATCTTTCTTGGCAATAAAAGGGATATCATTGCCAATATCAAACTTAGAGGATGTAGTAAAAAAGAAGACACACTCTTTATGTCTAAGGAATGACAGCACTGCTTACACCCACTTCACAGATGTTAGTGAATTTTATAATAATTTACATATTTTATGGATATTATGTAGAATTATAATTATAGACGTGGACCTTAGAGGGAAATATTAAAAAAGAATGGAGTGATTTGATCAATAAGAATTGTCCTGATATGAGGAATCACAAAGTTTTGCATTCCCATTTGTGTCAACAAGGAGTCGTTTACTTGGAGGCACCAATAATATTTCAAACAGTATATAACCAAGTCAAGGAAAAATGTGACATAGTTCAAATACCTGGTAATTACTGGAGCCTGAAACTAGCCATTTTACATGCAAGAGCATCACCACATAAATCTCTAATAGATTTTTAGTACGTAAAAATAGTATTAAACCACGAAGAGTCTTTTAACTTTGTTAAAGCTAATTAATTTTATTATAAACATCATCTTCCAGTTTATTGAAATTACGCGAGGCTGGCATCTTAATGTATCTGGAATCAAAGTGGATATCTAAGAAGGGTATTATATCTAGTGCAGCAACACAGCCACAAGGTAGCTTTCATCCTGTGCAGCATGAACATGTATATCTGACATGCTTTTGCCTATTAATCATTATGACAATCAGCACCATTATTTGTATAGTAGAAAACATTTGGTACAGATATCAAGTGAGATGTAGAAAAAACAGATTTTTGAGTATAGCTCGCCAAAGAACCGTACTTTTTTCAAACTTTGAATAGAATATCTTTGAAAAACATAATAATTAATAATACTCGTTATAAGCTGAGTCATGGTATTGATTCTTATTAAGCGGCTGTCAAACAATCTCAATTGGACAGTGTAACTTTATTTTAATAAGCATATAACATATATGTATATAATATACAATATACCAGAACAACATAGAGAAATAAGCGTAAAACTTTCATAATATTTTTCACTGCATTTCGAAACGACCGATTTTTCAATCTCAATACAAACGCGCACGCGCAATAGTCGAGATACAAAAATGGATTGGCGACTTGAGAATGAAATACAAATAAACAACGATGGTACGATCGGCGCAATATAAATACTTTGTTTATATTCATCATTCCATCACTTTTTTTGTTTATCGTTGCTTCTTTGAATATAAAAACAATGCAACTCCATGTACCATTATCGTACGCGTCATTAAAATTTTCAGTTTCGTTCGGTA
The DNA here is from genome assembly GCA_963971525.1 of Cephus spinipes. NCBI lineage: Eukaryota > Metazoa > Arthropoda > Insecta > Hymenoptera > Cephidae > Cephus > Cephus spinipes. The sequence goes on from OZ020578.1 coordinate 16,165,781, forward strand.
TTTCCTTTGTTCTTATCTCTGTTCGTTATTCCCTTATCGTTCTTATTTTATACACAACTATATAAATCATTTGAAAATCCGGCAGCGGGTTCTCATTTTCAAAAAAGCTTCTCCCTTATGGCTCATTAATTATTTTCATCTGCGAACGTGCTGATATGTTGCAATATTATTATATTATACCTGTTCACATTTAATACCCACTTTTTCATCAATAAAAAAAGACTGTCCTAGATTCTTTAGAAAATGGAAGATTCTAAATCTTTTTCTGTCTTTCACAAAAAGATAAGATTTAAAAACCCAAATGCAGAACCCGCAGCCAGTATAGCAATTTGTTAGTTGGCCTATCTACATCGAGTTTGGAATAGCCGAGGCAAGCCGAGAAATTAAAGAGTGAATTCAAAATCAAAAGAAAACAGAGTAAAATCATGAAAAAAGAAAAATCAACCAAAAACCTCGATACTAGAATCAATAGTGGACGTAATTTTTTATACGTTCATGGCTGCATGTAACATATATACTTGTGAGAGCAATATATATAATCAAAATTCGTTCCGAATTCTTGCACCAGTAATCTATGCAATTTACAGAGAAAAAAAATTTAATAACATTTGCATGACTAAGTACTTGAAAATGGCGCATGTTTTTTTAAAAAGAACAAGTGCATAACTCCTATACGTTCCATGCAGTCGTGTCTCGTGGCAAAAATATTTGCCTTATTATTTAACCATAAAAAAGCTGTGAACGAGTAACCGTAATTACTGTTCGAATAAACTTCATTTCATAACATCAAATAATCCCAAGGTTTACAACATCTCAAATCTTCAGAGTGTAAAACCCATTAGGATCATCACAGTAATCCCAAAGATAGAAACAATGCCAACCACGCGATTATATTCTGTATCTTATCAAATTTTTACAATTGGTCAAATAGATAAATCGAATGATAAGGAACATAAATCTGACTCCCCTTCTGACCATTACCGATCAACAAATAACCGGTCTTATGAATTATTTTTGTTCATTTTGAAAAGCGGATCGTTGACACGTAGCAACGACTACTGACAGTTACATTCTTAAACGTTGCTATGTTTACAGTTACGTTACATGTTATTAAAAGTATTTATCTCTACAGCTAGAGCTCCTTAAAATCTAATTTTACCATTTAAACTTAAAGAGGTTTAAGCACTTCACACTAGTCAAATCAATGCTAAATATTTTGGATCGTTTTTACAAAGTTCTACAGATTAATTAATTAGTGTTAAGGTGTTACGTCAAAGGCTCTCTTGTGGCTGTGGCTATTCCTTTCACCCACTGTTTCCCCGATTCCAGTGTCATCTCTTATGTACTTGCAGAGTCAACTCCTGAAACTCAGCACATTGACGATCTGCAGGTACTCCCTTCGCAAAACCCTTCCCATGTGCGCTATATCAACTTTCCTGCATTCCACAAATAGCACCCACTAATGTATCTCTCCATCCCCAGTCCCTTAGTGTATGTCTCAGCCATATCCAGATTCTTTTTCCTTTTTATTTAAGACAAAAGGGCCAGTCGTGCTCTAGCTCAGCAACCGACAACACGTACCCTTGCTCTTTTCACCATCTTGTATCACTGGTCAATATATTTAATTTTTACGTTGAAATCACTTCAGTTTATTCTTATTGAAATACCTACCTCCTTCAATTAGTAGCATCAGGAGTTCATCTGCACGTTCGCCAAAATCTGTTCGATTTACAGCACTGAACGTCGTGAACATAAGGATAACTTGTATTATAACAATGCCCATAACCTATAGAAATATTTACAGCGATGAATTTACAATATTTCCTAAATAATTCTGAAATTTCCGAAAAGATACATTTTTGTTCAATTTTTTCCAAGAATAATCCGTAATTTTTTCCATTTTTTATAAAGCATGGCTCATTACGTTTCCTAAATAATCCCTTTACGAATTCACCGCCTAGATATTTGAGTGTTAACCGTTTAATAATTACAACCGTTTACTTATGTAGAAATTTTTGGCTGGTAAACAACAAACTGTAATTTTTAAACAGATAGCACTATCAAATAGCTAGACGTTTAATTTGTAGAGCGTATTTCAAGAAACAGAATAAGCGGTCCCGCATTAAAAACAGAAAAAAATTACGGATTATTCTTTGAAAAAACAATGAAAACACACTTTCTCAGAAATTAACGTTAACTAGTCAATGTTCTGCAAATTCATCAGCATTAATGTTTCTCTGAATTAAGGGCACATGCTGTAACACAAATAATACTCAACCAACGATATTTAATGCATAAAACTTTACAAAAACTATTACTAAAATTTAACACCGATTTGTCTAGTGTGAAGTGCATCAACCTCCTTAAGTCTGAGCCTAGCTAAGCTCATTTCAGATTGATTTATGCCGTTGGGGCTAACCGATCATAAGCGTTAAATCATTAGGTTAAATAAAACTTTCCTTGAAGATCAAACGTTAAAACTAGACCTTAGTCATACATATAAAATAAATTTCTTAAGCTTAAACACTATCCTGCCTGCAGAAATTACTGGGTCTCGTATCAACAATTAGCGTCACCGACATCGACGTGGCGGATAATAAAATAAAAATAAATAAATCTATATATATATAATAGTAACTTTATTTTGTTTCTTTGGCTATGGCACTCAGAGGTACCTGAAGTACTTGTCTATAAGACAAATAACCCAAATAGACTTGTATGAATGCCACAACATTCAACAAGAGTGTGTGCTCACCTGACATGAAAATACGATTACGATCGTCAATGTTGATTACATGTGATGCTTCATTCATAATGCTGAAAAAGAGATAAATCTTACCTCATGCATGCTCTACCAAAATATACGGTAGGTATGGTTCAAATTTACCTGATAGTACGATGAAAAAGAATTTTTATTGATACATCGCATTTTCTTCATATTTATATCATGCCATGGTCGTTTATTAAAAATGCACATGGTATATACATATACACACAGAAATACTGTAGAGTGAAAAGAACAGAACCTGGAAGTTTTAAAAACTTCATGTCCACAAAAAGATTTTTTACTTTCACGAGAAATAATTAAAATACTCTATTTTTCCTATGAAGTTTCTATTCATTTTGTTTTATAATGTATCATCATTCTTTATCATTTCGTGAACTGGAATGAATCACATCGCGATAAATGATTAGCAACACTCATTCTAAACGCTTATAATTTTGAAAGAGATTTGATCTTTTTTTATACATTTTTAATAAATGATCATGGCATGATATAAATTGAAGCAAATGTGACGTATTAATAACAATTTAACTCATACTTATTTTATATTTTGGTAGAATATGAATGAAATATTGTTTATTTCTTTTTAGCGCGATGAATGAAGCATCACATGTAATTAACATTGACAACTGCTGTTGCATTTTCATGGCATCATTTAATTGAGCAAATATCATTGGCAAGTGAACGCTCATACGACACACACTCTTGCTGAATATTATGACCTTCATACAAGTCTATGTAGGAAGTATGTATATACCCTCGAAAAACAAGAAATATCTTCCAGGTTATTTAATATTCTTAAAATCAATAAGTAATAATTATATCCGTTACGTCGAATCATCAAAATTAGTTCCCAACTTGATTAGCGTCATTAGCACCGTATAAAGAAGATATAGCGATTCAAAGTGGTCCTATATATGTGACTCTCCGGGTGCTGTCCCATGGCGGAATCGGAAAAATAGTTTCGTGGGGGTTGAGCAATCATCTTCGTTCCGAAAATGTCAAACGATGCCCGGGTACCTCATGTAGAAGAAAAAACGGAAATTCCGAAAGTGTAAAAATAATTTTTCGTTCATTAAAATCAATAATAAGGACACATATTGTTAGAAAAATCATTAAATATTAATTATCTATAATATTGTATAGATTGAAATGCGAAGATTTGGAATTCGTAAAATTTATCAAAGTTTTAAGGTTAGAATGTCTGCCCGTTTTCTGAAACATATGTTACATGGGGAACCCGGACATCGCTTGACATTTTCGGAACGAAGATGATTGCTCAACCTCCACGAAATTATTTTTCCGATTCTGTCGTTCCTGTTCTCTCTTCTATACGTGGGACAGCACCCTTATACTATAATCAATCAATACCTTTTTATTTTTAGGTCAGATCGCGTTAGCACCTTCGGGACTAATGACTCGTGTACACGATATTCGCTGAGCTATTACGGAAAATAATTTTCCATGAAGAAACAGCGAACGAGCAAGCAATCAGAGGATCAAGCTTTCCGACTATTACCCGTTCCATTTCGATTTTTCATTTTTTTCATTTTACATAATTGATTACCATACCTCACACTTACTGATTGGATTCATTCTCGAACCTTTTGGGCAATTGAATTCGGTGGAGAATTCGTCTAGATTTGAGAGAGGTCCTATCACTCTATACTTGGCTGGACAGTGGGTGTCCTTTTCTATCTGGAGTCCCATTGTTTCTGACGTCACAGCTGAACACCATACCTGTTCACATATTTCATTATTTAAAATGGATGATTGATACTAAATCAGTTTATTTCATTACCTGAGCAAAGCTTAGAAAGAACAATTGACGATGCGTCAAATTCAGTCCTGGCAAAGGCATTTGATCCTTATGACTCTTAGGCGTCGATAAATAAGCGTGATAGGCAGCTTTTAATCCGCCATTGTCTGCTATATTTTCCCCTGTGCTCATAAGAAAAGAAATGGATGTAAAAATAACCTGTGCAGTTACCTAAATATTTGTATTAATGATTAATAACTGTAAAATACCTAATGTTTGCTTTCCGTTCACGTGACGACCTTGAATTTCGAAATCGTTGTACTGCTCCACAAAGCACTCTGTTCTATTCTTGAATCTTTCTATGGTGGCATTGTTCCACCATTGATGAAGATTTCCATGGAGATCATACTCGCTCCCTGCAATTATATAAACATGTTAATCATCTAATTTCATTGTCGTTTATACTCATGGAAAATCATCAGGCATCTTTACCTTGGTCATCGAAGGCATGAGTGAGTTCGTGACCCATCACGACTCCCATGCCGCCAAAATTTAAACTACTAGGATTCTCCATATCGTAAAAAGGACTTTGCAATATTCCTGCTGGAAATACAATTTGATTTTTTGTTGGCGTATAATAGGCGTTTACAGTGGGCGGCGTCATAATCCAGGTAGTTTTGTTAGCCACCTGGTCCAATTTTTCCAAATTACGTCGCAGCGTGTACTGATTTACGCGAATATTATTAAGGAAATATTCATCTTTGCTTATTGACAGGTCCTCGTAACGTTCATTGAGTTCTGTTGCGTTCAGAATAAAATTTGGAAAGCCTATCATGTCAGTTATGGCGTTAGCTTTGGCCTCGGCCGATTCTCGTGTCTCCGCATCCATCCAGGTTAAATTCTTTAAATTTCTTGTGAATGCTTTACGAATCTCATTTATCATCTCTTCAGCCTATTAATGTTAATTATGGAAATGAGATTAAATACTGTGTTATAAAAGATTTTAATTGAATCTCACCAGATTTAATTGAATCTCTTTAATTGAAGCTCACCATTGGTTTGCTTTTCCCATGAAATACTTCGCGCACAAACATTGCACCTATGGCAAATCCCATAACGTTATTCGCATCTGTTACACAATAGCGCCATTGTTCCTCACGACCTTCTGAACCTATTAGAGCCTTTCTTAATCCTTTGTATGCATCGCGAAATGGTTTTGATAAGTAGGCTGTTAACGATCGGACAGTCTGCCATACCAAATAGTTGTTGAGTACTCTGCGGGGGATAAGAATGTGTGAAAATTAATTTTCCTCATCGTCAACGTGGTTCAAAGAAATTTACATTTTTCCCTCTGTCGTTTTGTTGTATTGTATTACCAGCTTTGTCAATTCTTTGAAATATTGAGGGGCGTAATTCACTATCTTTACTTTGCTGGTGATTTTCTTGTTTACTGTTGCGTTTTGGAAATATTCTACCCAGGAAATCTAAAAAGCAAAGATGTTTATCGTTACGATAATCAAGAAATAAATGTGTTATAATTGTTAATTTATATTAATAAAATAGTTTCAACTTACAAACGGAGCAAGTTTCTGCAAATCACTTAGCGACATTAAATTATATAGCTTCTCTTCATCTCTGCGTTCCTCCTGTGGGATGGTAATCTGTGCTAATTCTGTTTCAAACTCTATAACTGCTTGCACCTGCTTCCTTGTAGAATTTTCTTCACCGCCCAAAAGTAGACCAATCTGCAATTGCGCACAGAAATAATATTTACGATTGTAATAATAAAAAAATAAACATAGATGACTATTTCATTGTCAAGTACCTGAGTCATGTAATCTAGATACGCTGCAAGAACTTTCCCATGCTCTGTCTTATTTAAATAGTTGTCTATGGTAGGTAAAGTCAAGCCACCCTGGTCAACCTATTGTAAAACCATATACAGATAATATAGATAATATAAATACTAAACATTAGGCTAATGCCAATAAATACGAACTTGTATTATATATCTAGTACTATTTCTATCATCTTCACTAACAGCCCAAGAGAACAATCCACCCATATTATATTTATTCTGTAGAATATGCATGGTATTCTGTAAGGACCAGCTTGAAATATTAAAGTGGCCGGTAATATTCCAGCCTCCAGTGTCATTCAATAAATTTAGCATGGGTTTAGCCCCAAGTGCTTCTATTGTCTCGTCAGGATCCATACAAGAAATATAATAAAGCTTAGCCTTTCTCTCAGCTTCTGATTTCATTTCATTTAAAGGTTTCTCTGTAAAGCAAACATTTTCAATAATTCAAAGAATTACATACAACACAGAATTTCTCAAACAATAATCATTCCAACATACCGAGAACATTTTTCAAAATTAACTGATTCTCTTGCTCTAATTTACCAAAAGTACCCCACATACTCTTCCCATCCGGTATAGGATTCTTTTTGATCCACCCTCCGCAAGCATATTCATAAAAGTCATCACAGGGATTCACCGAGTTGTCTATACTGTTAATAATAGATGCAGCAACAGTAACACAATGTTCTGTCAAACAATGGGTACCATCTGAACAAAAAGAGGAACAAAATAAGTTCAAATAGATATCAATACTTCAGGTGAAACGAGAATAAAGACTAATTTGATAATCCCAACATAAAGGCAAAGAAATAGTAGCACAAGTATTATCATTGATTCATTAATTCAGATATGGTTCACCTTCTCCATTGGATACATGAAAGATTTGTGCGTCATCCCAGCTATTTTTACTGCTTATAATTATCGAAAGGACGACTACCATCAGCAGGAGGCCAGCACAAACAATAAAGAGACATTTTTCCATGGGGCTGCGTGCTCGCCACATTATCGCACCCTGTAGAACACCTGGCTGTTAAGAAATTAGTATAATTAATAGTGACAATCGTCTTCTCACTTCACACTGTATTATTTAGTCATCTCGTAATCGTTTAAATTTCTAGGATTTGCATATCAGAATAGGAATTAAGTAAATTATTATACTCTATAGTCGGTCCATCAGTTCAACGTATGTTTTAACAGTACGCAAATAATACAATCCTTAGCAAACCATACGTGGCTTTCTAGAAACTTTATTTTTCCGTTCTGTCAAAAAAACACATTAAACTCGTGGACCAGGTATATATCTAGACTATGCAGTCATATTTACCGAGTAATATTTTATATGAGTAGCCGAGGTACTGATTCCTTCGCTATTCAAAGCCACGGAACCAATGCTACTGCTATCCTCATCCTCGAAGGCCTGCTTATACCTGGTCATCTGTAATTTAAAAAACTCATATTAATAAATATCAAAATAACATTTTCGCCGAATACAATTTCCTCATTATTCATTGCCAACTGCCATTATGAATACGTAACGTACACTAGACCAATTAAAAGAAAACAAGAGTAAAAATATAAAGTATTTGTCAAAAAATCTATTTTTAACAATTATTCATGATCCTTTTCAAAATTCTCAAATTTCCCATTCAGTATCAACTTAATTAGCTGCATAATGTTTGAACAGATTTTAATGTAATACCGTGATTGCGTATGATAGACTCTCTTATAATGGTAATAATGGTATAATGCTAATCTCTACTCCCCTACTTCTCTATCTCTAATAATATGTAAAATTGAAACGTCTGTTTTTTGTTTCATCACGCCTAAACAATTTAACTGATTAATTTGAAAATTGGCATGATAATAGCTAGCTGATATAGTAGATTAGAATATAGACTATGTTATCATGTATTTCCCACTCATTTTTTTGCGAAATTACAAAAACTTTTAGCTATCTATCCGTATCAATATCGCTATTCCTACTAACTTCAATGCGTATACGGCGGCGTACGTTCTCCATGTGGCGCATAAAATAAGAAAATTTTACGATGTTTGCGGAAACAAATTATATTAATAACAATTTTCGCAACCAGAAGGATGAAAAAATAATTTCCACACAAACCGATACTAGGCCGTGCAATATATACCACGAAGGACCACATGATGCTAGGTATATATAAAAACAAGAAGTTATAAAAAAGTATATTGATGTCTTATCAGCGTATTATTATAATTAAAATATGTGTAGACCACAGTAATATTTGACATAAACGTCTGAAAACAAACAAAAGTAAGCATACCAACATTGTCAGATGTAAAATAACAAGAGATCTAAATAAAAATAAAAGATTCATCATACGTCTTACACCGAACATCTAATGAGGAATAAAATAGAGACGAAAAGTGAGAAGATAAGGACGAAGAGGAAAAATAAATCTACTACAGATCATCGCAACGACGCAGAAGGTCTACGCTAAAAATACATGCATATTTCCCATCTCAAGAATATTACGAAGAGAGTTTATACAAGTACGCGGGAAGTTATTTGTAATTCAAAGAAAAACAGCGGCGCGCGGACATAATAAATATAAATATTAAAAAAGCAAAGAGAAAAAAAACCTTAAACAAATAACACTCTGATGCTCCGACAGATGCTCGTGATTTCTACTGCGAATAGAATTAGTAAACTGTCAACAGATTTCGAACGACGGTGGACGTTCTCCTTATACAAAAATAATGACAACGGCGTTCCATACCTTGGTCCTCGTGGATCGCGCACGTACTGAGGCCGATTCGCGGGTGCTTTTGAACGTATTAAAATTTCGACGCGTATAATTATAGTAGCAGTTAAAAATAGTTTGCCTTGCGGCAAAATCATTCCCCAGAGTCCGTCGCAATCTAATACCACATATTTAAGCGCATTAATTTTGTTAACAGCAGCAGAGACGTTTGCGGTTTACAAAAAAAAATTTATCTATGTCGAGGGCGATAACAATTATTTCAATTTATGTTTTTTCCTCGTTACATACAAATTTTTTAATAAAATGATTACAAGCACTTTGATTGCTTCGAGAAAATAAAAAAACCACGTACATTTTCAAACATTTTCACTAAAGCGTGACATCCGTCTTTGCGATTTTTCTGAAAATGCGCTGACGGCACCGCCGATTAATATACGCACGTTATTTTCACATGTCGTGAAGAATCAGTATGTAACGTTGTACTAGTTACTTATATGTACTATGACAGGATGCAACCAATTATTCTCGAATCGAGAGAAATACTCGTGTTGAGAAAGATGTTTCGATTGAGCGCAAGCGCATCGTCGTGAAGATACATTTTGGCGCCATTACATATACATTTGAATATTATTTTTCGAATAATCGCAACGTATTGTGAGGGAAAACACGTGGACAGTTCGTAAGAAAATGTAATTAAAATCCGTTTTGGGTATTTTCTTGTCATAGGGATTTGTGGGTGATAATGATTCTGTGATTTCCGGTGTTTCATAGGACTTGAGAATAGGGGTTTGATATATAACGGGTTTTCTATGAATTAGGGGTTGTTTTGTTAGGTTAGGTTACACTTTCTTTAGAACAGTTTTATATTATTCATCTGACATTTTATAATTTTTAACTGTGCCTCTTGAGCTTGTGCTAGTTCCTACAGCTTCAAATTAATGATTAGATTTGTATTGACCACCTGTAGAAAATCAACTAGATTCCAACTATGTTATAACTTATAATACACACTGTAGTACACAACTCTAAAGTAGACTGTTTTAACCTTACTTTATAATGGTATGAGACTGTCTGCTGACTCAGTAGAATAAGAAAATTACTGAGATATGTATAATAATGTTAATATACCACTTAAAGCATAATATGTTAAAGACATTATTATTAGAGCACGGCTTAGACAATTGGCTTAATTCTTTCAATTTATGTTGTATGACAAACCTTTTCTGCTTACTTCTCAAACAAGTTTCTCTATGTGTTATGTTGAAACTGTCAATTGTATTATAGATATCGTATGGTTTTTGTATCATCCGCACAGTCACAATATAAAAATGTATATATCCAACACTTAGTATTTCTTCCCAATGTCCAAAATAATACACAAATTGAATATGTTGAACATCAGTCACTTTAGATGCTTTCTACTTATCTATCTCTTATCTCTGAAAGATGCTACGATAAACAAAGCCTGTACTTGTTACAAAACCAGCCAAATATACTATCCAGTGTAGAAGAACTATGTAGTGTTTACAACTACACTTTATAAAGACCCTGAGTGCTATGGAAATTAGTCAATGCAAAACAGATATCTAACTATACATGCATGCTATAAATCATAAATGACATAATAAAAGATGCATGAATATTCTAAAATTACAAACAATTCCATTGCATTTAAGCACTAATTGATAAAACTTGACCATCTGACACAATTTTAGTGTCAAAAGCATTATACAATTATTCATAATCACTCTGCTCAATTCAAAAATAATTCTTCAAAACACGAATATTATAAAACATTCTATTTTTTGTAAATAAATAATTAATCACGTAAATGCATACAATAAACGTTTTTTTTTCTAGGTCACTAGGCAAGAGGTGTAACCTTACCTTCACTGACATTTTGCCAACACACTCTGTTGCAATCTTTACACGTTAATTTTTATTGCTCCACCATGTAGAAACAATTAATTGAAAGTTCAACCACCGCTAAAGCAATATACGGCGTTTAATTATCCAGTGTCTTGTGAACTAAGGCATCTTTTTTTCCCCACGAGAAATATAAAACTGCTTTGCTGTACAATATCGTGCACAGGGATGCTTCCCCCTTCTGCCAATCCCTTTATTGATTTTTAGCTCAGTACGCATTACGTTGCACCTGCCATCTTTACCATCGCTTTGGCGCACAGAGAGAAAGAAAAAGAACGGGAAAACCATTACTCATTTTCTTAATCATTTTACTTTGCCAACAAAAATGATCTAATCCATTACACAACCTAAAGAATTTAACAGTGAATCGGTATCATTCTTACTCCTATAACAGCAATTTTGATTAACAATTTAATCTTAGTCACGCAAAAAAAATAAAGAATTCTCTATAACCAATTCTAATTTGTATTTATAAAATCATAAAAATATAACATTCATAAACAAATTATAGAATAACACAAAACTATTTGACATGCTTTCCATTCCAGGTACAAAAACCAATTTCTACCTTTTACATATATACAAAGTAAAACAAAATAAATCCTATCACTATTACTCTATAAACAATGTTTATCCCATTAGTGAATAAATATCCCATGCCTTTATTTCGTCGACATCTTTACATTAAATACAATATAATACAGCGTTATTACCGTGTTTCTCTCTCTCTCACTCTCCCCCCCCCCCTCTCTCTCTCTCTCTCTCTCTCCCTCCCTTTTTCCCTCCTTCTTTATATTCTATTCATAAATACGAATGATTGCACATTACACAGTAAAAGGATGTTTCCGAATAATTAGCGTCACTTTAAAAGCGAATACTCACATATCTACTCGCATCCGTCATGACGCATTCAGATGGCCATGCATCCACACTCATTCACATAATAAGCTATTAATATAGTTAGACGTATGTACTGTCAATATGGTAATAATGTAGGGTCACTCCTAGTACAATAATACAATTAATTAATACCGTGTCCCTTCGTATCATTAACCATTAATATTAATATTAGCATCATTTGGGAATGGACGATCGCTGACTAGGACTCGATTAGAAAAAATAATTCGCAATATATATAATATATCTACGTAGATCATATATACCAATAGTACAGCACGCACGATGCACGTACTGCAATCGCGTCATATGTATTTATATATATAATCATTTGGCTCATAAGCCTATAATCACGTCCTTAAAACACCACACACAAAGATAATAGTATTACGTACGCAGAACTTGAAGAAATGACTTATTCTCATTTTCATACAATTTATCGTACTCGCTCGAATGTCAAATAATTAATGTATCACCCAATCCGTTATTCTTGTTATTTCTATTGGCACATATAATGCTTTTCTTCTTCTTCGTCTTATCATTCATATTGGACCGCTTTTTATCCTCGCTGATAAGAAAACTCGAGAGATCCAAAAATTTAATGAGTTTCAATGAGAGCAAAGTGCATCGGAATGAAGATCAAGAATTATAGTATTTGAAAAAAGTGCGAAGCGACGTTTTCAGAACTTTCATGTAATAGTAAGTATTTATGGGCCTCTGTACGTAAGCCTATATTTATCTTTTTTATGAATTTAAAGGGGCCAGCCTTGACAAGTTATTAAAGAACAACGTCATTAGATCTTCTCTTCGGGAAGATTCCTTAATAGCGGTGATAGAACACAGAGAAACTTCTGTCTCCTTATCGAGGATTTTATTGAATCTTTTTCTTCGTTTTTCTTGTTGTTGTTCCATTCAATTTTCAACGTGCATGGCTTCGATTATTCATCCTAGATAATGATCAGTCATTTCGCTGTGTATCACTTGTGTAAAAGATCACAGTTAATCGTTCTTAATTTCTATTATAGCAACGATCATCCTTTTCTTAACTCTTTCACTTTTTTTTTTCGTATCACTTGGTACGCGCCTTTGTGCTATATATATATATATATATATATATATCTTTAATAAGAAAGTAACAATGACTAAGTTGATATGGATATCCGGAAAAATAGAGGATGCACTGTTACTTGAGTTCATTATCTTTTTTTCTGTTTCTTTCCTTCTTTCCCTTACTCTTTATATACTCTAGTCGGTACCCGTTTTCTTATTTTTTTCGGTCATCATTTTCACCACCCATTTTGGTATTTTGGCTGCTGAAAGTCTGTTTTGTATAACATCTGCATCTGTTCGCCAAGTATTTTTCTTTGACTTTGTTTCTTGTTTTTTTTTTGTTTTATATCTTTCTTCGTAAAGAGTATGGAGAAAAAGAGTGCAGTGGTAAAAATATCCAGTGGGAACAGAGAATAAATGGTAGAAAATATTGACAATCTATATTCTAATTATAGGTTATACGCTCGCTAGTTGATACACACTTTCCGTCCAAATGCCATCCCGTGGATATATCCTTTAACACTAGGAACAACCAGCGTTGTTTCTGGTGTATTTAGGTATCTTACATATACAGAACTTCGAAATTAGAGTGGCTGGTTAATAATACATTATTTAGATATATAGATAAATTTCCATATATATTCATTCTTTTATCTCGCAAAAAGTCTCAGAAAAAAATAATTTATAGAATTTAAAACAAGAAATCTGAAATCCGTCATTTTTATGGATTTGGTTGTCCACTGTTAAGGGCCCAGTCATATTCGTCAAACGCGCGTTAGAACGCAGACTGTCGATCAATGGTACAAAACACGTCCAGAAGAATTCACGTTGTGTTATTAGTCGGTAATTGCGCTGACGAGTGTGATTGGACTCTTAATAAGAGTGGAGGCAAAGGCAGTGCCCAATGAAATTGAAAGACGCTCGTTGCGTTTTAAACAAAATTAATGGACGTCGCTATCCACGGGACTCGAGCAAATTTTCGAGCTTTCATGGAATAATATCTGTTTTTATCCACGAATTACGTAACAACTTGGTTCATTAAGGTTGCTGTCATTCGCCAGAAAATCAATGTCCAGAATCGTCGTTGGCCAGAAACAGGTGCTGCCCAAGCAGCATGTGTGTTCCTGTTGCTTGCCTCAACTATCAATATACGAGAAAATTACGTTTAGCTGTTCAATTATATCTACTGGCCCGTTCTGCTGTCGCAGGCAATTATGATTCTGGACATTGATTTTCTCTCAAATGACTCCGACCTATTCATTAACTTCCATAATGTTTTTCAGTAAAATTTTTCCCGCGCACTTTCTTGTGCGTATATCTTTACATACATTGCAATATTCACAAATGCAAGTGAATTGAAAAAACATGACACTGCGGAAGCTGAGAAATGAAGTTTTTCCTTGTCTTTTTAATGGCCAGTATCCGCATTATTTCGTGCGTTTAAAATTCGTGTAAATTCCTTTCTCTATTCAATTAGCTAACCGTTGGCTTCCGGATTGCTTTTCAATGTAAAAAATTAATATTCACCGTTTTTGAAAGCCTCACAAAAAAATCAACACCTTTCACCAAATGAAATCCTTGCAGTATTCAAATTCTTATAACTTGTCGATCGATGGTGTTAACGTGCGATACAATTTTCTTTTCATCAATCTCGACTTTTCAGTCAATTCTTTTATACATTTGTACAAAGATAAACACGCGTTTTGTACGACTGCACAGAGATTAACGCGCGCGCTATAATGCTGCTTAATTAATCTCGTTATTGCAACGCTGCTCAGTCGAGTGACTTTGATCTGTCTAATTTAGGTTTACTTTCAAAACTCGAGGCAAAACGCCTGGCAAAATCAGAGGGTGATCGCAGCCCCACTTGATTATTAACATTATTGGAGGCGAGAGCTGACGGCGACGAAATATCATTCGTAAGGTTACAAGTAAGAGGTGCTAATATCACATTATTGGATGGACTTGATTGAGATGGGCTTGTACCTTCCCGTACGACGTAACCGGTATCCTGGTTGCTACCAATAGGATCCGGATCCCTGGCGAAGACACCACCATCAGGACTATGTCGTTTATCTTTGTCCTGATTCGATAGTCCCGAGGTACCAGGACTAGTGGATCTATCCCGAGCAGAATCATCATCTTCTTGGTTCCGTTTCCCATAGCGTTGCTCCACGCGCTTTGGATACATCAACCTAGTAGCAACCACTGAATAAGTTTCAGTTGGTAAACGAAAAGTCTCTGGTACTTCCTGCTCCTGTATACGATCTTGACTCAGATTACTCAAATCCCTGAAAGCGTGTTCACCAGAGCCACTAGCACAGTTGATGCTAAGTATCCCAAACCTCTCTATATTGGTATTATTATTATCCTGCGACAAGGACATCTCAGTAGGTTTAATAAACCTCTTTAAGGATCCTTGATGAATTCTCAAAGTATTCCCAATACTTGGTGCGCCATCTTCAGAGAACTCCATCGGTACACACACATCATGTCTCGCCGTCGTACTTCCATTAGGCTGAGATGCTGACGCGTAGTGCGGATATCCTGGAGTATCGTATCCATCCAGCTGCCGTGAATTCATCCCACGATTTGAAGTGTGCGCCAGATCCATGTTATCATTCCTCCTCGGTGCCATTCCATAAGGATGCGCATAACACGGTGGCATACTTCTGGATTGCACAGGTGGCGTCTGCAAACTCGTCCTTGAATTTTCAGGTGAAGTAGGATTCGACACCTTGCCACGAGTCTGAGCAATGACTGTCTCGTAGCTCGGCGGTGGTCCGTACAATTGATAATATGGACAGTTGTTTTCATTTAAAACGACGCTTGTGTTTTGAAAGTGCGTCGAGCTCGCTGCGGCACCATTGTAAGCTGGTGAAGTTACACTGCGATGCGGACCTACACAACAGAGGAATCATTATATAATTTAGGCTTGCACGATAAAAAAAGATGAACGTCCTTAATGAGGATGCACCATCGTTACCTTTCCACATGCGATGCAACAGGACGGTATTCCTTGCTGAATTATACGTGATCCGTGCCTGCTGTGCTTGACAGGTTGGACCGCGCAGAGGATTCTGCGTTCTCATGGTGGTTGTTCTACTTGGTATAGCAGATGCAGCTGCTCTATATCTTCCTTGAAGCCAGTAGCGATACCACCAACCACCACCAGAACACACGAGGAACATGATAATAACGAGAAGCCTGAAAATATATAGTCACATTAAATTGAATATTCTCATGGAATATCTTTGAGAGATCCTTGTTACTCACCAATAATACCATAGATGATAGATTGGAAAACCGGGCGACACGCAGCAACCAAAATTGCAACAATACTCAGCGCTGGCACAGCTAGAGGAAAAAACCCAATCACAAAACTCTAGTACAAGTATAACGATAACAAATCAATATACCTTATAAATTAAATTTATACTTTTTTTACTTACGCATAGTACTTTTGGCCTCCGCCAATTTCAAAGGCACAGTATTTCGCTTCCGCCTGAAAACCAACAATATATCCAATGAACAGAAAATGTGAATAAGAAAATAAAATAAAATCATTAACAATAACAGCAACAGCAAAGCCACAGAGAGAATAAAACTTGAGCAGTGTCTAGAAATAATAGAAAAAAAGTAAAGAGCATCTATGAAAAATTATGCTCGACAAGATAAATCTGTATGTATAATAATTACAGGCCATCGTTTCTCACGATAACTCGATTGTCCGACGCTGTTCTTATCAGTAACGCAAGGTGATCGCTGATAATTACAAAGTAAACGTTCTACAGTCATTTCTCAGGGAAAAAGTAAGTTTTGTTTCACCAGCAGATTATTGCACGAATATCGCACAAGATTTTACTCCCTACTCACGAGCTTCCCTCCTTCTCTCTCTCTCTTACTACCTTCCGAGGGCCACCAACGCTATATAAACCTATGCCACTACTCTGTCTCTCTCTCTCTCACACTCTCAAGTACCACACGTCCAGGACGTACGGAGAAACCAACAAGCCAAGAACTGCTGTCACCTACGTAAACGATACACCCGTTGCTTATTCCGGCGAATATCCCAGCGAGTTTCCACTTGACGTCGCACCGTGGCATTTCCTTTTTCTTCTTCGCTCCCTTTTCCTTTTTTTTTTCCTAAAACACCCCCTTGTTACCACCTACGTTATACCCTTGTTTAGTGTCACTGCATTTGCATGCACCAATCCTGTTCGCTTCTTCCTATGTCTATGACTTTTACGAATGTGCCCACAATATCCTCCTGTGTTTTGACGCGACGACCATTTCTATAACGCGGCATGTGCACGCAGCATTGTACAACGCTTATTGATTTCCAAATTTTAGGATTCGCCGCGCTCGCGCGCCTCAGGGAAAATGGCTGAGGCCTGGAGTGTCCGTCATGGATGATGGTGTTGATTGAGAACACGGTCTTGTATACAGGTCTGGGCACTTCCCTCTCCTCACCACGTTGTAGTTCGTAACCCTAATGCGGCCGGTTTTGCCCGCAATCGCTAGTGTCAAAGAAGCCTGCTGACACAGCGCATGCGCATCCGTAAATTCACTGCAACCTCTTACCTCCGATTCAAAAAGAAAGTTATTGACCTAAAAGAGAGTTATTGAATTAAAAGTCATGAAAATTAAAACAGTCAATTTTTGCTTGTGTCGTAACTTTTTTACTGAATTTATTTGCAGCTCCTCTGAACTTTTCAAATGCAAATTCCTATCATTGTGATTCAAGCAGGCACTTTTTGGTCATTGATGCTTTTTTCAATTGCAATCACGGTATAATACACATTACAACGAACAAAGCTGCAGGTTACGTATTCAAGAAAGAGATAATTACGCACGCGGAGTGCTAGTACGTGATAGGCTCTTTCAAAACTAACGCCTCTTGCGGCAGTGGCCACCTTATCGTCACGCGTTATTCGCCTAAGTGACCAGACTTGTATACAAGATCGTGATTGAGAGTAAAGACGTCGTGGTAGCTTCTGAGGAATTAATGGAACTCTTTTTTTTTACAGCACCAGAAAGTTTCTTCTTTTTTTGTTTGTTCTGAGATAAAGCAGTAAGATTTTCATTAGATCTGAAAAACACGATTTTTATCACTATTGTCGATACTAGGGATAATTTTTTTTATTGACTCTATACAGATACTTGCTGATGAATTTCTTTCAGTCTTTCTTTCAATCTTTTGTATCACTCGCTTTACACCAGCTGTTTCAATCGTATGGGATTACTCCTGTAGTCTTACCAACTGTCCTTGAAAACGACTTGGTTGTACAAACGCTGAACCGTATAAGTAAATAAATGAATTCTTCCTCAAGAAGAATCTTCAAGGAAAGCGGAAGTGATGCAAAGGGACAAAATTGACGGTAAATGATTATTAGCAATATTTAATGATTGCTGACAAATACGAGTATAATTCAATTCCACCCGTAGCTCATGGGTTTTCATTATGTTTATATTTTTTCCTCTAATTGTGTCCTTCATACTTTATCCATAGCTCTTCGCGTTTCACGGATCCCGCTACCGGGGGAAATAATTACATATTTATGCGTAACTATACATCATAATTATCCTGGTTGATTAGTGCCATTTAGTTTTTTCTTTTTTTCCTTTCTTTTTTCTTATAACATTTGTATCCTGACTGTGAACAGTGTAAGTTGTCACTATTAATAATGTAGTTATTACTAAAAAAATTAGTAATAAAGAAATTCAGAGATCTGCGATCACACAGCGTGCATAACATAATTAAATGCTACGTGTACTAATTAATGGTACATAATTACTCACTCTCTCTTTCTTTCTTTCTCTCTTGCATTCATCATATTACGTAATTATTGTACAATAAAATCTGTCATCGGAAAAGATGCATATGGATAATAAGAATTATATCTTATTCTCATTACACCAAAGCATGTTATATTCTCACTAAAGAATCAAAGTAAAGAATTTGATGTCGAAAATCAAGTTAGTCAAGAGATTCTTAGAGTTGATCCTAACAATCGAATTTAAAGTAATGCAAAAGAACTGACGGGTAGTACAACAACAAAAAAATTAAATATGTCCAAATTTTCTGATATTACCGGTATCCATAAATCGCTCACCATTTATCATTCAACGTACATTATCACTTACAGTCATTCATTAATTTCACATTCAATTAATCTAACTTTACCTTAAGGTTTGCACCATGTTCTCGCGTGTTGTACAATAAAAATCATTGTGTCTCTCCGCATAACGATCAGATCGTCTCGCTTTATGTATATCAAAAGTGTGTATACATATATATAAATACACAGGACAGATATACATACACACTTTTTATTAGAGCTACCAGAAGAATTTTTAATGGTACCGGCAACTGCGGGGAGAGGGGCGACACGGCCGCGTTATTTTACTATTTATTCATAATATTTCTTTATCTTTCCGGTTTTCCTCTCTTTTTAGCTCCCGACAACGATTACAATCGAAGAAAGCGATAACAAAGCCTGACGAATCAACAAATTTTAAAACAAATCTTATATTACTTTTTCTGTGCTTCTACTTCTATGTCTCAACCATTCCTCTTTTCAATTTTGTACATGTCGCTATTACCGGCACGGTCATTGTGACTCTTTCGGTTTTTCCCGCTCTCTTTACACAAATATATAACGTATTTGTTTTGCATATATTATATGCGTAACACGTGCTACTGCGGCTTTCCTCGCGTGTACATATTTGTGATTCGCGTGTCAATTTGCGCGCGCGCATGTGCAATGACATATATTTTTTCGTTAAATATTTATCTTTAAATTTGACTTTCACAGAGTAACGATAATAATAATCATGATGATAATGATAATAATAACAACGCTAATGTTGCTGCTTCCCCCCCCCCCGCCGTCTACTTAATTATCTGTAAATATAACTGGACTTTTCTTCGTCCTTTGTTTTTTTTATAGTATGCCTTCCTTCCCTTTTCTTGTGATTCCTATTTTTTTTCTTTTTTTTTTTTTTTCGTTTCGACATTTAATGAAAAAATCGATCAGTTAAAAGAATCGTTCTTGTTCGTTTCTCCTTGCTTGATTCGCAATAAATGTAAATAATAAACATTTTTTCTGAACTTTGTAAATGCACACCGACGCGGATGTCGCCATTTTGTACGAAGCGGTGTATTTCTTTTGAGGTAATAAAAAAGAGGAACACACGTCCCAATGCTCCTCGAAATTGGTAGAGCGTGTGTTCATTGTCAAAAAAAAGAAGTAAAATAAATAAAAATAAAAATTTAAGTTGATTCTTCACGACGTCCCGTGATTTCTTAACGCGTCCAGATTTAATGAACATATAATAAGGAAAAGAGACGTCGTGACACTATTATAAAAAAAGTAGAAAAAGTGAAGAAATAAGAAAAGTTTTACTACTAAAAGAGAAGAAAACAGGAAGAAAAAGAAAATTACTGGAACCGCGTTCAGTATTTTTCTTCTTCCTCATTGCGCTTTACCGGAGGTGATATATTTTTTCACTTCCTTCTCTTTACGTTTACAGGATGCTTCAAACTTTTCAATAGAAATTTTGATACACGCTGTATACGACAGAACGGCTTCTCTTGTACGCAATAATCGTACGATATGATTCTACAACCAAATTTTTTTTAAATAGTAGCTTAAGAACTACCTTTTCTTCTTTCTTATTTTTCTTCTGTCATTTATGACACGCTAAGCGTATATCATTAATGATGTGCAAGAAGATATTACGCTAGGCTAAAAACAAGCCAACTTTTGTTTTTGAACCTGCTTTTTATACTTTTTGTTTGCTTTTCATCCTTTAAGTATAAACGTGTACGACTGGACATGTGTGCATTATTTTAATACGGAAAAGGAAAATTCACGATATACTATACTATATTCGAAACACTGTACGTCCTCCATTGGATCTAGATGATGGGTTTCTTCAGAATGATAAGATGGATTCTGTGGTTAATCCGGTGGTAGGAAACTGAAGAGGCGAAATTGCTCCCTTATGCGCGGCCTCACGTCCCCACCCTTTAAAATTAACAATAAACAATATAAGTTAGTGCACAAATAGTAAATAATAAAATAATAAATAACTAAATGATTTTCAGATAACTATTGGAGCTCAAAATTGTAGATACTTACCCAGTGTACTAGATTTTCCAAAAATGGCAGAAGCTTCATCAGTTCACTGTCCGAACGGTCGGCGAACCAACTTTCAATGGGAATACCATTTTCCAACTAAAAATGTAGAATACAGATGTTACTTATATT
The DNA here is from genome assembly GCA_963971525.1 of Cephus spinipes. NCBI lineage: Eukaryota > Metazoa > Arthropoda > Insecta > Hymenoptera > Cephidae > Cephus > Cephus spinipes. The sequence continues at coordinate 16,187,076 of OZ020578.1, forward strand.
CAGGAGGTTGTAAAAATATATTTTACATTCTTCTCGATCTTACCTGATAGCCAAATGCTTGAGGACTATTGTCGATTATCACGGTCTTGGATAAGTCCCTGCCGAGGATAGAGAGATCCTTGATATAATTCCCGTTAACGCAAACACAGTGTTCGCGAAATAGGCGATACTTTATCAGCTTCCTCGTAGGGTCCAGAAGATTCATTAGCTTGTTGGCATAGACGCGCTTGCTCGCCGTGAAGAGGATCACCTCGTAGAGGGAGGACACGTGTTCCAGGAACTCACGAAAATATGGTCTGGTACGTACGAACACTGTATACGTAACGTCCTGGAACATCACTGGGAAACGGAAGGCAGCGTCCGATAGTTCCTGGAGGCTACAGTGCACCAGAGTCTCGTCCTGGAGCAAAAACAACGTGAGGATTCATTCTTAAGGATCACAAAATTCAACATCATTTAAGTTCCAGGATATTATAGCTTACCAAATCCAAGACAAGACTGAACTCCGGACTACTGCGCGTTTTTAGAGGCAATGCTGGACATCTGGCCCTCATCGCCGCGGTTAACGGTGGTAGATGCTTGATAAATACGTAGGGATCAAAGGGTTCCCAGTCTTCCTGCACCTGAGCAACCATATTCTCCACATCGCAGCTCTCAACAATTTCCTCACCGCCTACTTCCATATACTTCACATCCTGATAATCGCCATCCGCATTCTTCCCGTTGTATTTGACGTCCAGATTTCCGTTTGTTTCAGACGCCCTCTCTGGATTTGTACTGTACGAACTTCCGGAAGTGTACTTAGTGCTGGAGAAACTCGCGCTGCCATCGTACTTGACAGATTCGCTGTCAACGTTGTTGATATATTGGTTCTTGCTGGGATCCACACAACGGGTTGTCTCGTTGACGCTGTCGGCATAGCTACACTTCCCGTTTGGAAAATACCTCTCAGAGTACGCAACACGATTGCAGTATGTCTGCGCAGAGTGCATCACACTGTAATACTCGTCTGAAGTTTCGGCGCTGGCACAAATAGCTGAATAATGCAGCGACAAGATATCTGCAACGGACAAAACTGCATGGTGCATTTATAATTACTACGCTAGTCAACATAAGTGGTAATAACATCAATCCGTACATAAAAAAATATATATCTTACCAGTTGTCCTGTTACTCTCATCTTCTAACAAACAGGAGAGATCAGGATGAGCGCCTTCTGCAGGCGGCGGCATCAGTTCAGTGAGAGCCGGCGATGCTGGCACCGTAGTCTTGAAGTCCTGAGGTGGTGCTGGTGTTGAATGACAAACGGGTTCCTCCACGTTATAGGTCGATGGATACATCGACAAAGTCGTAAGGTTCCAGTTCTCCTTAGACTCCTCTGAGGCCTTTGAGACTTTAGCTGTCTTGGGTGGCTACGTATAGAATCAATCAATGTCTGTTAATCTTCATCCTCTCCTTTGATATCGTTACACTAGGATGTTTATCAAGATACTCACAATAATGGCATCCTTGACTGAGCTCCTATGCAATGGAGTAGACGTTACCATGGACCGCTTTATGCACTTTCTGCGACGGGGTCCTCGTTCTCTCCTTATTGGTGGCGACTTCGCGAAGTGCAACACATTCTCCCTGCACGCCTGCGAGGACAACTGATTTCCAATATTTATTAAATTCTATCTGGACCTGGCGCATTCTTGTCCTAAATACTTTTATTATGTTCAAGATTAAGACTACGTACCTCTTTCAGTAAATTGGGAGATCTGCGTCTCCAGCGTGTCAGACGACCGCATCTGCTGGATGTGCTCACGCGTTGGCTGCTATTGTTAATTGCTGGAACTTTCCTGACTGCACCAGATTGCACTCTGCTACCAGACACCTTAGACCCAGATGCACCGCCTGTACCGAGACGACCTCTTAGTCTTCGGCTAACATGTTCGCTTCTTAGCCACATCTCAATGCGCTCCTTAAACGTCCTAAAAGAACAGAATTAATATTGTTGAACAAAATTATATATTTTTTATTATTGATGTGCGAGGGAATGTGAAGATATTTCTTTTTAGTAAAAGTGCATCGTGGATTTTGGCAATATATAAGGATGCAACTCACTGCTTGCCAAATAGAGTCTTTACGTAGCTTCGTAATTGCTTCAGGAGCTCCATGATAACAGTTAGGATGATCAGGTAATTATTATTGCCAACACTTATCTTTTTTATGCACTAAATATTTCTTTCTATCCTGTTTTTAATTATTGCAACGTCATCTTTGTATTTATCATAACGACCAATTTTTATATGTGCGAAAGGGATTCTTATTATACCAGGAAACTTTACTTTTACATCTGATGGCTTATCAATGACAGTCTTGACTGAACTGTCTTCTCTTTTTTTTTTTTTTTATAAAAATGAAAACAAAAGATTCAAATGACAGCAAGACCAAGAAGCAATTCTGGATACATTTATAGTACAATGTTAAAATTAGAAACATATTGAACATATTATATTTCTCTGTAGCTTTGTATTTAACTTTAAGAGGGAGGAAAACATGAAACTAAATACAGAATTGAATTTCCAGACAATCTGAACTCTATTTTCCTAGTCCACTGCAATATTAGCTACAGCATAAAATATTTTTATGACATTAGATTTAGTGATTACATAATGTGACAAGTACTATTTATAATAAAGCAAGTACATAGAGTACTACACGATAAAGGTGTTATAACTTGTGATTCAGGAAAACACCTGAAATACGTTCAATTATTTCTGGTCCTGATATTTTAAGATAGTCCATATGAGTAATGCAATAATGAACATACCATATTTCACAAGCACGTGTGAATCTCTTAAATATTGAAAGCAGTACATAATCACATATGCTTCTGTGTTGTATAAGTAAAAAAACTATTGATATGATGACAACAATTATGAATATTTCTTATGTTATTTCATAAACATATTTTTTTCAAAGATAATTAGAGAATCATAAGACACAGAAGACATTTCTTATAGTTATTTTCCAGTACAATTTTTATCACAAATAATATTTGTTGATACAAAAAATTGTATTCAAGCTCCGAGACATTAGGGTTAACACGGTTTTATTTAAAATCAGCAGTCATGTCATGTTACATGGCATTGGAATTTGAAGTAAAAAAGAAGAACGTATGTTCTAAAAATATTCTTGCGCTACTACATATAGATAATTAGAGATTCAAGAGTGAGTTATGGTTATCAGGTCTTTTGAAAGTAAAATATTGTTACGTCAATTTATGAATAAATTTAATATGTTAGAGCTTTGACAAATATTCAGGTTCCTTAGTATTCTTTCTCTTTTATTTAAAAATAAACACGCAACATTTTTTACACAATATTATTATTCACACAAGAAGCAATGTATTCTATAATAGAAGTAAAAAATATTAAATTTAATAATCTTCTTAGAAAGTATAGAAAAATGAGAATTTGTGGAGCATCTAGTGCACAATACAAGTTACTGCCAAAATTCTGTCAATCTGCTGTCATTAAATAGTTTCAAAGAACAGCTGATTATAGAACATTCTCGTAACGTTAGATTCTCAAAGAGGGAAGATTCTCGAGGTATCTGAAAGCTTAAGAATATTACAAGATAGTTAAAGTCTCGATTAAGTCATCGTTCATGAAAGAAGATGATCGTTGAGAGATTTTCAACATTTCTTTGGATTGCTAAAAATCAAAATAGTAACGTATGGAAGTACAGTGTGGAGTGATCGAGAATAAGCAGGGGCGTTCCTGATCGACAGTATCGTTTCCCTGTCTCTCGCGCGCGGCAATATTATCGATTTTCACGAATGGCGCGCGCTGTGTTCATTGGCGTCAATTTTTATTCTACATTCATAACGGCGGGACGCGTTCGTGTTGGGACGCTGCTTATCACGTAAAACGACATGAAAAGTGCTGGGAAGAATACATCACGAAGAGTATGTAGGATATTATGAAGATTACAGGTTGAAGAATTAAATACAGAGAATTAAAGAAATTCGTACTGATCGATCGTGAGTTTAAAAGTAGTGCGTTCCGCCGCGGCGGCGTCGACAGGCTAGTGGAGCCGACGTCCGAAACCCGAAAATCCCCGCGAAAAACATCAGTCTTACTTAGCTTGTAACCAATACGATAATGACTATCAATACTCACCATTTCTCCGAATGAACGGGGACTGCTGTCAATCATGTATAAATAGTTGAAGATGAGCTCACACGAGAGTTTCATTCAAACCGCACACACAGCGTTCACTTTTCATCCCCCCCGAAACTAAAACAAATATGGCGGCGGCGTCACTCGAAAATACTTCCTAATCAAGTGGTACACTTAAAATGTTTAAGGCGTCCTTATTTCTTGTAATATGTATTTGCAAAAAATATTATTTATTTAATGTTTACTTTCAAGTTTGTTCCTTTTTTTCATGTTTTTTATTTCTTTTGCTTTATCTAAACTTTTGACTTATAGTGAACCGGATACTGTGGCGACATCTAATTGTTGTTTCCAATTATATATTTCCGGTCTTTGGTTTGATACTTCGGTGGTTCTTGACGAACTAACAATAAGTATACTTTTAGAGGATGATTTTAAATATTAATGATCATACTTATGATGAATGTGCGGTTTACCCATTTTTTGGTGTTATTATATGTATTAAAATGTGAAGAAATGAAAATAATTACTTATCTTAAAGTATAGATATTTAAAATTAGATCAAGAAGAGTTGAACTTCTTTGGATATCCTGATAAGACAGCGTTATAGTAAATGTAATAATTAAATATTCATATATTGTTATGCAGTCCGATACAGGAATGACTTTAGTGATCAATAACAAAACCAGCATAACAATAAAAATAATATCAAAATTGTAAAAAAACAAAAATGAGTATCTATCAGATCAAATAAAACCAAAACAAATTAGTCTATATACTAAAAGTGCAAATATTTCAAAATATGTTGCAATATTTGCAGTCACACTACTCATAGTTTACTACTCGATAAACGTTATCCTGAAAAGAAAAGATAAATTAGAAACATGCCAATCGATAAGAGCTAAAATGATTCCACAGAAGCGAATTACTCCAGATTGGTATAAAATACTAAATCTAGTATGATTTTATCAATAGTTGAATTCGGCAGTGTTTTCTTCATATTCAAAATTGTTTTCTTTCTTCAAGAAATTTTCGAGGTACATCCTATTGAGTTTTAAGCAAGTTTCACTGAAGAGAGTGGGACAAAAGAATCCATGAGAACAAGGACGGTAATTATAATCTCATTGATGCAAGTTCTATTCTAGCCCGCGACATAGCCGCCATAACAGTTCTGTATCGAGCCAATTGTGAGGCTTGTCGCATCCTGAAAGAAATCTAAGCGGATGTAGATTTATCGGTACGAGCCTCGGCGAGCTGGCCAGGAAGATCGCAAGCTTATCAGATTGGCATTCAAAAAATTAGCTTGCGATACGTCGGGCTTCAGTTTAATTATAAAATACATACTGGAGGATGAATCTCCACTGGAGAGATTCACGGCGACTGGCTATGCTTTAAACTGCTTTGAAGATAAAGGCGTTGTCTTGTAAAGTATATATGAAAGAAATACTTAATTTGACAAAAGAAGTACAAAGGATTATTGGAGCTGCATATAGTAGATATTGTTTTGTTTTCTAATTTGAATTATTATATGGGGAATATATAACTTTTTATGTAATTTGTAGGCTTTTGTCAAAATGGTACTGTTTAAATGCATGAGATCCCTCAGTCCAGAGGAAAAGCTCAGTAAGGAATTGGATCAGGACATCAAGCAGTGGCAACGTAATTATGATAATTCTATCAAGCTTTTATTACTGGGTGAGTAATATTGTAATTGATTGTTGAGTTTTGTTTTTCTGGAATACTGTATTTTTATACTCAGTTGATATTATATCAGGAACTGGAGATGCTGGAAAAACTACGATCATAAAGCAGATGAGAATTCTACATGTTCAAGGATATTCGGATAAGGAACGGCAGGATTATATAGATATTGTACGAGGAAATTTGCACGATGCTATATACAGCTTAGTTTCTCATTTAACATTAATGGAACCATCCTTGGACTTTCAAGATGATGATAGTGAAATTTCTGGGAACTATATTCTTGCCATGGGTCCACATGCTACAATTTTTTCTGAAGTGCGTTTCTTGTAACATATAATAATGTAATATAACATAATAATCGTATTCATTTCATATTGTAGGAGTACTATGATCATGTTCAGAGACTTTGGGAGGATCTTGGAATAAGAGAATGCTACCGAAGGTCCAATGAATTTCAATTAATCGATAGTGCAAAATAGTAAGTATAATTTAACTTTGTAGCAGTCACTGGACCCTTTCATTTCTATTTTTATACTATTTTCCACAGCTTTCTAGACAGGATATATGAAATCAGAAAGGAGAACTATGTGCCTATAGATCAAGACATCTTACACAGTAGACAGACAACGATAGAAATACAGAAGGTTGAATTTTCCGTAAATGTATCAAAAAAATTTTACAATGGTACTCAGGAATTTTGGATGTTTGATGTTGGTGGACAACGAGGTGAAAGAAAAAAGTGGATTCAGGTAAATATCACATGAACAAGTAATCGAATTGTCCACATTAAACAAAACTACACTCTAGGTCTTCGAAGGTATCCATGCAGTCCTCTTTGTGGTGGCATGCAGTGACTTTGATCAGAATCTTTGTGAAGACAACAAGCAGAACAGACTAAAAGAATCCATTACGCTCTTCACAGATGTTTGGAATAGTAGATTTCTCGTGGATGCTGGCTTCATAGTTTTTCTGAACAAGCAGGACATTCTTAAGGAGAAAATAGAGAGTGGAAAGGATATAGGAATTCAATTTCCAGAGTATGATGATTACAAATTATCATCCAAAGATGGAAATCCTTTTGATCATTATTACAGAACGCGGTGCTTCATTCGCGATACGTTCGTGGTACGTGCAAAAATACGAAACAATAAAGTTTATAATTAAAGCGTAATAAAAAAAATACATTTTAAATAATTTTCAGAAAATTACTCAACAAAAACGTGACAATGTAACCAAACACATAGCACCTGGTATTACGTTGAATTATGAGGAAACAAAATTGCGAGATTGTTATTATCATTTTACAACAGCTACAGATACAGATAACATAAAGACCGTTTTCGATGACGTTCATTCGATGATCATCGAAACGAATCTGAGAAACAGTGGTGTGAGTGGAGTCGAATGACACTTAAAGAAGATAATAGTTAAATGATACCGTTTTTCGATATGAGATACCAAAAAATGCTTGTATGAATTAATGCAGAAAATTATTAAGCGTGTTCGGTCGCCTGTTCGTTACGACTGACATATCGTGCTTTAAGAAAATGAATTTCAAAACTTAATCATTTACTACTAGATATTCTTGAGTTAGTGCAAATCTAATCTAAGTGATTCTATTAATATTCTTTTATCGTGGTGCTTAAATCGATGACTAGAATACGTACTGCGAAGAGATATTGAAAATCGATAAATTTTTTGTAGTCTTGAGTTAACAGGGATGGTTACTCGAGATTCTGTAAATATTATAATTATTTATTAATCCCAGTGTGCAGCCGGAGCCAAAGAGTATGCAAAAATGTGTGATGTAATTGCGCAGTACGCTTTCCTTGTTTACATGCTGAATCAGTTTTATTTATTTCATAAATTCATAGACTTAGATTTGTGCCGTGTAAAAACCCATTGTGTTGAATGTCTAAATGAATGAATAGTAATGAAAGAGATTACACAAAAACATGAAAACGAGACATAAGTAAATATTTGTAGTACTTAAACTGCCTTTTTCTATCCTGTTTTCTTGGAAAAATGCAAAGATTCTTCCTGTCAGTCATTGTATGTTTACAATTTTTTCTTTATAGTATTCAGACCTCGAGAAAATGTCCGCTCCGTGGCGTGAGGCACAGGGTTGATTAATTATAAATAATTTTATGTTCCTTATATACATTGATACAATTATACAATAATAGAGATTCAACGATTTCCATATACGTATGTATACCACACTTTGTAGTTATTTTAGATGGTCATTCATTTCCTGCCTGTCGCTCTTGCAGTTTTGTTTAATTTTTATAATTTTATGGTACAAAGATTCAATCTGAATGATCGGCAGTGATTAATAAAATAACAATAAAAAATAAAGTATGAAATCCAAAAGACAAACATCAAATGATGATCAATCTTTCATTAAATTCTCATTTGCAATTCATAAAAATCATAATTCACAATTTTTTGTAGATTTTGCAAAGTAAAAGCTTGATGACTCGATTAAAACTGTAAGAACGAAAAATTGATCAGTGTGCTACACACAGTTACAAAAAAATATGTACAATTTCAACAAAGATCTCACAAAGATTAATTAATAATGAAGAATAAAGGAGAAAAATAAAATTATAAATTTTTCACAGAGATAGAAAATTCTCTCTACGGTCAATTGAGTCTATCCGGCTAGGGTCACAGCGTGCATTTGCATTATTTGCTTTTGCGGCACATTTATAAATCGCTGGAAGCTTAATATTTAATCTGTCATTTTGCAAACTGGAGATACTAAATAATATGCCAGATCATTGGGTAAACATTATCATAAAAGTTGCTAAGAATCATTCAGCAACTTTTATGATCTTCACTGCCTGGTCCATTTGTCTTGTCTTTTATCTTTGATTCTCTAGAAATTTCTAAGTATAATGCCATATCACTCATGACAAGAAACATCATCCTTATTAATGATGCCCTGTAAACTATCATTTCAATGAAAATAGATATTTTCCCCTTCAGTTACTGGTACTTGGAGAAATATACTACATATTATGATCAATCCCTTCTATTTCCACATTATCTTGAAAGGCGCTGTACCGTATAGCCTGATGCTATCTGTTTGGTCTTTCCTCTTCTATAATAGAAATCAGTCGTTGTCTGGTTTTCTTGTTATTCTGACATGCGCAAGAAATTAGTCCGATCAGATGTTTAGTGGAATATTCCTGTAGGAAAAAATTATAAGACAGAATTTCTTTGAAACTTAATTGATATAATAAGTAATTTTAATTTACCAAATGCTCCTTGATCCACTCTTCGAGGATATTTTCAGGAAGATAATAAGCCTTAACATACAGCTCAACGTATTCTCTGTGTGGCATTGGTCTAAGCGTGGTTAATTTTTCAAATTTTGACATTAGCTGGGTAAAGTCCAATTGCATCAGGGCTCTACCACCATTGGAACATTTCTTAGCGTTAGAAAACCTATATCGAGATTAAAATAATAAAAAACATTAGAATAAATCATATAGTAAGCATTTGATGTGGACATACCCTTCTACTAGGGTGTGTGTTATGAGATGCGCTACGTTTTCCCAAATGGAATGATGTACTTCCTGAGATAACGGCACGCGACTACCAATCTCATCTAACCTCGTGTGCAGCATATGAATTTCCTAAGAAATTATCGAAGCATATCAATAAGTAGATTACATTATCTCTATTATATTATCTAAATAAAGATAGATAAGCGATATTATCATCACCTGAAGTAGAACGTCTACGTAACGACTGTGTTGAGACATCACGTCTCGCACCTCCCAGTTGACTTTGTTCATAAGATTAAGGACAGTGGCCACATCGAAGGCCTGTGATACCACAGCCATGTAAACTGGTTTTCGTAGATCAGCTGCAGATGCGATAGTCTGGGTGTAGAACTGATGCAGGAATCCACGCTGAGGAGTGGAGATTAAGTGTTCCAAGTAAGGCCTCAAACTATCGTACTGCTGACCCAAAAAGAGTAAGGATTCGACACCGACAACGCGTTCTGTCAATCCGTGGAGTCTCTCAGGTTGCGTCAAGTTGACAATTGATGAGAGACTAGGTTGACGGACTCTATACTTGTGCAAGGGATCTTCAGGGTCATTCTCGCTGGCTATTAAATTCTCTCGGATGCGTGCCAGGGTCAGTTTCAATTTTGGACTATATAGGGTGTCACTGTTGATTTGCTGTATAAAGATGCAATTGTTGTTGAAATAGAATTTGTTGACTTTACGATCTCTTATTTCACTCACCAAGTCAGACGTGAAGAATGTGTGTACAGTGTGAAAATATAGCTCAAAAAACTGGATCATATTTTGTATGACATTAATGGCGATGGATCTTAATAATCTTGACATCTGTAGATACTTTCCACAGACCCTGAGGACACTGAGCGTGGTATTAGTGACCATGGGACCAACATGTTTGCTCTTGTGCTTCCTTTTCAATGATAGAGCGTGCTCTGGTTCATCAACATAGTCTCTCTTGAGCTCTTCAGGTATGTCATCATCGGAATCCTCTGAGAAGTAACCGGATGGTTCGTCCTGGAAGTGATTTTAAATAAGACACATCACGAGGAATAATGACGTTGATATTAACTTACTCCTATGTTAGCGAGGATGTCTTCATCAGCAGTTTCGTCGAGTCCGACATTAAAAGGTGACGTTCCTGCCTCCAAGTAACGCTGTAGCCATCCACCAGCTCCTGAACTTCCATTCTCACTCAAGTTAGACCCATCTGGACTGTTTCTAATCTTACAACTATTCAGAACAGGTTTAAGGCTCTTAAACTCCTGCAACTGTGTAGCCATGAAGGTCGGTTTTACAGGACAGAGTTCCCAGCCGTCATTCTCTAGAAATATCCTGAGTTCGTCCAGCCGAGAAGCATGATAGTGCGAGAAGTAGGACATGCACTGCTTCCTAATAGATTCCTGCAGATTTTCCGATGGACTTCCACAAAGTTCATCGCCTACCTCCATCAGACGGTGAACTATGGCCAGGACCTGGACAAACTGCTCGAACTTAAAACACGCTAGGTTGGCGCCCATTAGGTACGTAGAAATCTTCATCTCCACATCGTGCCAGATCCGGAACATGCCATTTTTTAATTTCTGTTGGACGTATTGCTTGTTGAACGTTGCCTCTAAGTCCTTGTCGTCTGCTTTCTGCTTGGCGGAGTCGTCGTGCGCATTGTGCCAGCTCACCACTAGGTAGTATGAGCTCAGAATAGCCCATAGGGACTTACACAGTTCCGTTAAACAAATTATAAAATTTTCTTGAGATATAGACTGACATAGCTGCTTGTATTGTCGCTTCATATCACCACCTGCATAGGAATGGACTGCAGTGAATGCAGTGTTATGAATTGCAGCTGTAAAGTGCATGTGCAGCTGATCCATTGCTGTTTGCGTCTTCCCCAAGAGCTTGTAAGCCTCTTGGACAGAGGAATAGGTCGTTATGTCGAAATCTGTACACATCTTTGAGAGAGCGACGTCTAATAATTCTTCTGCCTGCTCTAGGGTGTCCTGAAGCTTGCCATTGAGTGCTGCCACACAGTGAAAATGTTTATATGTCTGCGCTGCGCTTTGACACTCTAGTAATAAGGATATAGCGCCTGGGTAGTTGCTTTCATTGAGCAGTTCCTGGAGACGATCCTCAGTTCGTTGCTATAAACAAAACATAAAATCATGTTGGGATTATTCCAGAAATCTTCGGTTATAGTAGGATGAAGCACTTACCAGAGTTTTTATGGTATTCAAACTATTCAGTAGACCCTGAACAACCTGTCGCTTTTGATAATTTGCAAGGATACCAAGACTCGCTGTAGTGAACTGCAATTTTGCTAGGTTTAGATCTGATCTGCCCATTCTGCAGATGTCCAATGTATCTTGCAACTGTTCCTGAATCTTTAGAATCCTCTCAAACTCCTCCTTACATGCACTCTGCTTCTGGAGTATAAGCTGCAAAACCTTCTTCGAAACAACTTGATGTTGCTGTTTTAATTTCTTACAATCATGTTCTATATCCTTAGAGTTCAAGACTTCAGGCAGTTTCTCAAGTTCATGCCTACATGGATCAAAGCTTCCACCAGTCTCATAATAAACACGTTCAATAGACTCCAAAATATCTTGATCAGGTAGCAGTTCACTCTCCGTAGAACGTCCTGCCTCAGACTGTGTGTCCTCATTCTTCTGATACTCCACTGGATTCAGTAAATCAGGATGAAGTCCCATAGATGGAATCTTTGCTTGATTCTAGAACGTGCATTTAACAACAATAAATTAGAATCTCCACATTTCAAAAGTTAGGGTATGATCTGCTTATTTCATCATGAAAATAATGTATACATAAACAGTAATGCTGACCTGCTTATTAATAAGACCTAAAAATTTGAATTTTAGGTCCTCCATGATGATGGAGTTTTTGACTGATAGGCCAAGCTTGTTTCTATCCATTTATTAGTCGATCGGTGCGCATCTATTCTTAATTATTCGCGTAAATATAACGGGACTGACATTACGATGTCAACCCACCTCGGCCATCTTGAACGTTAAGTAACTATGAATAGCGTATAATATTGACAGCTTCCTGACAGGCAAATAATAGTGCCAGACTGGTACTTTTCAATCGACTACGTGGTATTATTTCCACGTTACGAAATATGATTGCTTACTCTGTTTATTTAATTAGAAACATCTGTAACTTTCGTAATTACTTTCTGCCAAATCAAATGCATGAAAACGCTATTATTTCACAGAACATGTGCAAAAATGTTTTCCTCTGACAGGATTGACTGACCTACAGTCGGTATATTTACAGAACAGAACATCCTACCAGAAAATATGCTGGCATCACTGTGGCTCCACTGTGAAATCACGCAGTGGAATCAGTGAAGCCAAAGGGGCCAATTGAGTATTATAACTATGCCGACAACACGAAAAGCGAATTACTACTAGCCAATCGTTGTGATTGTCCTCTTTTGACCCTAACACGCGATTAGTTAACAGCTATTCCCTTTTCGTAATTTCGCCACAGTGAAAATACGCAATCGATCCCCAGGCCCCGATAGCATTACGTGGAATCACTTTTATTCCACCACGCTGTGGAACCACAGTCGTGTCACAGTGATTTTAACAATTTTAATCCCTGACAAGCACACGGTTTTGGCACTCCCTTTACAGACACACTGGGTCGATCATACCCAGTCGCGTTTTTTTTTTAAATATTGACTCCTAATCAACGTAGAAACTTCGTTTTTTAATGTAGCTCAGACATTTCCCAACAAAATCATTACGAGTTAATTAAAAAAAAAATGAATTTGACCGTTAATATAATTTAAACAATATAAAACGTTTTTTCTGTTTTTTTTTATATTGAATTTCTCAGGTCCTAATTAAGTTATCGAAAAAAAAAATATTTTACAGTTAAAAGTCTATATTGTATCGGTCGTTTTAATGGATGTTCTAAAGACCATCGTTATTTTAATTTATGAACGTGCGAGTGGTGACTTTTTATCGGTGGATATTTAATGTTAAGAATCAATGTTCCTATAAAATAAATTATATTGCATAGCAAACGAATGGTGCATAAAGGTGTAAAAATGAAATGATATGCGAATATGGTTCATTTAGTTCTTTGTAGGTGTGTATTCGAGACATAATCTTGCTGATGGAGTTCCTGGTTTAATGATGTTTCTGTATTTCCCCACATGGTTTTGATGCACTATTAAACATTATTAATACATCAATAGAGCATGGAATTTACTCGACTAATTGTAACGCTAGCATAATTAAGCCTATCCTGAAAGAGGCAGATCCTGAGTTAATGAAAGATTTGAGACGAATTAATATTCTGCCCTTTAAGTAAAAAATTCTAGAAAAAATGTATTTTGAAAATTGTATGAATATGTAAGTTCTGTAGGCGCAATTCTGACAACCGCTCTCTTGCCTATCACAGAATACGTTTACACGGCGATCTTAAACCGGTTTAGGTAATACTGATTTAAAAGATTTAACCAGTCCTAAATATTTCTTGCAAGAAAAAATGTCTATGATTTGTCTATTCCTTTAGATCAGTATTAACTAAACCGGTTTAAGACCGTCGTGCAGACGTAGTCACAGAGGAACCACTGAGGGTATGGGATGAAGATGGTTATCCTACTTCTATTGGATTTTACGAGAGCGTTTGGCTTTGATTATATATTATTAATTTAGTATAATTAAAAGGTTTATGTAATTTTTCTTGTGCGTCAAAATGAGTAGGATCCAAGAGATAATGGTTAACGGAGTAAATGGATTGGGATTATTAGACGTAAGACATGTTGCATCGGGAGTGCTTCAAGATTCGTCATTGGAATCACTACTATTTCTCAAATACAAGGTGTTAGGTATGAAACGCACTAGAGTAGTAACCATTGCATTCCTTGTCCCATTGTAAGGAATATGTGTCTACGTTTTTATTTCATAAATAAAAATGTCGAGATAATTAGCGTTAAAGTTATAATAAACCGACCAATGCGAACGCGATTATGGGCCATGCGTCACTGATGGAGTAGCGTGGAAGATTCAGATTTCAGAATGCATGCATCAAATTTTAATACGCAATTAGAAAATTTGGCCAAATATATGATAAATATGAAAACGAGAGACACACAAAAGAACGAGAAACACATGCGTTGCATAATTCATAAAATTTTGAAAACAGAAACTCCGTATTATATGACCGCTAATAATTAGTGAATCACTTCACTAATAATTAGTGAATAATTATTGTAAGATAAGCAATTTATATTACAATTTATATTACAATCAAATTTGCAAAAAGATTAAGGAACTCCTTCTGCATTTGTTTAAAAAAAATTTGAGAAATTGTTAAAAAACCAAATCATACGTGTAAGTTAGAATACGGACAGGACTGTGACCTGTAGGTGTCAGAATAAAAAGCATTTACGCTGAGAAAAAAGATGATGGTATTCTTAACTATGTAGCAGGGTAAAAATATTATTAGTTAGTGAAACCAAACTTTTAGTATATTTTACAATGAATTCATTAGCGCAAACTACCTTAGCATACTTGAGTTTACTATTCCAATTGGTGGATATAATTGTAGTAATAAATACTAACTTCATAGTAAATTATACTTTACTAATTTCAAAATGTTTAAGTAATTAGACTGTTTCATTAATCACAAGAGCGGAAAAGTTACATCTAAATATATGTACGATTTATGGTGGATATTATCATCTAAAAAATAGTAAAATACGAAGTTGATCAATCTTACCATTATCAAATAGTATTAATATGTAAATATTACCAGCAATTGTGATCAACGTAACTAATCTGAGTTTACTGTAAACTATAGTTGAATCCTTTCGGAACCCTGAAAAAGAGTTAAGAAATGGTAAATTTGTCCATTTTTTTTTCAGTGTACGCATGCAGCTGATTCTCGTCTTTTGTCTATAATGTCTTGACAATAAAGATGATACTACTATTATTATTATTATTATCTATGGCGAATACACGATGGAATGATCCAGATCATTCATATTCAGAATCCTGTTGTATGTACATATAAATCCTATCCAGGCTCCATCATAGAAATATAGAACCTTATAAAAGCGATACAAAATATTTAGCAGCCTTCGAAATAAGATATATGTGCCACTATGTCAAGTTACGTTATGTTGGCTTATTGTTAGTCCTCCCCGTGCGCACTGCTTTATCTCACAAGGGGAGGATGCGTGCTTTGGGGTCACGGATTTAGGAGTCCTTTTGGGATAGGAAAGTACTTTGTAATAACAAACTGTAGGCCAAGTGGCAGGACGCAACTCGGGCCAGTTTTCGAGAAAAACCGGTTTGAAAAACGCAGTACTCCTCATATACCTGCACCGTTGCAAATATTTTCGAAAAGACGGCGTAGTTCGGTGGCAGCGCGCCTGACTACCACCCGAGCGGCCAGGGTTCGATTCTCCCATCACACGTATATTTTTTTATATTAATTCCTTTTTTTTTTGCTACTCGACAAGCCATGCTTATCTATTAACAATTTTGTCAATTTACGTACGAAATGAGTGCATTGGAACACTATTATTTTTCATTATCAGACACTGGTTTATTGGAAAAGGTTATAAAGATTCAAAGCGTATTGTTAGGTGTACATATGTTTTTTATTATTCGCTGTCGTATTTTGTGTCGTCGTTTGAAAACTGTTACCCATGTATGACTGGCTTGAAAACGAAATTTGTCGGACAAAAAAGGGAAAGCTGCTGCGCTCGCCCATTGTTGAAGTGTCCTCGTAGTCACCTGTTCAAAACAACTTCTAGCTTCTTGAAACCGTTCGAAAGTTTGCGAATCAATCGATCGCAACTTGTCGATTCTGGTACCACCACTTTGTACGTCTTCTTTCCATCGCCGGAGATGGTCCTTCCTTTTCAATCGAGAAGCGCCATTTTTTCGGAGTGCAGCCAAACTCCATTTTGGATGTGCTTCGGCAAGGGCAACAACTTTGGCTTTATATTCCAGCGGAATATATTCCGGCGGAGGATCTTCGTAATCGTTCGGGTCATATTCTGGATCTAGAGCTGGGTCATCTGCACACTGATGAATGATTTACGAAATTAGGAACTTACAATTAACCGACAGACTACTAATTGTAAAGCATTATGAAATGAGACAGTGAAACATACCTCCTCGAATAGTTGTTCGCTATCTGATTCATGCGACAGAATCAACTCTTCTTCCGTTGAAATAAAGAATTCCTTAATCAAGTTCATTGTTACTTCACTGATTTTTTCGGCCATGGCCAAGGAAATAGAATTAATTTCACTCGGAGGCTGGTCTGTGATAAGATTGTGTTGTTCGTAAATGGCATTTGCTGCCAACAGAGCATTCGTAAACACGCCCTTGAACTTTTCATTTTTCAACGAGCTGCCAACGGATTCAACTTTCGTCCTGGTGGAAGGTCCGGCGTCTTCTTCCATTTCTTTTTAATCACACTTGCTAAACTTTCCGTTTGTAGAACTGCACTGCACGAACGACTGTGATGTACTGACTCACAACCCACGGTTTTCTTACTGACAATAAACCTGGACCCTCAAAGTGTCATGGGAATTCCAGGTATACAAGTCGAGTCGGAACAAAGGGACTTATACAAAAGATGTACAAGCAAGTACAAAAGTTTTACAAACAGTAAAGTATGCAGGGGTTGACAATCAGTGTACAACTATTTTCGAAACAAACACATGTTATTACAAAGTACTTTTCTACCCCAAAAGGACTCCTCAATCCGTGACCCCAAGCTCGCGTCCTCCCCTTGTCAGCTTAAACTTTTTAGTCAGCTTAAACTGTACAGTCTGTAATACAGACAGGCTGCTACACTCGCCTATGTCCTTGCTATCTCACTCTGCTCGCTCCCACCACTGCCGTATGCGTTCCAGTGTGTTAGAGTTCAGTGGTTACTTCCGAATACAGGCGTACGGATTTTAGTATGGTACTGGCACATCTCCTCATTGGAGGAATCAGCCATAAGGAAAGGAAGGAAGGAAGGATTCCAGTATGGTTAGAGTTCAGTGGTTTTGTTATATCAATAAAATTGCGCAGTGAGGGGAACTGGACGTGACGAAGTGAGAAAAAGATATGTTTCAACATGTGGGGCCACTTTTAACTGCGCCATTCCTCTTCCAGGAGTATAAGTTCTATGACCGCAACCAATCGCTATCTCTTTCAGCCGACTATGTTTTTCTATGCTTGTGCGTAGTCCATGATATATGTCAATGGTTTGTTGTACATATTCTAGAGATATTATGGAAACACTAAATTTTATGCATATTTAACAATGTTTTTTAATATCTTTAAAAACGTAGAAATGTTGTTCCGTAAGTACTTAAGCAATAAGAGAAAAACATTTTTAACAATAACGTTGTGCTCAGTGTATTATTATAAGGATACGTCTGATATATTTTGTGGTTTCATTACATAATAAGATGTCTGTATTGTGCTACAGTGTAAATATTCTTGCCAATCAAATAGTTATGTATAGGCTTCATTGTTTCCTTAATTTACATGACTCGTTCATGGTAAAAGTTTATTACCATGTTGCTAATATTGAAGCCAATAGCCAGAGTAACAATATAAAGAACTAGAGCACATGGTAACGCCATTAGTATTAACTGAGTCCTTTGTAATATCTGTATACCTGAAATAAACAATTTTTGTAATCAACAGGAAAAACTATGAATTTCATTACACTGCATAATTAAATTACATACTGGTGTAACCCAAGAATGTGATGTAAATGTAATAGCTAACAGCAATTAGCCACAAAGTATTTCCAAGGAAGATTGATCCAAATCCTTCGTATTTTATTAGACCTGTTTAATAACAAATATTCTTTAAAATAGGAATGGTTTTGTTATTATTCTTCAAATTTTGAGTACTGACCATTGTACATAAACAACTGTAAGAAATGAAGGATAATTAGAGGTGGAAAGAAGGCATTTAAATGTATATCAAATGCATAACCCCATTCTACATCCTGCGTTCGATCGACTCTCAAGTATCTGTTTGTAATAAACCAAAAAAGTGTGGCGACGATAATTCCAGTTCCTATGCAGTCTACTAGGATGACATAAAAAAGAAATTTAAAAAACTGGAAGAATCCTAGTCCCAAAAGTATGGCAAATCCTATGGATGAGATGCACAGCCAGAAACTTAAAAGGACAACAAAGGCAGGATCATCCCTTGCAAATTGTGATTTAGTCTCTGAAAGAATTATTCAATACACCAAGTTATTTCAATACTTTGCATACATGTTCTATGTTTTTATTAGTCAACACTTACGTTTTCTACTTTGAAAATTCCTGTACACCTTCTGTGGCGCTGTAAAAAGATATACCATTTGCCAAGAAGCAAACTCAAAATCCATTTGATTAAACTTCAGCAATTTTCTCAAATATTTATAACATTTTGTAGCCGCTCCCATACAGTTGCGTCTAAAAGCAAGGATACAATGCTGATGAATATATTTAAGAAATGCGAAAAAACAATACCATACCTATAAGTTACTGGAGTAGGTAACATCGTACCAGAATGCAGCAACATAGGTGATGTGCAACGACTGGTCGATGGAGAAGTAGAATACTTCATACTGCCTTCTGAGTGACATCCAGACATTATTTTAAAGTATCAAAAGAGTAAGTATAATAAAAATAACACTAAGAACAGTATCATACCTTATTGGGTTTTAAGTCCAAGAATACATAAACATGAAACTGTTCTCTTAGGTTAGGGATATTGTGGCATTCCTTATACAAGCCAAACAAACACACTCAACGATCAATGCTACACAGGAAAACGTAAAATATTATCAAAGGCCACAATGATATTCGCGCTCATATTTATATTAAACTTGGCTTCCTAATACTGATATTACCACTGAAAATCAGTGAAAATAATCAAGTGACATCTACAGTCAAACGGAGGCAGTCTAACGATAAAATAGATGACGTGCGCATTAAAGACTGATAGAAGAACCACTGCCAAGAGCTGTCATAAAAACTTGGGCAAAGCCGTATTTGTTGTTACCATATTCTTTAATATGGTTCAGAATCCATAAAAATATTTTCATGTTTATTCTGTAGAATGATACGTACAGATACGTTTGGATACGTTGTATGTTGAGAATGACAAGTCATTCATTTTCTCCAAGTCAATGGAGGTATGATGTCACTTAATCATTTAACGGGTATTAACGTAATACCAATGAAATATTGATGAATTCTTAAT
The DNA here is from genome assembly GCA_963971525.1 of Cephus spinipes. Classification (NCBI taxonomy): domain Eukaryota; kingdom Metazoa; phylum Arthropoda; class Insecta; order Hymenoptera; family Cephidae; genus Cephus; species Cephus spinipes. The sequence goes on from OZ020578.1 coordinate 16,206,735, forward strand.
CATCATTCTATTACAAAGTACACTGAAAACTATTATTCAAAGATAAGCAGAGATTAGAAAAAAAATTGATTGTACATCATTGTAGATAAACGTCTAAGAATTTCGACGCCATTGAAAACGGCAACTATACTTACACAAAAGTCATACGGGAGACACAAGTAGGTGTTACTGATTTAATTTATTGCCCTTTGCATATTTCATTACATTAATTGGACATAACACTTTGAGTGTCATTTGAAAATATCGTACAATAAATACTTAATACTGCTAGAACCACGTACGACAGGATTTACATAAATCCATGGAAGACATTTTGAATTTTTAATATATAAAATCATTATTGTCATTAAACGCATTCACACGGTTACGAATTAATCTTATGCCAATTTTTTGCTTATCACCATCAAGCGGAATTATTCCAGATTAATCGAACAATAGTTCCTGATCATTAGTGGAAGACATTATTCATCGGTATTATTGTCAACCGTATTGACAAATAATAATTTATCCAAAAATAATAAAACAAGTAATCAATAAATAAAATGAGTAAATGAATTACATAGCACTTTACATTGGAAGACCAGAGTTATTGTATGGATAAGGTACATTGGAATTTCAATTGGGCAAATAATATTCCCTTGGTATGTATTCTGGCTTTGGACTGCTCGGTTCAATTCCCAGTAACTCGCCCATGAAAGCTATGTATGTGATGGCTAGACGTAACGTTTCAATTCGGGATAAACGTTTCTCATAAGCAAATGTTGGCACCTGAAACAGACAGTATATGGTGCATATAGGATTATCCACGACGGTTATGCATGTTAGATAATTTGAATCGTTTGAAAAAAATTTGTAAAACTTCCTGTTACCTTTCTACGTAATTTGTCAAATGCCTCGTTCAGGTTGAACATCCTTCGACGCTCACGTATGTTCGCTGCTCTTCTCTGGGACACAGTGGCGACGCGACGCCTTGGCTTCTTCGTGGTCGACGTCGGCAAATTCGGACTGCGGCCATTGGAAGCGTAACGGCTGTAATATTATCAGCATCCATATGGAACCATTCGAAATAAAAGAAAAGGGAAAAAAACGCTACTCTCAAAAAGCATAATCCTAGTGTGTATTGTATGGTCGTTTGATAACATCAAAGGAAGCGAAATGCCAATGACATATTGACAATGTCACAAGTTTATTTTCAAGGATACACATACAAGGCAAAAAATTGATTATATATAATCATATAAAACTATAAAGGATGTCCCTAAATAGCCTTACTAACTGGGTACAGCGATGTTCTGGGAGTATTGCTCATCGCGAAAATGAGCTTCCTTTTATAAGTATAAAGTTTGCCAATCAGAGCGAGGTGTCCGCAAAAACGTAGGCATCTCCAATCTCCTGAAATTTCTGCTCTGGTGGTTGTTTTTCAGCGTATATTGTTTTTCGAGATGTACACTACTGTATTGTGCCGTTGCATGCGGATTATGCAGATATATTCCGAAATTTCAGACGAGCGAGATCACACGTCTATCCCACAGCCGAAATTTACAATATCTTGTTATTGTGAATGAATAATTGTATATTGCAAGTGGATCTTTCGTGTCAATTATCTTGTGCTTCACATAGCAAAGATCAATCTGAAATCTCTCGGAGGTCACTCGATAATCTGCCGTATATCTGCGAATGATCTCTCCTACACTCGTGCCATACGTTCGTTCATGTGGGAAGTGGGAAAGAACTGCAATTTGGTGTGTATACCCTGGAGATGAAACAAAGCGATACATGTGTTCTCGATTCTTTCTTAAGTCATTTTCCGATCTTTCGTATTTTAGAATCATCGAAGATTTAACAATTATCTTGCATACCCGAAGAAACGCGAAGAATCGCTTTATTTCATTCCCAGGATATGCGCACCAAATTGCAGCCGCGTTCCCATTTACCAGATAAACGGACGTACATCACAAGTATAGGAGAAATCAATCGCAGATTTGCGGATGATCGAGTGACCTACGAGAGATCTCAGATTGATCCTTTCCACATGAAGCACAAAATAATTGCCAGGAAAGATCCGCTTGTAATGTACAGCCATTAGCCATTCGCAGCCACGATGTGTTACTATCGGCTGTGGGGTAATCTCATTTATTTGCACGATATTCACATTTAAAAAAAAATTATTTTTCATTATATAAAAAATTGCCAAACACGAGTAAATTCGAGGCATAAAATTTTGAAAAAATATATGTTGCTCGCGATAATTACACCACTGCGATAAGTAACCACCCTGAAGTGTAATTTATTTTTGGTAGTGTTTCCGTAGAACAAAAAAACTTATATTACATAAGTTGACACTTTTAGGAGACGCCTTACATTTGGAAGCATTTATTTAAGTTACATATAATTTGAGTGCCTATAGACATTGAGCTGACAAAGCGTCGACTTACTTTCGTTAAAGGTGCATATTTGCTGAGAAAATCTCATTTTCGATGTTTCACTATAAGGAAATTTTTCTAATTGGTTTGATCGCAAAAACTGTTTTATTTAAGAGAAACGTAATAAAATGTACTTAAGGGTGGTACCCCTAGAAAATAATTTTTCGCAAAAATGTAAAAACACGTAAACTTTATTTTTTGGCTTAATTTACTCGTCTTTGTCAATTTTGCTTCCTCGTACAGGAAGCTGTTTTCATGAAAATATTTTTTTCGAGATTTTCATTTCAGAATATTTAAAATGGTTTAAAACGTCGGGAAAATTGGTTTAGAAAAAATTTCCGTATGTATATGCGTGTGTGTATGTGCAGGGCTTCCAAAATTGAATTGTCTATAACTCGAGCATCGTTCGAGCGATCGGACTAAAATTTTGCGCACTTATAAAGTAGCAATTTCTCTTCAACTCTTGCAAGTTTTGGCAAAGTGTATGCAGATTTCTAGATTTTATGACTTTTTGAATTTAAAAAAAGGGCGTGGTCGCTCTAACTTCCGTAAAATATTTATTATATAGATAAATAGTTCTTCATATGTGCGGGTATGTTCAATGTTATTTGGTATTGAATTTTTTTTTAAATGCATTTCTTTTCTCAGAAAGTTTCAACGGTTCTAAGTTGATCTAAAAAAGGAAATCTGAGGTTTTAATATTTCCTGGGATATAGGCGTTTAACATTAGAGAAACAGTGGATTGATGATTAATGGCTATAAAAAATGCCAAACAAGTCATCTTGATCCTCCTTGGTAGATTTAGAATCGTGTCATGTCTTGAAGGGTTAAATTCTACTAAAATAATATTGCATGAATAGTTGTGATGAACCCATTTATGGATGAAACTACTTTTTGAAATTATTATTTATATAGAATTTACATTTTCAAGCTGAATGTTTATAAAATTTTGTATTTGATCAGATATGATCAAATAAAGAAGAATTTTTGTTCCGATTATATATAATCATTTTTTTCCGGGTAATTATTACATGTATATCTGAATCTGGCAGCATAATATTTATATTATAACAATTAGTCCAGACGCCCATCGTATTTCTGTCTTCGAAATAGAATCTTGGTTAATTCTTACATTTTAAAGTACGAGAAATACGAATCAGGTAATTATTTTTCCAAAAGATGATTAGATTTCTTTCATTAACCATAGTAATTATTTAAACGTGCATTATTACCGCAATCATCAACATGTCATTCGGATTTTCTGTAGCTCAAAATGTAAGAATCAACAAAGTCATATAACGGACTCTATTTTGAAAACAGAAGTATGGTGGATGTACGAACTAATCGCTGATAAGTAATTGTTACTCGGTATTTGCTGGATTAGAAATACGATGCTGTATCTATGATTAATAATGATATAATAATATAATTAAAAGTGAATCTACAATTTGTACGTTATCGATGGATTAATATTGAATATATCGTTATAACTGTGTAGCACTTAAATGAATAAAATAAAATATAAATTTCAGTCACACCCATGCCAATCTTCTTGGTTTAAATCCAAGACGAAGTTTTTTTTTAAAGAAGGAATAGTTCTCTGTCCATGATAAAAAGTACCTCTGATGAAGTAATGCACATGGTTGACGATAAAGACCGTGTTCGTTAACGTGTGAATGAGTAGGTGGTTGAGCTTGATATAAAACGGAACTATCCCATATAGGGTAGCCTCCAAGATCCGAACCAACGTACTGCGACATTTCCGCCGTTATCACCTGATAAGAATTACAATATCAGTAAAAATTCTTTAATTCACATTATACTACTTGTTAAGATTTAAGCTACGATAGAGGATCAATATAGAAAAAGGTTCATTAGGGTGATTATTTTTGTCAACATTGAACTCACTGGTGCTTGATTTCCATTGATTTCCCAGAGTGGTTCAGGGTAGCTCATATCCCGTAGTGAACCGATTTCGAATTGTTCTTGTAGAAGCTTCACCAGGACGATACGTGGTGATTCTCAAAGGAACACAGGATGGGATCCAGCACCAACCCCTTAATCGTTGGGGTTGATGAGGATGCGGTAACCTTTTGGAGAACGAAAAATAAAAAAATTACTTTCAAGGAGTACAAAAAATTGTCTAAATTTTTGTTATTTCTTTCGTTCCAATCTGATTAATGAGCTAAAGGATATTTTCAAAATGTATTAATTATATTCCGCACGACGTGGTTTTATACAAAGAAAAATAAAAAAATACTTTTAACGGTGCAACTGCTAGTCAATAAAGGCACGGACACTGCTAAATATCAACTGTCAACTTCGCGTATTCGGAATCGGAGTGGCAGTGAGTACCTTTTCGCGAATCTCGTTATGAGTGGACCCTAAAGATTATGTCCAACTGTCCCTCAAACTCCGCCCATTTTACTACCCTTATTATGATGAACAGACCCCCAGGAAATATATCATTGGATAGTCGAACACGCTTGCGCAATTTCCTTGTATCTCGTTGGTCCTCCGACAGCTTTTGTTAGGTCGAAGCTCATGGGATTACATAATTTGACTGTAGGGGCATGGCCAGTTGGAACTACGCCCCGTTCATACAATTTTGTCCCATTTCATCTGACAATTTAGTTATACTTATTAAACAAACAAAAAAAAACAAGGAAAATTCGTATGCCACCTTCGTTAGCAGTTATTATTATAACTTTCATGCAATTTCAGTATCAATCGATACACTGTGACAGATAATACCAAATATCTCACAGTTAACAAAAATAATATTCAAGTTAAAAATTTCCTAACTATTAGTACTGATCCACTAGCAATAAGACGTATAAATGTTGAAATAATTATTAACGTTACACAATCCAATTAAACAATGACAATAAAGGAAGAATAACGTTTACAAATTCTCATAAAAGATTTCCAAAAAGATCATATACGTTGTACCCCCTAATTCCTATAACAGAAATTCTAAAATAGACCATGTCACCATATTTAACCCATAGTCCACGTGTCGTCACTTGACTAAAAGTATTAGGGGCATAACGCAACATATTGTCAAGGCTCCATGACAGATTTCAAATAAGTCTGAAATTAATTAAATAGATATTAGTCGAGGAGTCACTTGACGCGATGAACGTCACAGTCCAGATACGAATCCCCTAATATTATTATATATCAGTTCGACTTACCGAACCCTCCTAAACGCCCCTGAAATCATTCTGAAACAGGGCGGACAAACATCGAGCAATTTATCCGTGTCAAATCGGATTCTATTTGCCTGTGCATCGGTCTTCCCAAGGGGGTGCATAAAATTATTAATATCTGGCCGGCTATAATAAGTAGTGTCAGCCTCGCAACTCCATCGTCCATTTTTAGTACACGTTTTCACCCCTCGACTGCATTCAGTAATTGCTGCCACTACTAGCATGTGATTATTTTCATAAAAAGAAAAGGGAAACGATGAAATTTTCCATTTTCCTGACAATCGAACTTTTTTTTCATCTCATCAATCTTCACAGTCTCTATCAATTATCTGAAACTTACTTTCAAGATTTAGTATTGGTTTTTATAATCTTTTTGGTTTCCAATATGCTTTAGCGTGTTTTACATTTTTTTTTGTAACGTCATAAATGATGTATTACTGTAAGAACAAATATATTTTCATAGCTTAAAGATTTGTCATGATGACTTTTTATGAAAACCCAGCCTCTCAAAAGATCCTCTTCAAATTTGTAGCTTGCTATTTGGTAGTAGCATATATATATATATGATTCTATAGATCTATATACAGTGTGCATGACTATCGTCATAACTGCAAGCTGACGCCTTGGATCAATGCTCTAGGCGTCGGCGCTGAAAGCTCGTCGAGTTTTCCATACAAAGATATAGATATATCAAGTAACGAATGGTTTTGAGTTTAGATAAACCTGAAGACATAAATCAAAGATCATTAATAAAAACAAAGTATAAAAATCAATATAAAGCCTTTATATACATAAAAACTATTGAATATCAATCAAACAATTAATTACAGCTAGAAAAAGTCGTTTTTAAAAATTATGGATATTACGTTAAGCAGAGAACAGATGCTCTTGATATCACACGGGCCTCAAATAAGTGCACGTGTTAAGCCAATCGAATTCTGATGCGACCTCGAACAAAGCCTTAGAAATTGGATGCCGCAAAACGGGGTCACGGATTTGTCTGCTCGTTACCCAAAATTATACTATTGGCAGTATGGGGTTTAACGCATTGCGTTAATACGTAACGCTGTCTCGGCTTATAGTGCTACCCCTAGGCTATCTCGTTTAGCCTTGTTTTCCCTTAGTGCGGCTTCGTTTCGCCACGGGGGATTTGCCATAATAGGAAGCAAAGCGTGACACCTTTTTTCATGGTCATTTAGAGCAGGATCAGCCAGGAAACACATTGGAGCTGTCAATTCCCCACTGTGCGTTAGCAGAGTGACAGGTTACAGTGAGTAACCTGATTTGGAATCATTGACAGGACGCTAATTAAACTGTTGAAATATGGAAAATAACAAATAAGAAATTATTGACATGGACATTTTTACTTGTTGGATATTATATTCACAGTTTTTAAAATTCTAATACAAAGCGTCTATACACAGAGGAACGTCGAGTACCTTTTCTTATAATATTTTTCTTGATGTCTGTAGCAACTCAAATCCTAAGTACACGAATGCATCTGACAAATATGAGATCGTTCGCCACAAGAGTATACTATTTTTATTTCATTCCATTCTCATCACTTGCATTTGTATCTTTAGCTGATATTTTTTTTATTTCTACCCACTTATGATCAAGGTCGCTAGTAGCTATGTGATTCATGATTTTCAATATCAGTAGATTAAAAAAATATGTCAGGCAAATGAAAAAAAAAAGGTACCAGCAATTGCACAATATCGTCTGCATAAACGCATCTATTTACAATTCCTGCATCGTTAAACGTAAATTTTTTATTTCTACATATATTTAAATATATTTATAAAAAAAAAAAAAACATGATAAAGCGACCTATTTACATCGCACTTGCGTAGCAATGTAGCCGGACCTATGTGTCTATTATTGAACAAATATTTGCGAAATCTGCTAGGATTCAAAAGGGCCTCTTCTGTTATTTGTATTTTGAATGAAACTCGTTAATATACACACGGCGTACGGCAGGGAGCAAAAATGGTCTTCCAGAATACTATTGTCATTTAATACTATTACGTTTGTGAAGAGAAAAGCCATTATTGCCCGCTCATGTACAACGAGCATATATGACACTTTAATTTTTAATCCCAATTGAAGCAATTACAAAGTGGGTAGGAATATCCGATTATCAAAGCCCATATATTAGGGACGTATGGTCCCACGTGCCAGAATATTATGATTAATTTGTGTTGATCCTTCCTGTAATATTTTTAAAAAATAATTGTTCTTTATCTTGTTGCCTCTTACGAGGTGGAATGTACTGTTTACGTGACGATTCACGCCTTCAAATTAGCCTGGCGAATACGGAAAGAAGTAAATGTAAAATCTTACGTGATCTTTCGAGAACATGTTGTGCTTATTATGTTTTGTTTTCCGTATTAACCATTCTTGTTATCCTGAACGTTAAAGCCTATTTTTATGCTGGAACTGTCCTTTAGACTACTTGCTAAGGTAAGTATGGGTTCTTGATCATGTGATTCCTTTGAAGGACTTCCGGTCGACGATGGCTCCACCAAGCTCACCTTACAATTTTCTAGATCATCGCTGGACGTCACCGAGCAGGAACCCTGCTTAGCGGCGAACTTGCAGCTTGATTCAGCACTTACATCCTTCTCGGAAGTGACCTTGGGTGTAGAGACGCTCTGCGATCTTGAGAAGTTCCTCCTCCTACTGCAGGAGGATGACGGGCCAGACGTCATCTTCTTTGAGTCCTGTGCCACATCAGCATCCAGTTTCATACTCTAAGACTTTCCGGTAGTGTAAATGATGTCTAGCTTGTGTGTGCTTGTTCTTACTTTTTCTCTGGTGAAACTCGAACTCAGGGACGTTGACTCCTTTATCCTAACGTCTTCGTCAGCGATCTCCATGCTCTCCACTCTGAATCTGTAGCGAGAAGAATAAAAGGCGTAGGAATTATTTTGGTATTGTCCTGGTTTATCTGATTCAGACTCCAGAGATTTATTCACCTGCCAATTTTCTTGAAACTACTACTTGGCTTTACCATACTAGCAGCAGATGCAGTCCCAGTACTGGAAGCGGAAGACTCTTTCTGCTCGAAGATGTACTTCACGTCTTGCTTCTTCTGCTCCTCGCTCTGTCTCAATGTCAAAGTGTGATCCTCGTCATCGTCAAGGTTATCTGCACTCGCCTCGTTCGAGCATGTGCTCTGCTTCAAATTCCTACAGATGGTATCGTTCCCACTTCCGCGAATCTGACCGTCCTCGTTACTGTAATAATCTGTATAAGAGATGCTGCCGCGACTCTCGCGACATTCCTGGTCCAGATTCATGCAGATGTCATTAAAATCCAAGTCTAGTCCTGGTGTTGTTGAGAACTTAGGTCCGCCGCCGAATGGCTGTATTCTACAGAAAGTAAAATAATGGTCCTGATCAAAAGTAAATCCGTCTTGCGTGAAAGTATAAGCCAGATTAATATGTATAATATGATAATGACGATCAATCATTTTCATACAGATAAGCCTTAATCAATTTTGATAAAAGCAATTATTTTTTCATTTACCCATCGTTGCTGACTAGGCTAATAGACATACTGCACTCTCCAGCGGATGTTGGTGCTGGTGAGGATGGTTCCGATGACAGGAAGGATTGAGGCTCGCTGCTCCACCATCCTGTACCTAGTTTCAAACAGTTATTATCAAATATATTTTATCAATACTTATACATTAAAGTATTGACTTACTGTTCGGACTGGTAGGTGACGGCTGATTCCTAACATCAATTACATCAGTATCACTGGGTCCTTTATACTGTATAGGAGTAGGCGTGATGTACCTGTAAAGAAATAATAAATGAAAATAACATTTCTGTTCTCGTTAACGCATTGATCAACATAGAAACAACCTTTTGAAGATATAATTAAATACTCACAGAGGAACGACGCCTAATGGCTTACGGTACCTGACACACTCCAAGTCTGAGGAATGATACTCTCGACTGATCCCACCAATGCTCAGATTAGGCATAACCGCCCCATGAATCGAGCCTCCCGGCGATGGAAACTTGGGCGGTGATGACGCCGGCGTTCTAAACAAGGGTGCTATGGTCATCATCTCCAAGAAGGAATCGAGTTGACGAAGGGACAGCGCATTGTGCAGGGTCTCCAGAGGTCTGATCGGTGGCACACCCCCAAATCCTTCAATAGCTACGATAAAATCCATATCTATAAATAATGCGTAATTAAATGACAAATGAGACCTGTTACTCGAGGAATCCAATGTACTCACCAGCGACAGCTGACGCGTGAGGCGGTACCATGTCCTTAAGATTGGGAGCGCTCGACGAGCCACTTATAACAGCTGTACTAAAGAGGCTGTTCGTAGATCCCGTGAGCTTCTTGCTAACGTTGTAGCCCAACAGCTTGAAATAACTCATCTGTCCGGAGATACTGTGACGGTGGCGCCTGGCTGTGCAGGTGAGGTCAGGTTGAATGATCGAAGGTCGTGTGTCTGGAGATGAGAAGGATCGTTGCGGTTGGAGTCTGGGAATCGGCTTCCTGGGATTATCGTTGGACATTCTGTGCTGACACTTGTAATGATGACGCGCAAAGCAATGACAATGACGTGAGCCAGTACAATAATGCTGATGAGTGCAAGGACACAAGGACGAAAGCGGTGGTTCTAGATCAATAGGACGCGACGACGTATGTCCGAGCAAGGACGTCGTCCCGAGGACGTCGTTGTGAGAGTGTCGTCTATCTCTAAAATTACGGTAAGTGCGTGAGTCCGGTGAGTGGCAGTAGGAGGACGAGAAATCGGAGTCTGTGCCAGGATTAGCGAAGGTGGCTCCCATGTCAGAGCACGAGAGTGTCCTCGAGAGAACCCTGCACCCGGGAGGTGACCTGGTGGTATCGAGCCGATGCTTCTCGTGGCGGTAGACGCAACAGCCGAAGTGCATCCTGGACGTTCTACAGGGTGTAGAATACTGGAGGTGTGTATTCGGAGTGGAGCTACCCGAAGGAAGTCTCGAGTGTTCACTGAGATCAGTCTCCTGACAGTGTCCTGAAGTTGCACCATCCTCGGGGAACGAGCTCAAGTGTGACGAGTAAGCCACGTTACGACAGGGACTTCCGTGGGTCGAGGAGTCGACCTCCTGACAGGAACGGAACGACTCCATCCACAGGAAGTTAGGTTCGAGCAGACCGGAAGAGTAGCATGAACAGTTGCAAAACTTATGAGACAACGAGCGAAAGAAGTAAGTTTGAAGGTTTAAGCGTTCGGAGAGCGACAGCGATCTGCTCTGGGATATCAGTTCCGAGATGGTGCAATTGTAACACGGACAACGTGGTGGACAACCGGGTGACAGGGATCGCGATCGTCTCTTGGAGCCAAACTCCGTGTCGTAGTGATCTTGATAAACGGTCAAATGACGTGACTTGTTCGTGTAGTTGGACGGTGACAGGGAACTTGATACCTGGTTGGACATGAATACCGACGGAGAAGCTTCGCTGAACTCACCGCTTACTTCCACACTGGGCAGAGTCATCTCGGACTGGGAGCGGCCATATTTCTTAGTGTGTGATAGCAGCGGAGGCTTGCAGGATATACACGTTGGAGTTGATACGTTCTCGTTGTTGTTATCACAGGACGGCGACAGTGTGCTACAGGATGCCAAGGGCGTGCTATGGAGTGTGACTAGCGGGCTGGCGCTTCCCGAACTAGAGGCTGAACAAGCATTCACGCCAGATGGTATAGGCAGTTCCGGAGAGCTTATGGAGTGAGCCAGGACTAAGGGCTTTCCCAGGCAAGGTACGTTAAGGAAATCGTTCCTGGGGGAACATTCCGGTATACTTGATTCCTCCGAAACCTCCTGGACTGAAGCTTCTTCGAGATTAAGGTTAATTAATAGGCAAGCCAGATGAAGGATAGACACATTCGCGAACAGACAGAGAAAGAGTGTGTACAGTGTGTAACGTAAAGATAAGCAGAAGGTAAAGAGAAAGTATGGGAAAAGAGTGATAAGAGTAGGATGGAAAGAAAAGAAAGAAACAAATAAATAACATTAAATGACCCATCACCGATGGTATTACGTAACGTCACGATTACTCCATATAGACAACAGTGTCACCGGTCACGAGACAGCAGTTGTACAAATTTTATCCTCAAAAAAAAAATTGCAGAAAAATAACTGCAAACTGGAGAATCGAGAAGGGACAAAGGAATATATTTTTTTTCTTCTAATATTTGTTTCGAGACAAAACAAAATATAGCGTTAACGTTAATTATTTTTGTTAAAATTATCGTTAATGGATGCATGACGTCATTTAACAAGAGTGCAAAGTAATTGGTGCGAAAGAGAAAGAGAAAAAATACAAACAAATTGCGAAGAAACATGTACACAGTCGTATGTATATATATTTATATACATAATTACGTATTACTTGGATGCTAATTATATCAGGCACGTGCATATACATATTAACGAAAGCGCCACTATGGCTTTAATGATCTGGTCGAATGATTGGCTTGCGAGATACTAATGAGACGCGAAAGTAAAAGCGTAGCGACATTTTACATATAGTATACTGCATTATGTAAGGTATAAGCATTTAAGCAATAAAAATAAGGCATTCCTGTACGAGTATATATTCAAGTACAAATGGAACACAGTGAATTGGAATAATCGTGGATGTGGGAAATGTAGTATATTTATTGACGGCTGGATGGATCATGTTTCATGTTTAAAAAAAATTTTTTAATACAAAGCATGGTCCAAACAGTCGCCACTTTGACAAAATTTGATGGGCCTCCACGCACACAATTATCGCAGAGCAAAGAGTTATTCCAACTGAACTGCCATTCCTTCTCTCAGACTTCCTCTCCACGTATTCTCTTCTTTTTCTTCCACTTCTCTGTCTCCCTTGTTTCTTCTTGTTTAAAAGCTTCAAAAACTTTTAACCTTTCGTTACGCACGTTACGTTAAATTGTGCACAAAAAGAATTCCGTCGGATGATTTCAGAGTAACGGTAAAATCTCATGTGAATTTTGCGTAGCTTCTAGGATACAAAGACTGGTGGAATCTACTGAGAATTTAATAGGTTCAGAAATTTACAAAGAGAGACAGAGGGAAAGCGAGAACGAAGAGTGAAAGGTAGCCAGAGGAAAGATGGCAACGAAAGGACGTACCTTCCTTGTTGACCGCGTCCAAGCTCTGATACTGCAGCTTGTCCGCAGCTACAAAAAAGAAAAGAAAAAAAAAAAGGAGACGAAAACGCAAAAACTTTGTGACCAGTTGGAGCGAGATTGAACGTGCGATTATCTCATCATACGATTGATTCGTTTACTCGGCGGATGATGATTGCCATGATGATCTTGTTCGGCATTAAACTACGAGGATTGATAATGGCGCGGCATTGTCAGCTGGACGCGCCTTCAATTTCTTTTTTTATTGCATATTCGCACCCGGTAAACAGCGAACAATACATCCCATTTACTTTAGTTGACACTTACAAAAGCTACGTGTACTCGCCAAAGTAACACTTTCATTGGACACCAATTATTACGTCACAACAATTTCTAATCGCCACAAGCGGATCACGAGACATTAGTGGCACCGGTTAGTGACGCAAAAAGCGAGTGTCACACTGTTCGCCAAGTCAACTCTTCAACAGTCGTTGCACAGTGTAACTCTCATTTTCATTAGAACTTTAGGAGCAAAAACAATTGAACTTGTGGAGAAAAGTTGAATATCAATCAAGGTAATAACGTGGAATTTTACTGAATAATAAATTAGAATGCACATATCGAAACGATATGAAATGTCAAAAAGTAGAAAAGAAAGAGACGAAGGCAGTCAGTGCAAAAAATTTGATATACCTTGTCGAAGAGGTTCAAGAAAAATAGAATCGAAGAATGTTTTCAAGTGGATCCAAATTAATGTAAAAAAGTTACAGTACACAAGTAGAAGCGTGAAGATAATAAAAGGTGAGTTTGAAAATATAATAAAACAAGTAAAAAAAAAGGGAAAGTAAAAAAATTGCAGAACACCGTGAGAATTGAGTAAAGTCAAAGAGTCGTCATCGTCATCATTTAATTTGTCGTTCCATGCAAAACCTTGTTTCTCCTGTTAACGATCATCTATTAAAAGTTTGACAAGTCGAGGATGACTAGTCATTGCTTCGGACAGTCTTATACCCAGGGCCAATTCATAGAGAAATGTGCACCAAACCATTCTTTTTCTCTTCCCTCAAAATTCAAAGAAATGGAAGAGAGTAGAGTAGTTACAAAGAAACGATACTTACCTTTCTCAGGTTTATCCTGTCTCTGATGATCATAACTGCGCGCGCGAGGTTCACTAATTCCAGCTGCTTCTCTTTCCCGTCGTTGTCTTTGACTCGCTGCCAATTGGCTACCCAGTCTTGCAGCTTCATGACCAGCGACCGTCCTGGCACTGTTAAAGAGCATGAGGATAGTATACAAATCTTACTACTGGAATTGCCTCGTAACCGCATAACTTTGCAAAGTTAATTTCAGGAAACCTGATTGGTATCGGTGCAGAACTCTGGAGGAATCCGCTGTCGAAGGGTTCATCCATTAAATTTGGATCTAGGTCCATCATGTCTATTGCCCTGCTGGTTGTCGGACTGTCCATTATGGGATCAATCGGTTCAGTTTCCATCGGCGGTGGGGAGGTATCCTGAACATTGTACAACAATTTTATTACCAGTTTTGTCAAGATGTCGCAGAGCTTTAAACCCGGAATAGGTGTCTGAGGTGTCTGAGACACCCCAACTAGATGATTTTCAAATGAAAAACTAAAATCGCGCAACCATTTCTGGGTTAGAAGTTGCATAAAAAATATAATTATTCTTACCGATTTGGATGGTGGAGTTATGACATCATCCTCAAGAATACCCAATTCAGTATCCTCCTCTTCGATACGCGTACTGCACTGAGAAGTCGTATCCTGACCAGACCCAGTGTCACCCTTGGGAGAAATGTCAGATGTCATAAATAAATGATAAGAAAAAGACTAGTTTCAAATTCGGTTTACAAAACTTACAAGATTTTGACTGCTCTCATTGCGGGAATGAGGTCTGAATCCTGGTCCAGGTGGCAAGTTCTTTTGAACGCAACAATTGACACCTGGACTAAAGTGCAGCTCCACGTGGAAACGCTCCTCGCTACTTGGATCTTTAGTAGGATCCTCGTACAGCATCACAACTATTTGTGACATGTAATTAAGCTCGGACACCATGCTGACGTATTCCATTGCGCGTCTCCATTGCTCATCCTTTACCACCTACCATGATATATTAGTTACAATATCGCAAGGAAGGTTTGATACAAAAAGATATCAAAATACGTATAAATAAAAGAATTCATAAACGTACATCTAACAAACCCCCATAACGCAAAACTGTGAGCAGAGAATGAACATGGCTCTCGCTTGTGAAGTATAACCGCGTACGCACGTGTCGTCCCGGACTCGATACACCATGAGAATATCTGAAACAAAAAATATAAAAAGTAATGATAAACAGAATATCCTCCAATCATATAATCTCGGTATGAAGGCGGCACCCTCTGCTCCGAAAAACCACCCCGTACACTGACTTTTTACGCTTCATATTTTTTTTTTTCTTAACGGCAAAGAGTATATGAAGTTGAAAAGGTATTCAAATACTTATAACAACGGTTGTATTTATATTAAACTTTTTATACAACCTTGGATTCAATCGATTTACAGTTTCTTCTCCAGATTCTTCGATATTCCTTTGTAGGTCAGCACGAATCTTCTTCAGGAGCGGTGTGCATATACCCTGACCAATCGTCAACTTCTCTTGGACGGTCAATCCATACTCCTTGAGAATATTATACAGGATATTACGAATTGCACATGTAAATTATCGAAGTCAATTATTCGTAATTTGACATACCTGTGGTATCACAATATCAGCGAGGTATTTGGCGTAGATATACAATTCCTCAGCATGATCAAATTGCAAGGTGTGATTGTTATGCTGCAAGTCGTACTTTATACAATCGTAAATATCTGGAATCTTTGATATATCAAACCGTTTGTCCTTCGTGCAAAAGTCCTTCTCTATTTTTCCCCATCGCCTTCCCATCAGTTCCCAAGTCTCCCCATGATATAGTATAGCATCTAACCAAGATTACAATAAAATATAATACACATTGGAGCAACATTTTAAATACTACAAGACAAACGGACTATACGAAAACAGATGAAAAATTAATGCAAGTACCCTTAGTCTTAGGATCATCTTTCTTGATCCTTACAATATCCATGAGCTTCTGTATCAATGCGTGCACATGCTGGCAACACCGTACAGGATTCTTCACAAAATCCATAGCTGCATTTATACTGAGTGCGTTACCAGGATTGATCTGTTCGCGATCCTCACGCGTGAACTCTCTGTTCTGTTGTAGAAGCTCGTGGAGCTTCGTCTTCACCCTAAGAGTTTGAGTAAAATCATTATACACGAAATCGTTCAAACTAAGATCCGGAATTTGCAAACAAAGTGCGTCCTAGTGAACTTACATATTCTGATACTTGCTACTGTCACAATCATTGTCTAGAAGACCATTAGTATTGGCACTCTTAACCATTTGCACCAGGATTGGCGTGAGTTCACCCTCGAGAGCCAGGAGACCTTTTGCGAAAGCAGCAGCCGTCATCTGGACGCGACCCTCGTCACTGGCATAGATCTTCAAGTCATGACGGAATGTTGAGTGGAGTCGCAAAAGTCCCAGTCCCTGAGCACCAGCATACTCACCTACAAATTCAATCAGATATTAGAAGCATATGGGAGTTTCGAGAATGATGCCAAATTTATGAGGTTGTGCCAGACTCGATAGGTACAGAAAGAAACTCTATGTGCCAGAACAGGGTACAGGAACAGACTATGTGAAAGATGTCAAGCAATGCAAACACGACTAATTGTAAGTATGATCTAAATTCAGTAACAATGTTCTTCATTATAAACATTATTGAAGCTAAAAATTGTGCAAGCAAAGTGACAAGACAGTTTTCAAGATAATAAATGCAAACGAACTAAAAATAAAATGACTACTGCAAGCACAGGCAGTATGAAATTACTACAATGAAGGTCATTGATTTGCAAGGTCCATCGTTGCAACACGGGTATGCAAATAATATAAATAGGTACTCATTGAAGAAGCTCTTTGGAAAATGTGATGGGGGGGTTATTTTTCATGGACATTACCATCGTGAAAAGTCATTGACAAACGGGCCTTTGAACTGTGGTAATACAGTATTATCGTCTACATGTGAATATACATTTATTCAATGCGACCTACGTAAAGGAGCTACTAGTAACAAGCATCGTTTTACGAGAGTGAGTTTACCGTGGCTTGGCAAAATCTCTGAGTCTTCCTCTGAAACGAACATTCAACAATATCACCTGTAGTTCAATTTGACACATCAATTATGACGTCGTCATCGCATGTCGTCGTGTTACTGTGCTTGACGCGATTAACTATGAAAGCTAGGAAGTGAGGTATCTAAGAATAAAAGTAGGGTACCGTGTCGTGCTAATTATTATAAAAAACCCATAGCGACGAAGTAAAAGTAAGAAAAAGATATTAAGTAACCAAGAAAACAAGGAAAATTCAAAAAGCAGCGGGAATAAAAAATAAAAAAAAAACAATGGCAAAAAAACTATGGATTTTTCAAAGAAAAAGTCAAATCAGGTGCTTGTACATTTCAGGAAGATTGTAAGTCCAGGTTAATGTCGTGTGTGAGAGAAAAGAAGCAATGACGAACGTATAAAAGAATAGGGTAGCTTCGTCAAGTGAGGTACTCTGGCTCAAATGAAAAATGTCTACATGGCAAAACAAGCGTAAGAGCATAAGATACGAACCACTAAGGTGTCTACCTTGACCGCCGGGATACATGCATCGAAATATTCGACCAAGTTCTTCAGCTTGAATGCGACCTGCAGGAGTCAATTCACCGCCCCACTTCAGAATCAAAACCAAGGAGGGCTCACCAAGACGATCTGATCCAAAAAACGAATTAATAACTTAGTACTGTTCTTTTGTTTTGCATCGAATAAGCATTAAGTTTTTTAAAATACTATATAGATAGGTGCATCCTACCATCATCGGAGGAACTTCCTCTGGGTCTTCCTCGTGGTTGATACTTCATTTGCACTTTACGATTGATACCCGAAAAGTGTCCGTACCTGGAGAAAGAATCACGAACAATAAAGACAAATATTATTTATTTTCCTTTAATGTAAGATTCATGTTTTTAATCATTAACGTGTCGTGTATTTAAAACAAGTTGGAATTCCGCAATCGCTTTTTCGCGATACTCATTGGTCTTTGCTATTGTTGTTAGATGCATTTGTATTTGTCGCGTGACGAGCGCATTCGCGGCACGCACAGTCAGTTAGATAGATTGCGGTTAGCTTTATGGACCATAACTCAACAACGGGGAGGTGAACATCAAAATATGCATAGAAGAGGAGATTGTCAGTACTTACATTTCTAATACACTTTTGAGTTGTTCCAGTTTTCCCTGCTTTTCCTCGAGCTCTGGACCAGCAGCACGATGCTGTATTTCAGCCAATAAGCTTCGAGCAGTGTCTAGAATCTCTTGAAGCTGTTTAGGCCTCTTCAGTTTCACATGACCATGCTTGTATCCATCATACTTTGCGAATATCTCGAAGAACCTGAAAGGCGCAACAACAACAATAAATTCCTCCAGTAATAAAGAATAAAACAATGACATTAAGTTCCATTTCCGCAATACTAACTTGGGATGGCGAACTTCCACCTTCATCTTTTGCTTTGGTGTTCTATCCCCATGTCTTATGACTGCTACCACACACCGCAACTCCATCCTGAGAATCATTTAATCACTTAACCAGTTCCGTCAATCAATAATCAGTACCCAAAGCTAAAAGATAGTCTTACATCTTTCCAAAGGTCGTAGGCACGATGGGTGGATCATCCAATTGAAATGGTACGCTCCAGGGAATATGTAGTGTAGGTGCAAGTTCACGCAATATCATGTTGCCCAGGATCTTTGCGCAATCGTCATAGTACTTGTTCGAGTTCTTAACGAAACTAAATCCATTCACGTCGCAAACAAATGACTGTCCATTGGCTCTGTGGGAATAACTTTATGAACTGACCTCATTAAACGTAGAAAAACAAAAAAATGTGTATTGTGTAGAAAAAATTCGCGTAGTACTTCACAGTATGCTGATGAGTAACTATCTAATGTGACCAGACAGTTCTCTACTCTTGAATAAAGAGTAAGTCCTGACTGTTCTATATGGTAATATGATATCCATTCTAGAGTAACACTGATAACCGCATTGCTAGTCTATCGAACAAGGACAATCGGACTCTCCTATATGAATATGAAGTACTCTCTTGTTCTTAGTAATACAAGTTGATGATTTATACAAAGTGAATTACACTTCATGATGTACATTAATCACGAAATAGCATTACCCATTACCGACCATACATCTCTATATAATTGTTAAGTGAAAATATTTCGTCAATATTATATCAAAAAGCAAAAAATATCGTAACAGAAAGAGACGTGTCTCACCTGAGTAAATCAAATCCGCATACGGTCTGCTTAAAAGCTAGACAGACCTTCCTGCTGATGAGTTTCTCAGCATTGCTCAGAATGACAGGATACCGAATTTCCTTGCCCTCGGAGTCACGTTCGACTTTCCCATCGAGAGCAGGACTCTTCCGGGCCTCAGCATGGGCGTAATCCGGTCCGACGGTATATACCTTGACATCGGTACCATCGGTGGGCATGAAGTCTTCATAGATGTAGGAACCTGTCTTACGAACACGTGATTCTGGCGAATACACGCTACTACGACTGCCTATCTGTGTAAGAATTATAAAGAAAAATTAATGCCATCCAAGAAACAACAGCCAAAGGCGCCATCATTGACATATCCAAAATCCTACGATGTAATACAGAAGTTTATTGTTAAGATTATTGCAATTGTTTTCGTTTGTACCTTTCTGAACAAACGTTGACTCCCACCACCAGCAGAAGTCGGATAATAGATGTATATATTATGATCCTCGGCAGAAACTGGCTTCTCGACGAATGGCTTATTGAACGTGACGCCATTGACCTCAACGTGATCCTCGGACTCGACGAGCTCGTGATCTGAAATAGAGTCTTTGTTCTTCGCATGTCAAAAATTTGCACATACACAAACGCAGGATCGGAAAGTGCATGAGTGAAATGAAAGTTAATTATTCATCGTGTCTCAGAACTCGATGCGTGCAAAAACGTGGAAGCCAGTCCAAGGGAAAAAAAAGAAAAAAAAAAGAAATGAAATAATGTGGTGACTAAAGGAACGTAATCAGGTAAGACTGTGCAAAAGGTATAGTTTGATACGTGCAAAATAAAATGACCAACCCAAAAAATCACTTACGTTTCGGATCAGCTGAGTCACGATCAAGCACAGCGTAACGTGGTATCTCAATGCCCTCGCTGTCTAGTATAGCGTATACCCTTCTGCGATCCTGCTTAGCATAATCGTGACAGTCTATTATTGTAAGGGTCGTGTCAGCCAGAAGTACAATGAGGAATTCGCATAATTGATCATCAAGGAATTCTGATAATCACACGATAGAATTGTTTGAGTACCTGAATGTCATATTGCATTGGAAGATTGTTGATGATGAATGGATTGCGTAGATTGGCATAGTGTATTGCCTTGTCCAGCGGGAATCCTTTACTATGAAAACTTATCAGACAATCGACTATCGGCCAATCTTCGACAGGTTCCTGATTGATAAATATAATCAATATATTGAGAATTAACTGACATGTATACTGCTTATTGTTAACAAATGATAGCGCTGATTTTCGTACCTTCAATATGACTTCTTCAGGGAAAACGACGATCTTAATATATTCAAATTCTTCCAACCGGGTAAGAATCTCCTTCATCGGTTTACTCTGCGACTTCTTGGACATCGCGCAGACCCCAACGAGGACCTGTTTACCCTCGCCCTCGAGATCAGCACCGCCCATGCACCCATCCTCGTTGCTGCACCCGTCCGACAGCTCGCCCTAAGGACATCAAGTGGAATTAAAAATTGAGAATAATATAAATAAACGTTCAATTGATCCTGAGAGGATCGTACACCGATATACAAATGATTGACACGACCTGTCGTTTGGTTAGGATAGAGTGATGATGCACTAGGATATGCAAGACTGGATAGATCGCGTGGTTATTAGGATGGATAAGCTTTGCTCACCCAGTATGATCTCAAGCAGGATAGTAAGCAGGGTTTCTTGTGATCCTTGATTTCCATGTGAGTGTTCTTTATGCGCTCTCGAATTACTGTGCCTTACAGTCTTTTATTTTTAAGAGAGCCACCCTGCACTGGCTTTTCTTTTGACTCTACAAGAATGTTTCGATGGGTCATATTCATGTTACATGTGAATGAATTGCATAATGATATGTATACAAATGTTAATAACTATATTGAGTCTGATTGATATAAAATATTTAAATGATATAGTGTACTTTGTGTATAATTCAATCAATATTCTCATTACCAATTTTCACATATTCTAATAGTCGAAAGTTATAAAAATAACAGTCCTTCGCATTCCTTTGTCACCTTGCGTGAATTTCATTGAAATTGCAATTCTCTGTGCAAGGCCCTACCTATAATTAACTGAGAGTCTTCAGCATCTGAAGAAACGAAAATCCGTAGATGTATCATCATCCACAAGCTCGTCATCGACGTCACCTTATCTTTATAAATAAGATATCATTAAATCCAAAATATCACCAAAGTATAATAAACGTAAATTGGCTTAATGTCCAAGGACTACGAAGTGAATGCTGTACAAATGCCTTACTGACAGTCTGCCCCGTTTAGAATGATAAACTGGATATTTTCTGACATGACTAAGCCTAAGGAACTCCTCGCCCGTTTAGTTTTCATTCATTAAAATAGCTGGCCCTCCTTTAGCGATGCACTCAAATGCCGGCCAGAATTAAACCGAGCAAGGTCGCACCTGAGCTGTTGCCTCAGATGAAAACTTTCAGTACTAAGACACAGAGAATAAGTTACTTTGGGAATTTAAAAAAGAGACAAATAAAATGCTGTTTTTTCCAAGGTCTCATTGAGGTATAGAGAAATGAGTTATCATTGGTTACATTGTGCCTCTTGAACACCAATACTCCTCTACTGTATAATGCCATGAATGACGTGTACTGGCACAAATGAATATACCACGAAATATTCTGAAGTTTTTAAATTCGCAAGTTATATCACATACAAAACACTCGTCGCAGCAGCAACACTCCTCCAAGTCGCTTAAATCTTCCATTTCAGAAATTGGCGGTGGGTTCTTCCCGTCGTTACGAATTCGCCACTTTTTTAATCTCCACCAGTCCTTCCACCAGGTCCACTCCATCTTTCACAAAGTTCAATTAACAACTAACAACAAGAAGAACATTAAAACACCAAAAACCAACTGATACATCCAACATGTGTTATTTAAGATACTAGACGTTGCAATGATTATTCTCTTCTCGTTATTATTTCTGATTCACAGCCAATATCTTGCATTATTTCACCTTTCAACTGTTCCCAGTGCCCACTTAGACTCTACTCTGATAAACGGACAAACGAATTACAGAAGCTAGTGATCCCAGTTCTTCGGTTTCCTCTTCTCGGTCGACGAGGAGAATCTTGCGGCTTTACTGGCGTTAGTGAACACTATCAACATGTTTACCAGAGAGCAGTGAAATCGTGGAGCTGGTTGATGGGCTCATCAAAAATAGAAGTTACCCAGAGTGTGTCAATCATAAGTGCTCTTATATTGTTTTATCACAGTCCTTGAACACCCAAAGAATGATACACTAACATAGGTAAGATCCAGGTTAGGCTGAGTACCACATTTCTTCTGGAACGTTACAAATATTATCCACTTCTTCGCTGTATTAGTAAGATGATAATAATTTGTCGAATCGAACTCGTTTCACTTTGATAAAGAATAACTTCACTTTATGGTCTGGCTCTTTCAATGTTAAAACTTCGGCGTCTTCTTCAGCAAGGACCATCCTCTTCGTGGATTTTCAATTGTGTATCATTCCACTGAGACGACTAACACCCCATAATTGTTATGAAGTGTAATGAATTATGCAACACACATTCATATCATAGCTTCGCAATTATTGTTAAGCACAAGAACTCGCGTAAATGGTGCATCACTTCCTGCAATTTCAGAATAACTTAGCAATATCATTGTCTCTGTTGCAAGTGAGATGATTATCCACCAAGAAATAAATGATACAAAGAATTAGATAACGTAGTAATAAATTGAAAAGCGGCAAGGAGAAGATTTCAAATGTTTCACAGAACTTAATAATTGACTAATATTTTCTAATTGAATCGCGCACGTCAAATGGTTCCAGTAAGCTTAAAAAATCTTTATCCATGCACGAAGATTAGATATCAAACAGCATCGATGACTTCATTACACCACCACGAGGTCTGCGTAAATTGACGCTATAAAAGAAAACAAAAAAAAATGTTTAAACCCGGCAAACTGTCGGAAATGTCAGTCACAATTTTTTATAACTGACTCTTCACTGATGGCAACCACTTGCACAGAAAGAAAAAGGTAGCTGTTTAATTACTGATAATTGAATGACGCACATTCACATAGTATAGAGTATTGTAAAAGTACACGAATCAATGTCACTACAATGATTTGTAGGCGTTCCCAGCAATAATTTGAATTAGATACGATTTATCACAATAATGTCTGTCCTAATCAATTTGTTTGTAGCCACAACGATAAAGCAATACCAGGAGAACATGAGGTAATCGGCCGAGCACAATAATTGTTCAATTATACAAACTGTCAATAACAAATGAATTGACAATTGTCAATAAGACGATTCACACGAACTGAAACGAAAGACTACGTTGAGACTTGAAAAACACAAACGTTACAACTAAATATTCATTTTGCGTCCCTGCAACAAATACAGAACGTGGAGAAGTGCCTCACAGTATCATCACGATGATTAACAACGTTTCTTTAACTGTATTATCATGGTCATCATAGCAATCATCATTAGGAGGTATAACGTTAATAAAACGCAACGTTAGCAGCGCGGCTATCGATGGAAAACTAATCCATGATCCAGTTAATGTTAGAACCCGCCTCTATGTATCCGCGATATAGCATGCTCCCAAGAGACTGTGACTCTCGACAAATGTGCTATGATAAATATAGAACTCATCATAGAGTGAACAAAGGAGAGTCTTCGTTCCGCCTCTTTCGATTCTAATAAGATCAAACGATTAGAACGATCCGTACAGTGATTAAATACTTAAATGAAAACGACGACGAAAGTATTGCTCGAAGTAGATCGAGGTAATGATTTTTCTTCGATGCCTATACTTGCCTGAGTAAGTGTAACAATGTCGTACGTACCATGGCAAATGGATTTCTATAAGAGCCAAAATATCCATTAGACAATATTTCTTGGCAAACAAGACAGAAATCGTCTTCCTCCTCTATGTCGCAGTCGCACATTATTAATCGATGATCAATAAAATACAGTGATAATTAATGACAGAATTTCAGAAAGAGAGAGTGTAAAATATTACTAAACTTTCGAAGCTATCACGATTCAGTTAGGCAACTACTGTTTTAATGAGCACTTATAATGCGTAAGCACTGTTAAAATCTTATCGGCATAAAACTTTTTTACTGTTTCCTTTTCTGACAATAAACATACACAAGATAATCGAGGCTACGCGGCTGGATTTTATTCATCCGTCCCGTCGGACTTCATTCCCAGTGTGCGGAAGTATCAAAAGAAGAAGAACGTTTCCATATCGTTTTTCTTTCTTCCCATAAAACTCCGGAGCAACGTACTACGCGTACCACAAGCTATAAATATCCGTTTCAGAGAAATTCCAGAGGGATTTCTGATGATACGAATAAGTAAAAAAAAACGGTAGTGTGTATTAAGACAATTAATTCGTGGTGACGTCTCTTGTCGTGGAGCCAATGAAAATTGGCAAAGAGTCTTCTATTATGTTTGCACATTGCTCACGCAATTTTTCTTAGTCTCTTTTATCTCGCCGCTTACTTATACCGTGTAAAGCAGGCATTAATTCAGAAGCAATAATAACGTTGACACTGGTATTTCCTTTTGTCGCTAACGCAATCATCTTAATCTACCATAGGTAGATATATCTGCTGTTAAAATGTTCTACGAGCGGTAGCTAAATTGCTAGCAACTGGTTTGTTATGGTTATTATTAATTGACGCTCCTTATTCTATAATGAAACAAGATGATAAATTAAATGACACTACCATCATTTGCCAGTAGGGCTCAGCTTGATTGTCGCAATCAACGATATACACCTCTGGAATGCTCGTGGAGGTGGACATCGTCATTGAGAAGTGCTACGGGTTGGATGATCCTTGAGCTAATTGCTAATTGGTAGCATGTGACCGTTAATGATTTCGCGGAAAATGCTCCAATGACTCGAACCAATCTTTGCTATAGTGATTAGAATTTCTTGAGCGAACGGAGATTAAAAAGAAAAAGTTATAAAATTCTCGCGGTTGAAATTCTGCGTTTTATATTCTACGATCAGTTAGTTGTGGAGTAGTGCTATATCCAGAAACACTATAGGATTATAAATATAGTTAATTAACAACTTTCAAGACTCGCAAAAACTACAAATTTTTAGATGCCAGAAAAATAAAATAGAAAGAAAAGAATATTTATATAGAACGCACGGACTTGGCAAGGAACTATGTTATCGTGCCTATGCTTTATCTGTGAAATTTCGTAATATTTTTTTACTTGATAAATTAATCAGTTCCTTAACAATGGAAGCACGCAAAAATTTTTGTTTCCTCTTTATACGAATCACATTAACGTCCCCGTTTGCCAGTCCTAAGGAAGATACTGATTGTAATATTATTAGACACGACTCTTGCTGGCTACCAGCAACATTGCTAAAGGCACAGCAGAAGGAGATTTGAAATACTGCAGCCAGAATTCAAAGACAATGCCATTGCTTTATACTGACGTATTCGAGTAACTTGCACTAAAATTTATTTTCAGGATAAACATGAAACGACACCACTTGAAAATCACTAAAACTTTGGACTCGAGGCACAAGAGTGACAAGTATTCAACACACTCCTACGACTGTGTGTGGAGCACGTCACGAATTCGAATGTTTTGACGTCAGTAGCTCAAATTTTTCTTTTTTCTTTCTGCAAACACAGATACTAACATACAGACGGGATCCGTATGCTATATTTAGCAGGGTGTATGTGGTAACGAATCCTTGCCCAGTATATAACATCAGTAGTCTGACGATGCTTGAGGTAGCATAAAGAAATTGGGATTATGTGCAACAGCAAGAGGGAATAGGATGAGTGTGACTTGTTATTTAAGATTTGAAGGATTAGAAAGGACTGTAAATGGTATCACATGATATTTTATGTGAAAGATATGAATTTAACTTGATGGAATGTTTGCACCATAGAGCTGAGGCCTTTATGATCAAATAATAAGTAAACTTACTCTTTGGGATGAACGGTAGATGGAAGAAGCAACAGGTCCTACTAAGGTAGGCTGTACAGTATTTATGTCTCCTACATAAAACATTGGTCTACTTGCACTCCGAAGACCCTGTACAAATAATGAAAGTACAATATAGAAAAAAAGAAAGTTATATAGATGGTGAAGATATCCTATCAATAATCTTACTTGATAGCCATGTTCCAGTTCAGTATAAGACATGTCAGGGCGGCTCTCATTGATAACATACCCTAGATCACACAATGATATTCAAAAGGATCCTTCCTCACTTCCAATTCGATCCCTGGCTCCTATAAAAAAACATAGAATTAAAGAAATTAGTCTTCCCAAACAATTAACAAGAAATATTAAAATCAAGCTTAAATGAGTGATAATAGTTATATTAGGCAATAGCAATCTTATCGCAGTCACACACTGCAGTCTACCAGACTGAAGGCACACGAGAATAAATATATTATTATCACTGAGACATTAATAATCAATAATTTAACGATTAGGACTGCACGCAGTAGAGTAAACGGTAATACACAAGTTATCTACATGCAGATAGCCCGAATCTGGTACATAGAGAATATCTTGCAACAAATTACTTTCTTGTGATTATATACAAGAAAGAAAATAAATGACAACACTCCTAAAAGATACGCCTAATAGCATACATAAAAGTGAATAGGTAATCTAGCGTAATCCTAAAATAACCTGGTGGCGATAACGCAGTCCTATTCATTCAAGATGAAAAGCTCAAGAAGAGGATCTTTTTGTTCCTAGACTCAGTTGATCTTCCTATATATTTTATACCATCTATAATAAATACTGGGACAGGAGGATGCGCATAACTGAAAAGAACTCAATAGAAATGTCACGTGAGACTAGTGACCAGTCTGAACAAGAACTTACCGATTTAGGCCGAATAGATCAGCTACAATTATTCGAATTAATGTAGAGTTTGATGTGATGAGTTTGCTCAACGGAGAATTTTGAATACCTGTCAATACTTCTCAATTTTCTGCCATCTTGATCGTTCTCGATGCATTTTGCGATTGATCGATTAGCAGTTTCGTGTTTTGCTTTTCAAATTTTGTAAGTAAACAACAATAAGTAGAAAATATATAAGTGGGACAATAAAACTTTTGGGAATGTCCTGTCAAGTTACGATAATTTTATAGGAACGATAACGGATTTGTCGCGCGCAATTTGCAAAGTGTCCTAGAACAGGGAGAAAGAAAAAAAAATTAATTCTGCAATCAGATACTAACATTTTTGTACTACAAAAGAGGTATTTTGTTTTAGATAATAATAATCAAATTACTCGGATACATCGCTTCTACGAGATCCATAACTCTTCGGTAACTTCATCCAGGTGGATTCCTCCAAAAGTGGATCCTTTATCCAGAACCCTATTTCCTGGGACCGACTTACTGGTATTCTATATATTTCTGTAGGGCCAACAGGTTTTGTAAGTCCCTTGTTTCTTTGCAATCTTAAACGCTCGTGACTTCCATAGGAAAATCCATCACCAGTTCCCAATATAGGATCAATCTCATTGTAGACTTCACTAAAAGTTTTTAAAGGATTTTTTCTTAGACGTATATCTAGACGTTCCTTGTTATTTGGCAGAATTCTTGGTTCTTTGTAGTCTGTAGGCAATGAATAATGTCAATAGATGGTACAATAATATTGCATCAATTGATATTTTAAATTTCCTGTTTTAAAACACCTTCTTTGATTGCTGCTTTGATAAAATTGCTGTAACCCGTAAGGGTTAAACCAAACATCTCCATCATGTAAGGAAAAAATTTTCAAATGTTATGGAATCCAAAAAATGTTAAAGAATTGTCATTTTCATTTATTACAGTTTCTTTTTTTTTGTAAGGAATAAAAGAAAGTAAAGAAGAGAAATAGGAGTCATTCACTATTTGTATAAGCAGTCTAAATGACATAACATATATCACAGATTTTGTACGTAAACAAATGGTGTGCTAATAAATTCCTAAAGCTTCATAGAAAATCTTCTACTGAACTTTTAATTGAGACACAGATATAAATAAATATACAAATAAAATTACATAGATAAATAAGGATTATCGAACTGTTAAAAAAGGGAATATAGAATAAAAACATCAAGGTGTAAAATCAACTGTACAATATCTAGGGCATCTTAATTCGGAGGTGGGTAAAGACCTTTGCCTAGTTGAAAATTTATGTACTATAAATAATAGAAATTAGTTTCCCAATAGGGTAAAACTATACAATTTCTGAAAAATTTACCCTGAAGAAAAACATACAAGACAAATAAGTATGTTAATTAATAGTTAGCATGATTTAAAAATTAACATTATAGTTACCGATAATTACTCGTAAACTAAAGTAAAATAGGAAAGAACCTCACAGAAAAATTCTTTCACTTATTAGACTTAAAAGAAGACATGCAGCTATCCTGTTCATATTCCTTATTAAATCTATCGTCATGACCCCAGGAAGTATTCTTAGAGTTCATTTGTTTAGACCAATTGGCATCGTCACTGGATTTTTCTTTATGCAGTTGGTTATGAGGTGACCTCTTGTCCTTATGCTTTTTATTAGCGACTGCTCCTGAGCCGCGAATCGCCCTAGGTATTGGTGCATTATTTCTAGAGGATTCTTTCCCTTGTGTAAAATTTGGCGCGTATCCTTTCTGGTCAAAGGTGTCATACTGAACGCTAGTTTCCGGTTCATTGACCTTCATCAGGATACCTCCACCATCAGGCTTCGATTTTGCATCCAATTCAGCATCATTCTGAATATTTTTCATGCCTGAGAAAAGAAAAATGTTGAATTTATTATAAAATGTAGTACTTTTAGTTATAAAGCTTAAAGCATATGAAATAAAGATGGAGAGCTATGGCGTAGGTTTATGAACATAGGCTATGCAAAAGGTGATATATTAA
Source organism: Cephus spinipes (assembly GCA_963971525.1). Lineage (NCBI taxonomy): Eukaryota > Metazoa > Arthropoda > Insecta > Hymenoptera > Cephidae > Cephus > Cephus spinipes. Next base: position 16,235,919 of record OZ020578.1, read on the forward strand.
GATGGTGAAAGCATGATAAAGAGCTTTACCCAAGCTTCTGAAATTGGTTACTATTGTTAGTTCCGCTTGTGGTTCTTGAATTTGTAACATGGTGTCCGCGCCAATGTGCTCCACGTGAAACTTCTGAAGATAACCAGGAAGCGAACCGTACTGATGTATATGTAAATCCAGTATGAGTATGAGCATAGATCGTGAATGAGCACTCAAATTACGGTCTATCAAAACGGATTTGACGTCCAAGATAAGTTCCTCTAGCTTCGAGGATTGTTGTGCTAAGATATTGCGGCCATTTATTGAGAGCTATTAAAAATTGTAAAATAATATTATTCTAGTGGTAAATAACATTTTAAGTTCCCTTGAAAGATTACTCACCATTCGTGCAACCAATAGAATATCTTCTTCAGAGGCTGTTGTCAATAATCCTTTTAAGTAATCCAGCATTGGTTTTGCGAGGACGCTTATTACTGAGCCACTATCAAGTTTCACACGATAATAAAATTCTCCTAGTAGAGACACACCATTGCGAAATTTGACTGGATCCTTTTTTTGAGTCTCATCTTTGTCTAACAGGTATTAAAAATTGTGAAATATAGCATCAATGTATTTTGGTATATGATATCATTTTTTAGATCAAATATTACTCACTTTCATATTCCTCTTGAAGAATGTTCATTAGGATGTGTCTTACAGTTCTTTTATCTCCAGATTCATTTACTTTAATAATCAAATTCTGGATACTGTTGTTGCTTACAGCAAATGTTAACTTCCTGCCAAATAGCTGATCATCCAAAGCTTTTGCTACAAGCCACTCTATTTGTGTTCTATAAACAAAGTGTGTATTCTTATGGCCAAAGTGTTTAATTTCATTTCATTATAAATATATAATGTAATTGTACATACTGTGACTCACTAGTCTGCAGAGCAGCTTTACACAGTTGTAAAAGATCATCTGGCACAGTTTTAGAACTAAGGTCAAGTTCATCTATTCGTTCAATAAGAGTACAGAATTCATCCTGAACTTCTTTGGATAATGATGGTTCTCCAGGCCTGCGTAAAGTATGATCAGCAGCTTCCCACATGGCCCATCCGCCGCGACCACGTCCACGTCCACGTCCAACAGCCGTCATTGTCATTAAATTAAACTGTAAATAAGTTACGTGAAAAGAATCTTCCATGGACAGCCAAAATAATGAGATTTACAAACCTATATTGTAAAGACTAGAAGAAAAATGAAGTCAAACAGAAGTAAACATCAATCAGCACATCGCTCCAAATAAATTATGAAATTAACAGTATGAACATTCGAAACAATAAAACTTGTCACGTGCAAATAAAATAATACGAGATCAGTAATAAAGCATAAAAATGAACAAAACAGAAGTACAATAATTACCTGACAAATTCTAATATCCAGTAACAATCTTTTTGAAGCAGCAGGTGCTCCACCTTAGTATATCGTAAGGTGTATTTATATTAATTATGCTGTATAATTAAAATAGTGCACATATTAAAAACTGAGTGCACCTAAATAAATGAGTAAATGCCTGATTTGGTCCGTCAAAATGACGGAATAGAAAGAAATGGATGCATAAATTATTATTGATATAGTACACAACAGGAATTGGTAGTTCCCATATTTACCGTCGAGTAAGGTAGCGCTTTTGTTACGAGCCACTCGGTCGACATTTCGCTTCTTTCCACTGAAAAATAGGTATACTGGAACGCGGCAAATGCGGCGCGGGTATTTAATTCTCTTTATGTAGTAGGTTGTCCTTTTCGAATTAGACTGCGCATGTAGTGTACAAGCCCTGCGAAAATGTTATCCCGCCGATATATCACTGCCAGCCGTGATTCGATGGAAAGAACATTGAAATATAAATACATATAAATCCTATTTAGACTCCCTGATATAAATATAGAGCTTTATAGAAAGGAAAAAAAATGTAGCAGTCTTCAAAATAAAGTATATGTGCCACTATTTCAAATTATGATATATTGGCTTAGTCCTTCCCGTGCGCACTGCTTTAGCCTAGCTTAAACTTTTTCAGAGACTGTACAGTCTGTAATACAGACAGGCTACTACACTCGCCGGTGTCCTTGCTATCTCTCTCTGCTCGCCCCTATCACTGCCGTACACGTTCTAGTATGGTTAGAGTTCAGTGATCTTCCCCGTGCGCAGTGCTTTATACTTTTTTGAGAGACTGTACAGTGTGTGATAGAGACAGCCAAAAACAGCTTGCTACATGGGCCTGTTTCTTCGTTATCTCTACTTGTATATGTGACATAAGGTTACCTCGGCGCCACCTGGATATTTGAAGTAGTACGAATAATAAGCCCGAATTCAAACCAGATACAAGTAGATAAATAATGCCGATGATAGATAATTCCATGAATAAAATGATTACCCGAGAATAGGGAAAGAAAAGTGGGAATATGCCAACGCCCAAGACCTTGCAGAAAAAATTGTCCTCTATGGATTTTTTGTCATAGATAAATCAAACAAATCAATGATTAAATATAGGGGTGGCTCTATTGTATTAAGATACGTCTGAACTGAATATAAATTGTGATTAAAGGACACTGAATAATAGACGTTTCGAAGAAGGCAAAGTCACTGTCTATGCGTAATTTATCCGTTATTGATCTACAAAATTGATTGAAAATCGAAGAATCTGTCCCTTCAGACTTTGATTAGTAGTAATTGCTATGTAACGATAAACAATATTAATAAGCTTCTTCATAAATCTGGAACTTGACATTAAACGTATAGGAGCCATTTTGAAAAATCAATTCGCATTAATACTATAATATATGTCAAAAAAAGCCAGAAAATTATAGCATTCAAAATCCACACAAGTTTCTTCATTCCCACCACGAGCTTGGGAATGAAACGTGCGATTTACCTCAATCAAGCTAATATTACAATCCAAAAGGTTGTTCAAAGCTTGCGAGACACGAAAGTGTGTAAGAATAAACTCCTAATGAAAGATTCACTTTTCGGTAAAATACAAATAGTTTTTATAATAATTATCTGCCAGATTTTTTATTTTTTATAAATGACGTGATCATATACAATAGACAATTAAAAATTATTTTTCAACCAAACAGTCAAAAATGCCACTGGAAGCAATCCATAAAAGTATTTTGAAATAAACAAACACATATCTAGACGTAATTAATATTAATTAATGCTACAACAATTGAAAGACCAACATAAAAACAACGTCTAACCTAACAATAAACGCAGTGTATATTTTTTCCAGAATTCAAAAAGCACCAACTGCTTCATGAAGCACAGCAATATATGGCAGTCAAAAACTCAAGAGAAATGGTCGAAAATGAATTTGGAATCTGCAATGCGTCCCCTGCATCATACGTCACGCTTGTTAGGCCTAAATATTTCCGGCAAATTGAATCGCGTTTACGCACTTTCGATTCTCTTAATTTTCTCCGTTATTATTTATAGCAGCTCGATAAATCTGTGCAACCTTATCTGTAGTGAGAATGGCGTTAACAATTTTATTCTCTGGATTCAGTACATAGCCAATACACTTTTTGTTTTTGTGGTGATTACCAGCACGTTAATTAAACCACTACAATTTGCATTTCCACACGAAGATCTGCGTACGATTGATCGTAACTTTAGGTGATAAAATATTTTATCGTATTATTATACAAGATCGATAATTCATTCAAATTTGTACATATCTCACTGATCTTCGAAAATTACTATTTCCTTTTATTCCAGATACATCGGGGTGAATTTTTCCAACAAACACGTGTTTAAGATTCAATTGTTACAAGTGATAATGTCCATACTGACACCAATGCTGTTCGGCTGGCGAGACGTAAAAATGTCAATTCATCTGAAGTCGATCAACGCCGTATTATATTATTTACATTATTATTATGCAGTTACGATATCAATGGTAACCGATTTTTTATTCGTCAATTATCTGGGTATCATCAAGCTCCGATATAGCCATTTGAATCATTTGATTACGCAACTGGTAGAAGAAAAATGGTCTCCCCCTGTGAGCTTTTCCAACTTGTCGCAGAGACAATTGTGGCGGGACAACTCTTACGTATTTTACAAAATCAAAAAAATTCGTCGATTGCATCACGATCTCTTTTCACTCTCTATGAAGGTAAAGAACGTCCTGATAGCCTTATGAATTTTTATAAGTACAAAAATCCTAGATGAAATACAGTCATGGAAAGATGAGACTAAAAAATTGTCTTTGTCAATCGTTTATACTTTTTCTGTCTTCCAGATTAATAAAAACTTTGGCATATGTATACTAGTTAATTCCACGATCTCTCTTATCATAATTACTGGACAAATGTATGCGAATTATTATGCTTTTAATGGTAGCGTGATAGATATGGATCTCGTAGTATACAATTTTTTGTGGACGCTTTATTATACATTTCGATTGGTATTCGTGAGCTACGCTTGTCATCGAACACAAAATGAGGTGAGCCAATGTATCGATAAGAAAGAAAAATAATTTTAATCAAAAATTTTTACATTACAGGCTAACATGACTTCTCTGATTTTATGCGGAGTTTCCTTGCAGAGTAAAGCTATGCGAGACGAAGTAATTATTGTTAATTATAAATTCATAATTTTTTGTTGCATCTTGGTATGGAATCTGATTATGATGATTATTAATTTTTAGGTGCTTCTTTTTTCACTTCAATTGATTCAGGAAAACCTCGTATTCACTGCTTGTGATTTCTTCAATATAGATCTCACTATGCTCAGTTCGGTTAGTGGACAACTTTCATTGTTATTCGATAAACTTTGTTCGATTACTTTTGAAATATTTCGCAGGTAGTTAGCACCATCACGACGTATCTTGTCATATTAATTCAATTGGATAGGACCAGGTAGAGCAACGAGGATACAAATACGCAGAAACACTTTTGACTCGTCGTCAAAATATTTAATTATTTCTTTAATTAAGTAACCTAAATACCATGTCACACTGCAGTCAAAAATAACAAAAATTTCAAAAAACTATGTATAATAGGGTACAAAATTATTATATGTTACTGCAACAAGCCATTTCACTGAATTAGGACATGGTTTTAGAAAATTTTTTGGATTCACAGACATTTGAATTTTACAAATGCATCGAATAAGAATAAGGATCAAGGATGCCTGGTATAATATTATTCAAATGCGAATGCCTGTCACATAATTATTATTTCTTTTGAAAGTACAGTAATAAATAAAATTCAAAACAGCCATCGTGCCTCTAGCCTATTAACGGTGAAACACAAAAAACCGAAGGACACCCTGTATAACGTAATTTACTCGCGGCACGAAAAACCTTTAGAATTTCAAAAGCGTTGCAAAACACCATAAGACGTAACATTAATTTCTGACAATTTAAATATATCTACTCGATTTTCAAATTCTGCTTATTATTACTCACCAATGTTTTTTTTGGGGGGGGGGGGGGGGGGGTGAGGACCGAGTGGAAATTCCCAATTTCGGGCGTGTCTACTGCTCTCCTGCAATACCAACATGAGAACAAAGTGAAAGGACGTCTTGTGCATTCTCATGATCCATACAGCATCCAATTGCGTGAGAACGTAATGTGTCTACATAGTCGTATACATAAATGCATACGCGTGTGCCCAGTGACCGGCTTTTAACGTATGGGAAGACGTTGCATGTCATATACGGCAAGAAATGAGAATGGCTAAAGTCACGGCGATTCGATAACAGCCAAAAAAGAGACACGCATATAGAAAATCATATAACCAAGGGACCCTATGAATTTTATTATTTTTATTTTCTATCTCTGCCATTTCACGGGGAATCATCTTGAAAAATTTTGCAATACTTCACTAACCGGGAACGTAGATATCGATGGCAGATGTATTAATTAGAAAGTATATACCATATAAATTGGAGTAAATTACAAAGTGGCAGGGATGAATGGCGAAAGGATAAATTTTGAATCTTTTATAACTTATTGTACCTCTAATACGTTGGTAAAGTGCATCCGAATCTCGGATCATTTTAAAGTGTCAATTAGATAGTATAAATTTCTTATGATCCTAATTTCTTTTTTAGTTAGCACTTTTGTCGTAAGTTAATCACACGAGATGATCTGAAGGCATTGGTAAAGCGAGAGGCTGCGAGGACTCTTATTACGCAAGAGGAAAAAGTGGCTGGCCAGTAGTACGCTACACGGGAGATAGTAAGAGTATAAGACAGAGACAGAAGGACTAGTGAGAGAGAGCTAGAGGAATCAGCTCTCGGGTAAAAGAGAGCGAAGAGGAGGAAAGTGAAGAGAACGTGTTCGGAACTGTGGCAATGTCATCGAACTTACATAATAAAGGATCCCATATACGAATGAAATTATGTATACGTAACTGGATAACTGATTCTCACCTGTGTATCAGATGATTATCATTTAGATTGAATTTTCAAGGCTTTTCATTCCTCTGGTAAAATTTTATTCTACAAGGACAAGTGATCATATATATACATATATTTGTTGATAATGGATACTTTGGGGACGATTTCATTTACGAAGTTGCTATTTTGAGGACAAGTTTTGAGGACTCAAAGATTTTCCAGCGTAATGTCTGTTTTGAGGACCGTGAAGCAGACTGCCACACAAAATTTTTTTTTTTTTTTTTTCAATGTTAGACATCCAGTATTTGTGATGGGCTTAGAAATGTTTCATTAGGCTAGATTAGGTAAGAATTTCAATGCTGCAATGTCCCAATTTAGTAGTTTTTTTTTTAAACATGAGCTTGCTATTGTTAACGACCCTTGATTTTTCGTGTTCCCAAAGTATCTATTTGGCAAACGTATATATATATATAGAAAGAGAGAGAGAGAGAGGTATTTTAAATGAGGAACATTAATTCCGTATTCCAGTTAAAATGATCAAATGGATAATGAATGTGCTAATTGATGATTTATCTCGGTAAACTGTATACATATAACGATGGCCTCTTCTTCTTTTTTTTTCACTTTTTGTCTCTTTCGCAATTTCTCATCGCTACTATCAGCCCAGGTAGGGAGAACAGGGCTGGATGAGTGGTGGAAGAAAGTCAAAGGGGATAGCAGCCAATCCTCCCTCCCCCCACAGTTCTTCCATACATTTCAATAGACGAGAAGAAGCTACGAAGAAGAGTCGCAAAGAGTTGCGAAGTGGCACGCAGCGTCAGTGCACCGGCCACTTTGAAGTGGATAGTTCAAATATCTCGTGTGTACTCATGTAAATTGTGCAGCATAATGTGGATTATCCTGCAATACTTTTGTGAGTAATAAACTGGCTGCAAAAATTAATACGCAATTCAAATTACAGATCAGATAATGAGGTTCGGTGATGATAATTATAATATAGGGAAACGCAGGTTAAATAGGGAGTGACCAAAATTTTAAGATTTATGGTTAAAAATTAAATTAATGAAAATATGAAATAACATCGTCAATCCGGCCAAAAATCATTACATTCTACCCTACGAAAATAGAGATTTTGAATTTTGATGTTATTCATTTTTATAGATTGAATATATCTATATGGTGGAAATTTACACTTTTACATTTTTTTTACATCCAAAAAACTATACGGTAAATCATATTCGAATTTTGCACAGGCGACGATTTTGTTATTGACTAATTTATACAAGTACAGAATTTTGTCTCGGATTATGCGTTATCATCGAACCTCCTTAAATGTAATAAGTAAATAATCAATATTCAATCGAAGAGACCCCATCGATCTGGGGACTGTTTCCTATATCGTGATAAGTGGATCGTCTTCCGGTATTACATCATGGACTTTCACGTTTGCGCTAAAGACGATCAAATTATTCGCCGAGCAAAATTACAAGAAATAAAAGCTTGTTTTACATACACCATGAAAAGGACAGTCTTATATATTGAACTGAACGAGTTGATGGGCACTAAAAATTCAATTGCTTCCGGAAGTCAAAGAAACGAGGAACACATATGTTGTTCTCAATTTAAAAAAATTGTCAACTTTACGTTTGTATCTTACTGGAACGACAGTAGGACTTTCTTAAAGTGCAATAAGACAGTGCAGCATCCAGATGCAGCTGAGAAGGAAAGAAAGGAATTGTTCAGAAAAATCAATTTCTATTTACTTCTCTCATTTATGTCTCGCGGTTTTCGCGTCTCACGACGTTAACATCTATAACACAGAATTGGGCGGCACTTTTTCCAGACTGCAAAAATCCACTGCGATTCTTCGCAGTTAACCAGCAGTTACCACTAATCGTGAACGTAGAAGGCGAAAGTTCGAACGCCCGTCAGATGCTAATTCTAGAGTACATATATATGTATATATAATTCAATTCATTCTCTTCGTTTCTCTTGTCTAGTCTCATGAAAATCGTATGATTTTGATTGACGTATGATTTCATGGTTCAACTCGTTCAATGAATATGCTGGTCTTGTTCAAAGAATGGTACGAATCTGTAGTCATTATTATCTGTAGTTATTGATCATTCTTATTGTTGTGCTTCACTGAATTCCTGTCCCGGTTGGAGGAAGAATCACAAAATGGCACTTTACGTGAACAAAATTTCATTACTGTTGTCACTTTCTTCGTTTTTACCTTCACTCGAAAACAATGAGGAACAATGAATCTCTAAGAGATGAACAGAACTTATTGTTTAGTGAAAATAAATTTCGGTGAGATTGTTTATGATTTTATATCTTATCTTTCGTTTTAATTTGCAGGTTTCGTCACGGTGGTTCTTGGCGGCATCGACGTTGTTAATATCTATGGGAATCTAGGCGAAAGAAATTACTTGACACGTCGCGCCGCCGACGGCAGCAGAGGAAGGTAATCTTTTAAAAATTAATTTTCCGATATATAAAATACACACAATAAAATTATGCACTCGTATCCTTCCCAGCAAGCACTTTAATCCCGAAGATGATGGGTTCTACGAAAATTACGATCAAAACGAGGATGATCCTTATCAGAATGGTACAAATAATGAATCTGATAATAAGAGGGTAATAAAAATATTTATAAAAAGAATTAATCTGTTGCTACTTCTTAGCATTCTCAGACATACGATTGAACGTTCCTGGTGAACCTGGGGTAGATTATCCAGCTTACACCAGATTGCCGCTTACAAGATTCTCCTGCGTGGGACGTGCCAGAGGTAAAATAGACATTAGCTACATAAGATAGACATTATTTATCCAAAATAGACACAAAACATTTATGATAATTTACACAAAGTACCTGGACCTATGATAAGTGAACGTCAGACGCTAAACAAAATAATTAATAAGAATCAGCAGAAAGTTTAGGCGAAATTTCAATCTTGCGTAATCCTAAGCGTGAACTCATACAGTTAACATCCATCTTGTGTATCACTTTTGTTACTGGTTACTTTTATCACCTTTATACATGGATGTCAAGGATGAGTCGTGCAGGTGTACCAACTGTGGAAACCATGATTAACATTTCCTTTGAAATATCGCAATAGGTCAACGCGTGTAAGTATCTGCCCAGATTCTAAAGTCTGTCGTTCGATTTTTAAAAAGTTATAATACTATGAATACCTGTCATTTGACGTAATTCGTTTACTTGAAAAAATAGTATCTAATTAATACTGTATAAAGAATTTTCCGTTCAACCTATTAACACCCACGTCGAATTTTTGTTTGATTGTTGCAAAATTTGTGCATAAGCTTGATAAAGTTACGTCGGAATAACTGCGCGAAATAATTTTAAAAAATTTTAACGAATAAATAACTTGAAAAGATTTGATCTATAATAGTAATTACCTTAAAAATAAAATATAATTGTTTATATCACTTCTTTTGAAAAAGTTATCGCGAAATTAAATACACTCCAATAAATTTACATATTCCAAGAACTTACATGCAAAACTTCAACTTTTTATGCCCATTCATTTGACGCATATAAATAAACAAATTGAAGCATAAAACGGTTTTTTTGTTTTTCAAATTATACGAAAAAAGTATTTCTAATTTGAAAATAAATAATATTATTATTACTCACTATTAATAAACACATATAGAATAATATACTTCATTTTAATAAGACAATAAACATTTTTTTTCGTTTTTTTATCACAGTTTCTAAGCGACGATTTATTAATTAATTAAATATTTAACTGTCGGCAAGTATGTAGATATCACTTCTTTACCCACTGGACTAGTTTACAGAAAGCCAGGCAGGTATCTTCTTCGAGCCATTTTGATATTTTGCGAAATGGTCTGCTCCTGGCAGTTGGGCCCAATCATGTAAGCAAGAATTGCGCAAGGACAAGAGCAGAAACCGGTATCACGTTTATCACAAGGATGATTTCTAGATAGTTCGACGAAGAGTGAATTCAGTATCCTAAGGGCGGGACTATGATCGTTAACAAGTCTATGGTATTTTGTTTTTCACATTAGATCCAGTATACGGCTGACATATAATAGTGTGTTTCGCAATTGATTTTTATGATCCTCTCTATTCGTTAAGACGCTCTTCCTATACCGAGAATGCCAAGACGAATCGGTCACCGTATTACATTGTATATACGGTATACACTCTATTACTGATATATAGATGCATCAGATATATCGCGCAATACTTGTTTTACATTTTAGAATGTGTAATTCTTTGACAGGTAGAGTGGAATCTCTTGGTCATTAAAAAGCTTGGGCTAATTAACATTGATAGAGAAATATAAGTAGACTATGACAGAAATTCAGGAATATATTCGATCAGGAACAGATCAATTTTTTTACTACTATAATTAAGTAAATTGCTAGACAGACTTATTCATACTTCTTTTTTTGTATTCAGGGTACTATGCTGATCCGGATGTTGGCTGCCAAGTTTTTCATGTGTGTCATGACGTCCTTGTTTCATCATTTTTGTGTCCGGTTGGCTCGATATTCAATCAGCAACTACTGACTTGCGACTGGTGGAATAAAGTCGACTGTTCAACAGCTGGCAAATTTTATCATGTCAATGACAATATTTATGGCCAGGATGACGACGAGATGATGCGCAAGGCTCACGCTATGATCAATTTAAGACTGGAGAATGAAGTGTTGAAGGATCCTAATAGAAAATCCAAAGTTGTGAATGGTTCCAATAAGAATGAAGTGAACGATGGTGTTTCGGAAAATTTGAAAAATTCACAAAGACAAAATCAAGCGGATCGAAATCTCTTTAACTCGAATTATTATCACACTCAAGAATCCATTACTGATTCTCCTATCATTCGTATACAGCAAATTCATAATGGACAGCTACTTGATTATCCACATAATGCAGGACAGAATCAGAATTCCCATGAGCAAAAGATACAGATTTTTCAAACGGATTTTGAAAATGAATTTCAACCATCTTATGCACCCACTGTACCTACTGTCACTACTACTACAAAAAGGTTATACTCTCCTACCGTTCCCACTACTACATATAGACCATTTACGGAATCTTATGGGAAATTCGATCAGGATGTACAAAGTTCGGAACATCTTTATACACACAGTAAAGATATCCGGATTTATACAACAATCCCAACGGTTATTTATAATAATGGTAATATTAATAAGGACAATCCTCAAGATGGTTTGAAAAAAAATCTCCAGGAACTAAAAGACTTGGAAGAGGATAGTACAATCGCTATGGAGAGTATTGGTTTGGCTCATGCTGGAAGTAAAAAAATTGCTCAGAATAGGAATAGAATTACTAAGAATTTTCAAAATCTTGAAGGAACGACTCATGATGAATTATCAACAGTTCCTCTGGATGTCACTGTGTCCTATAAGAGCAATGATTTTGGTACTACTGTACCTTCGTTTATTTATAAAAATTTCGACAGCACCACAAAAGCTGAAAATATAACGATTCTTGAAGAAGGATCTCATTTTTCTGGCAACCATCCCATTACGACGGAATTTCCAAAATATGTTAGTCAGAGCACTACCAACGATATAGTGGAAACCGGTTCTACGAGAATTCCAAAATTTTCAGTCGAAAATACAACACCTACCGATACTACAAGATTTCACAGTGAAAGTATAACATATTCTAACGAGACACCAGGATTACTTCATGAAAGTGGAAACGATTCCTCCACGGCTGAAGAAGCTACAACCGTTGGCGGAATAGTTTTTTCCGGAAATCATCGATTTATTACACAACACCCTGGTGAATTTACGCGTAAAAAATTCACCACGGTGTCCGACAAAAATTCTTCTACGATTAAAATATTAAATTACACAAAAACTCCAGATATTTCAATTCAATCAACTACGCCTTATAATGTATTTCAAGAGAATACAAGTTCCGATGAAAATGAAGGAAGTACCGAAGGACCGGAAACTATTATAAAATCTATTGAAAGCCTAACAACTCTTAACTTGCCAAGACAGGATAAACATTTCCTAGGTATTTCTAATTCAAGGGACAATACGAGAACACCAAAACGTGAATTTACCATTTCCCCTACGACTGAAAAATTAAATATTTATAATACTGATATAGAATATGGCTTCAGAATTGGTCGTGAATCTGGAGGCAGAGAACCTGCAGATTTTTTAGAACCACCTGAATTGTTGGGAAAGAACTTTAGGATAAATGTACCGGATGAGACGTCGACACAGAGATCCAAACTTTTGGCTGAATTTACTACAATTGAGTACAGACCCTACAGTACGTCGTCACCTTTGAAGAATTTGATAGGCAGTCGTGTAAGTATTTTTTTTATACATTTTTGCGTTTATCAGTGAATATCTTAAACCTTTACTCAATTTTAGGAATGATAGATTACTTACTTTTGATATTTGACTTCCAGAAAACCCAAGATGATAGCAATAAGAAGACTGTTAAGCTTTCAAATTTACTCAATAACAATGAAGATTCGAAAATCTCATTCGGTTTGTCTTCGTCTGAAGAAAATATAGAAGTACCTGCAACTACATTGATTCCGCCATTTAACGTATCTAAATATGACAATGACAGAGTTGAAAATTCTGCATATTTAACCACTGAAGATCCCTCTACATCAGAAACTGAAGATTCTCTAAATCATAATACTGAAACCCTTCCTGATTTAAAAATTGAAGATCATGCAAGTTTCACTATAGCTTATACGCCAAGTACAGAAAATCCTTCAGTCAATTCTAATTTAAAAAGCTTGGAAAAGACTCCATCGACCACTGAAGAGAATGATTTTAAAACTGAAATACCAAAAATTACTTTTGGAAAGAATATTTTGGAATCTACCGTACAATTCGCTGAAAATATTCCAGAAACGGGAACGCCAATCATTGTGCAGGATAATTTTGGTAAAGATTTTTCATTGAATCTACGTGAAATTGAAGATTCCATCCTCAAGAATGATTCTCCTTATCAGGTGTCATTCAGAGTGAATAAAGATGAAAAAATTGATTCTACGAAGGATCAGAGTTTTATTAAAAGTTTGATTGCGCAACACGAGAGCTCAAATACTGGTATCTTTGGAGATTTAGGAAATTTTGAAATAATAAGATCTGAATCACCAGATTCAACGAGTCCGAAACAAGAAGAGCCTTTCAAAGTACCCGAGGCACCTCAAGAAAGTTTGCGAGAAGCGAAAAAGGTGGATTTTGAAAAAGGAAATCTAGACGCAGAGACTGCTGATTCAAAAACATTAATTCACGAAAAAACCAAAGGGGAACTGTTAAAATCTGACAAATTTCCACGACCCTTTTCATCCAGTATAAAACCAGATCAACAATCTCAAACAAAAATCCTACCAGCAATAAATACGTCTCAACAAGTGCCAGAAAATCCTATACTAAAATCATTAGACATTAAAAACCCGGAACAAAATGGAAAAAATCAAGTTCTTCTAAGAGAACGTATTCTGGCTGAATTAAATAAAAATTTCGGCCAACCGGCTTATAAACAGGAAGGACTCATCTTTGCACTTCCTGTCAAGGAGCGCTATTTAGACTTCAAAACTGGATTACCACTAATAGAATTGAATTCAGACAAAATCAAGACAGAGACTAATCTACCCAGAGAAACAACAGTGGCGGCTACGCCAACGTCAATATTAACGCCAACAATAACAAAGGCAATAAGAACTACCACTGCCCCAACAACTGTCAAACCAAAGACAGTAGAAACAGTTGTACAAACAGAATTCATACCATCCTTAGGTTTTTCCTTCGATTCCGACGAAGGGCGCAAAGAGTACGTAGAAGCTGTACTACAAGGATTACTCACAAACAACAAATCCTTTGATCCTTGGAGCGACAACAAAAATTCACCAACCGACAATGAAAAGAAGAAAACAGAAGTATCGTGAACTGAAAAAAAATAGTAATTTTCACTTATGTATATTTTACAAGAGTGCTCTAGGAAAGTGGAAACAAATGAATAACGATATTATTTTTTCTATTAAATAGTCTATTGTCCAAATAAACTACATGTTCGTTTTATTTTTATAACAATTTCATTGACTCATTCCTTTTTTCTTGCACACAAGTATTTCCACTTCCTTATCAGTCAATGGAGACAACACTGTTATCTCCGTGAGAATGAAATCTAGTACAGTATCGAATAGTCAAATTAAAAATAAAATAGTCTGCCGCAAGACAATCATACAGTTTAATAGGACAAAATAATCAGGAGTATGTATCCAAATTTAATTGTAGTAAGAAGGTACAAGTTGACAAGCTCTCGCATTTTCGCTATCAGGTATTACTGCGTGCTGATAAAATAGACTGTATCATATTCTTGATAAAAAAATAGGTTTATAAAACGATTTTCCCTCCGCGGTTTTTGCGTTCTACTTGTAAAAACGTTAGTGCTATTATTATTCGTATCTTAATTATCGCGGGTCACGCATCTCAGAGTTTGTCTGCGCACTTTCTCGATCTGTATTTTAATTGTGCATGTAACTCCCGTTTGCCAAGTCTAAGTATTCATAGTCACTGAAACCATACAAATAGTTAATATAAATCGATATCACTGTACATAAATGCAACCGCACCTTAATCGTCAACGACTTAAATAATTTAAAATCACAAGGGTTCTACGCCGCTGTCCTTCAAACGCTCGTTGATTATTTCTTTTATTTTTCTCTTTTTGTTTTTGTTTCTCTCTTTTTTTTTATCAGAAACAGCAAAGTCTTTCTATCACTTCACTTTTCACAATAAATTGTAAAATTCTTAGGCCCGTACTCATACCTCTCTTTTAGCGTTAAAGACGTCTTTTATCGACTGCTATCTGCTGTCTTTTAACGACTAATAGACGTCTCTTAACGCTAAAAGAGAGGTATGAGTACGGGCCTTAGACTTCATTGCGTTATGTCATTTAAACGCTCGACAGGAGCAGCTCGCCCTTAGAATGCCTTACCTAATTGAACATCATAATAACTAATCTAAGAAATTAATTACTGACTAATTATCGGCAACCTTTGAATTCTCCATTACGAGAAGAACATGGTGTTTCGCCAATTTGAGCATCCGGTCGCTGGTGCTGCCCGGCTTCCGAGGTATATTTCTATTTTCAAGATCAGGCATGAACTTCTTGACGGTACGTGCCAAGGTTGAGGCATATTGTTTGAATCTGGGATGTCTCATATCTATGCCTTTACTTTTCAGAGCCTGGGCGACGGCCCACAAAAGCTTCTACAAGGTGATTTTGCGTAAGGATATTTATTTATATTGGGATTTTTCATTAACAAGACTTACCTTCTTGTGAGCGTCGCTGAGCTCGCAGATAGCTTGACGAGAAGCGGAATCACTCTTGGTGCGAATACTTCCTGTAGAGTGTCTCTCATTGTCTAAGAACGTTATCGATTCGTTCTCTATGTCGTGGGGACAGTCGAAGGATAGACTCTTGGCCCACTTTAATCGAGGACCTTCTAGATCGTCCTCGTTTTTCCTCTTGCGCGTTTCCTCGAAGGCCAGTCTTTTGAAGACGTCTGTATTCTCTTCTTCCTTCTTCTTTGGGGTAGGGAAAAGCGCCCTCTTAATCTTCTGGGGATTGCTGTTCGACGTTGTGCATAATCTGCTGGGACCTGCGCGATCCGTCGAAGGACTCTGGAATAGGGCACGTTTCGAAGTTTCTAGTTTAGACCTTCTTGGACTGGGACCATCTGTGGATACTCTTCTGGACGCTGCTCGATTCTTTGCAGACCCTCGTGGACTTTTACCTCGAGGACTTTTACCCCGGGGACTCTTGCCTTTTCGTAAAGTAGACCTTCTGAAAGTTTTGAATGAGTACGTCGTAACTTTATTTTTAATGTAAGACGGTCAGGTATCGAATATTGATATAAAGGACATACTTTACGTTAAGGACCAATTGTTTCTTGTCTGCATGCATCATACCCTGTAAATTTGCACTAGAAAATGTTCTGCGACGTCTGGCTAAGTGGCTCAAACGCTTTCCTGGACTCTGACCGATGTTTCGTTTTCCCAGGAGACGCTTTCTCGCACTTCCTGGTGCCTGTTTCGTAAACCATATGTTGCAGGTTGACTGCGTCTCTGCCCCTACGTATCTCTCGCATAGTTTTGCAGTGAGAGTTTCGAATTCCTCTACTGACTTGCTCCTGTTGTAGCTGCAATTTAATTCGCACTGGGTTATCATTTAAACATAACTAGAATTCTCGTCAAGGACTTACTGTATCCCATGATACTTGTGACGGAAAGCTTCGTCCCATGAAAGATTCACCACATCCTGCTCGTTGACAGTGTTATACAGTAATAAAGAACGTTCATCCAAAATGTTACAGTTCGTTGCCTTCTTTACCTCATTTTCAGGTATCTCGGGCTCCGTCCGCATTAACGTCGAAATCGTGGAGCTACTCGATACACCACAGTCATTCCCTCCTAGATCATCCAGACCAAAACTGTCTTTGACAAGGTTTTTACTTTTTACAATTGTTTCACCACTGTCCACTGGTGTACTAATACTACTGACATCTGTACCATCTTGTATACAAGATTCTTTAGTAGTTATTACTGGCTCCGTAGATATGTCGCAGGCATCGAAGGCAGTTGACAAGTTCCTAGATGTACTTTTTGCTTGTCGTTGATAAACTGTCTCTATATGATTGACTCTACTCTCCTCTGGAGACTTATTGATTGGAGCATACACAACATGTGTATTTTTGTCTGCCAATGGTGTATGTGTCCAGAAGAAGCTACGATTCTGCTTGATATAGTTTAGAAAATCGTTGCAATCTTTCTGGCATATCGTATGTTTAGGGGGTGGAGGAACACCACTGAGATGTTTATTAATTCTGGCCAACAGACAGTAATCAGATTTTGCCAAGACTTCCGCTTGCGTCGGCTGAGTAACGGATGTGGACATTCCATCATTCAATGTTCGCCCAGTTTCTGTTGTTTCTGTTTCTTTTGGACTTTCCTCAGTGTCACTATTAAACAGCTCAGGACTGCAAGGCTCCTCCACAACTTTTGACATACCAGTGGTCTCCCCATAATTACAATCCATTGCATCCTCATTTACATAAATTATTCTATTTGCTTCCCTTGCAGCAAGTCTAGCTGCCATACCCTCGGTAGGACTTTTATCACTATTACCTATCACAAGCCAAAAGAAATTATCCTCCAAACAAGATAACAAATATTATTTAATACTTACATATAGTTGAAGAGCTCAAGGCAAGATCTTCTTCAAGAATGGATGATCTATTTGTAGCAGAAGTGACCGAAGTCTCTGGATCACCTTCTGCCTTTCCTTCAAGATCATTTTCAGTATGCATCATACAGAACAAATTCCAAAAACTATATAACCCTTGAACAATCTACACTATTGACACATTTGGGAGACTCATGTTGTGCTTCGACACTTTATAAAACGTCATATTATCACAACCCCCAAACAACTGCCAGGTCGAATATTCAATTCAATGTAATCAGCATATAAATGAGCTCCAAGGGTCATATCCAGAAATCTAAATTTGTTATCTGTTCGTCAAATAACAATACTTCATGACGTTGTAGCATATTTTCCCAGGAGGTAACGTTAAGGTTAACGGCAGCTGCTAATCTATAAAATAATACCAGGCATTGCTCCATAAGGATATAACAATAAAAACAGAACAACTAAAATAACGGTAACAATTATTCTGTCATTCATATCATGCTTATTATAGTACTCACGTGATTTCATCGGAGGTTCGACACTTTGAATTTTCTTATCACCACACACATTCGACCCAAAGTCAAATTCTTAGTCAATTCTAACTGATTTTAACTCTCTCTTCAATGAGTCATGTCAGTCTCTTCCATGCCTCTTCACGAGCACCAGTCACATCTCAGCATTCAACTAAATTGTATATTACGTATATTGTGTACCAAATATCTAACAGACACAACTGATGTACATACACTTCAGTATGCTGCGCAGATGCGAATGAAAGGAAAGCTTTCGATAATATCAAGCTTGATCTCACTGAAGTTGTTTATAGAAATTTCCCATACAAAAAAAAGGAAACTACTGGCATGAATTATTATTATTGTAAAGAACAATCTACAGACTCTGTAAGTGGAACACCAATGATCTCAAGATTCCAACGCTTATGGAACATGTGGAAGAACACATATGACTGGAATATAGGTGGATGCATCTAATTACAAATATGTACTCTTGTTTAATATGAATATAACTTTTTACTCGTTCTCTTGGAAATGTATTTCTTAATTTAAACAGCAATATGATAAATAGGGGCATTATTTACTGTATCCTTTATCGTTTAATAACGTTTTTTAAATTTACAATTATTCAATGTAGATATGATTCTAGAGAAAGGGGAGAAGGAATGGATTATTGAAGATAAAGTAAATTAATGGATATATAATAAATGTATCAATATCATTTATGTCATTCTTAGAATTTATTATATGTACACAGATACTCTTACGAATAACACAACTTAGTGTAATGTTAAATATTCAACTTTGTTTACCGACATACTTGCATATTTGTTCGTAAGGAATTCTTTTGACGAGTTTCTTGTCTCCTTCGAGCTCTACATCGACACTAAATTCTTCGATGCGAACTTTCTGCACAATGGCTTTCTCTCCCTCGTATTTACCCCAGAGAATCAAAACTATGCGTCCTATTGTAGGAATCACTGTCTCCATGTGAGCCTGATCTAATTTTACTATATGACCTTCCACTTCACTGGGACTGGTAAGTTTAATTTTGCCAACAAAGCCTTGTTTGTCTATCAACTCTTGAATAATACCTTTGGCTTTGTAATACTTATCACCAAGGCTTTTTGTTGTCAGTTTCACAGCAAGACCTTCTCGGAGCCAACCCTTTGACTCTTTATCACGTTTCTCTTTCTTAATGTCGGAATGTTCATTTTTTAAGCTTTTTGAAGACGTATCACCACTGTCATGTCTGTCTCGTTTTCTGGTGCTTGTGTCGGATCGTCCAACAGAAAATTCACTGATTGTATCGTCCATTGTGTCATCCTCAGGTTCTTTTTTGATAACCATTGTGTTATTTGATTCTTCTTCAATGCTTGAAGATGTCCGACTTTTTGCTTTAGTTAGATCTATCTTCAGTCCGGTAATAGGTGTTACCTTAGGTTTAAGTTTCATTTCTAATACAAGAGGCTTGTCATCCTCTGGACGAACTAGTGGTACTTTGAATCCATCATTAGAATCTCCATCCTGACGACCTCGTTCTACCTGCTTCTCAATGAAATCCATCATTCGTTCCTCATCGTCTTTGTCCATTTTCTGTTTCTTAGCTTTTTTCTCTTGAGCAGCTAACGTCTCGGGGTCTCGGTCAATGTATGTGACAAACCAACCTAACATGATAAAAGTATTATTAATATAATTTCCTTTTACATAGTTTACAAGACTTTCTTACCTTTCTCAGTCTCATCAACAACACATTTTCCAGTACGGCCTAGCCACTTGACAAAACCTGTCAAGCTTAGCCAGATAGTAGCATTCATATGTACATGACCTCTATCAGCAATGTAATCCTGATAAACTCTATTGGCTGGTACTCTTTTAGTACCAAATTGTCTCTTCAAAAGGTGTAAGTAACCCTGTGAAAACTCTCTCGAGAACTGGTCCATATATCGACTGGCATTATCAGCAAAGAGTAACAATTGACGATGATGGGATTCTGACATTGTGTGGCACTTAAATCCATTTTCATCCCGGCATTGTTTCTCACACATTTGACAGTACCATCGCAACTTCTGCAACCCCTTGGCTTTGATTTTGTTTGCGATATACTTTGGAGTACCCACTTCATGTTTTCCCATTTTAATAGTGACTAATACTTTCTTCTGCAATCATGAATCTGTATGCTATAAACAATTTATTAAATTAGTATAGAGAATACTATTGAATACTAAACTGAATTAACCAATTGTTGCTATTAAAACATCACATTTTCCAAATATAAGATTACGCAGCTGTAACAACAATTAATATACGTACGTATTTGGATTCTTATGTTGTTCGCTACGATAAGAACAAGAGAATAATATTAAAATACTTAAATTAGATGACAATCAATTGCAATCAAAACAAGTCTGTAAGTTACTCCACGAAAAACAGTATTTATAAACTGCATATCTACGATCATAGATGGCAGCTAAAGGACCTGACGGAACTAACGACGTTGATTCCAGTTAACGACGCAGCTGGTCAATATGGCGCTGTCATCAATACAAAAAGTTCATTTGCCGGTCATTTCCAATTCGCATTCAGCGAAAAGGTTATGTTGTAGTTGTAGGTATAACTTCTGTATTGAATATTTAAAAAGTTATTAAAATTAAGGACAATCTAAGATGAGTAATTTCCATTCACCAATGCGATGCATTTCTCCAAATGCTAGGTAAAAAAAATAGTAACAAAAAGCTACATCAACACCAGACCACAGTATTTGTACAAATTATACAAATTTGTTAATGCTATTCAGCAGAGATTGTAATACTTTTTTTTTTTAGAATATTAACTCCAAAGCCACAAGTACAACAAACACTGGACCTCAGACAGACTCAAACCAAGGCAAAAAATAGTATCACATGGTTTTTTATCAATAGTACTTTACTGGCAATCATTATTTTTGATATGTGAGTACACATATACATATATATATAACTTTTATTTAATCATTGTCATTTTTTATCTCTGTATTCATATATATTTACTCTCCATAGCCATAATGATTCTTTTAGATTATACGGCGGTGTAGCATACAAGCCATTCAGTTGGATAGAATGGTGCTTGGCATCTATATTTGCCTTAAATGCATTGTACCACTTAATTCGCTATTTCTTAGCAATGTTAAGTCTGCAACCTGTAACCATAAGCCCAAGACAAAGGAGATTATTAGGCATCACAGATGACGATCCATTATTTAAGAATGAACCAATTTCACCCCCAAAAGTATCAGAACCAAGTTCACCATTAAATTTTTCCTGTATGAACTTAAGCAGACCATCAAGCACACTTGGATCCCCAAGTTTAAATGAAACAAGTATGTAATTTACTTCCCTTTACAAATACATTAATCACTATAATTATATTATTATCTAGAGATGAGATATAAAAGAGTTATGCTTATAAAATTTATATCAAATTAATCATGATATTACATATATCAGTCTGGATAAAAGACAAATTAATTTTCTTTTTAAGAGGATTATCTATCGTCAAGTTCGTTTGGCAAATATGGCCACTCACCATCTCCACGCAAACTGACTCTGAGTCCAAATAGTTCACTGAATAAGTCTTTGAATGCATCAGCAAATGGAAGCCTGACAAGTGAAAATTTAATACAAGATGAAACGCAGCTGCAGAGCTATTTGAAGGAAATTGCTCGACAAGAAAGAAAATCAGCATGCTCGATGAGCATAGATCAGCCATCAAATCTTTTAAGCTCCTTCTGGTCGCATCCTGCTGTTAGAAGTCCTAGTGAAGTCTCACCAATGCTCAGAAGATGTGCATACCAATTGGCACCTACAGTTGGTAAGCTTCAACAGCCGATAAGTTTAACCACAACAATAGAATTGTATTGTGTGTTAATTGATTTCGTTTGATGCAGACAATTCTAAATCAACAAGCCCCGGTTCCGAAGAAGGGAGCTCACCACGTGGAGCATTCGGTGTACCAGATGTTTGGAAAAAGCGTCGCATCAGTCCAAATACGGTGAACGAATGGACAGCAAATCTTCGTATGGTAAATTATCAAGTCAAGAATGAACTCTATTAATCTTACGCAGCTAAGATATTCTGTATCGAATCATCAACGTTTATTTCTGTTTCAGTGGATCAGTAAAACTGTAGTGGAACGCGTCGCGACGGAAATAGAAGCAGTATGCACCGCTCTAACCCGACATGGACTTAGTGATTCCCAACCTGGACAAGTAGGACTTGATAGACTCCGTAAACTTGCCCAATCCCCAATTCTTGTTTCTGGCGTACCTACTCTTCCTACCTTGGTGCCATTCCTGGAGCTGTCAAACAATCAAGATTACCTAGTCAAGAGAATCAAAGTATTAGCGAAGGGTGGTTCAATGAGTGAATTTAAATGGAACGGTGGTGGATCTTACAATGGAAAGGAATGGGACAGCAGCTTACCAACAGACACTGCTGTAAGTATTATAAAAATCCAATATACTAATACAATTAATTATTTGTTACATTATAGTATTCGTTCCTTCAGATTGTAATGCATTTAGTATCTTCATACATGGATACCCAACTGGAAGCTCCACTGGACCAGCCGGATGCGCGACCTTTCACATCGAGATACATAGCTAAAGCTGGTACTGATCTGCCAAAACATAAAGGTCCAATAATCGTATGTCAATCTGTCAATCCACCTCATTATAGTTTGGCATTGACAGGAGATTCAACTAGCGATTCTCCTTCACAGCAGACAGAGGAAATACCAAGGGTAAGTCTTCTAACCAACTTCTAGTTGTTCATTTTTGTCATTGGTATATTTGGAATATTTTTTACATCTTTTCAGGGCCGAAATAACTTGTTTCACACGTTGTTGTTATTCTTGTATATTGTTAAAACACGTGATCATGGAATGCTGGGACGTGTCAATCTGGGAATGTCTGGTGTCAACATTCTTTGGGTCATTGATGGATGAATAGGAAGTGTACAATAATCATTTTAGACTTGGTTTGTGTACTATCGCCAATGAACTTAATAGTAGTAGGACCATGCAGTGATTGTGTTCTACAACGATGAATTTATTGACAACATTCTTAATCATGACTTTATTGTCATGAACGATTCAGTACTACTGCAGAGAGGCTTGGATTATTTCACTTGTCAATTAAAATATTTTTGCCTAACACACGGCTAATCATTATTCGCCTCACAATAATTTACGACAGACTAATGTCAACGTGTATGAATTTAAATTGCGAGCTGAATTCTTTTTGAATGTTCAATCTTAATTTAATTTAATACTATACAGGCTGTTCTTTCTCCAGTTTTGAAGAAACGTCTTATTAAGATCGAAATAACTGCTGCTCTTCACGGGTCTACAGAATATAAAGATTGTGGGCAGTAGAGTATTCTTGATGGATAGTGTAAGTGGGTATCCTTGTACATTCCTTTATCCTGCGAAAATCCTGTTCATTGCAGATGATTCCCAAACCCAAATTCAACAAAGAGAAAGAGGAAATTATCTTGCTACTTTTATCTACATTGGAAGGAAGAAGGAATAGGAATCAGTACTATTCCTCAAAACCTATATATTATCAAATCTGACAAGATAGAGTAGAAGCGTAGAGTGTAGAGGTAAGTATAATTTATAATAAGACAATTAAGGTATCGTTTAGGTTTATTACATAGCATTCTGGACGAAGAAGCTATGTGCCGGAATTCAAAGTCAACAGTAGTTCGCGGTGCAAGTACAGAGTAGCTGCGGCGCATGCGCAGCTCCCCTATTCCATGCCGCTGCGGCCTGTCCGAACGCGGCCATCGCTCCAACTCATTATCGCTCACAATCACACAATGAGACAGACTTTGGATCGATCACAGCATATTGAGCAAGTCTGACAAGTAAGGAGTCCCCAACTACTCCCCTCCAATTTTGATGAAACTCAAATATGTTGTAGAGTCTAAAAAACCGAGCGACACGTATTGTTTTATCGACCATAAAATGGTGTTAAAGAAAGAACTAAAAAAAGGAGACACATGTCTTTGCGTTCATCAAAAAAACTTCGTTTGAAGAGTGAACCACTCCTATGCAGGTGCAACCAATTTCCCATTGAAACAGCATTGTGTTGCTTGAATTTATCTTTCCAATTATTACAAAACTTTCTGTGTCAATTAAAAAGCTTAATCGTTTGAATAACGTTCGGTTGTATATCTTACAAAAAAACCACCTCTTCATCTTCCGATCCCCTTCTAGCGGGATTCCTCGATACACTCGTAAAAAGTTTTGCGAATTCTTGTATCCCAAGGGTAGTTTTGGACTATTAATTAACGTATTGACTGCTAATTAATCATACTCAAATCGAATCTTGAATCCCAGTAAGTTAACGGTTATAATTAGTCGTCTTTTTCTATATCGAATTTTAAATGTACATAGAACAAGAACGAATTGGTACACTTTGACAAATAGCCTGACTGACTGAAGTCGATTTTGGACTTAAAATTTTCAATGTCATTGAATTCATTCATTGTATTCCATAAATCACAAGGAAATTGAATTAAAAGAGCACATGAAAGCTATTTTATTAAATGCAGCGAATAAGTGTTCAATGGTATTGATATGACAATTGAGAAATGTAGATTTTGTGGTACCATACAAAAGACAGTGATGCACAAATAGTAGCAGATGACATTTCTAAAATACCTACTAATGAGTGCACATTGGAATATTTTAAATCAGAACTTCCTTCTGATTTATAGAAGTCTCTCTTCTATTTTTAGCAATTTAAATGTGGCAAACAAAATTTCTAGAATTTTTATAGGATTTACTTGGATTTTCAGTGCTTTTGCAAAGACTTAAAGTTACTCGCATTCAAGAATTATTGAAAAATATTGAAATATTGAAAATATGCGAAATTGCGAAAATTGCATTGCGAGTACCTAACTTTAGAAGTTCATTTTAATTAAAACAAGATTGTCCCTCCTTCAGAAACTTTGAGTCCGACTACTAAACTAAACCCAAGCTATACCGAGCCGCATTAAACGTCGCAAGTACACTAGGCAGTAGGAACGAATTCAGTTATGACGTAAAATCACAATGCACAATCGAAACCAGTTCCAATACAACCCTGACCTCACCACTGCACCACTCAGACTTGAACGTAAGTACTCATCGAAGCACTCGTAGCGCCACGAGCGACACGCACTGTGCCGTATCTAGAGCAGCAATTAACCAAAGTACCGTCATCACACCTGAACTGTACAGAGTGGGGAATTAAAGCGGTGCACCCATGTTCCACTGAACATTTTATTGCAGAGAAACTAAAGAACCCATAATTCAATTACAACAGTTTCATTCATATATTAAGTGCAAAATTGTATTAACGCGCTTGGAAGTAAACAAGTTTATTGTATTAATTTAAAAAATATATATAAAATATTAAGAAAGACAACTAGGCTGTACAAAGAATCACACGTTCCATACAGCAAAGTTAAAAAATCAAGATTCACAGTATTAAAATTTAATTTTATAAAGACGCAGCTATATTTACACGTCACACACATTGCTGTAACACTTCAACAAGTCTTAATTAACGTATTGACTGCTAATTAATCGTACTCAAATCGAACCTTGAATCCCAGTAAGTTAACGGTTATAACTAGTCGTCTTTTTCTATATCGAATTTTAAATGTACATAGAACAAGGACGAATTGGTACACTTTGACAAATAGCCTGACTGGACTTTCATTCAAAATATTTTCAGTATTGTTTTTTAAACTTCTACTAAGCATAACTCTATGTAGCATACTGGTCTTTTTCGATCGCTTTATTGAACATGAACAAATAACGCCTTCAATTTTGCTCCAATGTGAAACTGAGGCCTCGAAGTCTTCTGCGCATGGTAGGCGATGGCAGTAATATCTCTGCGTATAACTTTCGTGCATCATTGACGAGGAGAGCCTCTTTCCTCGCGATAGCAATAATAAGCTGAGTTCAGCAATCCGAGTTTAGCTTCCTGCTACATGCTACTGCTATCGAGTTGAAGTTCTTGTTGTATCTCACTTGTACCGGCTTGAGGTTCTGGCTTCAGCAGACTAGAACTAGCTTCAGATTCCGGTTGCATGCCACTTGTGGAACTGAATTTAGGCTTCGCTTCCAACAGACTAATACCAGGTTTGATCTTGGTCCACTGATAACAATTTTGCAAACCTCTTGCATAACGCTGGCATTAACTTGAAAATATCATTGTATACAATCCGTACTAGGTTTTTAATCAGCTTTGATTTCACAATCAAACTCAGTAGCGATGTGAGACTCTTCAATGGCCTTGGTCTTCAGTCCTTTGACCTTAAACTAAACAGAAGCAGTCAATACCAACATGCTTACAGAACTGTGTTAAATAACTTATAAGCGCCTGCACAAATTACCCAAAAAAAGATCAAAGCGTTAAGGCGTTGATTAACGGCGAATGGAGCACACTATTTGTATGGGTGAGTTGTAACGCGTACGAGGCTAAAATTGAGGAAACTTCGCAATAAAAGTTCTTGACAGAAACCACTGTCAAATTATTTATTACACAAAATTGAAGCCTTCCGATAAAATGTCTTTCCTTGCGAAGTCAAATTTTTAAATTATTTCTTAGAAAGTATATAAAATATAACTGAACCTCGAAAGTGACAGCCTCTGTCATGGAGACAACAACTCACACATTTTATGAAATAATGTATACAGTAAATTATACTCACAGTACCGAAGCCACGTGAAATTAATATTTCAAACTATTCTAATTAATTTGACGTTACAAAACAAAAT
The DNA here is from genome assembly GCA_963971525.1 of Cephus spinipes. NCBI lineage: Eukaryota > Metazoa > Arthropoda > Insecta > Hymenoptera > Cephidae > Cephus > Cephus spinipes. The sequence continues at coordinate 16,262,896 of OZ020578.1, forward strand.
GTTATATAATCAAAGAAGGGCCTTTCAGTGCATTATTCTTAAAGAAACCGAATTAAACAACAGATAGTATATAATATTGACCATCTCGCCTTCTCCCCTTTACTACAAAGTAACCCCCTCATCCTAGAACTACACACCACTCCTACTTCTTCTTCTTGATCCCTGCTGGCTTTGTTCCTCTATTAGTGGGCCAAGTGCCAGTCATTCTTATTGAACTTTAAAGGGTCCAAGATGGTTCTAGGACTCTTAAGGTATAAACCCAAGTTACAATTATCCTTAGCTTATAACGAGTTGAATAAAGATTTCAAGTCCAGATATTTCAGACGTACAGATACAGTCTGCAATTATATTTTAAGTACCGCTCGCAGGAATAAACGGGAACGAAGAAAATCCAGCAGCTTCTGCCCTTCGATTTGACAAGTATGACAAGAGAACTAACGTTACTTATCTTTACATACAATTTGCACGCTCGCATGACATTCGGACAAGTTTTCTTAATCTAAAATGAAACAGCTTAGGTAGTCGTTTGTACTAACGTTTTATTCGACAAATAAAAATGATCCGTTACAAAGAATTGTAAACTGTATATTCTTATGGCGCCACGCTCAAAGCGCACCCGATTATTCGTACATCGCAATTAGAGAATGAGGTGCGCACGCGCACTACTGGTTCAAATGATTCAAATGTGGTGGCACGAATGTGGGAACGTATTTTTCGGAGGGGTGTCAACTTTGAGCGAAGCTTGTATGTATAATAGGTACACATTTTTATCGTGTTTACGAACGAGTGTCTCTGGTCTCTGTCTCTCATTTATTTTTTATTCGTGTCCCTCCCCTCTTTATGCTATGCTACCTGTTAAATTTTCTTTTTCATTACTCTCATCCTCGTGTATTCATCCCTCTCTTTATAATAGTTTCACGCATTCTCGCATTCTCACTTTCACAATTAATACAAATTATTATATTAACGCAATTATCATCGTTCATTGTCGGTTCTCATACGGAGTGCATATCCAGTGTACATAGCCAACACTGAACACGCTCGTTAACACTGTTAATCATCATTTTATATTAATTTCAGTTTTGAAGACGTTTCCAATTTTACTAGGAATAAAAACAGAGTACATAAATTCAAACTAACAATGTTTATAACTAAGAAACAGAGTTCTGCCAATAACAATGTGTGTACCAATTAGTAAGTATCAATAAAAAAGAGAATACGAATGATGCTTGGGATTAAAAAGGAAAAAAAAAAACAAACAAATGCTTCGCGTATCAAAACTACTATAAAACTTTCACTACTTGTATGATCTCTTGATACATAAAAAGGGAGGAACGAGATTAAATCGACAACAGAAAAAAAGGATTAAGTAGAAAGAAAGTAAAAGACGTATGCAAAATAAGGGACTCAAGAGAATGGACGATAATAAATTGAAAAAAAAAAATGATACAAGGATGCTGATTGGCTGTTGGTATAAACGAGAGGAAAGAGGATCGCGACGATGATCGTTCTTTCTCTTTTCTTTGTTCATATTTTTCTTTCCATTGTTACATGGAAAATGTTATCTCTTTCTCTTTCCGTCTGTGACACTTCCGGTATATATCTCCTATCGTTCTGGCGTTCTTCATGTTTCTCAAACTTTTCGCAAAAAAATTGAGGACGCCAACACAACGGGCGCTAGACTGATTTCGCTTTTTATTTTATTGTAAATTTCGTCCGCTTTAAAAACGTACACACGTTATCCACTCACGGCTCACAATAGCAGGCAAATGTGAAACATTGAAACTTGGCTCGACCGTCAGAAGCGACCTTTGACTTGCGACCGCGTTAAATCACCATGAATCCTCGTTTGTATATCCTCTTTTCTCTTCTTAATTATCCGTCGTTATCGTTATCATTAATAATCTTTATTCGTTATTCCGTACCTTCTTAATAATGACGCATGGCGTTCGCTACGAGTAAAGGGGTTTTTCTTCTTCATTTAATCATTAGTATATATTTATATATATAATATATACTGGGATGGATTATATAATAGTGCATATTTATTCTTATTATTAATAGTAATAATAATAATAATGCAAGTAGAGAAACAGTGTACATGGGGGCAGGGGGTCAGGGAGGGAATATGACGGGAAGGTATTTTTTTTCTTTATATGTACAATTCTGCCGCGTGGGCATTTACTTCCCTGCGATTGGCCAATTTTTGTATCTATAATCTCGAGCCGTCCTATCCCCACCACTCTATGCGCAGACAGGTATGCGCGGTAGACTGATATTTGGCGTTAATAAAGAGACTGTTTATAGTATTGTGAGTCATTTGAAAATCGACAGCGTTAAGATAAGAGGCTCGAGAAGCGTAGAAACAAAAATAAAAATTGCTACGGAATTTTCGAAGGGAAGATGACGTATTCAACGCGGCCTTATGATTCGTGGGGGCGGTTTTCGTTCGGGATATTTTCCAAGGCATCGCCATGTCGCGCTTTTCAAAATGATACTCAAAAAATATATTTATCACTGGACTTTTCACGTTACTCGGGAACGCTTCTTATGTCTTCTCAGTACATCCTGTATAGTAACAACTTTGAAGGAATGACTGGATCGATAGGACAATCAATCGAAGTTTGTATTTACAGTGTGACGCGAATGAAGTCACGTATAAAACGCGTAAACGTAAGTGAAACGATATTTGATTCTAAAGGTGAGCTTGCGATTTGAAACATGACGCTATCATGGAAAGCCTCCCGTTAACGTAAGTGCGTAGGTCAAAAAAGGTGATAAGAATGATACGTGGAAACTACCTCTAGACGGATCGAAAATAAAAAGACGGGCGTAATCAAATAATAGCCCGAGCGATCCTAGAATAAGTATAAGCAATAATATTCTACAAACTGTTGGGGCTACTGAATGTTATCTGAAAAAATAATTTTTCCCGGTGAACGGGATTCCCGCAGCAAAAGTGTTCAAGCTACTCTTTCTCTTCGATACTTTGATCCAGCCTCTCTCCGTAATCAGCATTACCCTTACAATTTTTCCATTAAATCTTGACACTTCCTTACTTGCGAAAATCCTAACCGGAAGACGAAGATCTCGCACGCGTTGGTCTGCGCAAAATTGTTCCACCCTTGTGTAATCGGCTTTTGTTTTCCACGCGTAGCACAAAATTGTGCACACCGTGTATAACCGTGCGGATCCCTCTTTTCGTGTTTTCTATTTTTTATCAGTAATCGTGTTTCTGTTTTCCCGTGAAATATTCTTAGAAAAAAAAAACAAAAAAAAAACAGTTACAAACGCATCTTTGGCTCCCTCGTGCTCTCGGTTACATCGCCAATTTTTTTTAGTAGTGGTCCGCGTTCTCGTGCACGCTAAAATGAAAAGAAGGACAAGAATTACTTGAAGCTGTCACGTTTAAGAATAAAATAAAAAATCGTACAAAATTAATTATTGCCCAGTCGTGATAATAATTATTAAAAAAAAAAAACAAAAAACAAGCGTTAGACAACAAAAGAATCATCCTTTTCGTTTAATATTGCATTTGTTCCCGTGCGGTGGTTAGTAGAGTGTTTTTTCCCCCAAGTAGAAAAGGACATAGGCTGCCATCTCTCGGATTTTTTCGACGAAGGATTGAGCGCCTTTGTAGGATGATTAGTGATTCCTTGTTACATCGACAGTAGAACAACAAAATCACTAGTCTTCCATACAACGGGGCCCCAATTTTTTTATTCATCTCCCAATTCCATTGGGTGTTAAAATAAATCCACCATCTTGCGATCCGTATCCGACCTCGGCTTCCTGGTCGCCCCGAGTTAACTCTGGTACTCGTTGCGTCACGAATTAGTAGTCCTCATGACTCCTTCACCAATTCTCGGAGTAGCGCCCTCATTTAGGCCGGTTAATTGGAATTCTTGTTAGTCACCGCTGATCCGACGATTTGATCAAGATGATCCAGGAAGATTTTCAGACAAAAAAGGATATTCTTACGCCTTCACAATAATGGAAATGATTATATCATATTAGAATGATAGAATATATATATATACACACGTATATACATGTTCAACCATAACCTGTTTTAAGATGAAGGTGGGCCTAATGGGTTCACCATGTATTTACGTACTGTCCATTAGTGTGAAAGCATAACGGGACTAAGTAGGAATTAAAAAAGCTGATAACACTATCATATCAATTATATACAATTAAAATGGTTACAATTAAAAGTATATTCTGATTTCATTTTATCATCGATAATCCCATATCCATACAGAGTATTATTTTGCAAAACGCAAACAAATACTATACCGATTTTTGCTCACCTTTGCTGCAACAGGTACTGCGCCATCTGTATCTGATTAGGCAGTCCACTGATAGTAATGATGCGATCATTGCTTCCTGGCAGGGGTTCGTCTATGGTAATGCCCGCGCCACTGTCAGATCTGATCTTTCTGATCCTGGCGCCACCTTTGCCAATAATAGCTCCCGCGAGCTGTAGACAAAAGGAAAGAAACGTTATTTTCCATGGTGCTCTTGCTATCTGAGATTTGCTATCTTAGATTAAGCAAAGTCACTTTCGTCGGTGATAACTGATATTTATAGCTCGTGCCATGAGTCAGGACGAAGGTGACAGGTTAATGAGAGTCTATAAGAAATATTAATTTTCGTTCATGAGACTACTCACATCTTTGGGAATGGTGACTTGAGTACTGGTCTTGCCACCGCCCATGCTTCCCTGATTACCCTGGTTACTTCCAAGGGGTGGTCCACTCATCCCAGAATTACCACCACCTCCGAGACCATTAGGTGCACCACCTTGCATCCCCCATCCATTGTCTGAAATAGTACGTAAAATACAAATAAATGGACGCTCTAAGCAACAATGTATTTAATTGACAACTAAATTTCCATAAGGATAGAAATCCGGGTGGTTAGGAAACGAAATGAAGAAAAAAAAACAATACTCAACCTATTCTTGTAAAAGAAAAAAAAAATCCAAATTGATTTATACCACTCACTATTGTAATTTCCGCCGCCGTAAGGTGGCGGTCCACCCCTATTTCCAGCATATCCGCCACCCCTGCCACCATCGTACCCGCCGCCACCAGCGCCGCCACGCGAGTTTCCGCCGTAACCACGGTCAGGAGGCCCTGACATGCCACCTCCGCCACCACCGCGAGGTCCACCCCTGGGAGATGGTGCAGCAAATCCACGATTCATATCGGGAGGTCCTCCGCCACGAGCGTCGCGACGCGGTGGCATACCACCGACACCGCCGCCACCGCCGCCGCCACCGCCACCGCCTCCACCTCCACCGCCGCCTCCACCGCGACCTCCCGAACCGCCGAAGCCAGGCTTACCCTGACCTTCTCCACCCCCGTAGCCGCCATACTCGTCGGCGTAGAAGTCGTCGTAATTGTGTGGATCATAAGGGTTGTTCACACCCTTCAGAGGCGACTGTAACGAGTTATACAAATTTAATTATCAATTTCCAAACTCTTTTTTTTTTTTATTTTTATTATTTTAACTCAATAACTCTCCTCGACCAACAGTATCTATACTCACAGTTTTAATAGTTGCTACCAGCTCGCGAATACTCTCCACGCAAGTAGCAGGCTTGCCACAGATGCTAACCAAACGGTCCGTGCTGTGTGGACAACAATTGGAGTATATCTTAATCCTGGCTCCAGTTTTCTGCAAGCAAAAATAAAAGATGCATTAATGAAACCGAATCGTAAACAAATATTGGCTTCCTATCTCACTTCAGCAACGGGACGACGTACCGTTCTTTTCAATTGGAACAATATACTTTTTAGCGAGCCCTAACCAATTACAGCTAGCCTTTGAAAGTTCAACAAAAATGACGTTTATTAATCGACTGAATTCAGTGTTCGCGATAAGCTTGCGGCGTCAGGCTGCTCGCGTCTATTTGACACAAGACCGGTGCTGCCCTCTGCACGAAAACCGCAGAGGCGCCGCGGCAATTTTAGAGCGAATATTGCGATATCGCGTGTCCTACGGCAATTATCGCTACCTTCGAAACCACCCACTTCCATTCCCACCGTCTAGCTAAAAGGGGCTCTTTTTCTCCACCAAGTAATCCGCCACCCACGAGTATACACTAATTCTTGGAACTAAAATATGAATAATTCCTCGAACCAGAGAATCGTTACCCAGAAGCAACGAGTATTGACGAAATAATAAGTATGTACAGTGGGGAGAAAAAAATGATTATCCAAAACACTATGGTCAATTAATGGCAGTGCACTGTACGCAGGAAGGCGATTATGGCTCGCTAACGGACAGTCCATCGGTCAGTAAAATGTCACTTTTTTTTATAGATTGCCAAAAAAAAAATACTACCCTTAGATAATGCTAAGTGAAAGTTTACAAAGTCACTGAAATACATTTTAAAGTAGACAAATACTTTAGTGCAAAGTCATGCGCTATGTAAATTACGTGATAAAAATTGTATACAAAGTCACGTGTAGCGCTATAAATACTTGAGTGTTTTACATCTGTCAAAAAAAAAAAGTTACTCACGAACCGACTATAATTATCATCTGTCCAGTAAAAAAAAAAAAAAAAGTGACTATCGGACACAGTGAAGTCAATGGTACTAATCAATGACGACGTAGCTTCCAAAAATACAAATACTAACTACGATAGTAATAATATAAACATACTGTACACACACAATATTGGATACATAAATGAAAAATATTACGAGGAATAAAAAAAAATTATTATCCAGATGTTATGAATAATTTTTTTAAATCGTCATTCCTCACACATGTACATACAAGTCATCGTTAAGCGTCGCGACGAATGACTTGCATGTTTGGAGGTTAGGTTAGATTAGATTGACTTCTCACGTAGTTAACATCACACGATTCTTGCTGACTCTATCGTGACTGTTGTATTTCGATGGCTGTAACTATCGGCAGCAAAAAGTGAGGATGATTGGCCGAAAGTAACTGAATAAAGATACGAAGTATGCCTTGAAGTATGTCAAATATGTGCAAAAATATCGATATACATTTCGTGACGCTTAGTTGACGTCACGGTATCGACGAGTCAACATAAAATACCAGGAATACCTTATAATCGAGATGGACGCGTAGCAATCGATTTTATAAATTTTCATCGATCAGCAAGCAAAATCGATACCCATGACGTTCGTAAAAGAGTCTTCCATTCTATGCAAATTAGCGGCCCCCCATTATGAATTTCCATTGAAGTCAAAGTGGTCAGTCGTTGCAGACAAAGCAAAACGTGCATGCCTCACTGAGGAAGCATTAGCTGACGAGAAAGGAACGAGTAAAGTACGGTAGGACAAAGTTCGTGGCGATTGGTAAAGCTATCGAAGGATAAAATAAAAGGAAAAAAATTTCCAAAGGAATTTTCGAAAGCAACGGTAACAGATTGCGCGGAAGAGGTCACGGGTCAGTAAATCCTGGCGATTTTATCATAATTCTAAAATCCATATATTGACATAATTTTCTAAACCGGTTTTTTTTTTTTTTTTCAAGTGTACAATAAAATGGCTCAGATCTTCACGCACGACGAGGTCACGAGGCACAACAAGGAAAAGGATCTGTGGATGATCATCCACGAAGGCGTCTACGATCTGACCAAGTTCCTGAAGGAGCATCCAGGTGGCGAGGAAGTCCTGATAAATCTAGCCGGCAAGGATGGGACTACGTGCTTCGACGAAATCGGGCACACGACGGAGGCGGTGCAGTTACGTGAGACATTCAAAATAGGCAAGGTCACCGGGGGTTCAGGAAGTGAAGCACCCAGCGGAGGAGGACCATTGAGTCGCGATGACCTGATGAAGGAGCTCGACGACGACTGGGAATACGAGGAGAAAAAGGCCGAGTCATCGCCGTGGATTCCAGTATTCGTTGGTATCGGCGTTCTGGTATATGCCGTTATTTTCTACACTTTCTGGCGCTGACCCAATTCCGCATGACCGACGTAATAATTGTAATAACGATATTAATAAAGAAAAAAAAAAAAAAAGAAGAAAAGACCAGGCAAAAGACAAACACGTAAGTAACGCATTTAAATGCAAGAGTCAAAGGTACAGCGAGCAGGTAACGAAGTACGTGAGACCGGACCCCGTCCGGTTCTCCTTGAAACAGCCTGTACAATAACGATATACATTAAGCCCCATAAGCGTAGAAAACTGCAGGTACGTGCTGGTTCGAATATGTCTTTGCCTTGTTCCCATGAAAATCTCGTCTGGTACCGCATCGCTACTTGTTCGCGTGTAAGCTGAATAGTGTCAAGCTTGGAAAAAAAAAATATTCAAAATTATCAAATGGTTAGCATTTTTTATTGTCGAGGATAAACAAATGAAAAAAAAGGTAAATAATCTTTTCAAAGAAAATTTAAGAGAAATTAAGTCAACATTTTAAAAAAGTTGCCGCGACGCAATGAATGGTAGATTAGTGTTGACGTTCTTCGTCGCCGCCATTGACTACATGCTGATTTGTCTAGCTATAAATCTAACCAGTCGAGGATATTACGACGTATTATCAGTCCCGCGAGATTAGCACGATTCTTTGGAGAGGCCCCAAAATTCCTTCAAATTTCATTACCAAGCAGCTCCCCATCGGGAAGAAAGAAAAATCCTATGTCAAACTGAAATATCCAATACAGAAGAGACGAGGATCGGTAAAGTTTATAAAAGAGATACAACGATCTTTCCTTTCTTTCCTTCTCGCTGCCACGTCCAATGAGGAGATGTGTCAGAAATACAACGATAACTTTTAATGTGAGAATAACCGTCACCGATAACCTAGCTCATAGCAAACAATCGGAGCAGCGCGCTCTGTTGTATCTTTCGTGAAACTAACTCGTCGCCACCTTAGACCATAGACTATTGGCCCGCGCATTCCTTATCCTTCCCGTGTTGTCGACTTATGGAAAAAGGGATAGACAGCGCTTCGCTTCGTGTACAAAAAGAAAACCTCCACCCTCATTGAAGTAAACGCTGCCACATCCAGCGTAGCTACATTTGACCTATACCCTGTTTGACCTAAATTCGGCGCAATTATCTACTGAAAATAACCCTTCCAACACGAGTTTCAGGATTTAATTTTAAATACGATATTCTTTTCGAAATTCCGCACAACATGTCAAACCACAATGAATTGCTCCAATAGAAGATCGGTACCCGACCTTCCGACTCTATAACCTAGCTTTAAGCGTTAGCACAAACGAAGTATAGATTACTATATATACATCACTGATCTGCTATCCTTGTTCCTCGACTCGGCAACAGCCCCCATCCTAAATGCGCAGTCCAGTAGTACATGGTCTAAGGCCGCCACAAATCGACACGTCCGTACAGTCGGTAAGGAAAGTGGGGATAAGAGTTACGAGGAGGAACTAGTGTTCGAAAGGGCACATAGTTGGGGGGGGGGGGAGTCGCGAAGGAGGGGGGTACAGTAGGAGGAGAAATAAAATCAACTCACAAAGTGCCGGATTGGTACAGTCAACAAAAGTACGTCTTCGGTGTGAGATACTCCGGCCTAATAGAAATTACGGAGAGCCGATAAAGTCGTGTGATAGGCTACTACAAGTTTCTCAGTACTCGCGATAACCGTCGATGAAAGAGAGCAAAGAAAGACAAAGAGGAGAGAAGAGGGCGAAGAAAGCAATAAATACAAAAGTAACAGCAACAAAGTACGTAGTGACAATCGGAAAAGAAGAAAGGCAACTCTTCGACCAGTGCCATAACAAACTCGCTTGGTATTCGCTGTAGGCGCGCTCTCACGGGAAATCTCGGAAGCATTCGTACAAACTCCTGCCAGGGTCACGAAACACGTGGAGCCCAAATATTTATAGGATTCCATCTCGGAAGTGACGCGGAGGAAATCATCCTTGCGATACCCCCCCCCCCCCCCCTCATTTAAATAAAAGGTAAGAAGGCGGGATTTTTTGAACGAGTCAGCAGCCAGTCACTCGTTATCTGGATTCGTTTGGCAAATAGAACTTTTTAACATTTTTTTTTAGCCCCTACATATTTCCTTTATCTATCTACTCGTAAGTGTTCTCTTGTAACTGCCTGATCTGTTGAAATTTTTCAAACTTGTTTTTCTCGATGGAAAAACACGTAATGGTGTAACGAGAATGTACTCTTGCTTGCACTAACGAGGGACACGATGCCTTCGTGTGTCTCGTCTGATGCGACATTACGCCTGTAATATTATTATTACGCAATTGCACTAGAGTGCGCAGTTAACCACGTGCAACGGGTGTTGAATTATTATTAAGAACATCCACGTAACTATCGTAGTAAAATGCATATGCTTGTGAATCAAGGAAAAAAAGTTTTTATGTCCATTCCTTAGATGATAATTTGAATTTGCTATGAAATTTACTGTCATTGGGGATCCAGCTGTGGTTTTAGCTCTGAGAGCGTTTTCAAAGAGATAACGAGAGACACTATCAGCGAAGAGACTGTAGCGAACAAATAAAGAGAACAGTCTATCGCCATTATCGATTTTGGTATTAAATAGCGGGAGAACTGCACGGTTACCAAATGTTCGTTACGAAATACGAATTTGAATGCGAGTAAGCCAAAGTGAAAGATAGAGGAGTATTTAGCTTTTTAAAGAATTAAAAAAGCCAAGGACAGAGGTCAAAATGTCCTATTCCCTTATCTCGCACGACGTTCAAGAGAAAGCACCGTTTCTTAATCTAATCGCCACACTCGTATTTTATAACGCAAGTCATCTTGCGTCGCAATTATTTCATTGCTCGGTTAAGTATAGGTAATGCATTATGCAACCGCTGTGAGAGCTTACAATTATCATAACAAACAATCTTTTTTTATACTAACGCGAAAGATAGAGAAACATGTTATCGTCGGGAGCACTAGGGCGCCACCAAGCTTCCACGTTTCGCCGCCAGAGGCGCGCGGCGACGCTTAACGGAAATTTATAAATACAAACTGACACCTAGTCAAGCCAACTAATGTGAATTTACGGTTTTAACAAAAGTCGACACCTCAAATTGCATTGTTTCGTATTGTTCAATGACTTATTAATATTAATTTTCAGATAAACAATGTCCGAGACGAAATTATTTACACGCGACGAGGTAACCAAGACAAATAATAGCAATGAGACAATCTTCATTGTACACGACAAGGTTTACAACGTCACGAGCTTTCTCAACGAACATCCTGGTGGCGAAGAGATACTCAAGAATCACATGGGTGCCGACGCCACCGAGGATTTCGACGACATTGGACATTCGGTAGACGCACTGGAGCTGATGAAGAAATATGAAATCGGCGAGTTGGTCGAGCAGGAGAAATCGAACGTACCACTGAAACAGGGCTGGGTGGCTGGTTATGATTCGAAGGTACCGGAAAAATACGTAAATGGTCCAGGCTTCCCATTTTATTTACTCATCGGAGGCTTCGTCGTCATTCTTGTAGCACTCTTTTTATATAATTGATTAATATTTTACCGAATATATCATTAGTACATGTGCACCAGTTAGCGCAGTTCGCACTGCATATAATATAATCGGACTGTAACATCAGTTACACTTTGAGAGGGCATTTCCTTACGGAAAGAGAAACGTAAATAAATTCTCTAAAACTGCAACTGATGTCGCGACTTGACTATAAGGTCAGTCTGACATTTTTTTTAAATAAACAGAGACCCAAAAAATATTCAAACCCGTCCACGTGTAATGTCCTTGGTTTCTTTTACATCACTTTCTTACGCTTCTTTCTTTATAAGGTAACGGACGACCGATATTAACACTAAGTTCAAAAACGCCCATGCGCCATTCTATTTATATCGATAATTATTGACCACTTTGTATAATTTTGAAAATTGACAAAAAAATATGTAAATATATATGTTGACTTATACCACATAAAAGCTGCGTTAATATTGTTGACGCTAATAAATTCGTAAGTCGTTAACGCGAAGAACGTCAATTACTACTTTACTGTGAAAAAGTCCAAATATAAAATTTTTTTTTTTTTTAAACTGATTACGCCGGTCAAGTTAAAAATCGAGAAATCGTCCAGGGACGATTAAATTGTACGAGCCAAAAAGGTATTAGGAAGCACAATGCTAATTGGGCGCAGACGACTAGAATAGACAAAATTGAAAAAGACACAGCAGCCCGTAGTCAAAACTGGCTTTTTAGCTAGGCGCGCGCTAAGAGCGCGCTTTTAAGGGCTTACATCGGATTTAAATTTTGGAAAAAAAATCGATTTTCCGTTTTCGACGGATTCTTATGATATAACCGATCAAAAATATTCTCTAAAATATTCAGGTTGATCCGTTCGAATTTGAGGGAGTTACATTTAGAGGTAATAAATTGCATTTTATCTACGTATATATCCGACCCGAAACTTTAAAAGCGTTTTTCTCGGAATGAATTTTTCAGAATCGGTGACCACGATAACTCAAAAACGACATGACCGATCTACTTGAAATTTTCCATACACTTTTTGTATATCAAAAAGCATTCGTTAATCGAAGCTTTTTTTCATGCGTACACTTTTTAATATCAAGAAAAATGTAGTGTTTTTTTTTCACCGAAATTTGACGATCACTTTCGATCGGTGACCATTTTTTTAAAAATCATTATTTTATCGAATCCTTCGATAAAAGACTAGATAATACGATAGAAAAACTAAATTTATTTGGTTTTTTGATTTCACGTGATCTGGTTCCGAGCAGCAGTGGTCACCGCGAAGGACCTCTTTTGAACGGCGGTCTGCTAAATTTATTGTATCTCTTACATTTACGAATATTTTTTATTAAAAAATTGTAATACATACTTCAAATCACACTCTTTACTATGAAAAAAAAAAAAAGTTGAAAACCCTTAACTAAGTAAGAAAAGAAGTAAGCCCTTAAATTATTTGTTAGTGAGTTTAGAGGTGACTGTATCCAGAACCGCTTTTAAGGTCACCAACAGCTGTTAGCCGCGCTATCAGCGAAAAAGCCTATTCGGAACCGTTTTTAACGTATTGATTGAATATCGATAGCTTGCCTTCAAGAAAAGAAATTCTTTAATTTCGAATTTCAAATATGGCTGGAGTTGTCCACCAAATATGAAGTTCGCGTTTTCCGAATGCCACCGAATACTCCCGGACATAATCGAGCATGCCCGAGTCTTCCCGAATGATCCCGAACGCGGTTAACAGTACATGTTTCAACACGCTGCTTCCCTGTTAGCTAAAAGCGGCTTAAAGGCGAATTCTGAATACGGTCACTAACAACTCAACGCAGTCACTTTTAACTAATAGTGACTATATTAGTGACCTTAAGAGCGAGTTATGAATACGGGCTAACGAATAAGCCAACAGGGTCGTACCACTAAGCTAAACAAATGAATCTTGAGAGACTTTAATCCCTAAAGAATAATGCACGACCGACTTACGAACAGAGAGAGAGATCTGTCCCCATAATTAAAACAAACAATTACTGTAAAATAAAAGTATAGAATAAATCACATTAGCCCCATTAATTTGCCCTTGTCAAAAATGTCGATATCAAAAGCAATTTTTCAATATCTTTCAAAATTAATATCTACGAACGACTAACGAGAATTAGCCCCAACGAATTTATTTATATATAAATTGCGCAATGTAATAACGCAAACTTCCGCTCCGCATATTTCCGCAATCCGCGGCGTCTACGTATTCGCGTGACGTCACCGTGCGACACGTAAACGGCAATAAAAGAAATTTCAACAGTCTGCAAATAACTCGCAAGTATCGCAAATTGGTTATAGACTCTAGAAATCACAGATCTCGTTGCGCCTAACGGAATAGCCGGAAATAATGTCTACGAGATATAGCTAACGTAACGATCCGTTTACGATAGCGTCTGAAAATATACGAATCAAGAGATATTATGCAATTCCAGCTGATACAGAAGAAGCTTTGTACACCCGCTACTTCGTATTGCCAGGATAAATCTGAATGCACGTTACATATACAGAAATTGCATAGTGTGCACTCTCCCTATACGCAGCAGAGCTATTAAAAAAAAAAAATAAAAAAAAAATAAAAAAAAAATTCTCAAGATATATATCCAGACCAGACCAGTTATCTACTCTACTGCCTGCCGCGCCACCGGAAGCCGGAAGTCTCGTTTACTAAATAGGCATCGAATGAACGGAAATTGCGAGTGGAAGAGGCCCGTCTTGGTAACATCCTGCCACCCGGTGGAGCAGCAGGTTCTTTCTTTCAAAGTGTATATCCCAGGTCGTGATAGGTTATTCACGGAGAAAACTCATCAGACGCCATACGTATCAGTAATGTATGAATACTGGCGGTAATATTCCAAAAGAAAAAAGGTGACGTTGAAAGCTTAAAGATTTTGGAAATCAACGCGGATACAGTTAAAACGAGATTTTCCACGATCGAAGATGTGCGAGAGAGATGAGGCGAGGGACAAAGTATGAGGGACAAGAGGGAGGGGTAAACCAATATCGCTAAAAGCTTTTCAATAAATAGTTTCTCCACGAGAGTCCCTCCAGGGACGTGTCTTCGGCATGAAACAGGTAGCCGTGCGCGACAGTGCTGCCAAAATGGCCGTTATTATCAAATGTCAGATATTCAAAGAGAATTCTGTCGCAGTAAGAGGAACAATCAATAATCCGCATCAAATTTAAGTTGCACCCTTGAAATGTTAAAATTATTTTTTTTTATGGAGATGCCATAACAGTTTTTAGCCTTCAAATAGAAATAGAGGTAACCTGCTTCTATTACCGAGTGAAATGGGTATACCCGAAGGAATCTGCTTTACCGACAGAGTTTACGCGTTCAGTAACCGCCTTTTCCCATCTCTCAACTTTTTCATGTTTCCTGCCTCTATCGTTAAAAAGTATTTATGTTACAAAATTATATTACGTGAGAGCAATCTTTCGTATCTTATATATCCTCCCCAAACATTCATCAGGCTCGTAAATATTCCCTAAAAGGAGACATAATCGTCCGTCCGTATATGTCCTCCCATCGCCCACTGAGTTCCGCTACTAGAATAAATAGTTTAATTTTAAAATATTCTCTAGTTTAACCAGTTGTCCTTACACCATCTACTTTTTTACATTCCCTTCGGAGATATTTCACTCAACAGCGTGATTGGGTGGACAGGTAGGCAAAGCTAAATAGATATTATCCTACAATTTCATCCTTTTGACAACTGACTTTCGATGCCCCTTTTTACCACCAACAACACGCTTCGAATAGATATATAATACATATCCTAGGACTTCCGCCGTACCGGAAAGGTGGGAACACGGACGTGATGAAAGAACGGGTGCCTAGAGCAATATTAGAAAAAACAATTTCCGCGGAATAAGTGAATCCACTCCCGAGTGTAAAAAAGAAAAAAAAGAATGGCGAAACAGGAACGAAGATATATTTTTGAAAAATAGTTTTAATTGCAATTTAGACCCATCTACCGCTATGACTATATTCAAAAATAGCAAGCACGTACCTTGCTGCTTTCTTATGCAGCAATATTCTTACTGCTCGACTCACCTCTCAGACGTCCATTGTTTGACGTAGTCAAAACATTCGAAGATATTGTCAAACTCCTTATTAATGCAAACGGACAGACTAACGGTACAAGTAGCAGTTCCACGAATGCTAGCGCACTCCATTGTATTTCAATCGACTAGGAAAATGAAAAGTACGAACTTCAAACACCAAAAAAAAGATTGCACGATATTACGAAGAGTCGTAAGAAACGTTGACGTTCACTGCTTGGGTTATTAACGCGACGTGTATTTTTTTATAAATAAAAAAGAAAATAGTTCGGTGTAGAGGATGTTGAACAAAGTAAGTCACTGTATCACGAAAAATTTCGTATGCACTAACCCGCTGCCAATGAAGAAAAAACCCTACCTCGCACCGTGACGTCCGGCACGAGACTGAGAGGACTTCGAGAATCCTCGCCGCCGATCGTCAGTCTTCGTGACGCGGCGGCAGTTTTGACTTACAGCCTGAGGGCCCCGGGCGTTCGTCCCCTTATGCTCTACCCGTGTCCGACGATACTGAACCTCAACTCCCGGTACCTGGCAACTCCGACAAACAATTCCTCCCTGCGGTAGATACAAGGAATTGGGGAGGGAGGGAGGGAGGATGAGGGTTATCGCTTCCACATCACTTTGCACGGTAATTTGAAATTTCTTTTATTACGACTCCGTCATAAAATTCAAGCCCCATACTACAGTATCTGAGTATTTTCGACTATGGAAGACAACCGTGCTGTAGAGTTACC
Source organism: Cephus spinipes (assembly GCA_963971525.1). NCBI lineage: Eukaryota > Metazoa > Arthropoda > Insecta > Hymenoptera > Cephidae > Cephus > Cephus spinipes. The sequence goes on from OZ020578.1 coordinate 16,279,170, forward strand.
GCATACAGGATATATGTAGATCGTTACATTTATACAACAGAGAGACACGAACAGACTGTATCTATCGATACATCTATCGATAGTAACGAACAATGTGAAAGATAAAAAAAAAGGATTTTTCTAGACAAAAAAAAGTTTCCTCGTCTATCCAAAAACACGAGACGATGCTATCACGTAAAAAAGTATAGTGTACTTGCGTAATAAGAAAGGGGGAAAAAAATGGTAATTTTTGTTTAGCAGCGAAAACTCAAGAAGCCTACTATTACTTTTTACATATTATTTATTCTTTAGAAAAAAAAAAAAAAAAAACAATCCCAGAAGATGGCTACGATACGAAAGATGGTAGGAATATTACAGGGGATAACAAAAATGGCTGCTTAAAAATTTAAGGTTCGCCGCGTCTCTTCACTGCCGGTTTGTACACCTGGCGTGGCAGCTGTTGTAAATCGTCCGTTACCTGGTGGTTTGGAGCACCTGTTCGGCTTGCGTGCTGCCGAGGCAAAGTCCCCTTAGCAACACATGTCGTAGGTGGAGGTTAGGTTGGGATACCCACAGAAGGAGGAACGCAAAGAGGAGGAGGACACAGCCCCTCGGGTTACCATCGACATTTCCACATCCCCCCCCCCCATGCCCCCTGTGTGACCTCGCGTGTCCAAATGGAAACGATAAAGCATTTTTTTTTTTTTCCAGGAAACGTGGGAAACCCAGTGTCCCTAACTTAACCTAGCTTGATCGGGTAAGCGATACGCCGGCGACATCTAGCGGGAGAAAACACGTACTAAAGTTTTCATGAATTCACGACTCGGTCGATCTCTGACTCATTGAGCCTTGTGCAAATGACCCAAAAAGTGCAGTTTGATCTATACATATTTTTTAAATTCAAAATTATATATTCTCTTCGCCGACTACTCGGAGTTTCTTCGAGTTCTCGAGAGAAAGCCAATCTAGAGAAAATTCGAGCAACGTCTTAAACGCGCCCGCGCAACAGCTACGATCAAACGCTTTGCAGAGCACAGGAAACACTATTCGTGCCAATGATAATATAACAAAGGATTCGGGGGGGGGGGGGGGGGGGGTTTTATTTCCTCGATATATACTTTTTTTTAATTTCACTATACCCCTTGCGTGAGCGCATGTCGCGTGTACGTATTACGTTAACGGGCAGCGTATACGTACCGGGTGTCTGAAATAAAATTTAAACGCAACCAGTCAAGTACATCGACCGGGTTGGCTGCTTATAATTATAAAATCGTAAAGGATAAGATTTTGAAAATTCCCAAAAAAAATATTCTCCCACAACCAGTCACGATCAACGGCCATTACTACCAACTATACAGGAACAAAAAAACTGTACGATAGCGAGCGACAATCCAAGAGCGTATCGGTTGCACTATCTTAATATCCGGGCGGGCGCCATCAGAGCGCGTGCCGCATGCAAATTTCAAATTAGCGAGATACCTGGGTATAACGGACAAAGGCGAAAAAGAAACAGACAAAACCCAAGTAACAAAAGCCAAAATTCTCGGGATTACTCCGCGACTACGCCAACTAACGATATAACATTAGCAAAGCGTCAAAGGGACTGATCGATTGATTTCCATTGTAATCGGTCGCGAGGAAAAAAAAAATGACACTTAGAAATGCGTAATTAGCTATAATTATAATGCAAATGACAACAGAGACGTCCGTTCATAGTATTTGCAAATATACAAAGAGACAATTATAGATATCGTTAGTCGAGTGATTCTACGGCGTCGAAGAAGAGGGGGCGCGTGAGGGGTGCGGGGGGGGGAATAAGGGGGACCGAGGGAATAAGGAATACAAAATCAATAAGAAATTATTTATCCGATGAAATTCTACGTAAACGTCAGAACACGCGACGCTAACGTTAATTAGGGATAATGACGTAGAAGCAAGGGTTGACGAAGATCCAAGGATAATTTCAAAGTTGAATTTTTTACTAAACGCAAGTTTGTCTGAAAAAAAAAAAATTAATAAAGGAACGTAATTGAGAGGAAAGAAATTATTCAACGCCTGAACGGGGCGGCGATACGTGCCACCCCTTACGAACTGTCCATTGTGCCCTCGTGACGCGTCACGCGTGACGTGTCATGCACTTCATTGGAACACGTGCGTGTTGGTACTATGCTATTTGGATGCCATAGGAACACAACGGCAGACAGAAACGCCAGGCGTAATACTCACGGCACGAAAAGCCGGTGGTTACGGGCAAGGAGGAGTGGTAGAGGGGTAGGGAGGTTGACAGGGGACAGTGCAGCAAAAAGTACAGTGAACACGCACGATAGCGCCAGATAACACGGGTATCTAATTTTCCATGGAACATAATAATGATAATGGGGGCTAAAACCGTAGAATGTTCTAGAAATAGTCGTTGGCGTACACGAGGTACACGCAGCTGTCAAGGGTGAGTGTACGAGACGAAAAATATTTTTATTGAACAAAAATTCAAAAATTATTTTTATCGGAAACTCAAAACGCTCGCTCAGCAACTATGCAGAAATTGATACGTGGGAGGTACGGTGAATGGGTGGGAGAACTCGTGGGGTGGAGGGTGCGGATGCTGGCTGACAACCTATTACCCAAGAGTGCGTTATTGGTTTATAGGCGAATGGAGACGTTAAAAATTTTATTTGACTATATAGTATATAAACACGCACATAAATATACTGCAATTACGGTCGAGTGTCAGGGATTTCGGATTCGGTTTAGGTTAAGATCCTGCAACCCTCTTGAAAGAACTGGATCTCGTCGATCTGTTGACGTGGATAAAGTGAGGTTAGGTTCAGGTGCAGGAAACCCACAGACCTTCCTCGATACCTTCAGAAACAATTGAACGAGGCGAAACTTGCCTTTAGCGCGGAGCTTAAAAATATTTAAAAAAAAAAATAACAACCACCCCTTTGAAAGACTAATTTTTGTATTAATGAAAATCAATGAATATCCTGTCATAATTCCTATATACGGTGTGACGTAAGATATCCCCAAGAAGGTCGATAGGTAATGCTTATCAGTGTTCCGAATAAAGAATGAATTTTAATTCTTTTATTTTTCTTCTCTCTCTTTCTCTTGATCCTCTTCGCAGACACGCGAAACGGGCACTGATATCGGTGCAAGTACGCAGATACGAAAAACAAAAGGGGTGACTTCTCAAAGCATTGAAATCGAAAAAATATTTATACAAAAATTAAATGCACCCCCCTGATGCAGTTTGTGAAATTACGCGTAGATTATGTCGAAATGCCCCCCCCCGAAAAAATACTTCAAATTTTGACGGATGATATTTCATTATGCATTTTTGTCTAGATTGTACTCAATCGACTGTGGCTTTACGTAAAGAGGGAGTAGTTTTGTTAATTGTACACCCCGTATATGGCGAGATAACGAATAAAATACGAGTGACTCATTTTCACGAAAACCAATGCGAAGATGGCCCTTTGCGAGAGTACAGTGTATTCGTAGAGGGCGGATATCTCAAAATTATTAAAACTGTGCATGCAGTTACGATATTGATAATTCGACGCGAGAGACACCCTGTACATAATGAATCCTGTACAAAGAGAGGAGCCTGTACAACAATAACAATAATAATAATAGTAGGACCCCGGAGAACCTGTACTGTAAAATAAGACGTAGGGTCGATCGATAAGGGATAGACGTGTATTGACCCCTGACCCCCTTGTATAAAGCGACTGAATCAAAAATAAAATGCTTTCGGCGATGTCACGGAGTGGCAGTACCACGTTCGCCAGGAGTTGCCACGTCAGGGTTAACGAATGTTTTTTGCTCCTAAAAATTGACGTGAAAAATGTTTTTCTTTTTATCTGACCCAAAAACGTGACACAACAATTTTTCATGTTTCGCGTGAATCTCGTAAACGGTGAATTTTGTAAATATTTCGTTGGGAAAAAAAAAAAAAAAAGAAATCCTTATCACTCGTTAGGCAATACCGACAGAGCAATTCGGATGGTTGCAAAGTCGGTTGAACTCGAAAAGGCATTAAAAATTTCAAAGGGGAACAAAGGTCTTGACATTAATTGGGCGAGTGAGTTTTGTAACCAGTGGATAAATCGTAACACGTTCCGTAATGGTTGGATGTCGCCGATTGGTCGTAAGTTTCTTTAGGTTGGGGACACTTTTGTCTTCGATATACGAAACGTAACACGAGCGTACTTGACCAAGTTTCATATTTTGAAGTGGTGCAAAATAGTAGATATGCGGAGTGAATAGAGTTAGCTGATTGTTAGGCAAAAAAAATAAATAAAGGACTCTATTCCCGTCTGAAAGCGACTGAAGCAGCGTTAAATTGAAATAAAAAATTTAAAAAATTCTCAATAATACGTCCATTCTTGCTATGCATTATTCTGACGTTTTAATTACTCCAATCTCCGCCAGACGGCGCTAGACGTTACCTAAAGAACTGCCAATTATTGTGCCACCGCAAGTCCGCTTTTACAAGCTCTTCCTTACAATAAAGCCCATTCCCCTCCTCGACAATCCATGTACTACCAACCATGAAAACCATAATCCAGTTTACAGCTGAGAAACACTCCCCGCCGCGTCAAACAATTGCGTTACCGATTATGATTTTCGGTTGTCAATCGAAACACCAGATAGTACAAAGAGTCACCGCCAGAAGGCGGCTCGCGCGTATTTCTACATTATCGCTCTGCATTATCGACCGAGCAATCTGGACAGCGTTAAAAGCTAAATGGCATTTCTGAGCATCGTCAAAAATATCATCGATGACGTGGGTCCGCTCTCGCGAATTTTTGAGAGGCTCTCACAGCAAACGAAATATAAAGAATTTTCACTTTCAAAAATCATGGACGCGTCTTGTCTTCTTCTTTTTTGCCTCGACCTCGTCGATAAATAATACTTAAAAAGGTGAAACGTTAACTGGTCTGACTCACCTCTCGGAGCTCCTTGATCTTCAAACCACCCTTGCCGATTATGCATCCGGCCTGGCTCTGATGCACCAGCATGCGCACGTCGATTTCGTCATTACCGTGTCTCGAACCATTCTGGAATCATTTAACGATAGAGTCATTGTGTTACGCAATCGCCCATTGGCTATACGAGAAATTCGATCCGTCGATCACGATAGGCGTTCACTTTATATACAAGAGTAAGACGAACGATTGACACGATGCTACAGTAAGTATAATGCAGTATGTATATATATGTATACTGTGCTATTTACGATATACATTATAATATATAGTGCCGTAGTAGATACTGCGTTCACCATGTAAAATGATATTCGCGTGCTTAGATCACATTGAAAAATGACAAAGGTATTATTATTATTATATCTAACGTTGACATCGATCGACAGATCCAAATTTCTATGGCCAATGACAATTTCATGGTATATATATATATATATATATATCTTTAAGTTCTCGAGGTTTGATCTTACCTCCTCGAGATTAGGCACAACTTCATTCACCACCTGAAGCACGGTGTCGAGGTCCGAGCTGATAGTCAGAACCCTAAAATCAAAAAGACTCGAAAAATTAGTGAAAGGTATCGAAGAATGGTGTCCCGATGTTTCACAGGTGGAGGATTAAAGAGAGGAGAGAGACAAATATAATATATAACAGACGATGGGCAAAAATGTCGATCGACATAATACAGACTACGCTACGATTTATCTCCGACTTACGTCAGAACGCCGTAATTTTCAACAGCAGGGATACGAATGTCAATCAACGTAAGTCCGCCATTTTGCAAGAGAAACAGAGAGAGGGCGATACGTAAGTAGAGAGACGCATAGAAAACAAAACGAAGGAGGAAAAGGAGTAAGAGAAACGCGGTACAAGGAAAAATGCAAAAACAAAAAAAGAAAATTCTGATGTGAAAAGTATGTGAAGGTTTAAACGGAAAGAAAAGAGTAGAAACGAAAGCAAATGGTTGTAGCAGGAAAAATATTGCTCTTTGGTAAGTTTAGAATAATAGTGCGAAGGGGGAGTGGTCGTGGGAGGAAGAAAGAAAAGCAGTGGATAAAGGGAGAGAGAAGAAATGAGAAAGATGGCAATGAGACAGACTTGCACTGCAAGAGAGTTAAAAAAAAGATACAAATAATGGTGGAAGTTCGAGGAGCTGAAGAGCCAAGGCAAACGAAAACTTTTTAAATAATAGCCGAGCACAAATCAGGAGGCGCTTACAGCTTCCGCCATATTTAATCCCATTCTCCTAGCGTTAATGTATGAGGCAAGCATTTCGTTTAAAATTAGTTACGAGGTACGGACGTCCGGTTGATCTTGGCGTCCATCTGAGAAATTGCAAAGACACATCCGACACACATGTACACACAGGCATAAGAATCGACTTATGTATACACTTAACAAAAAGGCATACTAACGGCTACGTCGCGTTTCCTCGAGAAAATATCACCGATAGCAAAATGGCGGACGCAAAACTTCCACGGAGATTAGGGGCGGGCAGGGGGGGGCGGGGACGTTGGATAAGATGATTAAAATCAAATCGATTGCCGATCAATCACCGTATATAATCCAGTGAGGATATACGTATTCCAGCGCCCTCTATATATAATAAAAAGAGTAAATCTTACACACGCAGAGTGTACAAGCCATCACAGAAAAATAATACTTCCGCATGGTGGCCGTGGTGATGGCGGTAGTGGTGGCGGGGTCTAACAGAGGACATTAGGTTAGTTTCACATAGCATTAATTAAAACGGCGTGTAACAAGATTGTCCAATTTCAAATTCAAAACTAAGAATAAGGGACATGTGGGCGGGGCCAGTCGTCGATGGGAGGGGCCAGAACGGGACTTCCCTTATAATTACAGGAAGAACTCCGCCCCGTCGAGCTTTCTATTCGCCGAGCGCCGCTCCGCCCACATCGCCTCGCGCTCTTATTCGACGAGAACGATAGTGGCACGGAGTGGGGGCTACTTGGGGCGGAGCATAGCATGACGTCTTCCTCTCTTCTCTTCAAGGCCCAGGATTATCGAAACGTGTTTTATCACCACATATTATATCCTCCTCCCCCCCACCCTGTACACATATTAGCCACACGTTATATAAGTCACATTAAAAGACCAACCCTAAGTGAATGTGTAAGTTGATATGAGTATGCCTGTGTATGGATGATATGCGCCTTGCTTTTTTTTTCTTTTATGTCAACGATACACGCTATAACTACAGCCGAATATAGAAAACTGGAACCCAAGGTTTCTCACGAGACATATGTATCTACACATATGTAAAGAACTACACAGTGTACATATGACGAATAAAAAGAGTCAATAACGAACGACTCACATCCGGATGATGTGTAAAAATAAAAAAATATTTTAAAAATCATCAATAAACCCAACAATCTTGTCTCGTCGTCATATTGCCAGTGATCGGATTATCTGTTCTTTCTTTTCCTTCTTTAGCATGCTCTAGAAACTGAAGCAACGACCCTAACCTAAATTCAAAGATTCCCAACAGGGAAGCGGTGTACTTCCCTTAATTTGATACACCATCGGAAGAGCTTTTTTTCCTTGTTTTTCGCAAATTTCTTAGATTATCACCCGACGTCACGGGGATTCTGACAAATCCGATTCATGCCCTGAACTCGTATTGCTTTCACTGGAGATACTCGTGTATGTACACATTGAAATTAAAATATATTTTATATATAATCACAGATACACAATAGAAAGGGAAAAAAAAACCGAAAGATACGTAGTCACGAAGAACGGCATTTACAGGTGGGCTTAAAGAAAGGTTTAGGAAATAGCATTTTGAAAATTAAAGTTGTACGATCAGGATCAAGGTAGATTGTGGCAGGGGCGGGTATATAGTCTGTAGAGAGTGATGATAGAGGGCGGGGACATGTAATTCAAAGACCACGCTCCCGTGGCTAAAATCACTGAAGTAATTGAAACTTATAAAGACCTTTAAAAAGCGCGTGCATCATGCCGGATGCGAAGAGACGAAAGAATCAAAGATACAGATTTTCTACCCCGAAGCGCTATTCCTCCCCCCTCCCACCTCCTCCTCTTCCTCCTCCACACCTTTTTTCATCAGTACGATTACTGGAAACGAAGCGTGGATATTAATGAGTGTCGAAGCGATAAGAGGAGAGCTATCTCGAGATAAGTGTGAAAGTGGACGAGTGAAGAGAGAAGGAAAAGTAGACAAGTAGTGATACAGAATGAGACAGAGGATCGAAGGAGAATCGATAAAACTTGGAGAATGAGACAAACGGATAAACGGACAGATAGCCAGATAAGAACACATGTATCTCAGAGATAGACAGACAAGATAAATAAAAGAAAGTAGAATAGAAACGATATATATATATATATACACATATATTTTGTATATATGTATATATGTATAACAATTGTATGACGAAGGGACAGAGACAAAATTTTGCATAAGTATATAGTGATATGATAATGAGTGATGATATAACAAGGGTGAGAACATGCCAATCCTTGACGGCGTGAACAATACGTGAACATGTATAAATATATTCTTTGCTGGGGGATACTTTGGGGACGATTTCGTTAATGAAGTCGCTATTTCGAGGACAACTGGCTGTTTTGGGGACCGTCCTCAAAGTTTTTCAGCGTAATGAATGTTTCGAGGACCATAAAGCGGACTGTCTCATCAAGTTTTTAAATATTCTTTCAATGTTAGGCATCCAGTATTTATGATGGGCTTAGATAGGTGTCGTTAGGTTAAATTAGGTCAGAACTTCAATGCTGTGACGTCCCAAGGTAAAAATAAAAAAAAAACCATTAGCTCGCATGGCGAACGCCCCTTGATTTTTCGTGTCCCCAAAGTATCTCTTTAGCAAATTCATATATATATATATAAAAAAAACCTGTGTACTCGTACTCCCTATATATAGATATACATATATACAGTTTGTTTCATCCAACGTGCAGATTCCCCGTTCGAGGCTCTTAATCCCATGTATTGACGCAACCCCAAAACAGAAAAGTAAGAAGAAAAAAAAAAGAAGAAAGAAAAAGTAGAAAATCCGTCACGATGGCTGAAACACCCTGCACATACGTAGATAATCGACGATGCGTAGTGAAATATGGATGATGCGTAGTAATGATGCGTATCGTAATTAGAAAACAAAGAATTAGACATTAAGTAGTGGTGTTGGCATTACCGTTCGGGTCCGGGGCAATCGGGTACAATGATTGAGGCTTTGTACTGTCGGGCCGTGATGGTTGGTGGTTGGTTCATTGGTGGTTGTGGTGGTAGTTGGTGGTTGGTTGGTTGGTTGATTGCCGATTGTCGGAGGGTTGGTGGTTGGTCCAATATCCGATCAGAGTCGGGTTCCGTCGATTCCGGGCAGGGCAACGGCAGGGCAACGGCAGGACAACGACGGGGCAACGCCAGGACAACGCCGGGGCAACGCCAGGGCAACACACCAGGGGGTCAACGCCAGGGTCAGGGCGGGGCCAGGGCACAAACCATCAACCAAGTTAGACCTCTTGTTTCATTCAATGACTTGTCTTTTCTTATTTACTTATTTTATTTATTTATTTCATTCTTTTCGTTCTTCGCTGTACCCATGGAAGAACCCGCCTCGTTGACGATATCGATCTCGTCCCCCCCCCTCCCCCCTCCACTTTCCCCCGATAAACCTCACGTCGATTTTTTATGAATAAAACTTTAATTACCCCCTTACGATAATTAATTGGATTTGTCCAAAAGAAAAGAAAAAAAGAAAAAGAAAAAAAAAAAGAAAAAAAAAAGAAACCCATATTGTAACCTACCTTCCTTTCCTTCGGTCTAATTATACAAAAATATCCTTCTCTACCTTCCTTTTTGCCTTGAATCTTCCTTAAGGTTCTAGTATCTCTTTTTTCTGCAAATTTTCAAAAATTTTTTTGTCTCGTCAATTATACTTCCGCATCGATTCTCCTGCTTCCTTCTCTTTCCTCGATCCTGCGACACCCCTTCTTCACCGCCCACCACAACGTCAGACCAAAGGCTGACGATTCTCAGATCAAAACTTTCCATCACTCCGATATTATTCTACCTGATAAATAATAATCTAGATCCCGAGCCCAAATGGACCATCCGACCAATCGCATCCCTGCTTCGTGTCTCCTCATTCCCAAACTAGCAGCGCCTCGAGTTATCTCATCTCCCTGGCCAAGATGTAATCCCACTCATCCTCGTTCCGCGAAGTAAACGCATTGCTATCTCTATCATCAGACCATGACCGTTTCTATTTAAAAAAATTCAAAAAAAAAAATTTTCCACTCAAAAATGTCGCACCAAAGAAACCTACGACATTGTGATAGATCAACCCAAAAAAAAACGCATGAACAATTTGCAATGCAAAATCCCGTCACGTAGGTTTGCATTAAAAATTCGCTTCGGGTTCGCCTGGACAGGGGGTGGGACTTGATGGGTGGGGTCGAGGGAGGGGGGGGGGGGGGGTGCTAGGTCAATTATTATCACGTGTTTAATTTATAATAGCGTATTGGGCTGGGAAGAGGGTCACCTAACTTTTTTTTTTCTTATACCAAATCGGAGTGGGTACGGAGAACACTTTTGAATACCGATCGATAGCGCATCGTACATTACGTAAATTCCGAGAAAAAAAAAAGTTTTTTATCGATCGAGTTCTCTGTGCGAGCAACGGTAGCGGAGCCAGAGGATTCAGTGAAAAATTAAGATAATCGAGTGAATCGAGAGACACGATGAATACGTGTGACAGGTGCGCGTCGTTAAAGCCAAAAGGAAACTCCTATTATCGTAATGCGTAATCGCGCGATCCAAGTAATCGCGATAATCGATAATCGATAAATGTAATATATTCTCCAATAAATTACACGTACGAGATACGAAGAGCGGTATGATTAAAATGTCAATATATAAATTGTCAATTACACCTCCCCCTTCACCCACCCACCCAAACCTACTCATACCAACTTCCACCTGATACAATAAAACGAAAGTTTTCGCGATTTAAATCGAACGGACAGACAGACGTCTATTATAATCGACGCGGGGGCCGCAGGATCGAATAAAAAAAAAAAAGATCGATACGCGAGTAAGAAAATCGATACCAACGATCTCGGTCAATAGTGGGAGAACAAGATGGCCGAGGAAGATAAAAAAATTGTGAGATCGATATCGATACAGTATCGATTGCAAAATATCGTCAGCCCCTCATTAATTCTTTTTTGAAAAAAAAAAAAAAAAAAAAACTTTTTTTTCTTTTCTTTTAACTCTCCGTGTACCATCCTCCCCTGGACTTGATCGTTTATCCTCTCTCGCGTTGCATTACGTCACTGGCAACTGCGCACCTGCGTTTCGCACTTCACGTCGCGCATGCGCACTCGCGCCCTTCGTAAAACAAACTGCCATTTGGCTCAATTGGGCTCCCATTCCTAGCTGTTGGCGGAGCGCAGTGAATAGACGCATTCCAATTGGAAATTGTCACCCCCAATATTGCTAACAACAATGCCGGGCAACGCGTGTTGAACGTCCTATTTGCGAGGGATCTTTGGGTGCGTCCATCTTTCTCTTTTTTTTTTAACGGCTCGTCAATGGACATCGAACTCGCAGCAGGATTTGGAGTTTCATTGTGAAAGAGTCCCGGTGGTCGCTTCTTGTTTATCATTACTATTATTATTATCACGGATACCCCGTCAGCGATACGTTAAACGTAAAGTGTCAAAGTATTGGAGAAGCGACGACGGTAATCAAGTAGAGTCGTCATCGACCAGCGATTATCGTGAAATAGTGACGTATTAAAAAAAAAAAAAAAAAAAAGTCAAGAGTAGAGGACGAGTCAAAAAAAAAATAATGAAGTCAAAAAGTGTGCGAGCAGAATAAATGACAATTTTTTTTTTCTTTCTCTACTTTGACAAGAGACACAGCCTCTCGCGTGATCCACAGAAAAGGGGACGGCGCGTACCGAATAGAACCAAACGAGTAAACCAAACGAAAAGGAAGGTATTAAGGCGAGACTACTAGTTTAGCTGTAAGTGTCTACGAGAACGTTTACCGATCGATGCCGATCAGAGGCCGAGAGGATGCGAATATTTGCGAATCGATCGACGGCGACAGGGGAATGTAAAAAAATGTTTCTTTTTTTTTTAAATTATAAAAAAAAAATTTCGTTTCATCAACGAAACGTTAATTTAATCGTGACGACAGCCGATCGATTCTATTCTCAATATTCGTCGACCGGCAAAGAGTGTTGGATCGAGAGGAATAACGAAGAGTCGTTAATCCGTTTTTTTTTTTTTTTTTTTTTTTTCTTTCTTTTTCGATTTACAGTCCTTTCTCCTGTTTCCTAATAATCTATGTATTTCAGAACGCGATCGACTCACCTGACTTCGCAGCTTGGTGATGTTCTGACCACCCTTGCCGATTATCGAGCCGGCAACCTGCAACAGAAAAATTCGCGCATGCGCACCTTTGCTTTCGTTTCTAAAGACACATAAAATTCAAAAAGGAAAAAAAAAAAAAAAAAAAAAACTCCAAACGCAAGCCATACGACGAATCGGCGCGTGAACGATATCAGTCGGATCTTATCGTCGGGAAAAGTAAAATGCATTTAAAAAAAAAAAAAAAAAACGCATACAGAACCACTGCTCTATAGCGTGTCACAGATAAGCGTCGCTGCACGTCAAGCGAAAAATAGGAAAAGCGTCGAGCGTCACGGCGCGAAAACGTCGGTTGTAAATTTCAAAATTCCCGCCACTAACATTAGGCCTCTCCTGAGTTCTCAGTCATCAATTAAATGTGGTAAAAAAGAAAAAAGAAAAAAAAAGAAAAAATCTGTAAAAAATTTCGAATAAATTCCGCGAAAGGTACGCGCAGGAGCGTCAGCGATGTCGTGACCCTCGATACATGCGAAGCCGCCTTGAGCCTAACCGGACCGCGCGAAGGCTCGTTAATGAAATTCACTTCGAGCAGTCTTTCGCAACACGAGACACGCTCGCCGACGTCGCCCAGAAATGCGTACGCGCCCGACTTTAAGGCGCAGCACGCAATCCAGCGATTCCCGATGCGCAACTTATGAAAAGCCTTCGGCCTTCGGATGGCATCGAGAAAGGAAATAAAGAAAAAGGAAAAGAGCCGAAGCACGTGCGACGATGCGAACGCTGAGAATTTTTTTATTTTCGGAATCAATGGTAACGTATATATTACGTTGGACGCCATACGCATACGTTATTCGTGACCACTCGTTAAAGCGCGTTTTCATGTGCGACGGGTGCTGTCGACGAATCGGATATTTTATTAGCAACGATTGTGGGAAGAAAAAAACGCAGCGTGTGCAAGTGAACTAGAATTATTTATTCCATAATCTAGGTAAAGTGTGTAGATGCGGAATTATCGGACGAAGTCTGTGCAGAGAGGGCCAATGGATAAGAATTGTGAAAAAAAAAATTTTCGAGGATCCAGACTAAAACAAAGAAAAAACGTCGTCGGAAACACCCGTGCGTTACAGTGAACCGTAAATCGTTAGGGCGAGTTCACAGTACAAATAAAAGTCAAACGACAGTGCAAGATCAGTGCACGTCACAGTAACTGCGCTTTGGCGCACTTGGCTTACTGACGGGAATCGCTCGAGCGTACGAAATCACAAACCGTTAAGGCGATCCTTAATTGAATAACCGCAGCGACGCCGATAGTCGCGGTAAAACAAGGACGAGTAACGCCATCTGAGACCTTATCTTTACTAATAAGGATAGACGCGAAAAAAAAAAAATAAAAATAAAAAACAATTCACATTGCTGAGCGTAAACAGTGCGAAAATCAAAGGATATTATAAATAATCAAACGCTTGTTGAACAAAATTAATGAGACAATGGAGCGATGTGACAATAACAAAGGGATAATAATGACCAACAATGGAGGATCGTCTCGGGGATAACGACTGGTATTCCTCTAGTCAAAGAAAAATGGAAACAATGGAAACGCGGTGAAATACTTCTGGAGGCAGCAGGTACGTCACGTGGCTAAGTAATTTTCGGGAGCAAAATTAACCAATGAAAAAGAAAGAAAGCTATAACGAGATTTGACGTCAAGACGAGAGGAAAGGAAAGTAAGCGAAAGGGAATATCCAAAAAAGATAAAAAAAAGTCGAAAGGATAAAGCAAGAAAGAAGCACAGCGAGAGTGACGGAGAGAAAGGTCGGACAAGGCGAGTTCACGATAACCGGAAGTAACTCTCCTTCGAAAGAAACGGTATCCGCGTGTTACGTAACAATAGAGACACACAAGTTTCCGGTGAATCCGCACGAGAGCGGCACGCGTAATTTTCACGGCACGACGTTCCACGGGTCAACGGCCAAAAATATGGTCATAGAAGAAATATCATTTTCACAGATCGAGTTTCCACTCTGTGTAGGGTCGGCTCTGAGCCATGGAGTGTTTTACGCGAGTGACCGCCAGAGGGCAGCAGTGAAGCTCGAGCAGTAGGTAACAAAAAAGTATCAATGAACAGCCTAACCTAACTAATCAAATCAACGACATATATATATATGTATATATAACGTACGACCCATCCCAAGTATGACACCTGAAGTTGCCGCGATCGAAAACCACTTAAAACTTCTTACCATACAGAAGGAATAATTCGTACGGCAGATGCGATGATTATTATTCGTTTTCGATCGCAGCAACTTCAGGTGTTCAACTTGGGACGTGACATACGGTATACATATAAATTTCAAAATATTACAAAAAAAAAAAAAGAAAAAAACTTACTTTGCTGGGTATGAGAAGTCGAAGTTCATCGTCTCCCTGGCGATAACGTTTGTGCGGACTCGTAGGACCGCCGCAGCCAGTCATGGCGCCACCGTCGGCCTCCCTCTTCATTATTCCTGAAACAACGAAAAGCTTCGTTACTTGAAAGAAAGTGACAAAAAAGCAGATAGAAACGCCGCATACGTATTTCATATGACAAGTCCGTGGCTACTCTCCAGCTATCCTCGTTCTGCTTACCCCTAGTCTCTCTCTCTCTCTAACCTCTGTCTCTCTCCGTTCCTTTTATTTCGCGTCTCCTTCAACGAAACGCGGACGCCGCTCGAGCGCCAGTCTCGAGTGCCACCTATACGGACACTGCACGTACCACTTGCTGACACGAGTCCCTCTATACTGACTCCTATCTACGTACTGCGAACTCCTCGCTGCTGTCTTAACATGTCGTCTAGCCTACTTAATGAAGAAGCTTGGTTACGATACTGGTAACAGAAGCAGGAGCTACTAACAGTCTAACGTGACGTACCAGCCAGTGCTGTGCGACCACCATACATACAATCGTCATTCACTGCACGAGGCAATGAACCCCAAACAACTTTTCATACCAGACCAAACAATTGTATTCGATCGAACGATATTATTTTTCGCCATCACCAACAACGTCGTATCGTCAAAATTCAAAGAGCGACCACGTGGACGAGTCTCACGTGCTGAACTTCCGAGGGAAATGGTGCCAAAGTGTACAGCGAGTAATAATAATGAAAATAATGAACCGATGATGAAACGAGGCGATGGAAGAAAGAAGAGAGAAAGAAAGAAAAAGGGGGTCAGAGAAAAATGGCGATGGCGACCAGCGTTAAGCGCTCGAGGCATTGACGTGTTTGGCATATGCGAGACTCAGGATGCTGGTGGAATACGAAACAAGTGCCGTTGCGATACTGACTATGAAAACCAGCCAGATATCACGGACGAGGATGATCGGTAAGATAAGTGTGTACGATGCGGTGCATATACGGATGTACAGGTAGTTCACGAAGAAACGTCTGGCAAGGTATATTTGAGGTAAATAGTAAATTTTACAGTACGAGTCGAGTACGCCTTAAGTATGGCTGGTGAAGTTTCCAAGAAGACGACTGATTCATAGAGCGTATATTATACACATACATATACCCGCTGGGCGTGCACAGGCGCCATAGAAATTCCGTGGGGGGAGAAGTAAATGAAATTGAAGAAAAAAAAATTTTTTTACAGATGCAAAATGGCGAATAATTTCAATAGCGATTATCACGAGCAACGACGTCATCCATAGAAAGAAGCTGAAAAATTGGGTCGCCCGCGACGTATATACGCCTACGCGTCGTCAAGTCGCCGCGACGCGACTTGAAAATGACATAGAAAACAAAGGACAACGATAATAAAGGGAAGAAGAGAAAAAAAGCTAAACTAGAACAATTAGTTTTAATTGGTTCTCGACAAGCGTTCGCGAACACAACTTGGCCAAACCAGTACTCGTGAGCTTTCAGCGCTACGCTGGCGCCATCTGTCGACGAGGCCCAGAGACATCAACCAACATTGAGCTCTTTGATAGTTATTGATTTCTAACGAAGATAAAAGCAAACGATAAAAAACATTTAAATTATCATATCCGACGTGGAGACAAAATTAAAATGAGAAAAGTATGGCGTTTCCGAAACTATGCGGCTAAAGATTGAAATCCATACTTCAGGGGAAAAAAGTGAACGCCTTACAAGGGTTTACAACTGTGGGATTTAATTCTTAGCCGTGCCACGATCGAACTGATCGATTCGGAATATAGGACCATTCGTAAAAGATCGAAAAGATTCTTACGGACTGACCCGAGGACACGTTTACACCTGCGCGTCTAGCGGAGCCTGGTTCAACTAAAAATTGCAAGGGGTCTCTAGGCAGGCGGATTAAAAGAGCACGCGATAACCAAGCGTATTCGATAGCCTTCGGCCTGCGCACGCGGCAACAGCAGAGACATGCAACGTAAATTATTTATAGCGAGGATTCGAGAAATAATAGAGAGAACAATTTTCAAGCAGATATACGCGTACACACGGGCCGTTATAAAGGTCTGGATAGCCAGTGGAAAAACCTTATGCCAATTTCTCCAGCAGACCTTATACGTCTGTAGAGATATGAAACGTGGAAATAAAAAAGAAGTGTATATATATATATATATATATATATTCATATAAATGCCCTACCGTTACGAGCAAGCCAATTTTCAAGCCCGCTGACAATAAATAAATAAATAGATATACAGTTGGCTGCACGAGGGGCTTTCACACATTTCGTGCCCCCGTGTATACCTACGTCACCATCCTCCACGCCATTATTCATGCCGTAAAGCACCCCTTTGTTTCGTGCTTCATTATCATCTGCGCTATTGCCACCGTGTACCAGTGGTATCTACAGCATGGAAACCCATAACCTAACCTCGAAAGCCGCCGAGCTCGTTAATACATAATTCGTAAGATACCCGAGGACGATGCAATGAGATTCCGGCAGGTTCCTCGAAAGTTTTCATATTCCTCGAGGTAAGCTTACGTAAAAATTGAAAGCCGAAATATACGGCGATAGCGAAGAGGCGAAGCGAGGTCGCAAGGGAGACACCTAGTGCACCGTCGGGCGACGCTTTTAATCGCGTTGGTCAATTATTAACGTGCCATTTAGCCGACGAATTATGGCGCCCAGCAATCGAGCTTTCAGACGCGAAATCCTTCGTCCGTAAAATGGCCGTCTGACAATGTGAAAATTACACGCGCGAATTCATCGTGATCGCGCAAGCTCGAGGCAAAATGGCGACAACGGCGAAACTGACTTTGTCGTTTGACAAATTAACGTTAGTTCTCGAAATAATGAACGACAGAGAGAAAAAGAAAAAGAGAAGCATGAAGGACAAAGAGCGAAAGAGTAAAAAAAAAAGGAATTCCGAAACGAAGCGGCAAATTCAAATATCGGACGACTTGAAAATATTGGATCCGGCATAAGGCAGCGGTGTGCGAGATTAAATTTATTCTCAACGAGAACGACGACAAAATCTGCAGCTTCTCTTCGTGTAACGAGTGAAAACGTATACAGAGTCTTTAATTATCAGGCCCAGGAGAAAAGAATAGAATGCCATGAAATGCAGTGAAAGCAGAGAAATGTAAAGGCCTATACGCTCAAGCATATTTACGCACCTTAAGTTCCAGCACAAAGGTACGAAAAAAAAAAAGGCTAATGTATTCGACAATGCAAACTACCCGAGGTATAGCACGAAAACGCGTGTTAAAGCAAATCTGACTAATAAGACATGTCTTGGCCAGATTTCTTTGCCACTCGTCCCCCGAGTGGCAAAGAGAATAAACAAAAAGCCAAAACAAAGAAGGACAATTTTCTATAGAGAAACGCGTACGCAGTAAAGACCCGACAAAGAGCAACGAGACAACCCTAATTCGTAAAAAAAAAGTACAAACACGGTTTAAAGTAGCGAGCAAAAAGAAGATAACCGAACCTGTGCTAAGGAAAAATAAAAAATAAAATTTGTTTCAACTAAATACCGTACTTTCATCCCTATGCGTGACGACAACCCCTAACGTGACACGACAGCAGGTCTAGTCGCCAGGGCTGAGCAACGATAAAGCATACGCGAGACGTCGTAGCAGACAAAATGACAAAATGACAGAGCTAGACTTTGAGTGGGTTGCGTGGGCTGTCAGAATATAGAGGGTAAGGTTAGGTGTCTCTGTCACGGAGTAAAAGCAAGAAAAGGGTAGATTTACAGGTTAGGTTAAGTGCCGCCGGTGGGCGCCACCGTGTCTACTCGGCAAGGGTAGCGTGAGGCGGCAGAGAGTCGTGGCTCGATCAGCCATAGAGTAAAAAAAACCTAGTATGGCACGCTCAGTGTACTTTAGTCCTGCTGCGTACGACTAGTTTAGACCATAGACTACAAACACCCGCACTACGATAGAAAGGAAGCTGGCAGGTCAGAGAGCCAACAGCATCGTGATTTGAATAAAATCTCAAAAACAAAAAAACAAAATAAATGAAAAACATTACAGAGCGACTAGTCTACGGTACGCCATTGTCCCCGAAGACAATTGAAATAAGAATTAATTTAATTATTCCTCAGCAGTTGATGCCCTTAATTACAGTGGAAAAGAGAGAATCTGTGCGATGCAGCAGATAAATAAGAAAAAACTCACCGAGAGGAGACAAAGGCTGTTGTGTCTACGTGAAAACCCAAACAATAACAACTGTGACGTAATTTTCAGCAGGTATACGACCCGCGCGTATAGCTACAGTTTCTGGAGAAATCTCCGAGTCAGTCCAAAGGAAGGTTTCTGGTTACCAACAATAACGAGAGCGTGAAGGAAAAGAAAAGAAAGAAAATGGCGTCGACTTGACTCACGTTTGTCGTAGTGAAAACCAAAAATGTCTAATACAATAAAGCCTATTAAGCAACAACAAGGGCATTACTTGGCGTCAAAGACTAGCAGAGTAATAAATCCAGATACGCGAAAGAAGATAAATAAGAACCAGAATCAAAGCAAGTTAATACGTATGCAATAAATAGAAAACAATTGTCAGTTGCCAGAGGCATGAAGCCAGAGTCTCTACATAGAGGGGCCAGTCAGATAGGAAACTCTTCCAAGAGATAAGGCCATGGGGAAGTATCACGGGAGGTTACGGTGTCGGGTAACTGAGTAGTATAGAATGAAGGGCGGGTGTATTGATCGACCTCGAGCGACGATGGAGTCAGCCCCACCTATCAACTTTTTTTGTTGGTTAATCACTTAAAAATAATAAATTACACTAATACGTGTCCAAGAAAGATTTACAAATTCGTGACAATGAATTTCTTACACTTTTCACACTTTTCGACTTTCTTGTTTTTATTTTTGGGCAAACAAAAATTACAAAATCTAGCCTCGTTACAATTTCGACAATTTATGACAAATTTCGTATAATATATTTATTACGCGACATGGTAGTGAACTGTGCCACGAGGTCATAGAGTATATAAAATACTGAGATAAGGAAAAGTATAGGTAAGAGCCATAAGGAGTACGAAATCTTAGGAAACTAGAAATAGAAACTGTCGCTCGGTGGTTGCGAGACTGTGTCCCGTATACAGACGGGAGAGGCCATAGTTCACCGTGTGAGACGAAATAGAGAAAGAGAGAGAGAGAGAGGAATAACGAGTTGAACTGCCGTTTAAGAGCCGTCGCGACACTAAACGACGAACTGACTGGGATTCTCGGCTCATATGACGTCACGGTAACACGTGCTAATACTCGAGTGTGTTTGCTCTCTCGGTTTCTCAAATAGAACGATAACGGTGATGGCCCGTTGTGAGCCACGTTATTTTACGTTTTTTTTTTTTTTTCCTTTTTACACAAACATCTAGGGATGTTGAATTTCGAAAATTTTTTTCTTTCTTTATGTCAATTAACGTCATTAACACAGAAAGAGAAATTAAAGTCAGGCTAAAGGATGTTTTTTGATCACGTTGAATCTTTACGTTTTTAGAAAAATTTTTAAAAAAAATTTTTTATAAACTCGAAATACACTCACAATACCCAGTAACCGTGACTCCAAAGGCCAAAAGTTTCAAGGATGCTAACAATACTGTCTCCCGACAAAAAAAAAACGTCAGCCAGAGAACGTCGTCCATCTTGAAACTTTCGAGATCCTCGATTATTACCAGGAAGAAAAAACAAAAAAAAATAATCCATTCGACCAACAACCTTCGAATATAAAAGATAAACGACTTACGTCTAACACGGTATACATTTTTTGTCTCCGGATCCAAACGTACCGAAACCTTGCACTACTGAAATTTTCTAAAATTATCCACTCTCCCCACCCACCCGTTACCCTATCGCGGCCAAAAAAAAAAACCACGACCACCCAACAAATCTGCCTGAGATTCACAGTCACGTTCGCCAAATTACCCCCCAAGTGCTGACACTAAAAATCGGTCAAACAGCCAGTGTACACATCAGAAAGATCATATAGGTAAAAGTCACGTATGTTAACAATACGGCAGACAGGAAGAGAGATGAGCAAAGATAAACGTGCTCTCCGTATTACGGCAAGTGTCGCGCGCCCATCGAAACAGTTTGCACGAACGTTGGTGGCCGTGCGCGCGCATTTTGAGTGCCGGCTTTGCCGAAATCCCAACTAATTTGTACGCCGAGTAAACAAGTCTCATACGGAGTATGCCTAAAACGCACGTGTCCTATGTTTATCACCGTCACGTATTTACATCCCTCTGGATACGTGACACCGTGGACAGTATTGCTGTAGTACATATATATACATATAGGGTACAAAATTGGTTTAGGTAAAAAAGAAAAAAGAAAAAAACAAAATACAAGGGTAAATATCGACGAAGCGTCCATGTTACGAGAAAGAGGCAACGCGTCCGAGACCGACGATTTATCGTTTCCTCTTATTTGTCCGTTGGCTTTCAAATTTAGAGACGGTAGGCAAGAAGGAATTCGGAGTCTACAGTGACGGCCGAGAGATGGCAGCGCCTCCGCGTCGATTCGTCCTAACGTGGCTTCCGGGCAAATAATGGTAAAACGCGCCACTCGATTCATTCACTCGAATGAAACGTAACAGTGTGCGTCACTCTCGTGCGAGAGACTACCACCCGTTTTTGACCATCCGTGCCAATTTCGAGTCCCTGAATTCCCGCTACCTCCACCCCCATACCCCCCCCCCCCCCGACTAGACTCGTCCTACGACGCGTCGCGACCGCCGAGCGTCGTTGCCAACTTTGCGAATTCTCCGCGGCGACCAGTGGTCGGGGACTGAGAGAAAATCAACCGTAACGTTCATTAAGCATAGCGAACAGTGTCAAAAAAAAAAAAAAAGATACACAAAAGCGTCCCAACAAAATTGACGATACAAAACATTTTCGTTAAGGCCCTTTTGAACGTTCTACATATTTATCGTCAACGAATTCAATCGCTACTCGTGAAACAAAGCTCAAAGATTTCTGGAGGTTCGCTAAATAAAATGTTGTTTTTTTTTCCAAGTTCATCAACGTACAGCCAAGTCCAAGATTAAATTCAAAATCAAACTAGACAACGATACCGGAGAACGTTAGACGCTAGAGAGAGGTTGGGTTATGCTTTCTCGGTAATAATACAAGGTTGCTCTTGCATCGATGCAAGCCAGTCAGGGAGTAACGTCCTGTTACACCAGTCAAACCACTACTCTGTCCCTTACAGACGCTCACGGGTTAACCAATCCAATCGTCAGCAAGGACCCTCGCAGCCAAGCTAAGGTACCGATATGATCCACCGCAATTTCGTTCAACGCGCAGGATCACTGCGCAGGCTCGCAGCTGATTGGCCGACAGTGCCGCGCCACGCAACGTCCGGCAGGTATTTTAAATATTTTTCTCAACGGACAAAGAAAAAATACAAAAAAATTAAAGATCTATAAATTGTCGACCTGACGTTTCTGGCTGGCACGTGACTGACTGCGATAATCGAGCGCCACAACAATGCAGAAATGCATCGTGAAACGTGATAGCACTGCCAACTTCAGATGCCGCAGCGCAACCGTCTATGACCAATTGCATTGTTGCACCCGGTGTATACAGATAGATATGGACGTAGATAAAAGATGAAACCGATGAGCTCCGATTGTAAGATATTTTTTTCCACTTTACACTGGCACGCTAACACTCCGTTAAATTTAAATCAAGGGAGAAACAACGGCAGACGTACGTACGCGAACCGTGCAATTAAGACTGCGTACCGGAAATCCGCGATGAGGAGATACTAAAAGCGCGATAATTGTAAAATAAATTATCACCGGCTATAAAATGAATCTCAACTTACTCACCTGTAATGGTGCTTGCTTTTCTCTAACCTTCCGGATGGACTGGGAGTGCGTCCTGCACATAACAAAAACACCAAGCTCGTACATACATTTATTTAATGGCACAAATAATCATGCTCGTGTCACTGTTAACACTAGCCGCTCCATTTCTCTGGGCGTGTTTACACGAAGGTCCGCGTGGGACACTTTAAAAGTTCACAACACTAGTATTGGCTACTACTCTCTGCTTCTAATTTTATATCTTTCTGACTATTTATTATATGTAGGTCTAAGCGCCAAGGTTTGAGGAAGATTTCGATCATAAAAAAATATGGAGATTTGTTGTCGCTTCCAAGCAGTACATCGTAAAAGCAACTAGGTGAATAATTGGACGTAATTAATTTCATTAGTTTCAAAATTCACCAGAATTTTTAACACCATGCACGTGGATCGGGATTAGGGTTAAGTGAGAAACGTGATATGGACGCAATGAAACTGTCGTTTGACGGGTAGCGCAACGTAAGACGAAACATTATTTTAACAATTTTCAATGAACAATAAAGGAATTCGACTTGTAGCGTAACGCAGACGGACGTTAGGTAGAGCACGAGAATAAAGAACTAGAGGATTGCAAACAAAATTAGCAATAAAAATTGCTAAAACCTGCGTACGACTGCCCTGACTCATACGAAAAGAGCCGAAATCTCATTGGCGATAATCCGGATGTTTCGTGCGAACTCGGGCAGAATCGTGTCAGGTCGTGTAACGCAGCACGGTGGTCCTCATGGTCATTCGCGTACGAAACGCAGTCGTTGGCAGATCGCAGCGTGCCACTGTGACTCGACAATAGAAGATTGTAATAAAATGAAGACAGAATCCGCAAGGTTCGACGCTTTCGTAATACGCTGGTATAGGCAGTCGTGCGTCTGCTGTGTATCGCACGGGAGGGGAGGAAGTGTGTAAACGTTGCGGAACGGATGCGAAACGGAATGGAACGAGCCGAGACGGAAAGAGTCAAGAGCCGTAGAGAAACGCGTCGAACAAAGCAAAGGAGCGGATAAAAAACCACGACGAAACAATGTAAAATTCCGTGTGGTATCGTGGCGTAGGATCAGAAATTATTTTTATTTTTACGAAAAAAAAAAGGAGAGCAATGTACGCGTGTTTGACAAAATGTCAAAATGATTTTCAATCATTGACGGGACTTTGAAAACGCAGACTCTACGTCGTTTATCAACAACAAACTGTCTTACCGCAGTACAATAATCACACAGATCTAATCTTAATGAGACTCTCTTCCTATGTAAGCTACAATTTCTTTGGTTATATCCCCGGGACGATGCGCCAGAGCGCACACTCAACCACAGTGATAAAACTGGAGCTCACATCCATGCGAGCATTGCTGCACTGCGGTAACATTTCTCTAGCAATAAAAATGCGTCAGAGCCTTGAGTAGTATGATATATTTCAAGGTTAATCTTACAGGGCATTTCAAACACGATTGAACGATCCAAAGAAACAGTAAGAAAAACAAAACCGACATCAAAGCACCACGCTGAGCCAAGGAGACTCCAAGTTCCAAGATAACATACAGTGGCCACGCATATGTCTGTATGTACAAAAAGAGTAAACAAAAATGCTAGGAAGCAAAAAAAAAGGGGGGGAGTCAAACGTACCTCGATACTGAGAAAGTAAAAAGAAATCCGTCACTCTGCGACTCAACGTACGAACAAAAGAGTCCAGTTCACTTGTCTATCGCTACAGACGGCCTCGAAAACTCTTAACTAAGCTTTGTGGAGCACTGTGAAAACGTGTAAAAGATCCCAGGACTCGTACTGGTCGCGTAACGCGTTGCCGTGGTGCGTGACATGCGTGACGCGTGACTATGGCGCGCGGGGTACTAGGTATATCGATCAGCTGATGGTCGGGTGGATACTGAGGCGAGTGCCAGTCTTCACCCTTATTCCTGCGTCAAGGCGCATGCGCAGTCCACTTTATTATCCCCACTACCAGGTATCTTCCCCACTACCAAATAGTTCGCTCTATCCCCACCAGAGTACCTCCTCAGCTACACGTTCCGAACATCATCCACTCTCACCACTTGGATTCCTCGTGTTACGGTGCAGCATGGGGCTGCTGTAAACACACTATGGCAATACGCATTTCCCTCGAGCGCATTACGTAATTGGATTAAATTCCTTTTTTTTTTTCACTCCTTTTAGGTAAGAAGGGAAAGAGAGTCCCAGTAAACGTATAGCGTGCAAACGCGAAATGTACGGGTCGATAGATTGGAACGCTACGTTATGGAAACGGTATCGAGAATTGTTGCGATAACGAGCGTGGATTTTTTGATGCGCGCATGAATAAATGAATGTACATTCCTAGTTGAAGGAGAGAAGGACGGACGGTTATTTGACGTTGGAATATTCATGCGTCTTATGTGCCACGTTCATTAATCTACGTCCGACTTTCGCAACGTCCATCATTCCGTTTGGCGCGTTTCGCCATTTTTCACGTGAGTTTTCCTATCGCGGGGATTACGTAGTTCGTGGACAATGTCATTCCTTCGTGATTTCGTGATGCCGTGACACAAATTTACGTTCTTTGAAGAATTCTATTTGTTTATTCCACTTCATTTGTATATTCAATCTACGAATTTTTAATACAGCTTCGTACTGTATGCTTTCACAAAGTTTAAGCTAACGGTCAGCGGAGAAACCGCCTATACGAACAATAACATCGATTCTTGTCATACGTAGAAAACGAAGGAATCCTATTTACACGTGCACGTTCTAAAGTGAGACAAAGAGAGCAGGTGATACGAGAGGGAAGAGAGATATGTATATATATATATATATATATATATACATAACAGCTACAAGGCAGATAAGGAAAGATTTTAACACGACAGGAGGAGGGTAATCGTGCGCGGCAATGCGTCAACCATAATGACGGATATCAGTGGCCAGATAATGATCGGGTTCATGCTAAATAATGATAGATCACGAATAAACATCATCGCAAAGGCAACGGTGCATGATGAAACGTGTGCCATAGAAAAAATAGGTAATTGACAATAAACCTATATACAACCACTGCTTATACGGTATAATACGGTATGACGTATATATCTCTATAAAACAAATAAAAGAATATTTTTTAATTTATGAAGTCTACTCGGCATTGGAATTTGTTTTAAATCCTTTTTTTGCATTTCAGAGAATTAGAAACGCGAAGCACCTATCCCATAATACAAGTGCAGCTATTTATATGGCGACGCCTTCGGAAACTCGTTTTCCCATCGCGAATGGCAAATTCGAAAGGGAATGAGAAGCATGCGCGGATATAAGGAAACTCGTTGGATGTCGACGTCTCTCAGTATATATTATATATACATATATATGAATAAACACAACCATGACTCTTCGGTTTTCATTGCATAACACGTTACGGTCTTGTTACGAGTGCGCACACCTTTCTGCGCACACATGACCACCATATAACCGATTCGTAATACGTTGAGATGGGTCGCGTTACGTTTATCGTGAATCGCGTGTTTCCCTGCTGATTCTAAACCGGTTTAACGCGTTGCCAACTGTTTCTCCATTCGATTTCGTTATTTTCAGGGTATAGAATTGTTATCGATATACTAGAGTTCGGATTGTAGTTCCGTGCGAAAAAAAAGATCGACGAGTCACGTGACTTGTGCGCATGCGCAGTTAGCAGTCGCCGAAGTATTAATGGCCGACCGAGCACACAAAAAAGCCGACACTTCATCAACGTAAATTGAATAGGCTAAGTCCGTAGGGGGTTCAACTCAGAGACGATTCTATTGATACCTCACAGGTATAAGGGGAATGGAAGTAAGCGGGACATACATTATATGTCAAATAAACTTACCGCCGTGATGTGGCCGAACGAGATAGCACTGGAAGGATTGTTGACTCCGCGGAGGCCAAGACCGTCTCTGTCCACTCTGAAAACGTACAAAACAAGAGACACCATATGAGTGATAGATTGCGAAAGAGAGAGACGTATGTATAAGGGAGAAGAGAAAGAAATAAATGGATCCAAATAAGAACATAGTGTAAAGCTTGAACTTTCTAACCTCTCTTGAACTTTCCTGTCAATCATCGATTTTGCCCAACTTATCTCGTTAGTCTGTTCCACATCCAAAAATCCATAAGATACAAAAAAGAGACCACCATCTTGTTTGTTCACGAACTCAAGATGACCGTCCATGCACCCTTAACGTTGCTGCTGTCGTAATTTTTTTTTACCGACCCCGTCGTCAACCCTGTCCGACCGTAACGTAAACAGATCTAGGATAGATTTTTATTACACAGATAAAAGGAAATAGCCTGAAAGCCACGCGATCTCGGAAAACTACTGCGTAGTATCCTTCGGTTATTTGATAATGAGATAACTTAATTTTCACGAGGGCAAACACATAGATCAACAGGACGTTCTCTTATATAGAAACTAAGTAAACGAGAAACGACGTAGACAGACGAACTGCGCCGAACTCGAACCAACTAAAGCGTTCCCGTGGATAAATCCGATGTAAAATATGCGCTTGACTAGGGGAGAAAAAGCACGTTAAACTAAGGAATAAGCTGTAATCCACTTTACGTAGCCGAACCCTCCGCCATTGGAGTGGCTATACGAGCGACGGTGCTGCCATCTGGCGGAACGAACGATAAACAGACCAAATGAGAATCTAAACGGAAGACACGGCGTCGCTTCCTCTGCATTTTTTTGCTTATCACTTATCCTTCACTTGAACACAAACCCGGCGTTAATGCAGCTCTACGTGAAATTCATGTGTAAAGATATTTTTTTTTATCTATTATCAGTGAAACGATGAAGTATGAAAGTCCGTAGAAAAAAAGGAGATTCATACCGATCAATCACAGATGGTGCAGTGCCAAGAATCCATATGGTACAACGGTGCAGGAATTTCAAGGTAAGAAAAAAAAAATATAATTAAAAAAAAGATTGCCAACTGGGAATGTGCCAAAACCAAGAAATCTGGTGCATATAAATATCGCAGAGTGGTGCATGATATCAATTCGTGTCGAATTACATCTTATCAGTGATGAAAAAACAACGTACAAGAAAATTCTTACAAAATTGACACACGTAGGTAGACCAATCCTCTCAATTTTTTATTTTTTCAAAAGCAAAAAACTGGACAGCGAATCGCAGACGAAACTCGGTACCAAGCGTCAAAAACTCAAACTCGAAGATTGAAGTCAGAGGGCCCACTTGCTCGTGGAGCCCTCCGTAAGGGTCTCGGGTATAATGGATCCGACGAAGAAGACGAAGAACTCCGAGGACGACAAGTAGGAAACAACACAGGATGTTTCCTTTATAGCTTGTAGATGCGTTCGCGTTCGCGAACGAAGACCGTTTGTCGTCCCCGGTCGCCACGAAGTGGTCTCTTATCCCTGGTATCGCCCAATCAAAAAACCGGCAGCGTACCAATCCCTGATTGGTCGACGATGGCCACCACGTGCCCGACGATTGGCCAGCCGTTTCAAGTTACCCATGGTTACCATTCGCATCAACAATATCCAGGGTCGATATTGTCTACCAGCTACCGAGCACTTGCGCCTCCTACCAGAATCGACCCCCTACCAAACCCTTGCAACCACTTCTTCGTCGACAATTCCCATTTTCACCCTAACACCGGAGCACCCTGAATTTTTTAAAATTATTTTTAAAAAACTATACCAAGGCATGGTTCACTACAATACAGTACCTCTGACTCTAGATCCACCATCCCTTACCAACAGTCTGACTGGTACCGGAAGCCTGGTTGCATCCAGGAAGATTTCCAAAAAAAGTAGAGAAATCACTAAAAGCTGCAAGAATATCTGAATTGTCTCACCTGAGAAGGAAGGGGTGCATAGAGTAGGTTCCTACGAACAGATGGCGTAACAAAAATAATAAATAACTCTGCAAACTTCAAGGCGACAAAGATCTGCAAAAATACCATCCGCAAACAACACAGCTCTCTTGGTCCTTCGTCGACCCCTTTGCAAGCCTAGTCGAGAATACCAACCTCTAAAAAAAAAATAAGGAACGAATCAGTTGCTACTGGCGTGATCGCAACACGTGACTTTCTCATCATGATTGTTACTGGCATCACGTTACGGTTATGAAAATACCTGATGTTAAGAATTGAGTGATGCAGAGTTGAAATAGAGAATTCTTTTAGTTTAGTCAGTTTTTCATCGAGTTTTATCTATTGTATCTACGTCTAGATATTGACGTATAACGAGGAGACTTTTCTATTGGCTCTCGTAAAACTGCTCAAAATAAAAAGAGATAGCAGCATTTAGACCTCTTTCTATTTATGTCTAACCGGCATTGGGTTTAAGAAATTTGTGGAGTGTTCACTTTCTATCCACCAGTCACAGCCACTCGCGCACCCGTCTAGGTATCCCTCTTCTTATATGTCTATGGTCTAACCTCCATGGTGAAGATACAGTGGGTTACAGTAGTCCGGGAGCCAAGCGTGACAGTTTGCATCTGTTTATTATTTCGCGAGTGCAATTAATCGACATTTACCTGCAATTTGCTATACGTTAAAGTGTTTTGTTAATCAGTGACTACGTATAATCATAAAATATATTAAAATGAACAATAACTTGGTCAACGAGTAATTGTATTTGTAACACGTGGAACGAGTGTTTGAGGTTATCTCGAGGTGAAGACTTTTGGTTTAATATTTAAGAGCTTTGTGGTTTTGCAAATAAATCAATCTTTTATATTTTTCTGTGCATTTTTTTTTTTCTAGGGGAAGATCCCATGGACTGCTTAAAGCCTGTGGGATATGACTGCTTTTAGAGTATGCGTATAACAAGTTATATATTTCTTATGATGATTGTACAGTGCACTGTAAAATAACTAATAATTTATTTTATTTCAAGGGCAGCATTAGATAATGAAGGCATCCCTGTACTGAATAAATCAATTTATGTTTGCTACATGCATCTAAGTATGTCTACACCGCAGACCAGACCATAGTAATTTTTTAGTCAGTCCATCGATAGAAAATTTTATTTTTTATTTTTCACATTTCAGGTAAAGTGCCAGAACGGATTGCTGTTTTGGTATCAATTACAATACCCAAAATTACATTTTATACACAAAAGACACACAAGAAATTTTATTGTGATCGGTAGCCTCTTTGGAAAGTTAATGTGTTTTTGGACAGAATTTACCACAGACAGAAATGAGTGAATACTTTTCTTGGATTCTAGGACCTTCAAAACATATATTTCCATAAAAATCTGGGAGTCCTTTTTTTTGGATTGCAATACATACTTTGTATGTGATAAGAAAGTAAAAATGTTTGTTATATCTAACGTCTATGTAGAAAGATCAAAAGCGTAAATGCCTGTACATCGACACTCATCACAGTCAAAAGCAAACGTCATTTCATCCTCACGGACACTCTTCGTTATTGTCCCACCGGTTAACCTATTTACCATAGCGCCGCCGTGGCTGCAGAGTCCATAGATACTAATCTGACTACGATCACGGAAACCTCGATGGATTTGAGCCACGTGTAACTGAATTATTAATCAACCGTCGTCAATTAATATTCCAACTTCCAGAAACGATCTTCCAAAGACGTCATAACAGTCACGAACTATATACAAAGCATAGAGTTGTATAAGCTTACGTAACAATTACCCAAGGACCTAACCTAAATCTACCTCTCGTTAGGCAACGTTAAGTAGCGAGACGATCAATCAGACAGCTGATTAACCAAATAAATCGAACTAGTCCATAATCGATCCTTTGAACAAAATGGCGGCAAGTCATTTAAACGTCGAGGACGCTGTCAGGAGTAATCCTCAGGATCATCGTGAAAATAATAACAATGACAATGATCCTTGCAGCGTGCAGTAAAGCATGGGTCCATCTGACCCTGAGAAGTGATAATTCCAAGATGAAGAAGGGTACCATCAACGGTCGATGTCCGGATGGGGTGAACGACCGGAAGTACCTAGTGGAGGTGTAGGAGGGGTGGGGATGTAATCCCGCGAACGGTGGGTGGAGGAACCGGGGGTGGGCTAAAGAAAGATTTGACTGTATGCAAAAATCAAAGGATGAAAATGACTGCAAAATGAGATACTAAGAAAATTTCTGATCATCGAGATACGTAAGGTCGATAACAATCGTGTTTATCGAACTTTCAAGCGTCGTATCGATTGACTGGCGTAGCTGGTGAGTTTTATTTGTAAAATTGTATTTTAAATTTGATTGTTATAAAATCCGTTGCACGCTTCGTTACTTGTAGATGAAAAATATAGATTTGTCGAGATAGAAATATTTAGCACGCGTCTACGTCCACCTAGTTTTTGAGGTCAACGCTTTATTTTTTTTTTTTTTTAGTTAATCCTCATTGTGTGTCCTCACGCAAAGTTCACACATGATTCTAGTAAAATAGGCTATGTGGTACGTTTACTCGCTCGTGTCAATACGGGAAAGTCCTGAAAATCGAGGGAACGAATGAAAGCGGTATAGCGGTAATTTTTGGATTAAAAAAAAAAAAGATCGAGGCGAAATCGTTGAACTATTGTTTCTTTTTGTCTCGTCGATCATTTACTTTTCACGTGAATAAATCATCCGTTAGAAGCTGTGACGCGTCGGGACGACGTTTACGGACGTATTACGTTTGTACTTATGTTTTATGGGCATATTATATCGTTTGCCTCGTGTACATTTTTCAAAATATTTCCCGCCATTTGTTCGCGCGTCACGTGGTGAGAACTTTAAAGAGACGTACACAAATCTAACCTAATTAATGCCGTCGATAGTATCGGTGCTTGAAACTGAAAACAATATTTAAAGATTCGACAAACTTCGAGTCTTCGTAGAGAAATTTCGTTCGTCGTGATAATACAGCAGTAATAAATAGAAGAGGATCCAACCCGACGACGAATGATACATTACGAAAATGTATAATTTAGCGACAAGCATCCACGTCAGTCACAGGCAATTAATGACTATGCCGTAACGAAACGACAAAACGTAGTGAGTTATATGTTTCTGCACTGTTACCCATAGATGGATTCGAATAAGAAAATAGAAAAGGTCACAATAGACTAATATTCCCGAAAGCCAATAGATCGTACGAAAGTACCTTAAAAAAATTTCTATATACGGTATCCGATAACAAAATTTAGTATCATCGACGCCAGGCGTCTCCCGCGCGTCGACGGGTGGGTTGCCCCAACGTATGCATGCGCCCGTGGGAGTTGGTAACAATTTCGATTGAGAACATCGTCACGGAGCACGAAAAGTCCAGGATGGTGCTGGGGAGGAGGGGAGGGGGTTCGGCAGAAGTCGCAGGATTCGAACTGGCTAAGGAAACTAAACGTAGGTGGTAAAGGAGGGGGTAGGATGATGGTAGCAGAAACTTAGGGGTAAGGTACCGAGGGGGTGGCTCGTTCCCCATTAATATTTCACGGAGACACGTTCATCCATCGATCGTCGCTTTTCTTGCATAATTAATTCGACGGCGTCCAAGGCGTCCTCTTACCAGCCCACATCGGCAACTTCTTCCCTCTAGACTGTAAGACAGACCCCCTTGGGTTTCCTGACCAGGCAAAGGTCTCACGGTGCTCTAAGACTCCGCTATGATCACTTTGAGGTTAGGTATCAAAACTCCGAACTCACGGGGTACGGCTTACTAGCTTAGGGACGCTACCGCGTTGCCTGAAGTTGGCAAGGGACGTGAGGAAGTTGGGCGTGAACCACGTAGAAAGTTGAGAGTTCGATCGTCAGGAAGAATAGAGCGTGAGGACTTGTCCGGTAGATGCCTAGATACTTGCCAGGCAAGAGGCGAACGAAGAGAAGACGGATGTTGCTGGACGGAAGTAGGTGAGAACTTTTGCCAACGTAATGCATAAGATATTTAACGGCGAAATAGTCGAAGACTTGGTAAAGGT
This sequence comes from Cephus spinipes, assembly GCA_963971525.1. Classification (NCBI taxonomy): domain Eukaryota; kingdom Metazoa; phylum Arthropoda; class Insecta; order Hymenoptera; family Cephidae; genus Cephus; species Cephus spinipes. Next base: position 16,311,727 of record OZ020578.1, read on the forward strand.
CTTCCGTGAAAGTTTTGCAAGTTGCCGGGAATTGACACGTTGTCGATCGGTAGCAAAATTTCTCAATTCCTAAGGCTCTTTTGCCAAAACCAAATCCTAACGCACTCTTGACACTGATTTAACACGCGTTTACCTTTGGCAAAAAAAAAGCATTGGAAATGAGCAGCTTTGCTTATGGAGATGCACTGCGTAAGAGGGAAAAAAAAGTATTCCAAGATAGAAATACAATTCACAGAAAGTAAACAATGAATTCGCGACACGAGTGTCACTCGCAGATATAAGCACGCGGTTAATCATTTTTTTCTTTACGTACAGTGAAAAATGACTCACGAAGAAACGCAGAGCAAAGAATAAGTTGACTAAGCGATTAGTTTTCGTGAGTATAGAGGTCGAGCGTAAGCGTTGTGAGCGACGGTGACGCCATCTAGGACCACGTGACGTACTCGCTGCCGAAGCTCCGAGAGCCAAGACCAGAACCTCCGAAAACAAATCGCATATATCTTCCGTTTAATTTCCACGAGGTCTGTAACGGAGATTCGTGCGACGATTTTCATTCTCGTAATTATTTTCCAGCAACACAGTAAACGCGAGACAAGAAACTCGTTATAAAATTTAAAAGCCGTCAGGTGCGTGCGACAGTGGCGACCCTGGCGGGAATCGCGCTCGATACGTAGCGCATTGTCCACCGCACAACAGCAGCACGACTCTTTCGTGTTATTCTCGACGATTTAACACGCAACGAGGAAAAACTTTCCTCCGTGCCCGAGGTAAGGTAGCAGGAATGGCAAATTGGCAAATGACCGTTAGACCACCGTGTGTAGCACGCGTAAGTAGGAGGGTGTAAAGTAGCGAAGAAATATCGAAGGAAGAAAAAGGAGAAAAAAAAAGAAACAAGTAGGGTACGTATGAAGCCGAGAAAAACGATCGAGTGAGAATGGCAAACTACTGTGAGACTTTGCATCTGTCCCAGCATATTTGATAGCCACAGCACCCACCCACCCATCTTCGTGTATATCCCAACCCCTGCCACTTTGCGCAACCCCCCCCCCCCCCCCCAGAACGTGTCACGATACTCGCACGATGAGTATGTAGTACGTACCCCCCCCTGGCCCCCCCGCCACGTTACAATGCAGCAATGGGCTTGCGGTTAGGAATGAGATATTTTGAAAGTTATCAAAAATAGAAACAACCTAACCTTACCCAACCTAACTCCACCTGAGTTTTACATAACCCCACGCAGGAGCGAAACGAAGTTTCGTATCGAAATCCGCGAGTCGCCGATTAATCACGACTGTTCCTGTCGAAAATCGAACCTTAATCTAGTCACTTGGACAGTCTCGTTTCGGGACATCGAATTATTCAGCCAAAGGCTCCAGCGAAACAAACGTCAATACACACCAGGAGGTCTCGAACTATTGATCGTATTCAATAGCAGGAGCCACGTAGTCAAGCCGGCCGGCAGGTAATTTGTGACATGGATTGCCACGTGGAAAAGGGGGTTCTCTGTCTCTCTCTCTCTCCCTTTCTTTACCATTCTATGTGTATATACATACACTGACTTCGAAAACCCATAAGGACGATCGTGCTTGGTGTCAAAGATAGATAGATAGATGCATTAATTTATATGTGTGTATGAGAGAGAGAGAGAGAGGGGCGGAGAAAGTGAAAGAAAGTAAAGTAAAAGGTAAAAGGACGAACAGATTATCCGTGGACACGCGGATTGTGTATGGCCACGTGCCGGTCCCCCACCACCCTTCACCCTACAACTCCGAGCGCGACAATTCATTCGGCAACCGCTCAGGTGCCTTCACGAAGAAAGGAAAAAAAAAAAACAAAGGACCTAAGTGAACAACAATCCACTGAGTACGATGGTGTAACGGCGATCTGTGCGCGAGTGTCACGTACAGGTCTCTATACAGTTCAAGTGCAGATTTCCCAGCCGTCATGAAAGCGTTTTTGGGCACGATTACAGTTTACCGATATTTTGCTGCCAAAAGCATAGCGTACCTTCGTCTCGTGTCATCGGCAAGTATTACGAGCGAACCCCAGAAGTAAGCGACTGGAGACTATTGGAGTAGCATTGAAATATATTAACTTATGAGAATGAAGCGCGAGAGGGGAAAAAAAAAGAGAAAAAAAAATAATTAAATTTTTGTCATTTCGTATACCGACTGCGAGTGCAAGTGAGACGGACTTCTTGGCGTTTGTGCGAGCGAGATAAGGACAGACATACCCGATAGGAGGAAATATAATATCACTGGCTCTCTGTTTCTATTACGTTATACCAATGCTGCTGTTAATGATTAAAGAAGCACATTAAAGTATTTCTGTCCTTCTTCCGCATATACGAGCGCCCGTAAGTCAGTCTTTCTCGCACTCACGGCCAGTATAGGAAAGGCTGAAAATTCAACGATTCTTACACACCCCTTTTTTGACGATCATACCGTAGATACATATGTCGGGTTTTTTTATACACCTTCGAGTGCATTCACGAGCACTGTATGTAATAAGTCGAAACGCTTGTATGCAAGACTTCGGAAAGCTCGCACAGGCGGGGCACAAGCGCCAGGAGTAAGAAGGCGCAGAGTGCGATGATGAAATACGAGTCAGAAAGGAAAAAATAACGGAAGTACTGTGGAAAAAACAAAAAAAAAACGAATGGCCACCAGTGAAATTAAAGCACCATTTTGACTTCACGTAACCCGCCCGACCCGCTATTCTTCAATTTACGTGTTTCTGCCCGATCTGTAGTACGCGCGTCAACCAGTCTCAAAAAAAAAAAAAACCGAAAGTGGTATTCGACAGAAAAATAATATTGCGTGTCGCGGAGTCGACTAAAATTCCATTTCAACGAATAGACCGGATACTCGAAAATCCTACAAGGAATTAGAAAGGCAAAAAAATCGACGTATAAGTATACCTAATACCTATATACCTTAATGACAAGAAATCCATGTGAATCGAGTTTAATGAGGAAATTTACGCTGTGTTCAATTACCTGAGGAGGGGGTGGGGGGGGGGGGGGGTAGGTGGCTAAGGGTGAATTATTTTGAAAGACCTTTCAAATTACTAAGATAATTACGAATTTTGTATAATTAATTTATAACAAATAATTTTGTAATTTTAATTCTGTGACAAATACACATAATGATTTTCAAATTATTTTTCTAAATAAAATCGCAAGAAAACTCGTATACCGTGTGACACGTAAGACACGCGACTACGTTCGATAAGATACAAAAAAAAAAAAAAAAGAATTGGAAGCGATACCGGGTGTCGCAAAGAGAAAAAAAAAGAAAAGAGAAAAAAAAAAGAGTAAAATAATGAGACGTAATCATCGGCAAATGACGACCCGAGTGCACTGCCGTGGTAAAACCCGTTTCCATGAGTCCTCGCGTGACGTCACCGGGTCGTTTGATGTAATATTGAGGAAGCGAGCGGGCGCGATCCAGCAATAGCCCAGCGGCCTCTGCCAGGGGAGCAAGTTAGACCGAGGACGAGGTGAGGCGAGAAGACGCGGTAAGGTACAAGGAATGGCAGACAGTACGGCAGACATTAAGGCGGATGCACAAAGCGCTCTTGTCGCCGTAGCATTGAGAATCATCCCCTGCCGATAGGTTCCGTGCGAGCACGCCATCTTAAATAATTCACGTAGAACGAACTGCACTGGGAACCCTAACCTCACCCGTGCCGCTACGTAAGGCACGTGGGCAGATGGCATATATCTCTATAAAGATATACAGTACGAAGCCCCTTATTATCGCATTAAACTAATAACTCGTCAACTACAGTCGATTCGCGCTAATTCCCATTCTTCCTTACGTAACGCTGATAACCGTCATCACAGGCCAAATCGCAACCCCCTCTCTTCCCCTACCCCGTCGCGCAGCTATACCTAAAGCGTATCAATCGCCATTGAATTACAAAATGATTGACAGTTGTTATTAGGAGAAAAAAAGGGAAAGAGAGAGAAAAAAAGTAAAAGCAGAAAATTATAGGAGGTGGAGGCTTGTAATTAAGTAGAAATAATTTTAAAGGGGGTCTACGTACGTACAGGATAATTTCATGGCATCGTCCTTTCCACCCTCGTGAAACGCACGTTTAATTTAACTGAGGCTCTCTTGGCCTTTGCAACGGAGAACCATGGGCTGCCACTCGTTGCGACGTAAATAAATAAACAATCTTTCTCAAAGGAGACACGAAGACGCTAAGACCCTATGGCTACAAACTGATAAGCCACAACGTATGGCTTTATAACTTTGGGAAAATTAAACAATAGATAACGAGACTGCCGAACCTTCGAAATTAATCCAAGGACGACGAAAGGACGACTGTGCAGCCTGCTGGCACACTCGTTCCCGCATTGATGCGTAAACGAAAGAGAAAAAAAGAAGGGCAATGGTTACCAGTCTGGCTCGCAGCGAGTTCCAGGTAGCATCGAAAATAGGCGACGGACAACGCGAAGCAGCACAGATTATTTAGAAGCCAGTAACCATTGCTATTCGACAACTTATTCTTATTGGTTTGGTTAGTAAGGAATACTTTGTTAACCTTTAGACTCCTGCTAACTTTTTATTAAAATAGTGGGATTTTATTTTTATTAAAATAGTGACGATACACGAGTGACTGACAATTTCGAAATTATCCAGAGCCCCGAAAGGGGCTTTTGCGACATTGTAAATATTAAAAAGTGGAACTTTACTGTTTGGACTCACTGCTAACCAGACTAGTAACCATTACTGTTCTCTTTTTCCCATGTAAAAAAGAAACTGACTCCACCGAGACAACAATGAGAAGACAAAACAACGCGTCAGACCCGAGTTAAGGAATACGAACTAGATTGTAAGCTAGATAGGCAATTTATCGTAATACCAAAGCCTCTCAACCCATGGAAACCCATATACGCCTAATATATTTATGTACAAGAATTCAATCGGTTTTAGGGTCACACATGACGTAAACATTGGCGATTTTACAAAATGGCAGGTATTCCGTGTATACGTAACTTCTCCAAAAAGCAAAGAAAGAGAGTACAACTATTCTCAGAGAAGTAAAAGTTCGACGAATCGTGGATACTTGAAAAAAAAACGTGACGCTCGCCTATAGATAATTAGGTATTTATGTAAGAATACAGATTAGGTTAGAGGTTCGCTTAGGTTATGTCAGTGATTAACATTGGCATTTCAATGTGGACCAGGATTCGTAATGATTGTGTTGTAAGACTCGGTGTGTATTTACGGACAGGATCGGTAACCTTCGTGACTGTCTGATGTATCGCAAGATTAATGCCACGATGGAATTCATTGGTTTGTTACGTATTTATAGATAGGTTGAGACTCGCCGTAAGATTAAATGGGATATGTAAGCAGATAACCATCTGTATATATGTACGTAAATAGGCAGAATTCTTCGTTGAGTAAATCATGACGTATCGAGATAACGTTTATGCGGTATTTGTGTTCTGCGCGACTGTTTCTGTCTTTATAAAATATTCTCCGTATATCATATTATACAGGCCTGAGAGCTGCGTATGAATAATTTGCTATGCGTAACTATAGAGACTGCCATAACCTATTGGCTTTCTCCTCGAAAACGACCTATGACTACCTGGAAATGGAACCGACGGTTATGCAAACATGGTTAAAAATAATTTTCCCGCAAAATGGTGAAATTTAACAGCGAATCGGAAGTTTAATGAGAGGCCAAGGAAAATTAAATGTCAGCGACCTTTCTATGTACGTGGATCCGTGAGACTGGCGACGTTATTTCGCGAAAATTGCAACGGCCATTTTTAAACTAATTCCGTACGCGACGATATATTGAACGGGAAGCAAGAAACAAGAAATAAAAGGAAAGCAGACATTGTGATCGAAGTGGATGTTAATCGTAAACTCGTTACAACAAAACATAACCTGAACAAAATATAAATCAGCTTCGATATACGACCGTCGCGCAACAGCGCCATCCATGGCATTATACAGAACCGCGGGGAGCTGCACTCGAACGCTCGAAAACAAAAAAAAAATCTTTAAATACCGAATCAAAAAAATTAATAGAGTACAGCTTTAAAAAAGAGAGAAAGCAAAAAATAATTTTGAAAAGGACAAAAACATGAGTTTTTTTTTTAACAAAAACGTACAAAACGTTGATACGCATTGACAAGGCTTAAAAAATGAAGCTGGCAGATAGGCAGGACAAGAGAGGCAGACGAACCTAAAAACAAGTGAAGACAGTTAAATGAATTATCCGACAGATGGCGCTACCGTCGATTTCTCGTGAAACCAGGAACACGAGTTACTGTGAAATGAAGTTGACTCTAAATTAGCCGTCACCAAGGTCCGTCATTGGTTGACAGTGTCGCTATGGATTTTACATGAAATAAGGCGTGACGATGCTCACCAGTCCTGAAAGTAACGGCGAAACGAATGACCCAGATTTCTTGAACGCCGATTGGACAAGATCCGTGAAAATTTCTGAATACACAAAATTGACTGTGGCACGTGCGGGTGGACCATACGAGAACGTGGGGTCAAAGGCGAAATTCACCTTTGAAAATTAGCGACTCGAAATGCCGATGCTGTAATAATGTTACTTATGACGTTCGACAAACGTGTCTAGGTGTGAATGTACCTTTATATACTTTTTTCAGGGTCCACGCACATGGAGGGTGCATTAGGTAATTGAATAGGAAGTATTCCAGGAATAAATACATTAAGGGATACTTATGAGCAATGTAATGAGCACTGTCCCCATGTCAGGTACATACACACAGCCAGATATACTGACAGGTACAGTCATTATCAGGATAGGAAAGATCTGTGAATACGATATGGCAACAATTCGTATGAAGCATTAGGTACAGTCTCGTAAACCTATAATAGAATACGTGAAACGTGTATAATGGGAGGAGACGATAGGGGGGAATAGGGGGTTAACTTACTGCCCGATAACTCATGGTTATCATGAGCTGTTTGTCGGACCTCGATCGACCCGACCCGGGCGACTTTTCATCAAAATGTTCAACCAAGGCAAAGCAGCGACTTCGAAGATTCCCGAACGATCGACATTGAGTTACCCATCGTTGTAACGATGGTCGAAACATTTTGAAAGATCCTGTATAGATATTCCGACCAAGTTTCAAATTTCTCGGCTCCTGGAAAAAGACTATTGAGAATTTTGAAAAAAAAAAAAAAAAAAGTTCCAGAAGATCTGATCATTCAATAGAAATGTTTAAAAAACCGATAACAAACGATAGTAACACGCGTGTAAAAATGCGCGGGATTTTCGAATATTCGTTTTACATATAAAGTAAATCGTTGACGCGATAAATAACTAGGATACCCGAACGAAAAAAAAAAAACCCTATAAAGGTTTCGACAGCGCTCTCGTGACCGTAATACAACTCGAGCGATCGTTAAAGAATTCAGGTGGGCGAACGAGGAAGAAGATTCTTGACCAATATACCAAATGGCGTTCCTAACCTATACCGGAAGTGAAGATTCCAGAACGATACATCCGATCATCCAATAAGGAACTCGCATACCTCCCCCCCCCCCCGCAACCTACGACCGCGCCAATATAAAACGAGCGAGAATGTTCCAGAAGGAATACCAAAGTGGTACAACAGAAAGAGACAGTAAAATATATATATATATATTTTAAGAAAAAAAAAAAGATCTCCAGGCACACTAGACTCTCTCAAGATACTCAAAACATGTTACGACATCAAAACAAGCTGGCGCAACGGCTGTTGTGACTTTATCGAGCCTCGTTGCATTCCACGATTCACTTTTTTTTTTTCAATTCAAAAGTTACCAACTAATCACTCTCTCTCTCTCCCTCGTACCTTATACGTTGCTTTATTCAAGGACTACGTGTTCTGTCTTTGGACGATCTGCAGAGGCGCAGCCAATGCACGCACACGGCCAATGGGAATCAAAGACAAGAATGGCGTCGCGGCTGCGGTTAACTACGACGCTGTAGAAAAAGACGCGATACCGAGCGAGTGAATTATTTTCAGGAGCTGGCAACGAGATACGACCAAGAAGTACGAGAGCTTACGAGCAATGATAATCGAAAGTAACGCGCAATGTCCTACCAGGTGAGCAACGACGAAGAAGGATGCTGTTGGAGAGAAGGTATACGAGAGTTTGTTATTCTGCGCATGCGCGAGTACACAGGCATACACCATAATAATTGCAGCCGTGATATTCGCTTGTGCAACGTAATCAGCATATAAGAGAGGCACCTGGGGAATGCGACCTTGACGCCTTTCGGGGAGGTGACCTCTTGGGAAAGAGCTCGTACCTAACCTAACCTAACCCCCGTCGTTTACCTCAACGGCGATAGGATGCCAAGGCCTGCGTCGTCGCTGCAGGTCAGGTGGAATGTGTACCTAACTCGGATCAATCAAATATCTTTTTTCACTTATCAAGGAATTGACCAGTGAGCATACACTTTTGACTGTGACCTTTGACCTTATTATACAGTCATACCATAATCATACTCTATACGTGCATGGCTGTTCAGGACTATTATACCGCTTGAAGTTAGCTTCATTTTGTTTACATCGATTCTTGTGGTACAACCATCTTCGGGTGATGCAATAGTACCCGATAACACCGTGTGTGTCTTTGTAAGGTATAATTATTTCTTTTTATGATTTTCATAACGAAAATTCATTTACTTTAAGCTGTGTAACAGTGTTACGCAATTTATTGATTGTGCGTACGACCAATGTCTGACGATTGTTAAGCTAATTGGCCGTAACATAACAGACTGGATATTAATATTGATTTATCGATTGCGCATCAAGGGAATAGGAACTGTGTCGCCGACTGTGACGACGAATGTAGTAAACTTTGGGCATTAACCTGGTAAAGGATTCGATGATTTTTTTTTGTACAGACTTCTGTGGTCTCTTCGTTCTCTTTTTGAACAGCTCGAAACGACAGAAATTTTAGTAAAATTTCTTTCCAACTCGTTGATAAAATTGGTAGTTTTCTTATTGCTTGATTACGAATCGCTAATATAATTTTAGTCGTAGCTTAACACGTGTCACAAGTCCGATCGACATACTCAAACGTCCCAGCTAAACCGACAAATTTCATTAAGTCCAGCATCAACCTACACGACTTTACGAAAAGCTCGTGCTCGATGCGAACCGCAGATATTTCCAAGATACAAGTCACAAGCTTAAATTTGAGCAAAAATCCCTAGAAAATTCCCCAGACCGTAAACAATACCCTTGATAAGAAAACTCCATATAAATCCTCTATATTACAGAAGCACTGATTGCATTTTTTAATATTGACTATACAGAAAAAAATGGCTTTCTTAGAAGCAAGTAAAAATTCACACGACTAGGTCATACAGCCAAGGATCATTTGTCCAATTTGGTTTACGATATCAGCATTATTACCATGATTATTATAGCGCAACTGAATGGTTAACATAAAAATCCAGTTTTTTTTCCAAAAAGAGAAAAAAAATTCGTCGGAGAACGGGAATCGTCGTATAATACGGATACCCACGGTATCCACGTACATGAGTAAACTTTTACAAGGCACGACACACAGAGACGTACACACAATATTGACACTGTAATATAAATGCCATAGAGGCAGCGTGTGTGTCCTCGCATGATCACGTGTATGTACACGGACCAAACTTAGCCGTGCCATATCCCACATGCGTGGTAGTGTATGGTATACAGGCATACGTGTTCATGGCAGCGAGTCGAGGTGGCAGTAGTAACCCATATATTATGCAAACTAGAATCGAGCTGGAAATACGTTGGCGAGGAGTCGTGCCGAAGGAACGCATAGTGAGTGTCCTTGAAGAGAAGCAAAAGAAGAGAGAAAGGAGGGAAGGGGGGTTCTGATAGAATTTTGCAAGGAAAAACCACCTAGCTAGACAAGTCCCACCTATCGAGTATAGAATAACGAATAGAATTCATTAGAAATAAACAACGCTAACACGTGTACTTTATGACAATACATAGTAACGCGAGATCTGCATAAAAGCAGATAAAAAAAGAAAGAGAATCTTTTCATTATCAACGACCAGTAAAAAGTAAAGCGCAATGATTCTGACGTTCGTCCCATAACAAACTGATCGCACTGTATCACATAAGAGTACAGTGTAATTCGTATAAGTACTGTATAAAAGGATCTGCCATACCGACAGAGTTACGATTACTGTTATCGGTAACGAAATTACATGAAACAGGGATAATCAGTGACAGCGAACGGTCACTGATTCTAGAAACACTGTAGTTCCTATGAAGCGACATAATTCCGATTGGAAAAGGAATTTTTCGTATAAGAAAAACGAGTTACGTAGACGATAAAAAGTAAAAATTTTACATTGGCGTACCGACGCCTCCCGTAACTGCATACACGAAACTTAATGTCATTGTGGCTTAGCGCAGATGTTAGTTTTCATCAGCAAGTGGAAAATGTTTTGTGATGGCAACCAGGAGAAACACCGACGAGTTACCCTGGCAACGCTTTGTTGTGCCCACCAGGTATATATATACACGACACACAATAACCGGCAAAACGTGGGTGGGACGAGTGAAGAGAAAAAGACGAAGAAAAGCTCAGCTGGTCGACGCCAACTCGCCCCCCCCCCCCTCCCACCCTCCCGTCAGCAATGTCGCGCAAGCTGAGGAAAAATCATGACTTTCCACAGGAACGATATCCAGCAGCGTAACGTCAGGATCACTTTCTTTCCGTTGTAACTTTAAGCGCACTTCAGGAGTGTCAGACTTGGATTGTCGAATTATGATAAATGGCGTGAGGGCTGTCTGTGGTTACTGGAAATCTGTTGCCCTGTACTTCGCACCAGAAACTCGGCATAGTTCAGCAGTAACGTTCACCATTATACCTATGAACATTCATGTTTATTAGTGTATGGAGGTCAAGTCCTTTTATCACCATAAGAGACCCGTAGGTCATCCTCGCGAATCGATCAAGTCTTCCGCGAGTATAAATGAATGAAATAGAGTTTCTTTACCAAAGGGCTGATTTTTTTTTTCCATGGGATGATTTAGGATCGACGAGTACGAGGAAGCAGTATAGTGTCGTGCGTCGAAGTTCTTGACGATCACGTGGACGAGGAGGAAGTGCTGAGGTTTTTACTGCCTGTTACATTTATGCGGCTGAGGACAAGACCAAGCGGTTTTATAAATATCGTGTCGTCGGAGAATTTCGAAAGTCAGAGACAGAGAGAGAGAGAAAGAGAGATATGGTTGAGCTGTAGGTTTGTATTTCAGGAATTTCGGGATGACCGAAATAAAGGGAGACAGGAATGGAATGATCATCGAGCAGTCGGTTCCTTCAGGTCACAGCGTAGAATGGAAAAGAGAGAATCAACAGAATTATATATACATGTATTAATAATATAATAAATTTATATTAAATATCTCTGGTGATTCCCAAAAATATCATAGCTAACGTATTCGGTCGATTTCCACATAGAGAATCATGGCTGTATTCATTCTTGGCGATAAGTTCGTTCAAAGTTTTTTTTTTTTCTTAAGCGACCACGTGTTAGTACAGATACACTATAATTTCGGAAATAATATCCCAGACGATAGCACGAATATATACATATACGTTACACATAGACTGGCATGTATAACATATATGGAATAATAAAGCTGCATAGTCTATGCTCTACATTTTCTGTCTCTCCATTTAGTTCGAATCTAGTTCGCTTATCTCCATTATAAATAATTAGAGCACAGACTGTCCCCCACTCATTCTTCCACACGCCGCCTCTCTTGTAGGAACCTGTCAAAATCGAAAGGAAGATCCTTCCCTTAAACGATATCCAATTAATATATACGGAAAGCCGGACAGGGACAACTGGACGAATAAGTAATAATAAAAAAAAGAGAACTGTTAAAGAACAAAATAAATATAAAAATTCCATTAAACTAGTATCGTAGAACCACACTCTGTACCAGTGACCACGAGAGCGGAAGCGTTACTCCGAGCAAGGTTAGGATCGCCGATAAATCAACTATTTCTCAGATGCCATACTTTTTCCTTCTTCTCTTCCACTCTCCTCGCGCACCCGTAAGTTTTCTCTCACTCTTTCTCTCGCTCACGATTCTATATATCCTTCCAAAGAAATTCACTCTCTTAGCGATAAGCAATCGCTGGAGGATTCCAAAGAGTCAGAGTTATGTGCGCAATATAAAGTCCACACGCTTAGCCATTGTGGAATGTAGGAAATAAAAAGAAAGGAAAAAGAAGGGAAGAGGAGATAAAGAGCTCAACGAAGATTAGAGGATGCTAGAGGTTATGTGATGTGATGAGATTTGTAGGTATACGTACGTATCTTTCACGTACGTGAGAAATACGTTGAACACAATGAAAAGCAGGAATGAATTCTCCCACGTAGGAAATTCACGGGAAAAGGTGGTTCTTTGTTATTACTACTAGACTAGTAGCAGCTTTCTGCTACTATCAATGGTTCCTGACGATGATTGAAGTATCGAAGAAAGAGCCACGTGCAGAGAGGAAATTGAGAGAATTTTTAAGTTGACCAGCAGGATGCGTGTAAATACGTGTCTAGAAAGATTTAACGTTTTTATAAGAGATACAAGAAACACTCGGATTATTTGAAATTAGGGTGAACCTCTTGTCGATATTGATGCCGTTCAAAATATTGACGACTCCTGACTTCTGTGGAAACAGAACAGGGTACAGATCGATTTGATATCGTGAGCGTTAAACGAAACGTTTTTTTTTTTTTAGGTTGGAGAGTCTATTTGGAGTAGATGCGTGTGAAACTACAACGGTAGCCATGTTCCAGTGACTCGTGAATATTTGGAGCATCGTAATGCTAGAGTGGATTTGAGTTTTCGTGGAGAAAAAACGCCAACGCCCTGGGAGATACGACGAAGGTGTACGAAAATGCTGACGGGTGGTTTGACTGAATTAAAGTTAATCTAGATTTTAATGGTCGGTATGGATCTTGCTATGGGTGCTCGAGTGGACGCTGGTTACGTGTTGTGTGGAATTGTAGGGAGGATGCGGTCAGGCGGCTTGACCACGCGCACGAAAGAGGGCTGACTCGGCGCGCCAGGAAAACTAACCCCTAAAATTGTGGCGGTGGTGCTGATATGCTTGTTTTAAGGGATAAGTACAGTTGTGTGTGATAAGCTGAATCCTTGAGGTATGACTATGATTGAAGCGTTTACTTACGTGGTATCTACGGATGCCAGGAACTCGATAAACCGGCCAAATATTCACTACAAACACGAAACTTCAGCAGCAATCACGGCACAATGGCGAGCACCGAGTGCGTCGCAATGGCTAAGCTAACGCTACTGCCATCTAACGAATAACGCTTCAAGTATACTCGCTCTGTATTCGAGCTCTGATTGGCTGACGGCTACGAATCAGATTACGTTGTTCATTAAAGCGGGAATTACTTTGATGCATAATATGAATGCTATTGGATCCTATTTTCAGCCAATACGAGGACGCATTTGTATTTCGAATTTTACCAACCGCTAACGTCATAAAGTATTTGAACGCAGCCCTCTTGTAGTGCTTAGATAAAATAGTTTTAACAATGAGCATTGATACTGAGTCTGTTAAAACCATTGGTAAACGTTTAAAACAAATTGCTGAGAACGTACGAATAGAACGTATTAAAGGTAATTGATGTAACTAATTTTTATGGAATAAAAGTAAAGATGCAATTAATTTCTAGATCTGACTTATAGTATGCAAATAAATTCGACGGATTTTAATAACATAGAAGATTTGTATGTTAGTAACAATGCGGATGAGCAATTGATGCTGCTTAAGACTAAATCATCAGAGATACGTGATAAGTGCAGCGATTTATTACATCAAATTAATTCCATAACAATTATGCAAGAAAAGGCTTTGATGGTATTGGAAAGTAATCATGAGAGACACAAAATGTTTTATGGACAAATGGAAATCTGTCGACAAGCTTATGATTCCTTGAAATCTGATATAGTTCAGAAAAATCGTAATAAAATTATGCCAAACGGTTGTGCTTCTGAAAAACTGACGGAATTAACAGGAAAACGGGATAAACTTAACGAGAAGCTTGTATCCCTAAGGGAAACAATACGCGAGGATTCGTCAAGATTAACTGAGGTCAATGAGCAGATATTCCAGCAAAGCAAAGTACATCTTGTAGTAGTCATTTTATTGTCACAAAAAATTATCTAAACTAATTTGTCTGTTGTACAAGGAGAATAAATTATTGCTGAAGAATCTGCGCAGCCAGCTCAAGAATTTGGAAGTACAGCGCAAAGATGCTGCTACTAAACTGGAGCAGCTTCAGAAGATAGATACTAATGTTTAATTTCTAATCTTTCCTCAGGAAATCAGTAACTTCTTAACGATAATTTCAATGTACTCAATGCAGTACTGGTTTGTAGGATCATCATATTTTCTGGCATTTGCCCCCTTCGATAGATAAATTAAAAAAGTCCATTTTATCATCCAGTACTTAACTTTGTCAAAAATATAAACTTTTCTGGTACTTAACCAGAGTACCTACCCTTACAAAGTAAAAACCCAGAAAGGAACACGCGTGTTTCATTAAACCAGTAAAAAAAAAGAGAACACAAACACAGCCTTCGATGATTGTCAGCACAGGATATGACGCCACGGACGATTTTGTTTCAGAAAATCACCCGTCTTGATAGGAATCATTCGTTTTTCAATTTGTTAATATAGTCCTCCATTTGGTCTATTGCCTTCTGCATGCGTCGAATATCGTCAGGTGCTGCAGTCAATATGTTATTCATCCGCTTGTCAATGATACGGACTTTATTCCTTGATTCAGTGATTTGATGTATTAGAACTTCATTCTCAGCCTCCAATTTGTTCACCAACTCTTCCAATTTTTGATTCTGCTCTTGGATTATCTCAGCGTCCAGGGACCGCAAGTGTTGTTCTATGTTTCCTGGCGGCCTCCTGTTGGAGTAGATTAAAAATAGTTGATAACTAAGTATAATAGATGCTGCATGAATTAAGAAGAGTTTCACTCACCATGCACTTTCACCTGCAGGTATAACAGCTTTTTCGGAAAGTTTTGAAGCCATAGCCAGTGCCTCGACTAAGCTGCCATCCTCTAGCATTTCTTCGAGAACAGCATCCATACTTTTGTGGAGATCAGTTATAAGAGCCTTATGTAATTTCCGGGCTATGAATGCTTTCTCTTTGAAAATACTAAAATTCTCAATAAAAGTGTCCTCGCTGAAACAATAAAAGAACAATGAGCAGCCTTGTCAACCAATACCAATGTATTAACTTCCTTAGAGAGTAATTGGAGCACCAGTAGGGTACAGTATAGTCATCAGACTTCGTAGAAGCTGCTGAGAGATAAGCTGTTAGCTGATGGAATAACCAAACAGAGAAGTATGATGCGATACACTACTCTGCTAAAGAGAAGACAAAGTGTACAGGTTGAATGTTTTGAAATTTTAACCAGCAGAAATGTCTATCTGACTTAGGAACAGTGCGAAATGACTATTATATCAAAGAGTAATAACTAGCAGACTCACTGTACTTCCTGTACAAGAAACAAAATTGCATTAATTTACCTAATTCAATCCACAGACACTATACAAAAAAAAGCAACTTCCATTCTAAAAACCTAATATTCTTAAATCTAGAATAGGTTACGCTGCAATTAAGTTTTAAAATTATTCTTAATCAATTTATTTTAACTAGTGCTAAGGTCTACCAGTTATTCAATGTCACACTCTTTGTCCAGCTGAACGGTCAAGCAACACGTTACAAGCTCTCTCAAGGGAGCATAAAGGAGGCTTGATTGAATGCACGCTAAATGCTCGGTTTCAGACATGATGACCAAATAGTCGATGTATATATATATATATATATATATATATATATATATATATATATGAATAAGGAGTACTGCGTGGTTAGGATTATGAAACCATCTAAGAATATCTTAATTAAAGAGTAAGTTTTGTAATTTTTAATTTCTATTATGAACGATGGAATAACGTATCGTTAATAAACTGCGTATAACTTTTTTTCTATCAATCATCAATATAACTCTAATTGCAATATCCGTCGTCGTCGTTTAGCTCGAAAGCAAAGTGTTATTTAACAGTTAATCTTAGCGTGTTCCTTGAATTACACAACCATACAGTAACTTCTACCTGAGCTCTTATAAAATTCAATTAATTAACAGAACTAATATTAATACCTATCATGCTCCCGTTCATTAAAATTCACATATATATAAACGTGAAATTCTACCAATTACAATATCAACTTAAAAGTATAATAATCGATTGCTATCAAATCACTGAGATATGAATAAATAAGCGTAGTAACAAAAAAAAGACTTATAAATATATTCCTCTTCGATTTGACCTCTATATGTACACATATATGCATATGTCATAATACTATAGGAAGGATCGGATTTTTCTTTGTCCCAAAATGCAAACAAAGAACAGGCCCCGAACATGGGTCCTGAGTGAAGCAGCGGGGTCCGTAGTTCGAACGTTCTCACATTTATTGGCAATTATGAAACCAAGCAGAAAACCGGCCAGCCAGTTTTATGCTCACGGCAGACCAGTTCCTGAGTGGATGAAACAAAATTCCGTCGAACTTCAAATAACTGTTTTGAAGTAGAAAACACGCGCAATCAGGCCGGGACTGGTGCAATTTGATGTAATAACAAAGTTGCATTAGTCCAGACCTGACCGAACGCATAAAAATCTTTCTTAATCCCATCTTCATTTCTCTTGCCATTTTTGTTTTCTCTCTCCTTCTTCAATCACCATCAAAGCATCCGGAGCCTGCGTATCCGTTACGTTTCACTGAGAATCAACACGCGACATTGTCGGCTCACTATGACGCATACTCGACATACTAAGAATTCCAACTTCCATTAACTATCAGCACGATGATAACAATTACAAACAGGCAAATAAAATGTATAACCCATACAACATAAAATGTACGTATTCCATCCACCTCCATATACCAAATACAAATTAATTAAAGTTAAATTTTTAATTAAAAACAAAGCTATTACCAAACATATCACATAGAAAATTCAAAATCACCAATCATCTTTTACCCCAATTTTTAAATGCCTTGACATTTGTCAGACAATAAAAATCAAAATCAACCATTACTCTTCGCAATGTTTCGCAATAAGCATAAACGAGAGACGTTAATTAAATGAAATGATTTACCACAACATGTACTAGAATCACAATTTGTACCAAGCAAGAGCTACGCGTCCGTTGCATCACGAGAAATGATTCTAAGTAAACGTGGTTCCCAATATTTCAAAGAGACGTCCCCCGTACAGTTGGGTAATAACGGACAGTTATTCGGCCACGTGAGCGAGAGCCGCGAACGGGTTGATACATTAGTATGCAAGCCGCGGAGGCCAATGACATCGAATGACACCATCATCATTCTATCCCGTTCCATCCCATCCCGTTGCTTGTACGTAGCGAAGATACACAACGTCAAGCCTGGTTCATTCGACGATTCGATTGGACGTAGACATTGATAAGTAACGTAATGATTCACGAGGACAATAAGATCAAGAAAGATGCTGGAGTAGAATGAGATGACTACATGCGAACGATTCCGCGCAGTTTAACCTTCTTCAGGATACACGATACGCAAGGATGCTGCTGTAGGCATGGAGACGAAATGAATTTTCATGGAGAAATGTTATGGGAGATCTTTAATATTTTTTTTTTTCTTTACTATACAGAACTGACTCACCTTACGGATTTCGCTATGTGTTGAAAACAGTTGGACAGAACTGCACGGAATGTTATGGCGCTCTTCAGATTTTCTTTGTTACTTCCTGACGACATCCTAGTCCTTCAATCTGTTCTAAACAACTGGTCGGACGCCGTACGCCTTCTTCTCGATGTGCTGAAATGTCGCCGGCTTAAAATCCTTTGTTGTCAACAAAAGCATGCCGTAACGGTCTCCGCGCGGATCTGCTACTGCAGCGCCATCACAGCCTCACTTTGCTTTTCTTACTCGACATTCAGTGTTTGAATGACTTTTACATCTTTTCAAAATTATCTCTTCATTTCATTCTGATACTCCCAATTTAGAATTTCTTGACAGAGTGCATAGGTAGTTTGAATTTACCCATAGAATTATCGAAGAAATATTATCAAATTTGTCTGTTTTTATACCTTGCGTCTGTATCTAGGGACTTTTGACTGTGGGACGTTGTCGAGACTGGTGAGTCTAGTTAATTTCTCTTTGAATATCACCGCCACTGAATGACTTCAATCCTTTACACGCAGCATCCCTCTATAAAACTATTTTTCATCGAGTAACGCAGGTATTTGTTAAAATAGGTATTTAAAAAAAATTTTAAATATACAAAAATCGCTTATGCATATTTCAGTTAATTATTAAAAAACAATCCTACATTTCTACCAAATAATAAACTGATTTTACAGACAAGATATGTCTTTGATAACGATGCTCCAGCATGATATTTATTATCCAATTTAAGTATAATCGGCTGTTCCCAATCATGCAGTAATACAGATATCTTTGATATTCATGAGCACCATGCCTAAATATTATGAATCGTTTGCCAACAAGGAGTCATAATAATTAATGAAAGCTGTATGTATATATATATATATATATATATATGTGTGTATATATAAATTCTTCCAGGTATGCCACTGGTAGTCGTCAGGCAGAGAAATTGGATCATGGATGGAACTCATCTCCTTGGGCATCTTCATCGACATTCTTATTATATACGACGTATATACATCAGTGAAGCGTATGTAATAGAAGTAGCTACATACGTGGTTGCACTAAAGTACGTTACCATCAGAGACTGACAACGATTCCAACCGCGGCAAAAGGTCATCTCGTAGAAGACGTTCTCGCTCTAGGATGCGCACATATATTATGCAATATAGTTATATATATTTCTTATTGCCTCTTGCTCGCCATTGCTGCACCATATATTTTCTATACGCCATTCCCGGCCAATCCCAATATCCAATTGGATGGATTAACGATCTGAGCAGCACCTATGTCTGTATTTTGTAATTATGTTTATATATTTTTGTTAAGTTTAATTTCTGCGTTGGCAAATAGTAACCTTGTGTTTTCAGGATAAAATGAATTTTGATATAGCCTTATCGAGGACGGAATTATTCCAAGAGATCAATATCGATATATGAAACGTCTTTGTCAATCCAGGAGATTGAGCGTTGCGCCATTGTGCGAAAAGAATTCCAATCCTATCTGAAGTATCTAGCTGATCTGTTACTTTATAATATTTTATTTTTTTATACTGTTATTATAGCATTTCGAAAGAGTATGCGGATGCTGGAGGAACACATAGTTTCATTGATAATGCAACTGTTAATGGTTCCGTGTCACGTTTCTGATTGTGCATTACATCTGCTGGACAAGATAAAGAGAACGAAAGGGATGATTCTGATGGAAGTGATTGAATATTGTATACTTACTTTATATGGAAAAATATATTACATATATTATTATGTTTAAGAGATATGTAATATCTGGTCTCTGCTTAACGAAAGACTACCAGCAGTGTTCTGCATTTACATAGAATTAGAGCCTATAGAAATATCGAAAAGTCATCACAGTCATTTTCAAACTTTCATTTCTCGCGCGTATCGTCTCTCAGCCCTGGATGATGCTCTGGTACAAGAAACAAAAATGCCCGGGGGTTTTAAATGGTCAAAGACGCCGCACGGGAGTCTCGGTGAAAGTTCACCGTCTCACAGTCGCATCAAAAGACAGGATATTGCGTGATGCGTTTCTAGATGACGACTGAAGGATTTTGGCTTGAATAAAAAAAATAGAAAAATTAAATAAAAACCTTTCAAAACAAATTTTAATCAACCCCCAACATTACTCTCAAGCATGTATATCGGTATGAATCAACAATCTTCAATTAGAAATTGTTGACACGTTTTGGATTTTCTATGAGAAATACCGAGCAGCCATTTTACAAATTTCTTTTTTCCACGACCTTCCTGCCACGACGAGCATTCGAATTCCTGAGAGCGCTCCCCGAAGGAGAGCGCCATGTCGACCTAACCTCTGGCATAACACGAGCAATACTGAGATATGCACCCGGATAGCACCAGAAAAGGGCTGTATTTTCTCAAAGTAAACGAATAAAAATAAGAAGAATAAAGAAAGAGCCGGGAATGTTCCTCCCAGTATATTTAGAAAGCCTCATGGGATCCCATTGTCAGATGAATGGTGTCACGACGAATCACGAACCTAGATGATTTTTAATCGGGCCGCACCCGGCACAACCAATGCGGTCCGTTCCGGCTCGTCGATTGTGAATCCGCAATTGTATTTCTGGGAAACTTCACTTAAATGTTAACATCGTTTGGCCGTTTACTATATGTTACGCAATAATCAATACGTAAATGAACCCTCATTACCTCTAACCATTCAAATAGAATCATACACTTTTATATTTCAAACTTTTACAGGAACAATGATCCTGGGAATCCCCGAATTTTTTCCTTAGTCGTGCGCATGCGCATGAAATATTTTATAGAGGTATTCAGCCAACTACACCCCAGGCTCTCCCATAATGAGATTGCATATGAAATTCCATAAGACATCTAAATGTCTACAGTAAACGTAATAAAATCCCTAACCTCTTATAACATACGTATGCATGTCTATATTACAGAATAGTTTCTACTCGGCAAGTACCACAGTGCGTCTCACGCATTAACCTGCACCCGTCCATCCAAGTAGAGAGTATTGCGTAAGGGTGGAGGTCTCTTAGGTTGGAGGCGTCGATGATGCGTTATGGAACGGCATGTAATATCCATGGAGTCGGTGGAGCAATTATAAGGATGGTATTGAGAGCGGCTCCTTTTAACGTCCCTGCAATTCGCAATGGCAATATTATCCACACTCATCTTCAACGACGGAAAATAACTATACTACTTATAAAGTAAATAATATATAGAGGCAATATACACATACATATATGTATATAGAATTCACTTTCATGCCCGACCCGATTGGCCTGACCTTCAGCCTTCGTAAATGTCCGCAAATAACCGACGATCTGTATCACCTATAATGATGCAATCGGTCGACGCGCATCTTCTCTGTAGACGTTGCACCGAGATTATACCACGGTTCCCTTCTAATTCTGAGCACCGTCAATTTGCCGAGTACCCACCTCTGTCATCCTGGTACTGAGATATCGTACCACGTGGATGCTGAGATACGTGCTACCAATATTAACCCCTCTACCGATTATACCTGGTACATATAGGCGTATATGCACTCTGGTCTGGCGTCACCGAAGAATCGATCGACTCCTGATGGCGTCCTGGGCGAGAGGAAGAAGACGATCCACTACGATCTGCTATATAAGTTGAGGCTTCTTCGTTCGAGTCACAATAACGATCAGGACGCGATCGTAGGAGTCTCGAGTGTGCGCGAAGAAATAGGGCTTGTCTTTCGTTCATATTTTTTTTTAGAAACTTCGTGGGATATCGACGGTTGTGGTGATGAGAACGGTACGGTAGTAATGGACAGAAATGGATTATTTTCCCTTTTTAAATTGTAATTTTAGTTTGGTCGATACTTGGATTAATTTCTCTTTCTTTTTTTTTATAATTTTGTGTTGAGTAATGTATTTGTCCCATTTTTTTTTTTTTTTTTTTTTTTCATAAATCGGTAGCACTCTGTCAGTTATTTCTTATGAGCAAATTCATTTCAACAGTTGACAGTGACCGTGTTAGCGGTCCTTGGGACTTGCTATGCAGCGAGATTGGAGAACAATTATCTACCACCGGGTAGCGCAGGAAGTGCTGGAGGAGCAGGACTGATTCAGGCACCTAATAGGGGAGGTGGTGGTGGTGGTGGCGGCGGTGGTGCCGGTGGCGGTGGTGGCAATGGTGGTGGAGGTGGACGTGGTCCAGGTGGATCTGGTGGATTCGGACCAGGTAAGTCACAAAAAAAATTGTCATTGAAAAATATTACCCTTATGAAACGTACGTATCCAGGTGTCGGTGGTGGTAGTGGTAATGGTGGTTCGAGAGGTGGAGCAGGAGGTGGTGGAAACGGACAGGAAGTACCTATTGTGTCATTCTCGAATGAGAACACCGGAGACGGCAGCTACAGTTTCAGCTACGAAACCGGAAATGGCATTACAGCTCAGGAAACTGGTCAACTTCAAGGCAAGTATTAAGAACTTGAATGCTTCCTTGGATTTTAATGAAAATATTATTAATTTTACTTACTTCACTTTGAATATTTATAAAAAATAGGTGAATCCGAATCCGTGAGTGGATCCTACAGTTACACCGGTCCCGACGGCGTTCAGTACACGATAAAGTACACTGCCGACGAGGAAGGCTTTCATCCAGAAGGTGCCCATATTCCAACTCCACCACCAATCCCACCGGAAATACAGCGTGGCGTGGAACTGTCTCTAGCTGCTGAGGCTAGAGGTGAGAATCAGGATACCTCAGGCGGTGGAGGCGGTAGCGGTTCTGGTACCGGATCAGGATATGGTCAAGGTGGGTAAAGTCCATGTGATTATGAAGAACCTCTTAGTGTTCGGATATTTCTGACAAATGTTGAAATCGTCCTTCGATGCAGGAGGTGGATCAGGAGGTGGACGCGGAGGTGGCGCCGGAGGTGGTGGTTCTGCTTATCAGGGACCAAACTCTTATCAGACAAGTCAAAATGGTGGTTATCGATATTAAACAGGAACCCAGTGCACCGAGCATCGTAATCATTGACACTTCATTCAGCCAGACCCCAGGAACCCTGTTATCCCTATTTTTATTATTTGTATCTACTTAAACGGCAGACCTATGTACATAACAATATATCGTTTATGCTACCTTTTTTATTTATACGGGAAACATCGTTGTTCATGATTCCCTTGAGCTTACCATTTTTTTTTATTTACACCGTTTGGTATCCCGTTGCGTTAAATAAATAAACCCAAGACTTTCGCAAATGCTTGTAAATGTTTATTCGTTATACAATAGCATTAAATTTTACAAAATGTAAGATCAATGCAAAAATATCAACTGCACCGCATTATGGTGCAAGTTTTTTTTTATTTCTCTCTTGGAGAATATTGTTACAGAAATACGGTAATAATAATTATAGTAAACACCACAGAGTACGAGTATAAATCATGAAAATATAGTGCGCATATACATGCCATAAATGCAACGATGCATAATAGAAAAAAATATAAATATTCAAATGGTTACTATCGTTATTCTCAATTTTTGGTTTTTCATTAATACTATTCGCTTTTGAATCTTGCTTAAAAGGCAATATTATTATTTAATAATACTTTTACTTTGACAACACTTAATTCAAAATATTTAAGGCATGTAGCCCCTGTTGACAATAACATTCATTGAGGAATTTTGAACTGTAGACTGATTCTGTGCAGAATTGTTTTTCGCTCTTGCAAATTGCATAAATAATTGTTCAAGGGTCGAGGATAGTATGATAAAATCCTCTATGACTTCATAATTTTTCTTAAGATTATCAAGTGCCTGAAACATTGTTTGCCAAGTAGTCTCGGGATTGTCAACATGATAAGCAAGGTAGCCCTAGTGGAAGAGAATGAATTAGAACCCTAATGATAAAATAATATATTATTATTTCCTTGTACCCTCTACTCACAATATTTTCGTCCCGCAGCGTACAAGTCAATGCGGATTCGATATCGTCTTTAATCTTCTTGACAATAGTCTCATCTCTCTTTGGATTTAATTTAATTGAAATATCAAATCCAGCGCCGAATTTTTGTTTCAATTGCTGACTTGCACCAACGCAAACGAGTTTGCCATCCACCATGATGACAAGTCTGTCGCAAAGCGCTTCGGATTCCTCCATGCTGAACAATTATACATATGTAAATTATTTATTGAATTGCAATTATTTTTTATATCATAAAAGCTAAAAAAAACTTTCTCTACAATATATCAAGACTTACTTGTGGGATGTGAATATAATGGCCTGCCCTGCGGCCTGACAAGATCTTATGACCTTCCATAATGATTTCCTAGCTGCAGGATCGACGCCTGTCGTCGGCTCATCCAGAAGGACAAGAGGTGGACCGCCGATAAGAGCGATTGCGATACTTAATCGTCTCTTATTACCACCGCTGTAGGTCTTACTTGGTTGTTTAGCACAAGCTTTAAGATCTAAGTAGGGTATTACACATCAGTCTACGAAAGACAGGAACATCTTCACCGAGGGATGACCATTTTGAATGTGCGGAAATAAACAATACGGTTGCTACTTACTCGATAGATTAATCCACTTAGCGACTTCCTGGTTTATGCAAGACCTGGGTATCCCACGTAGACCGGCAAACAATCGCAGGTGCTCCCATGCATTCAAAGATGGGATCAGGTCGTGAGTTTGCGGACAATATCCCATCTGTTCTAGGTACTGAGAACGTAGGTATTGCGTTATCATTAGATATAACAAAGAGAGCCAGGATGCTGAATCCGAGAATGAAGCTTATATCCGGTTAGAATTAAGTACCTTCTTGCGATTCGATTGAATGTTGTAAGAACCCAGCAACATCATCCCACCAGATGGTAACTCCTCGCCCGTCAACATACGGAAAGTCGTACTCTTTCCGGCACCGTTCACACCCAGGAAGCCGAAGCACTCGTGTTTCTTCACCCGGAAGCTCACGTTCTTCACAGCCTTAACCTTTCCGTAATTTTTACGAAGACGATAAGCCAAGAACAGAGTTGACTCGTCATGTTCACCATTCGCAGGATTTTCGCAATTTGGACTCATATTGGATAGGGGTAATGCTTGATCGCCTTTCACTGGTGAAATGGAAAAGAAAAAATTCTTTATTTCTCAAATCAGTACTTCATCAATTTTAGAACTTCATTCCTTACCTTGACTGCTGCGAATGTTTATAGCTCGAGCTATTAGGTCCTCCTCGACTTTGACGTCGCCGTCGACCTCGTCCTGATCTTCTTTGGAACGCGTAGCGACATGCCGTAAGCGTGTAAATAGTTTAATAAATATATTCTGCTCCAGTAGACCTATCACCAGAAAGTAGAGCAACGGCGCCACAGCTAAGTATATCATGCATTCTTCTAAACTGTTCTTTGTGTCGAAATTATTGAAGTATGGAAATGACTTTTTGCAGGAGCCGTCATCACACTCCAGTTCTGTATATTAATATTGATTATTATAATCTAGTGTTTTATTACGTAACGATTATATTTACTGCAAATGAGCATTCCAAGGAGTAATTACTTACCGCAACACATGTCATGTTTCATACACATGACCTTGTATATAGCTTTGGGCAATGATCGGCATCGAGCGTTAAGTGCTGCTTTTTTCATGAAATCGAAGTGACTGTACGAGAAACTCACATGGGGTATTACCAGAAATATCTTATGCAGGACCCAGTATATTTTCTTAAATGTTGCATCATCCTCTTGGACTTCGGCTATTAGATACAGAACAATTTCTGTGAAAACTGCAAGAAACAAGAGAAATCATGAAGAAATACTGAATTAATAATCTGTATGGCTTCCTATAAAAATGAGGAACCATTTACTTACGTAGCGTTCCGGGCACTAAGTATAATGTCAGTAATACTGTTTTCGATGATTTACGTATAAAACTAAAAATGTAAACTAGTGGCAGGGAACTCATGAAGAACAGTAAAAGAAGAACAATTGTAATACCTGAAATAGATATTAAATGTTAGAAAAAGTTATTGACGCAACGATGTCAAAATTTAAAAAATTACTTACCAATTTCATTAATCCTGTATAGTCGTGTGTCCAGTTGGGAATCGATCAGACACGCAAAAACGAGCATGAGAAAAATTGTACATAACACCAGAAGTAAATCAATTACATAGATGACAGCCCAATAAGAGAATCCAGATATTCCGGTCATGCGCTGCAACTGTTTTACGCCTATTGCGTTTTCCTGAAGTGGATGTTTCACGAACAGACATACCGCCAGGAATAGCAAACAAGTGAGAATTAAAGTCTTAAGAACGGCAAAGACAGTAATTTCGGTAAGATCTAATTTGTAAGTAGAGAGAATGTCTGGAAATGCCAGAACAGAGATATCAATGCTGTAATTATCTCCTGCCAAGCTTTTTATCAGTGTGTTCGATAGGAGATTAACAGTTATGGGAATACTCCTGGTCGCCATGCCTGAGAACAGTCCATTTGCATTGACCACACCCTGCGTAACATTAAATTCAGCTGCCACAATGAAACTGTTTCGATACACAGGAAAGTCTGTCTTGGCGAAACTGTATAAGGCTAAAAAGTAAAACAAAGAGAATATTTGTCTTTGTAACTATAAACTGTGCTAAAATTATTTGACTTCCTGTTTTTCATTACCTTCGTTGATATTTGTTGTATTTTCCACCTTCTTTGCGATACTGTTATAGCTTTTCACGATATTCCTATAATTCTTATCTAGTATTTCACTCTCGCTCGAATACCACGTTTGGGAATTATCGTATACGTCTAATTTTACGGACTGCAATGTCAGTATCTCTTCAGTTTTCTTATCAGAGAAGACCATTGCTCCTATGCCAGCAACAGAAAGGAAAACCTATGGATCAATAGTTATTATTAATCAAAGTAATTATGAATATTCATCGATCATCAATATCTATAATAAAGATGCGTACGATCAAGCAGTAAATCCACTGATTTTTAACAGAAAAAGTAATTTTCTTTTCAATCAATGTAAAAATTATTTGTAAGCTAAATTTCCACCCAGTTAGCTTCTCAGGCTGTATAATTACGGCGTCTTTGGGATCAATAGAATCTTGAAGCTGCAGTTTCTCTTTCTTTTCTTCCTCCTCTTCGGTGACCCTTTATTAAATATTTCAATAATTAATCCAATTAATTTTTCAATTACTTTACTGCAATCATTCCAAAAGACTTAGCCAGTACGTACATCAAAAACACTTGTTCCAATGTAATAATGGATAGGCTTATGCCAGTGACACCCAGCTGCTTCTTCTGTTGTTCCAAATTATCCAACGTACGTGGAAGTTCTTCGGTATGAGGAATACTCAGTGCAATTCTGCCATTACCTATGCTACGCAGTTGTGCATTCAAACCAATAGCATCCTGGATTCGTTTAGAATCCGACCAGGATTCCGTGGATAAAGTAACCTCAAGACGGCCATGACCTAATAGTTAAAAATAATATTATAAGTCATCCATCTATAAGTCTACTTTTATAGTTAATTCATGTAACAGTTACCATATAATTTTTTAAGGAACATCGAAGTCCCATAACTTATCATACGTCCAGTATGCATTATTGCAATCCTATCTCCCAGTATATCAGCTTCATCGATACTGTGTGTACTAATTATTATAGTTTTCTTTCCACGTAATTTCTAAAGTTGAAAAAAAATATAAAATTTTTAAATTACATTCAATTTCATAACATACACCTATGTGAAAGTTTACCAGTAATAAATCCCAAGTGTAGCGTCTACCCTCTGGATCCATACCGGAAGTAGGTTCATCCAAAATTAAGACCTAATGTATAAATTGTATTAACTGATTAATAAATGACAGGCAATTTTAAATAAGTAATATAATAGTTTCTAACGCTAGCATCGCCAGCAAGTGCAATTCCCAAGCACAATCTTCTCTTTTGTGCACCAGACAATTTCTTCGGTATAAAGTTCCTCCTAGCTGTTATTCCAAGATTAGATAGTAAAGAATCGACTTCCTTTTTTATTTGCTTATTCGTTTTCGTATCACCTTTCAACTGAAATTTCATAATCACCCTGTCAGGCAACAATACGAATAATATAAGCGACAGTTCCAGTTACCTTTGCGAAAAATTCAATGTGTTCATAAACAGTGAGATCCGGGAACAAAATATCATCTTGTGAACAGACACCCAAGTCTTTTTGGATGGAATCCAAATCATGACTTACATTTTTCCCATTTATGAAAACTGAACCATCGTTAGGGTTAGTCAAACCTTGAAGCAGACAAA
Organism: Cephus spinipes; assembly: GCA_963971525.1. Taxonomy (NCBI): domain Eukaryota; kingdom Metazoa; phylum Arthropoda; class Insecta; order Hymenoptera; family Cephidae; genus Cephus; species Cephus spinipes. The sequence continues at coordinate 16,339,818 of OZ020578.1, forward strand.
GAATCCTTTAAATGTTGCAAATAAATAAATTAATAAATAATTTACCAGTTATTATGGACATGAGGGTTGTTTTGCCAGCACCATTATGGCCGAGTAAAGTCGTTATTAATCCTTCATAAAAATCTACTGATAGCCCTTTAAGGGCTTCAACTGTCTAAAAACATAACAATAAAGTGAGTAAATAATATCAATGATCATTTCTATTAATAATTAATAATTCGGAAAAAAGATTAGATGTATTCGGATCTAATGTAATGTAATTTGATCTGATTAGATATGACTTTTGTGCCTATCAGGTTTTGTCAGACCTCGTTAGATTTAAGCCGATCTGCTGTCAAATCTAAAAAAATTGCAAGTCGGACACGATCAAATCTGATGAAATCAATTAGATCTGATCGTTTGACTTGTAAATTTTCAGAGATTTGAAAGCAGATAGGCTCTGATTTAACTAGATATCCTTGTATTTGACTGGATCTACTGAGATCTGATCTCATATCACATATATTTCGTCACATAATTATTTATCATAAGATATAATTAGTATAATCTCACAACATTGCAATCTTTGACCTCATCTAAATTTTGTTCATATAAAATCAGATCGAAACAGATCTGGTCAGATCAAATTTGACCTAAACAAATTTGATTGGATGAATAACAATTAAGATCTGATTTTATCTGAGCAGATCTAATTCTTTCTTCCGGAAATTAAAATTCACATACAGATTTATGGAACAAGTTTAAACTGTACGTCATTTTGAGATTACGGATTTGAATACCAGGTTTCACTACGCCTTTAGATATTGGTTCAAATCGTTTATCATTCTTTACAGCATCGTCGACATCTTCTATGTTGCTCTGATTGCATATCCTGTTCTTATTTGTTCGCTGAAAGACCATTCAATTATTATACTATATCAATTGATAATAAGTTAATTCATAATCATATAAAAAAAATTCACCTGTAGAAAGAATAACGGATGCCTTGCTACACCATACTTCCCTGGAAATATGGCGTGAACGTAAATGGCCAACAAGACGTTCAAAATGATTCCCAATATTGAAAACATCATTGTGGCACCTAGACTGGTGGTCTTGGCAGAAGGTATATTTGCTGGTATAAACAGATAACTCCACTGCACTCCAATTACTGAAATTAAAGTAATTATCAATGTAAAGAAATAAAAAATGAATAATGATTGATCCTCAAATCTCAATTAAGTTATTCGTACATTTAAACTCGTATGCGTTGATTTCCTCGAATATAGATGTTAACATAGAGCAGGGCATCAGGATTCCGAGACACGACATAACAGTATAGAATTTCTTTGATAACAGTTTTCTATAAATCAGCAGCGTAGCAATCAGCCATAAGCATAAGCCGATACTGGCGGATTGTGCTATGGGATAAGATTATATATGAAACAAAAAACGACAAGTTAATATAGAATAGATTGTATATGATTTAACCTTACGTTTCGCAAAGTATGCCCCAATGTGCAGGCCATTGGCTATCCAATGAGCAAGATTTAGAAATAATGCCAGCCAAAGTAGAAAACCGTTTCCATATTGCAGATATGCCATATCGGTAAACAAGGGTAACTTTAATTCTACCACAACTAGTGATACGTAAACGGTACCCAGCATCATCCCACTGATGATCCAGCTTAATAGATTTTGATAGGAACGCACACCATTAGTTGCCATTAACATCTAAAATTTAGATCAGTCAATGAGAAAATTGTCGCTGTATAGTATTAGTAGAATTTATTTAATTAATACGAACGTCAATCCCAATACAATTCTCCACAACAACGTAAGTTGGCTCTATCAAGAAAGATGCCAGAAACACTACAACGGTTGGATAAACAAGGTAATGTTTTAATTCGGAATGTTGTTGGTTAACCACACTTTGAAGTGTAATAGGCATTTGTTGAATAGAAAGCTGAAGTGGAATGGCAAAATATTAGATGAACTTTTAATTTATTACACGGGTGATCATAGTTGATAGTACCTCAGTTTGAAATGTGGGTTGTGGTGCAGATATATGGATAAAAGATTCATCCAAGCACATTTGAACTGCGGTGACTGGTAACGTGTTAACAAACTCGTGTTCTGAGTCTGTGAATCCATTAAAAACACTATGGAAAAGGTCAGATGGCAAGGCTTTTGAAGATCTCAGGATGTACTTGAGATTCATTGGTACAAATCTGGTATTATTCGCATCAAAAACTATAGCCAGGACCTCACTGTAGCTGTCATTGAACTGCTTCTGCATATATGTTTCTATCATATTTTCCTCCGTTGTAAATCCAATTATTTCTGAATAACATATCACTGTTAGAATGCACAAACAGTAAATAAAATACAGTGTAAAAATATTTCTTACTGTTATTAGGCAATGCTAAGCAATCTCTCGTATAATCCATTAGATTAATTGTGAAGTTGTTGCGAGGCACATAATAAATATTAATCAATTCCCTGTTCAACATAGATATCATTGACCTTTTTGACACTATGGGAAAGTAAGTACCATCTTCTTCTACATATTCTATTGTAGGAATCAGCAAGCCTTTCATATCTAGTATCAGGGTAAATATTAATACTGGAAAAAGTATTTCGACAAGTGTCAATATATAGTGTCTTTTGCGCACAATGAATGCTTTGCGCAGTAGCAACAAAGAGATCATCCATCCCTTCTTCATTTTAACATTCCCTGCTTGTAGATAGACTTCCTTAAACACTGTAACATTAAAAATTATATATCTCCTTTAAATAATCAATACCCACTTTGTTAAAACTACATTTATCTCTTCTAAATGTCATCTAAAAATCAAAAGTCACCAATAATATTAAATCATTAAAAAGCATGTTCTAGCCAATGATAATGGCATGGCAACAGTTATTTATACTATGCACTACCATCGATACTGAACCAAATATAATTTTGGTGGTTTTTTAAAGTAAAATTTTGCTCGCGGATTGCAAACCGATTAACCCTCTGTTTGATCACTTGAGTATTTGAGAGCCTAAGCCATGTTTTGAAAGTGTTTTAAGCTGTTATACTCTGACACAACTCGACAAGTAGGAAGATCCATCACAATCTAGATTTTCTATACCAGGGGATCAATCTGACACAATCTGACACCACTTCATTTCGGGGTAATTTCCTTTCTTCTTTCCATTTTACCTGTGTGAAGCTGGCTGCGTAACTTTAACTTGTTGAACTTTATTTTTTCCCATTATTTTGGTTGTTTTCAGTGGTTTAATTAAAAAACTTGGTTGTGAGCCGTTTTTTTACATAATCAAAACCAAATTTCGATAAGCAGCTCGAATTTGATTGATTTGAGGGGTAAACTGCAGTATACGACTCCGAACTGAAGTTGGCTGCTAGTGACTTAGGTTTTTTGAGGTAACGCCATCTGTCGGATATAATGTGAATCGCATGGAATAGACACGTCGGTAATTACCTCAATAGGAGGTCTCTCATCTAGTTTGAACAAATCTACGAACCGTATCACCATTGCAACTGATCACACATAATCCTTCCATCCTTTAATCCTATACATATCCGAAAATTTCACGAAAAAATTTCCGAACATGGGATATCGCGATTACCAGACCATATTTTATGAAAATATATTTTTATAACAAAATAATATATGTATATGATAACATTTAAAGTATTTTCATTTCAAATTTTTAAAGATGTGCTTTTTTCCAAGCAGATGGCGCCACTATTCCATGCGATTCGTATTACATTTGATAGATGACGCTACGTTGAAAATCTAAGTCACTAGCAGCCAACTTCAGTTCGGAGTCGTTTACTTTTGCAGTTTACCCGATAATGCATTTAATGCCATCTATTAGCGAATATATGAAATTACATTCAGAAAGAACTGTTGTCTGGTTGCCATGGATGCAAATATGACAACAGTAATTTACAATATATTAAACACAAGTTTGGAACTGTCAAATGAAGTATCAACAAAACTACATAGTGTCAGTTTATAAAAGTATTAATTTTTGTATAGACCGAAATGGTTTCCACAGTGTCAGACTTTATTTCAGGATCAACCACAAATGTCTATCATCCAGAATCAAAGGATCTTGACTTATGTTATGCATATCCCAAGTTGGAAAAGCTAGATAAACTTAATGACGTGCTTAGCAGGGATATCAGAGACTATAGAAGCTTTCGGAAAAAGACTCTTTTCGAGGAAGATGGTATTTATATTGGTTCACAAGGTCCACTTACAAAAACAGTAGTGAAGCCTTATCAGCTCGAACGGAGAGTTGTTACTGGATTTACACCACGGCAGAATGGTAAACTCTTGGAAATTGCTATACGAGAGGTCAAATTTACTACTATTGGTAATTCAAGTTCTATGATTCAAGTCACAGCTGTAGCAATCTTGTTTCATTCAAAAATTATTTGCAAATCTACTTCTCCATTTAATAGACAACTGTATAAAATCTTAATGAGAAATTCCACTGAGCCTAACAATCTATCAATACAAGTATTTACGAATCATGAAAACTCAAGCATGTTACCATTGCCATTACCAAAGTGTTGTATAAAGAACCACAAACTTGAAATAGAATTTTCTATTAAAACCAAAGAAGGAAAAATCCATTCTGGAATAGTATTCTGTACAGTGAGTCTAAATATTCAAGAATCACAATCAAGAAATCCAGGCTCTACATATTTTTACACCTCTAGTAATGATCCAAATGATCCTAGAAACTGTATGACGTTACTGAAGCCAAAAAAATTGAATACCTTAAATGATGTGAATTATTTTCTCTTGGAAGATCCAACTTTGTGCTTTTCTGGAGATATTGCAACTTCTACGTCCCACGTTAAGTTACCATGCCCTAATGACAATGTGATAATAGAACAGCCAGCTCTGTCCATCTTGGATATTCCCTTCAGAGACTGGTTTAATATCAGAAGACCTTTGAGACCCTCTTCGGGATATAGCAACAAGCATCGAGTCAACAGAAAAGAGATCTTAGTGGTGAGCATACTTCGTGGGGTGGAGGTCCCGATTCGTGAAGAGTCTGCTCAAATACAACCGCTTGTCGAGGTAGAATGGTGCGATACAATTCGTCACACAAAGGTTTCGGAAGGTCCAGCTCCAATTTGGCAAGAAACTTTAAAGTTTGAAATTGCTCTGACAACCAAGGAGCATTTTTTAACCTTGAGGCTTTTTGATCAGCACCCTATATGGGGTTTACAGTTCCTTGGTGAAACCAAGATACCCATAGACAGAGAGAGAAGGCATCAGGAAATGGAAAGATGGGTCAGCTTATCTCCTTTGTGTTCACCTTTATTATCATTTGGCTATGTTCCAGCTAGTCCTGGCAGTTCGTGGACTAGAATTTATGTCTTAATAAGATTTGATCAGCCATGTAGTAACAGACTACCAGAAATAGGATCAGTCGAACGTCTCGAGAAGGCAATACAAAGATGTATAACAGTAGCATATAAAATACCCAATATCGAAGAACCAGAAGATGCTTTAAGACTCACAGTGCTCTTGGAAAACTTACCTGCACACTATGGACCTCTTGCACCGAGACAAGCTCTTCGTTTGAATAAAGTCGACATTTATGGAAGAGCAGCTCTGCTCGCCGTTTTACTCCAGGGTCTTGGACTTCATGCTTATGTACTCTTGGGTAATTTGCATTTAAATTATGCTTCTTTAGCCATCCTTAAGTTAACTTATGAATTATAAATTATACTAATGTTTAAGCACGTCTTATTTGAAATCTTCCAACCAACATAACTATGCCGTCGTAATTGAACGAAATTAGCTGACAGTAGTCGAACCAGATTTTGCCGCGAACGGGCACGAATTATCAAACTTAATGTATAATAGAAATTTGATTTCTGCAAAATTTAAAAAAACACATTGAATTTCATAATGCTTATTTTAGGCGTTTCACAAATAAGAAAATGGGCAGCCTTCGTTCTAACCACGGAAGATAATATCCCAACTTTATGGGATCCTGAAAATGGCGAGCATTACGATTTGGGCGACAATCGTTGCTCCCTGATAAGTGTGTCTCGCTTAATAAATCATCAAAACGTAATTATCAATTATTTTCATTAAGAATCCATCTTTATTTAATTGCCTGATACTCTAAAAATTGACGCCTATAACCAAAATTGCTTGTATCCTGATCCATAATGCATCCTGAACCCATTGAAACCCAAGTGACTCTTTAACGTGTATCAAATTTTACAGATCTGCCAAAATATTCAAAAGTCAATGACGCCTCTAAATTTGAGATATAACGTTAAGAATATCAAAGATTGGCGTCCAATTGGTCCAGGAACAGGACCCGGCATTAGGCCGGTGCAAATTCTTCAATTGCGCAATGAATTCAAAGAGCAGAACGACATAGAAGTCTCACAAAAAATGGAGGACACCCTAAAGGCGAAATTGAGCGAATGGCGAACTGCGCTGAGTTTACCAACGATATTTAATCGTCACGCTACTTCGATTCTTCGTACATTCATCTCAAAATTAAATGACACGCCTAGAGCCCGGCTTGATAAAAAGGAATTACGACAGTTGTACAGGGCTTATCATACTCATGGCTTTGTTTTGAATTTACGTCACATGAGCTTAGATGACCTGACATCGCAATTTCGTACAATAAAATTACATGAGACGACTGGACCAGTGGAATTTGCTCTAGTCTGTCACCTGCAACGTTTTGTAGGAAACACGTGTTCCATATGGTTGGCGACTGTAGTGATAAGGAGCAAGGACTAATTAAATTGATCCAGTTAATCAGGCTAATTAAGAATAATTAAAAGAATCATCACATTTTCCCAGGTCAATTTGACAGAGTGAGCTATCTGTTGTGTTCTTTGCAAAATACTTTTTACGATTAAGGATTCTGGCGATAAGATGGAAAAATAATGAAATTCAATAATATGATAAGACTAACTAATTACTCCTAGTCAGAAGTTTAAAGTGGAAATGAAAGCGTGCGTTAGACGCGTATGCAGAAAATAATCGAGTGTTACATTATAAGTCGATGGATTTTTCTTTGTCTTTTAATAAAAATTGTAATATCCATTACGTTCGTGACAATGGTAAAGACAAATAACAAAGTTTAATTATTGCCTAGAATTTATACGTTAAACGTGGAGCTATGACCATTGGTCGATTCTAACATTTCTTCCTTTATTGTCCACATTTCTGCACCAGTTCTTATGCGTTTCACTTCCTTCCTGTCTCTCTGTTCTATTACATTGTCAATGAGATACTTGATCGCTAATTTCATGAGATGGAGGAGATAAACGATTTTGCATGCTATGTAGAAAATTGAGAATGTACAAAAGATCTTAGTCCATCTCTCCTGACTGATAGTGAATACTGTTGGACTGACACGGTGAAACGGTTAATTGTTCTTATTGAATTAAAATAAGAATAACGAATCGACAATTAAACAAAGTTACACTGGACAAGGCTAAACATTATCAGCAACTTCCACTCCAACACATTCACGGTAACTCAGAATCTATTTACATTTGCAGAAAAAAAAATAGATTTCAGTCGTGCCCCTTCACGCAGTTTGATTGGACCAGAATATCAGAGGATCCAATTCGGCTGATCTCGATGAATTTCTTGAAAACCAAAAGTGGATCCACTTTAAAACGTCTAGCGGTGTTATACAAAATCACTGTTGTTTCCTCTTGGTTACTCCATTCGTGTAGCCATTACTATGTCCATTAGATAAACTTCCGTTACTCGCCTTGGCCTTCAGTTCCTTCGTTCTTGCTGCCAATCGACTGGCTGCATACACTCGTTTACCCTTTGAAACGAAAACGAAAAGATATTTACATTCACAGTGGAAGAACTCGTTCGAAATGAATTATCAACTGGTTTATTCCTTATTTTTTTCAATTCTAAAGTTTAGAACACTTACCTTGGCGATGTAAGCTTTCGCATAGAAATTTCCAAAGAGAACAATGAAGGAGATCATATAGATGACAAGGGCATATTGCATCCAAAGAGGAAAATCACAGCCTGATCTGATTCCATTGATTCCAAGAATGAGAGCAGTGGTGAACTGAATCAATTGAAGAATGGTGAGGTACTTCTTCCACCATAAATATTTGGATACCGATGGTCCAAGAGCAGCCAATCCATAATAGGAATACATCAATACGTGAATAAAGCTGTTCACCATTGCAGGTAGGAAGGCTGTAGAACAAGTAAGAAAAGATAATAACCAAGTCTTCTAAAGCAGTAAATACACTTATTAGTATATTTGCAATGAAAACTTACTCGATCCGCTGGGGACCCATTTTATTCCAATCCACCAAAGTGAAAACATGGTGGAGTGATGATAAACGTGAAGGAAGCTCAGTTGATTATCCTTCTTCCTGAGGATGAAGAAAAACGTGTCGCAGAACTCGAGAAGCTTGCTGAAGTAGTACCACCAAACGGCGTGGGCAATCTGATCGAATAGAAAAAAAAAAATGAAAAATTAAACCGCGCCCCTGAAGTTCCTTGGTGCGGCGACGCTATCTTTTTCTCTCGTCGTGTACCTGAAGTTCGTCAGGCCTCGTCACGTGTCTAATCGGTTGGCAAACGTAGCTGTAACGTAGTCTGGTTGACGCCACAAAAAGCTGAATAGAAAGAAGAAGCAAAAGGCAATGTTAATTGAAGTTTCCCAATACCTTCATCCATTTCATAAGAAAAAAAAATGTTTAAACTATTCTTACTCACTTGGATTGCTATATAGGCATTAAGGCAGGCCATGGCAAGATTATAGGGCACCAAGGCCCAAGTAAGCTTGAATGCTTTTCTCTTCTTCATGACCTTAGGTCCAGCCCAGACAATCAGGAGATAGAGCATAGTATAGATAAGGGTAGGTCTAGGAGAATCCACTAGGAGCCATCCTCTCGTTCTTTCATCTATCAAGAACGTTCAATAATGTAACGAAGAAAGTACTAAAGAAATATAATTTTCTTTAAAAAGACTTTGAGAAGAGTACCTGCCAGTGAGAGGGTCCACAGATAATAATCATAAGCCTCGTTTATGAAGGTTGTCGTAGTATTGATAAGAGCCGCCATTTCCTAAAAAAAGAAGAAACGAATTTACATTAAAACTCTGACAATATATCTATACCTACGCAATCCTTCCTCCAAACTTGGAAATAAATAGAATGCTCTCCATTAGCCAATAGAACGAATAGATTCGAATTACAATTAGCGTCCGCGAGTTAATTAAAATAATCCTGTAGGTTCACCGGATAATTAGAAATTCGATACCTGTCATCAAATAGAGATTCCTATACTCAAGGTAATACTGAGAACCTTATACAAGGCAAATCATTTAACCCGTACACAGATACAATAGTTCTATTCTATTTTTAGCTTAAAGAAATTGAGAAACACCATTAAGCATTGTATGCATTATGATTTTGGACTTACCTGACGAGATCTTTTGTGAGACTTCAAGCAGAAGATAACCAAGGAAATTCGTACCGTTCACGAGGGACGTTTACCAGGGTGAGTTCAAAAGATACATGTTAGGGATTAAATGAAAGCCCGCGAATAGAACGAATATTTGAAAATCTACCCAACGCGACTTAAATGATTTTTCACGAAATGACGTAAAACTAATAGAACGAAGAAAATCGAGGGATGACGAGGACAAGGAAGAGACGAAGCAGCTTCGTCGTCGGCCTTGGATGGCAAAGTGGCAGCGCCTCTTACGAGCTATCGCCTCTCATTTATAACTTTTGTCAAGGAGAGGAGGAAATCGTGGAGGAGGACAAGAGAAGGTTAACGGGGCCGAATCCTCCGCATCTTTCTCCTAATCTTTCACCGTCTCTCTCTCTCTCTCTCTCTCTCTTTCTAGAACACCCTGTCGTCTCCATCATTTATCCCTCTCATATCCTCTAACTGCAAGGTAACACTTTTGCCATTATAACATGCATGCATAGATCCGCCATACAGCATACACGTAGAAATGAAGAAATGCAACCAGAAATCTAGTATTGATTATTAGTTATCAATCAGTAACAATCATTATTAATTAATTGGAGCCTCTGGCATTCTGAATGAAACAAACAAACTGTTTTTGTCATTTTACTGTAACTCAGGTTCGACTTTCATTTATAATTAAATCATATCACTGGTAACTGTTGATGATTTTCATAGATCATGGACTTCCCTTGTATTTCGTATAGAACTACAAGCAGCACGAGAACCCTGCATAAATTCATCCCGAGTATCGTACTGGACAGCTACATTTTTCTTCGATGCAGAAAATACAAAAAAAACGAGGTCGATTCCACGACTGGTCCAGGTTCCGGACTTTGAACCTCGCAGGAGTAGGTCGCTGCACCAAATATTGAAGATGGAATATTGTTGAAGAGAAACGAAATCTGTTACTGTTACGTTGGTACGTATAGATAGATTTAGTGGGACGCTCAGTATATACATACTGATTGGTCAACGTGTTTCAGATTATTCGTCTCTTCCCACTTGACGGACACTACATTATGGCAGGAGAGGAATTCGACAAGGAAGATATCTCCCACTTGAATAAATTAAATCATTGTACCAGTAGGAAAAGAAGCGAAACATAAATATAAAATGAATTAGCAAAACCGCACAGTCCCCAGCGACAAGACTTATCTCGGCAGGAGAAAACGAATTTTTTAAATCGAATGCAGCATTCGTTTCCTTTCGTTTACGTATGTAGCTTAACGGTACCTAACTCGCGACCAGTGACGAAGAAAATAAGAGGGAGAAAAAAAAAATGCCGAGAAAAACAAATAGAAGAATCGAAACGCAGTCTCAGCACACCTTTCTTGGTACAAGTAAATTTCATTTTTTTTTTCTCTTGCAGATATCTCTTTTCTCAAAAACGGCACTGCTTCAACGAATGTAAATGGCGAAGGATCGAGCAATATTTGTCAGTGAATATTTGACGAGAATTTCCAGATAACACTAATGACAACCGGAAGTGCTCAAAAGTCCCACATAGTCTTACTACGTGTACAGTTTTATTTCTCAAAACACCTATCTGCAAGAAAAGAACATTCACTCTGAATCAGCAGAAGGATTTTGATTTATTGACCTGCACTTTGTGATTGACCAATTGCGACAAACGCAGAGGCAATGAAATTCGCCAGGTTGCTATATTAGTGTGATTTAGGAGAAAGTTTCGACGCTGTACCAAGTGACATAAATTCCTCAGAAGCAAGAGGCGCAATTCTATTTGTCTTATTTAGTACCTAACTGGACATCCTTTTAGAGAGCAGAGCAATTCATGGGGATTTATGTGATTATCAAAAGATGTATTGCTAACGGTGTCATCAAGGAAGACAGAGGTGCAGAGACTCTTCAGTGTCATTACTAAGAATGACGTTGTTCTCACATGAGAAGAAGCGCCATAGGACTTTAATATATAAGTATACTGATTGTTGGAGTAACGACCTGAATCCTGAACCGGATTCAGGGTTAAATTGTACATACTATATTAAAATAATAAAGCACTTTCCTCGAAGGGAGACTACATTAGTTTATTCATGAGGATGAGAGTTGAGCAACCTCCTCTACTCTTAAGATATTTCCTTGTTTTTGTACAAAATAAAGATTACCTTTTACAACTAAATATAATCTATTTACAATAATGAGACATTCAAATTGCCATATGAGTTCCTTATAAAAATGTTTTTTTTTTACAGTACAACCTACTGACTTCCACGTTGTTCAATACAAAAATTTCTTACTGTCAGATATTATTATTTTACGCTCACCCTGGCAACACTTAATGGTGTACCGTTACCTTGCTAACAGACCCTAGGCATCTATAGAATTATAAAGGTACTCTATGAAGATACAGAACGAAGAATATTTACTATCGAATCCCACGTATGGGATTGGTTATCGCTAGATAAATGTCATTGAAATTTTTTATTAAGAAAACATTTTGTATTCCTGAATAATGAAATAAAAGATGCATCAGTTCCACGTGGCGAAGTATTAATCCAGAAACGGCGTTGACAAAGGCTTGAAAGGTCTTAGTAAACTTGTTATTTGCTCGTGACATTTAGATTTCGTTTTAGTTGTCGTACTATCTTCTACTTATTGTTGTCAGATAGACTTGTTTCCCAATATAAGATCGATATACCGTTGTGTGCGTATGTATTATAGAGACGAATAACTAGTAGAACGGGTACCGTTTCTACAAGAACAGGTTGATCGTTCAATCGCACCAATGATAGAAGAATTACAGTTTCACTTCAAGAGTCTTTAACGCCACGTGCTCGCGGCTAATATTAGACATATTAGTAGCCATATAGTCAGAGTTTTGCTATTTACGATATTGGAAGTTAGTTAAATAATATCTGGTCGATTAACAGAAGTCAGTAAAATGTTGCCAAAGAGAAAAACAAGTTTGTGGCTAAGATCCAGTGATATTTTACTGCTCAAGCTTTGCCATAAAGAAGATAAAGACATTGACAGCTGAATCTAATTAAGGAAGTACAGTAATGTTTAGAAGGATATGAAAAAGTCTAAAAATTCTGAATGCTTGGGAGGATTCATTCCAGGTGGAAAAAGTGACTACAAAGATCCATCCCACAAAGAAGAGACTGATTATGCACTTTCCCACGTTGCAGCAATGCACTTGGACTTTCGAAGCCAATGCCTGGATGGCCAAGGTGACTTTCATCTAGCCAGTTTATCGAACGGATATAAGAAAGATACTGGAACTGCACGTATGCACGCGTTGCATAGATGTGCATATACGGGCACGCATACCCTTATGGACTATCTGTATGCAGTGAAAGTGAATGCACTTAGGCGCATAGAGCCTGATCGAGTTCTTCTCTATTAATAATTCCTACGTAGAATTCGCAATTAAGAAAACAATTTTCAACAGTCTTAGGATTCTCCAATGAGAGTACAGTAACCATGTGCAGTGTACAAATAATATTTTACAGAGACAAAAAGGCATGATCAAAGTAATTAGTAATTGAAAATTTCCTTTCTAACAGCAGCTGTCGCTTTTACATCCAAGTAATGCAAGACGTTTTAAAACGATCCAGCAATAAAAAGAGTTTCTGGATCTCTCAATGATGACGGTCAGAATTCCCCATAGACCTCAGAGGGTGAACGCCGTTGTGAGAAACTAAGATATAAACAGGACATGGATGAGAAGTATACGTACATCGTGGCACAGTGTAGATATTAAATAATGATTGGTGACTTTAAATAAACAACTTTAATTACTAAAGTCGAGCAATCAATCAAATTTTCTATAATACCTTAAAGTTTCTCTTCCTTATTTGAAATATATTTTCTACAACGTATTCGAATGTGTGTCGTTCGCTTTCTTTCTACACTGAAGGGTTGACCTGTCAAAATTTCATGAATTTCTGACGGATACTTCAGAATGACTGTATATTCAATGGATCGTTAAATTAGGCCAGCAAAGGAGCATACGTGTGACTGAAGATACGTGGCTTGGTTAAAAAGGGAGGAGCATGTGTTAAGGGTGCTAAAAAGTTTGAGACTTGCCATCAAGTATACGAACCTTTCAGGTAAATTAGTCGAACAGCCGACTGTGCGTGTTGGACAGCAATGTTGACAGACCGTTGTCCGAGTACACGGTGAAGCAACGTTTAAAACGTTGCACGTTTCTTGATTGTCTCACAGTAGCTATTTTACTTCCATCTTATTCACTAAATACTACAGGCAGTCTACCCGGCTTATCAGGCACTGGAGGGTGTAGTCACTCGCGGCCATAGCTCGAATCAATACAGCCCTTATGGCGGCTCCCACCCTGCTTTCCTGCTTTCTGGATCCCCTTCTATTCAGTCCTAAACAAAAAATAATTAAATTTAATTACGAGCTTTATTAGATATTTGTAAATTTGTATTTTTAACTATAACTATACGGTAGAAGATTACTAATATTTTATAATTAAATTTTCATTGATCCGTTAACGTGAAGGTACTGCGTTGATCAGACCTTTTGAATAGTTGCTTGCTACTCTAAGGACGGGATGTAATATTCATTTTAAAAACAAGATCTTCACTTGCGTTCCGTAGAAAATTTAAAGAATCGTTGATACCATTACTATTTTCTATTTTTAAAGGTCTTATTTCAAAACCTCTGGAAGACCAAACATCCACGAATGGATATATTTAGAACCTTGAAGAATTTGTTTTTTTTTTCTTCAGCAAAACAATTTCATTCCTCTAAAAACCTTCATGCATCAGTCATTGGCATAGTTGTGCATAATGAGTCTCTAGCTGAAAGTATCAAAAGAATATTGAAAATGTCAAATGCTGGTAGAATGTTTATGCGAGGAGTACGTGAAAAGATTTTATGAGTACTCATTAACAATGTGTAAACACACAAGGATCGGCAAATGAGACCAGTCGTACAGCATCACAAGAGATCAATGCAAAGAGTCCAAAAGCAAAGAGAGAAAGTGGGTGAAGCCTGGGGATCACAGAAACGGCGCCTGCTTTCCAGCAATGAATTTCTCTGCTTTCCATCAGGAGTACAGTTATAGCAGCCTCAGAGTATCACAACAGAAGGTGTTAGATAGGTTTGGAAGATAAAAAGAAAAAAAAAAGAGTTATTACCAAGAGACGCTTGACCACGTGCTATAGGAACTAGGCGTCAGAGTAGTAGGAGGTAGCGAGAAATAGTAGAGAAAGAAAAGAAAAAAAAACCAATGGCCATTCGAATCGTATATCGAGGTCATAAGGTCTGTGAAGATCACGTGTCTGTGAAGACCACAGGTGGTAGCTTCGGCGTTAAACTCGCATACAGGAATCAAGAGGTTAGCTATGCCTGGGGCACATGCGCCATAATCATAGACGGATATACAGTCTCCGTGCAAAGCCTTCCATTATCTGCCGAAAAATTCACGCCGAATAATTGTACACGTGTTAATTCAAGCACAGCAGGATACCTTCTCTCATCTCGACAAAAAGTTCAAAGGCAACTCGTCGCCGAAGTCTTGTGACGCATTCGAGCTGCCGTCACGCCGTTGGTGTTGAAATTCAAACAATTGTCAATGCGCATGCGCACTGGTAGAACGCAACGGAGAACTGGACACGAATCCTTAAATGTCCTGACTTTTAATTGAGTTCGGGAATTGACCGCAATACAACTGTTGACGCGAGTTCGATCCCTTTGATCTTATACGGAGTGTTGCATGCATTTATATAATACTTACGTCTACTCTTCGATTGTACGACCAATAGAAATAACAAAAGTGCAGGATTGATTGACGCACGAATTACGGTTTTTGAGTATATGGACTAATATCTGATATTCGATAACAGTTAATCGACTTCACACTCCCTGTTTAATTGTATGACAATATCCTCTGGACCGAAAGTCTATCTTGTCCCTAATCTACTGAAACGATTAGAGTCAAGGAAGTAAAGATAAAACAATCTACAAAAGAGAATCTACAAGAGACAGAATACAATTTGAGCCCAGAATAAAACTATAGTCGATTCATTGGTCTCGAGTGTTCACCTGCCTCTAGTAATTATTGATAAAAGAAAAAAACAAGATAAATAAAGCATCATGCTACCTTTAAAGAGACCACTTAAAGTGGATTGCGTGTAATAACCAGTCAATCAATTAATCGGCGTAATCGACGTCGGTGATGAGGTAGATGTATTTCGTTCGTGTAGAGTTTAGAGTAGCCGACGACGTCGAAAAGTTAGGATGCGACGAGTTGCACTCCTCACTGCACTTATGTTCGCCATAAGTTCACCCCAAGACTTGATGGATGTTGACAGGTAAAAAACATTAACGTTAATAATTAGAAAGTCATTGCATAAGTATACGTATAATTAATGTGTAATTGTGTCTATCAGGTTTTATTAAAATCAACTGACAATCAGTAATTTAATCAAACGAATAAATTACAAAGACTCTTGCCGAATACCATAGATAACACAGCACAAGATTACCGACTCTCAATTTCGATATTCTTAATTTCATAATTTTTTTACAGTCTCTACAGCAACAACGCCACTAAAAGTCATATGACAAGGGCACGCATCGTTTTGCCCGAATATTATGCAAAAGGTTCGACATTTTTCTCAGAAACGATATCCAAGAGTTGACCAAATAACGACTAAATGTCATGTAGATATATTCGAAGTAATATTAGTATAGTTGACGCACGATATATCAATATTCAAGATATGGGAAATACGTAATTTTAATTTTGAAAATTTGTTTTTCAAGAGATCAGACCGCCTTCAAAAAAAGGAACACCAGTGGTGGTAGATTTTAATGTTTACGTGGTGGACATTAATTCTATTAACGTAGAAGACATGGACTTTCGGTGAGTAATCCTTTATCTTTAACTCTTAACATCTTAGCGAACAACGATAACCATGAGAGGTACACGAGTAATTTATCTGAATTTAAAAAAAAGAATAAAAAAATATTTATAGGGTGGACATGTTTGTTCGACAAAGTTGGACGGAATTGAGATTACATATGCCGGAAGACATATTTGAGGATGGCAACGATTACGTGACACTGCCTCCGGAACTCTTTGACAACTTATGGCAGCCAGATCCATACTTTTTGAACTCGAAGGTTTCCGGTGAGCGGTTTCCAAAATACGTATCGATTTACCAATTTCTCAAACGAAGTTATTATCGTTTGGCTTAAGTTCCTCATCTCTGTTTTCATTCTATACAAAAAATTGCTGTCATCTTTGCCTAACAATTTTTTCCTTAGCATGCTCATACGGATTAAAAGCGAATGAATATCCGTCCGTTATTACTGGTAAAATTTGCATGCAATCGCACGCGTACAGTAATAACAGTCACATTAAAATAAATTAACCCTTTTCATTTTCTTTTTTGGGTTTTCTCAGAGATTGCTACACTCACTCACAAGTTTTCGTCCGTGACGGTTTATCGAAATAAAACAGTCAGATATGCGGCAAGGATGCACGCCATTATCGCTTGTCAAATGGAATTCCAGTTGTATCCAATGGATATTCAAGTCTGTCCTATAAACATTGAGAGTTGTAAGAATTTATTAACAAGTATAATCAATTTTTATAAAACTAGGTACTCGAGTTGTATGCGATTTTTCGTAATTCAATGGCGGTATATGAACAAAAGAAGAACGGTGAATGTAACTTGTTGACGCACCTGTCAATTTTTCATATTTTTAGTTTCATACAACAATCAGAAGTTGCGTCTACGTTGGGGCGACGGCGGCGTTACGGTAAATCCTGAACTAAAGTTGCTTCAGTATAACGTGGGAAAACCATTGCAACTAGAAGAAACGACAGGCTTCATGTTAGACAAGAATGGTCCGGTATTAGAATAATAATAATAACAACAACAATTTGCTTGATTGCTAAGAGAAATATCTTTGACAGGAATCAAAGAAATAAATAAAGAACATTCTTTTTTTGTCCAGGAAACTTTTCCAGATTAGTCATTTACTTTCGATTTGAAAGACAAATTGGACATCATCTTATACAAACCTTTGCACCATCCACCTTGGTGGTAATGTTATCCTGGTTCAGTTTTTGGCTCGGTTTGGACGCCATTCCTGGGAGAGTAACCCTTCTGGTGACGAGCATGTTAACTCTTGTTACTATGTTTACCGGGCTGAAAACAGATATACCACCAGTAGCCTATGTGAAGGTATACAAATTATGGATGCAAAGAAATTGTTTAAACAATAAGGAATGATAATAAAGTTTTGATCTTGCAACGCGAGGTTTACAGGCCCTGGACCTGTGGATGGCCGGCTGTATGGTGTTCGTATTCGCCGCCCTGGGCGAATTCGTTGTTGTCAAGGTATTGGATTTGCGCTGTCAATTGGAAATAGACGCGCTCACCAATTCGACTATCCCCAGGTTGCTCTCAGCGGTAAGAAATGAAGTAAAATACGTATTAAAAATTTCCTCTTTATTGCTGACAAGAGAAAGAATGAGGCAGGTTCACTTTCACAAAAAAATGGATATTTTATGCCTTTTTCCCATATCCTAAGTTTATTCTAACGAAAGTAACTTAAGAAGAAAAAAGACAAACTATACCTTAATTACTGATAGCGTATCTCTCTTATCAATTTGAATATGTCCTTATCTTAAAGATTGACCAAGAGAGCTACGCACAACGATAAGACAATGATTACATCGAAATTCTGTGTTCTGAATTAGAGAGCCTGTCTCGCTGAATTAATATCATACAACAGTTATGGATATGTATAAACAATAAGAGACAATAAGATTCTACAATTTAAATACTACAAAACCTACGTGGACTTGGATAAGTAATACAAATATTTTTTAACTCTATATCACAGAGAGTCGGTGCTACTGAGAAGGGTCAATTCATAACAGCATGGGACTGTGAATCCAATTGCATGCAACAATCACGTAATAAGAGAATCGGAAGTCGTCATCTCTTACACAATTCCTGGCTCGAGACTGAGGTTGCTTCTCAATACGTAAGCGAGACAAGATCAATGCTTATCGATCGTCACAGTCGCATAGTATTTCCGGTATTGTTTCTCTTATTTGTTGTATTGTACTGGCCGATACTCCTTCTCAAGAAATCTTCCTAACCGTTAATTTATACATTAAAAAAAAAAAAGAGGAACAGATTTCACGGGATGAATGCAGGAGTGAGCTAAACAGTTAATTGGTTAACAACACGATACATAGTAATAAACCTAACTGTTATTAACTCAACATTTTTACTATTCTCAGTCGCGTTAAAAAATTATTTTGAGTATTAAGCTGCGCTTAATTGTCTCCGAATAGTTTTGACCTTTTCTTGAAGATAAAAATGAGGATAACGCTGCATTCCCGTTATAAATGAAAACAAAACTAAGAATAGTCGATGTGTTCTTTCGATTCTTTAACATTTAATGAATTTAACATTATTATGAATTACGTGTCACGTTGACTTAAGGGTAATCAATTCTGTTGATTTAAAAAATTGTACAGTTTGTGTAAAATAAAATTAAGGTATTTACTGCGTACGAGCTAGTCATAGGTGTAATTTAAAAAAGTATTTAACTTGTATCCATCTTTTCATTTTCATTATCATCATCAACATCATCATCATCATCACCATCATCGTCATCGACTGTCATGACAATCTTGTTGTTAGTTTTCGTTGACTTTATATCTCCTATTCTCTGGATGTATTTCATTGTGTAGTTATTGAAATCGCAGCTGAAATAAAAGAATCAATTATTTATATGATAAGGTAGTAATGTAAAAATAAGCAGTATTAACAGGGTTAATACAGGAATACCAACATCTTAGTTAATTCCTCGTATTTTTGCTGCATATTTTTCTGTATTGTCAGCAGAATCGGCATTGACGATGTGGAATTCATCCGCGGGCCATGTATTGTTAGTATAGTTTCTACCCAAATTAGATAAAAATGTACATGTCTGGTACGCTCTAATTCTGCAGCAATAAACTTTAGAATTCTTTCAACGTACACGTCCGGCAATCCGGCAACAGTTAGGGCCACTGTAAGAGTAAAAGCAATTAATTAGTATTCTAATTAATTGACAGTTATTCGAATTCACTTTGTACAAGCACAACTTACCACTTTCATGAGAAATGCTTTCGACCACTTGTTGAATTAGAATTTTCTCGTTGAGCTTCAGCGCCATAAGAAGGGCTGTAATAAGATGGAACAATCACTTAAATATTTTTTCTTTAATAACTTTAAAACTGTTCCTTATTTTATCAATTAAAAAACCTTCTGTGTAATCCTTATTGCGCAGAGCTTCCTTGGTAGTATCTGGTGTGATACCGAGTGCCAGTTGGAAGGGATCGAAGACTAATCCTATATCCAAGGAATAAATTAAAAGTCCTTCGGTAGTAGCTGCTGTCCAAGCTTGTCCTGTAAAAGTTACATACCAGCATGTCCATTGTAAAACTTAACTTGTTCAAAAAATTTATTAAAATATATGCGTTCCTTACCTGTTGGTGAAAACTGTAGGCTGAATACACGAACTTCCGGTTTCATACTTCTGCTTGCCATATCACCTTTTCTTACACCGGGTAACCTTAACGTTACGTTTCCACCTTCATTCTCCTCTCGTTCTTCAACCAAGGCGATATTCCCAAACTCTGTCATCTTCCTCCGGTTTATAAAGTCCTAAAAAAGAATACAGACGTAACTTCACTTTTGCACCGAAGAAAAAAGGAAAGAGTATATTCCTTGCAATATAAAATAACACTCACGTCTACTGCATCCAATGAACGATTCTGTGTAATTTCAAATTTCTTCACTAGAACTGATTCTTTGACATTATAAATACAGACATTCTTCGAATGTCCTCCAGCAAGGATACAAGTACCATCAGCAGTGTAACAAAGGCTCGTAAAGGCTCTAAAACAATATATCTATATATCTTGAAATTAAACATATTTTTCCATTCACTTACTTTCCTTCCAAGCTTTTCTTCGCAGTGATTAAATCAGTGTCAGACCTTCCACTTCCTAAATCTTTCTTTCCCTCTATATCACCAGTTTGATCAGACGTCCTCGTGTCAAAGAATGAGATCTGTCCATTAAGAGTAGCAACAGCGACTTCCTGTCCATCTGGTTTGTAAGCCACATACAGACCATCTGCTGTTAGCTGTATTGTTTCGTGAGCGGATCCATTTTCAATGGCGTTCCATAATCTCAAAGTTTTGTCCCAGGATACTGAAGCCATCGCAGTACTTGCAGGACTTGGACTGAATGCCAAGCTCATTACAGGACCCTCGTGTCCAGCTAAAATCTAAAAGCAGTTCCTCTGTTCAAAATTCTGGATAAGCATAATTTATGATCACAATAATATCTAAATGATTTATACCTCGAGCAGTGTTCCCAGTTTCATGCTCCAGAGATAAATCTCAAAGACGTCCTGACCGCCGGCGGCCAGGAACTCGTCACTGGAGTCTATGGCTACACAGGAGAACTGTACAGGTCTAGGTGATGTCAGAGTACGAAAGTTGCGGTATCTGGTTAAATCATAAGCCCTAACTGTTCCATCGACCGATGAAGAGACAATGAACTTCCGGTTATGACTGAAGAGTATACCGGATACTGAAGATGCATGTTCCTGGAAGGTCACCGTGCAGAACCCTGTTGCTGTGTTCCACAACTTGACCTTACCGTCGTCACCGCCGGTTACTATGAACTGACCGTCAGGAGAATAAGCTACGCAGTTCATATTATTACTATGTCCTTGTTGTTTCATGGCATACGTCTCGCTCTGCCACTCCCAGACAAGCAGTTGACCGACTTTTGAACAAGCCAGGGCAATCCAGTCGCCAGTATTGTTCAGGGCTATGGACGAAATCTCCTGGTCCGATATGCTTTAAAAAATAATCAATGATTAATTTCTCCCACTAGAAAAAAGTAATAAGTAATACAAATGTATGTTTATAAAAACAAGGATCACCTGAGAGAATGGATCATGTTGACTTCAGGCATTTCGTAAAGGAAGAAAGCTCCATTGCTAAAGCTGACGACAAGAATTTTTATGTGTGCATGATATGCTGCTGCGGTAAGAATAATATTTCTATGCTCCTTACGAAGTTCATTTGCTAAGTAGTGCCTAGCCAATCTTTTGTACAGTAATTTCTTGTTGGAATTTTTCTTATCTCTTTTATCCTCGTCATTTTTAATTACTATTTCATCTGCATCTCTTTGTTTTGCTGGTTTCTCCAGAGCTCTTTGCAAATCGACATCGTCATCGCTATCACTCTCTACTGGCTTGCTTCTCTTTTCAGATGGCTGCCATGGAGTGAATTCCTCAGGATCCAATGCGCACTCCCATACACAGAGATAACCATTACTAAAAAAAATATTCAGCACAGAAGTTTATTGGTTTTTCGTTAAGAAAGAAAAATAATACTCACCGACTAATTGTGCTAATATCATAATTATTTTTCTCAAAAAAACAGCCTACAATCGGATCTGAATGGGTGCCTAAAGAATATACTCTGAAATCCGCCAATTTTTCAAGAGAATAAAGTTTGGTTGTTGTATCTTTTGAACCCACAGCAAGTAACTTTGAATCAAAAGACCAATCGATACATGTGGTATCGTCAATGGCCGCATGAAAAACTCGTTCCATGCAGAATGGATTGAATTGACCAATTTGTAAACCAGGTACATTGTAGACAAAAACTAAAATTAAAATCATCATCTATATGTATATTTTATCTATATGCAATAAACAAGCTTATATTAAAATTACAATACATAATATATTTACCATTGTTTTCTTTGCATATGGCAAAATGTTTGCCATCTGGTGAGAATTTGAGTGCGCGCACTTTCTTTTTAAAACGAAGTTTATGTATTATCATTCGACTAACCATGCTAATAACATGTGCTTCTCCTTCTGCAAAAACACAGAAATAACAACAACCCATCAAATAGAGCATATATAGATTTTATAAATAAGAACATTGCAATACTACTTACCCTCATTAACAGCGATCAGCGTATACCCATCAGGAGACATATCCAATGTTGTATAATTAAATCTACTCTCCACAGGTAACGTAGAAGATTTATTACTGGAAAAGTAATAATTATACAAATGAGAATAATTAAAATCAACATCAAAACAAATAATTTTCAGCAAAATTCATAACCCTCACTTTTTGAGATCAAATATTGTTATTCGATTACCAACTGGACTGATAACGGAATTTCCATCCGGAGAAAATAATACATTTCCATTGCGATATACTGTTCCTAGTAGATTGCTAAACTGTAAAAAGAAAAAAAAATTGGAAATCATAAGATAGAATCATTTTTCAGGTTAGCGACAATCACATGCAGCAGCATTAGAACTTCTTTCATATTTAGCAATTATAATAACCGTTACATATTCGAATAGCTATCGTACCTTATACGCAAACTTCATCTTGTTCGAAATATAATATAAAATAATCGAGATTTACTAAAATAAACAATCTATTCCCCTGTATAAATACCGATCACGTTTTCTCAACAATTTCAAATACAGCAGACTCGCACTTCCGGCTACGTTCATCTAGTCATGTGTTTGAAATCGGGCGTCGGCAGTTCAAGAAATAGCTCAAAGAACTTCAAGTCCAACTAAATAAAGTATTAAAATACTTAAATAAATCATTAGAATTATTCGTATCCTTTTCGTTATTGTATCGAAAAGGAAAACATTAATTCCCGTAGAAAACGCACGTTGAGATATTAATTAATCAGAAATCAAGGAATTTGTATGAGCAAGGTATTAGATAGAAATAATACAATATCAGTATAAAGTTAAAAAGAATACAATTCAAACTTTATGTTTGAAATAAGAGTAATTTAGTTCGATTCCACTTAGCACATCCTTGGAAAAAGGTCGTTATCAATTTGCGTAATATTTCAAAAGTTACGTGAATCTGGTAACTTTCCTCCATTGAATCAATTGGCTACGTTCACGTAAAAAAGATGGCGATCATGTGTTTAAAATAGGGCGTGAACATAGAATGAAAAAAGTGAATAAACGTCGAACATAAATCGAAAAATCCAACGATAAGACATCATTAATAATAATTAAATAGTGTAAATGCATATTAATATAAATATGCAAGAATAATATTAAGAAATTCTAAATAAAATAATCGGATTGTAAGTCACGCGGTAGCAGAAGATGCAGCGCCATTATAATCGGGTTAAGCGCCCCACTTGGCTAGCGGACCTATTGAGAAGCTTGACGTCAGCTATAAAAGATGAGAAAGGCAACATGATTCGCTTTCGTCGAGGCAGCGCGCAGTTGGGAGCCAATAGAAAACCGGTAGATATCACGAAGGAGCGCAGCCACTCCGCCTCTCCTGTCTCATTCGTCACATGACCCTACGGCACTGTACAGTAGGCCATATTTGACAGTGGCACTAGTTTAACGAAGTGAGTGCGTGAAGAAGATCGTTCTTTGAGCGGCTGCCCGTGTTCGAAGGACCTGTAAATACTCGCGACCAGCTTGAGAATTGTATTCAGCGGACCTACATCACTAGAACCAACAAAATGAGCACAAGCGCAGACAATCCCATTTACGGGCCGTTCTTTGGAGTTATGGGCGCCGCCTCAGCCATTATATTCTCCGGTAAGAGCCCTCTATGTACTTTAGCAATGGATTCGTCACGATGGATTCTTTATCCTCTTAGGAAAGTTGAAACTTTTGATGTCCAAAGAATCAAGGAGAAAATCATTATTCGCTGAAATATCCTTAACTATGCTATAATATGTCTGTACGTTGTGGGAAATGGATTTATTGGAAGCACTACTCATCACGTTCACTGTCGGTGTACGCCATTTGCTCAATCTGGAACGTGTGATTTCATGAAAACCAAATTACTCGACCAGGATCGATAAGAATCAACCGTAAAATCGAATTTCATAGTTTGAGGAAGATTCTGATAAATCAAATCTAATCGACGTATTCGTAATACGGTAATTGATTGTACAGAGCTGTAGAGTATATCAGGAAGGCTATGGAGGATTCACCGGTTAATTGTAGAGGAAAAGAAGAGAATTAGAAATAGACATTAGAGTCTAAGAGATAGAATGAGAGAGACGATCCAAGGACAAGGCCTTTAGGAGAGGCTCTCGCCATTTTCAAATAGCTCTATAGGGGAAGGTTATTTCGTAACGGGCGGAAAAACGTGGCTGCGCATAGCACGCCCGGAGAAACTCATGGACAACGATTTCGTAAAGTGACCTCGATCGGGAGCGCCGTCTTCTGGATCTTAAGTTATTCATTATTCCCCATGTAGATATTAACCCTTCGCACTCGACTGTCCTCTCTCAGGCACCGAAATATATAGAAAATGGAAAAATGTCTAGTGCAAAGGGTTAAATTCCTCGATCATCTTCTAGCTCTCTGCCTTGTTTCCACGATAGAGCCACGGGCATTTGTTGCGCGCAGCTTTCGGGGCTTTGGCTTCGAGTCGTGAAAATCAATACGAATCCCTTTTCCGGCGCACGAGTCACTCTTCTCATCAAGGGAGTATACCTAATAATGTGTCTTCTTGACACAAAGGGACTCAATAGTCTTTTTTTTCTCTCTTTCTCTTTCACATTAATTTTCAATGATTCCTCTTGGCCCCGATGACTCGTTGTTCCTGGTACATCCTGAAAGTAGCGTCCAGGGTAAAATCTTCCACGTTAGCGTGCTCGTCGTCGCGACGTCGGCGTCTCGAGGGACGCGAGAATTCTCTTGGTAGACAGCCAAATGGGCCAGGCATCACAGAAGAAGAGGATGAAGATGAAGGAAGCTCCCTCTCTTTTTCTCTCTCACTCTCCTTTGTGTATGTCTTTCATGGCCTTGGTATATAGCCAAAAGGCTTAAAACGGTATACCAAAAAAAAGCCATAAGAGTAGCCAATAAGAATTTATTGATCTTACGGGAAACCAATGTCTCTCGGATTGATTATTCAAGCTTGAAATAATATAATGGCTGACGTTAGTATGATTTGCCAGAAAGTCTCCTAATGTATCTGTTAGGTTTGCACATTCCTTTGCTGTTACACTGTGATGTGCCCGGGAATTTAAAAATGGCGTTTGCTCGTATTACCTCTTTCTTTGAGGAATACATTTCAGCATCTAGGGCAACGGGCACCATTTTGCCAGGCTTTACGTAATATCGATTGCAAGGGATCGTTATGGACTACACCTTACACAGAGAGTCATTGAACAATTAGAATCAATGTAATTATTGGTATCGAACCAGATTCGTGCAACTCCTTCAGAGTCTAAAAAAATCTTTGCAACGTTCACAAAAGTCGAAAAATCAATTCTCAAAGAAATCAGTAATATAAAATGAATGAACGTTTCTTTAATGATAACACGTATAATGGTAAAAATAATTATGTAGCTAACTGCAGGCAAACGAAGAACGACAGAAATGTAGTGCAAAGGCGTAGGACTGACTGTCTGCCAAGGCAGATTGTCTCACGATATTTATATGGACGAGAATTGAAAAATGATTTTCATTATTGAGAATTTTGAAAAATACAAAAAAAATTCAATCAGGAATATCATACCCAGCACGTCTCGCCAACGTGTAAATTGGGACCACGCCCCCTTGCTCTCTAGGGGACTTACATGATTTGTCATGTGACTGAGAATCATGTGACGACTGCCATCTCTGGGTTGGGCACTGTACGTTTCTATTAATCGTTCTGACGCTAATTTCTGATTGCTTAAAAATGCTCCCAGCTGGTTTTACAGGGTTCTACTTGAACCAACAAAGATTAATTTTTATATTTATTAGGGCCTGGCCATTTAATTCAATTCTAATCGCTTTGTGTAGAATCGGTTGTGCTGTTATTAGCCGTGAGTTAGGGTTAGGTTGGTCGTGAATTTTTTATATACATTCTAAATTTTATCCACTGTCTGATTATTGTTAGTTCTTAAATACAATGGCGGAACCCGTCTTATTTATCGGATGCTTTACCTACTCAAACTGTTTTACCGACTGGCAATTACCATGTGAAATAATTATTTGCTTCCATGCTCGCTGCACGAATTACTCAACCGTACAGGGAAATTAATTGACGGAGACTGCTCAGAGTTTAAATGGACAAAATTATTTGGAATATATTTACATGAAAAAGGATAAGTAAATTAATGAGTACCATACGAACCATTGAACTTCATACATAATACAGCGCGGAGTAACGACTGATATAAATAGAAAATAGATGATAGTAATCTGTATACCAATTTTTTTCTCGTGTTCAAGATAAATTAATTGTACGATTATCGATTGCGCGTACTATGTATAGGGATATTATCGTTGTCCTTGATAGTAGCAATAAAGTTTAAAACGATACGAATTCGAGATATTAAATGATTTAAACTGGGTTTGTCGTTGGTCAATGCTAGCAGGTGTTCAGGCACTACGACGACTGGGAGCTGATTAGGCCAGTACAGTCAAGGTAGCATGAAAAAAAAAAAGAAAAGAGAAAGGGAAGGTCACTTGTAACATCGAAATAATCCAATAGCAAGCTTTTGTCACTGCACGGCATCACGAGTATATGCAACCGTGAAGTCGTCACGTGATTCCGATACGTCACTAGCTTGTTGCACACTATTATTTCCATGACTGGAAATATTATTGAATCGCCAAGATTCCAATTGACAGTAGAGCAATTTCGTAAAACTTTTAACTAATTCATGAAAATTCTTATTTAACAGCACTTGGAGCGGCCTATGGCACAGCGAAATCTGGAACAGGAATCGCGGCCATGTCCGTCATGAGACCGGAACTTATCATGAAGTCCATCATCCCCGTTGTTATGGCTGGTATTATTGCCATTTACGGTCTGGTCGTGTCGGTACTGATCGCCAGTGTGCTGGATGAGCCCAAAAACTACAGTCTTTACCAGTAAGATATTATCTGTTTATCAATGAAGTAACTGTCAGTCTTGTCCTAGAGTTAATAATGTATACCACGTGACAAACGAACCCGTCAGACGGACATCCTGTGGAAACAACGAAAGATCTATTAATACAATTAAGAGGATTGCATCGTAGCAGTACCAGCGGGATGATCGTGAAGCACCACTTTGAAATTTTCGCTTCCTCGTTCTTCATCTGCGTTTCGCGTCTTCGCCACTATACCTACCCTCGTGCTGAAGACCTCGACGCGGTTACTTTTGAACTGATGGATCGATGGCTTCTAGCACGACGATGGTCGAGGGAGATGGTGGTGGTGGGTGAAGGCAATACGGAGGGCACTACTTCTATTGATAGAACGCGTGGCTGGCTGCGAGACACGAGACTAATTTAACCGCAACTGTCATTAGGTCGTTTTTAAACCGGCGTGTCTGGTACCCGTGGGTGTTACGCCTCCTGCCACATGGTTGAGCTATGAAAAGAGAGGGAGGGTTTATTGAATTTTTTAATTTATTCTACCTTTCTTTTTGCACTCCGAATCTCTTACTTTCTCTTGGCAGATCAAATTTGCGCGGAGGATTTCCACTTGTCTAGCGTTCTTTGATGCCATCCTCGTTCAATAGAATAACGTAGAATTTACGTACGGTGTTCTCGAATGATTTTCTCATTTTTCAATATTATCATCAATTGATCGTTGTTCGTTCTTACCTTTTTTTTTAGGGGTTTCACTCATCTTGGTGCAGGATTGGCGGTAGGATTTTCCGGTCTGGCGGCAGGCTTCGCCATTGGCATTGTCGGTGACGCTGGTGTGAGAGGTACCGCCCAGCAACCACGTCTCTTCGTAGGAATGATTCTCATCCTCATTTTCGCCGAGGTATTGGGTCTGTACGGTCTCATCGTCGCCATTTTCTTGTACGCCAAGAAGAATTAAAAAGAAAAACAAAGAACACAAAAAAAAGCAAACAGCGAAACAGCCAATTTCTGAATAAAGGAAGAGTAATATTAATCATAATAAGAAAAGCAAAAGAGATACAGATGAACAACTACAGCAAAACAGGAAGGAACAACGCTCCCCCACTCTATTTACTACGTAGCGACAAGGAAAAAAAAAAAGGGAGATACATAACTCTACAGTGACACCGTACACGCCGCATTTTATCACGTTATACTTAAAATGTTCGCATTAAAAAAAAAGATGCATCTATACAATTTCTTATACATCATCATCGTCCATATCTTTGCGTTGTATTACAACGTTAACATGTCGTTTTAAGTAAGGATCTTATCTTTTTTTCGCGCAATCTGTTTTCGATTTTCTGTTTTTTTTTCTGCTAAAATTTCGAATATTAACGAGGCATTCATGTACACACACACAAACACAGCCGACATACTGGTCTAACTTACACTGATCGCAAAAAATCTTATTTCATAATATGAAAAATACATAAAGTAACGAACGTCCGTCGTATCGGCCATTTGGGGGGAGGGGTGGTGAGATGCAAATATAATGCAAAGCTGTAACGAAAAGATCGAGGAGTAAGCTGACAGAAGATAAGATACGAATATAAAGCGAAAGATCAAAGAATGGAAACAGAGAACACACACCCCCTCTAATGCGCACGACCTGCCGAATAGACGGTGCGAAAACTCCCCTTCTCTTTCATTGTATAGTAATCATTTCTAGTATAGTACGGCATTGAATTATCACCTAAATTAATCGGCTCTATCGAGTGTATAAAGGAAAAGGTTATCGATAAAGGAATACTTAGCACAATTATATATATATATATAAAAGAAATATATATTAAAGAGCAAGTGAATGAGAAACAGGAGACGGCGGTAGGAAGGTGACACCGAATAGACACCAGTGTCAGGATGAAGATTCACTCAGTTTCATCAGAAGTGGACGACCAATGGTGCCAGGCAAAAAAACGAAAGTTATTCTTGAATCAAAGGATCACGTGAACTAGTTGCTTGTACCGCCACACTGATGAAGACGTACATAGGGATTGAGAGAGAGAGAGAGAGAGAGAGTGTTATAAAATGAAACGATGAACCATCTTAACGCTCTCGAGGATGATCCTCGGCGTTCTAGGCCACCCGAGGAGAGTGCTCGTGTTTGCATTAGAGAAGCGTATAAGGTCGTACGAGTAGTTACGATGCCTGCGGATGTGCCAGCAGGGGAACGAGAAAAATATCAGAAGAGGAATGGTGAGAGGGGACACAACACACCACGTCGAGCAAAAGAGATAAAAAAAAACTACAATTTGTACATTCCATAATAAGTTCGTTCGGTCCGAGCGAGCCGCCGGGATACATGGGCCAAGTCCATAGACACCGGGTAACCACGAGGGAGCTACCCAGACCAGGGTACGTGGTACCGGACTTCGACGTGTCTCCGGGAGAGTTAAAAGTGGTCTTCGTTACCCCCGACGCGCACACGACGAACGACAAACGCTGTCCGTGGGACCGATCGTCTGGGAGCTGGCGCTCGGTTCTACCAGACCATTGAAAACGTTTAACCTCGTCATTTCCGCTGTTGCGTCATCTCTTATGACCAATCGAAAGGCGCAGAAAGAATAGGGAGTCCACGAAGGACTACGAATTCGGGTCGTCGGAGTATATAAAACGAGACTGTCCAGGAAATCCTGGTACGGCTGGCTCGGCAGCTTTTATTGACTGTGCAGTATTTCACGGACACACGATGGGGATATTTAAAATGATATAAAAAAATGAAAATGATAAAAAAAAATGGAAATATATATAAAATACAAAACGAGAAGCTCAACCTACGGCGCGTTCCCAATGACGGAGACACTTCCTTGGTACTCATGATGACTTCCGATCATCCGGAACGCATCGCAGTTCTACTACCGGGATTGAAAGGCGCCACGATCACAGCCCGGATGACAATTTAACCGCGGATGCCCAAGAACCTAGAGAAGTATTGACAGAACGTAAGAGCTACTAAGGTGACAACAATTCTCTCTAACTTCCGTGTTGGACGAGAGTGCACGAGGACGAGTAATAGCTAGGGTGGAGGGTGGGGGAGGGGTCAAGGGGTTACCTATGTTTATAGTGACTCTAGGAAAATTAAGCCAGGCATCTTTTTTGCCCACGGAGCGATGGTGGTGAATTATGATAATGACAACAATGATTATCTAGGCGAAAACGACTACCCTGATGACGATGATAACAGTGGTGGTGGAGAGCTCATTTTTTGAAAATCAATTCTTCGTTATTACAACTTGTTCTAATTCGTGGGGACACGTTGGAATACAAATAACAGAGAGAGATAACAACATCCAGCTAGATAAGAAGTTATACCCACGCATACGAGTTTAAGAGTGATAGGAGAACAGCGTTACGATAAACACAATTAATAAGCTGGTGACCGCAATTCTTAAATAGCAGTTCTCGCTTTACGTACCAAGCTTCGTGGCTATTATAATAATTTCAACGCTATTATTACTGTTAACAATCGCAGACACCCAGAAAAATGCATTGGGCTAAAAATTGTAAAACGAGTACTTCAAAGGTTTACTTGGTACTCGTTACCGATGCTAGTGTCATCTATTGTGCTAATTGGCTGTTAGAATTAAACAAGAAGTTCGAATGAACAGACTAATAATACTTCCTGGCCAATCGCATTTAATTGTCGAAGTCTGGATAGTTGCTAAATATCCTTGAAATGCCACATAATGTGGAAAACTTGTACGCGGGGGACTTTAGTCTCTAGAATATGTGTGTGTGAGAAAGAGAGAGAGCAAGAGAAAAATTGTGCGAGAGTGGGCCTCCCTTTGCAATCCTCTTCCAGTGGTTTAGGGAGTGTGAGCAAGAGAGAGAAAGATATGAAAAATGTATGGTTTGATGGGGAAGAAAAAAGAATGAGTGAGAGAGAAGAGGATATGAGAATTCAAGTTGCGTTATATAAAATATCAAATCCACCATCTATGAGCGTGCGCACACTATTGACATATGTATACACATTTTCACCTCCATTTTCCGCAAAAACAATATCGCCCCCTCCCCCCCTCCCTTGCTAGCGACCCTATGTACCCTACGTGTACTTTCTTCCAGTGTTAAGTTGTAGATTCATTGTTGAGCGCTGAAAGTGATAATATGATCGATGATTATTTATGTTACGATTTGTCCTCGATGTTACAGAAAACCGTGTTTAATAAAAATTTAATTTGGACAAACAGCATGCTTTTTACTTCTATCGAGACCTGTCTATTTCCTGTCACTGATTAATTTTATGGTAAATAATTGTATGTATTATTCAGGTTCGTGTTTCGTTTCTAGGATAAATGCGTTTAGTTTTACGCATGATGCGCTAGAATAAAATACATCGTTGATTGATTCTCGTAGTTTATTCCATTTAAAAGTTGGATGCTAATGAAATAGGAATTTATAATCAATAAATAGTACTGTTTGGCGGAAGCAGCGACAAGGGAGAGAAGGAATGAAGTATAATGTTTAATGTTATCGGTGTTTCATAAATTCAGAAGGAGAGGTGTCACGATAAATATTCCAAGTACAGTGGATAAAGGGAACCCATCAGGTTAACGTCTGTCTTATAGTGAAGAAAAAACAGAAACTTTATCGAGGGAGCGCCACAACTGTGAGTACACTGCGCCCGGATTGGTTGTCTTCTCGCTGGTCGCCACATGGACCACTGAACTATAACTATACTGGAATCCGAACGGCAGTGGTAGGGACCGCGCAGAGAGAAACAGCAAGGACACAGATCAGTGTAGCAGCCTCTCTATCACACACTGTACAGTCTCTGAAAAAGTTAAACTGGGATAAAGCAGTGCGCACGAGAAGGACTAACCCAACATAACCTGAAATAAGGCTCGTTTTTACAAGGCTCTATATTTATATCATGGAGCCTAGATAGGATTTATATATACTTGTATTTCAGTGCCACGGCTGGCAATGATATGTCGGCAGAACAATATTTTCGCAGGGCTTGTACACCACATGCGCAGTTCAATTCAAAAAGGACAACCTCATCCACGAAGTGAGTGAGGCAGCTGCAGGCTCGCCGGGTTACCTTCGAATACAGGCGCACTGAACCTTCGCAAAGTTAGTCCCCCCCCCTCTCTCTTTGACTTTTGACATTTTTCTTTGTATCAATCGATTGGTGGTTCTTTGGTGGTATTTGGTTAGTATTAGCTAATCGATTCAAGACCGTCGTTTGAACGTAGTCAATGCTTCCACCATGCAGGGTTGAAATAGAGTTAACCAATCAAGTTAGGTTATTCCGCTCAAATCTCGTTTTTAATTGGTTAACTCTATTTCAACCCTACACAGTAGAAACATATGCACTGGCAGTAGCTTAGTTTCCACCGTGCAGAGTTTAAACAGAGTTAACCAATCACGTATAGGGATTGAATGGAATTGACCAATAGGGCTGCTTGACTCTGTTTAAACTCTGCACGGTGGAAACTAAGCTAGTGAATTTCGGAACGTACCTTGAAAGCTGTTTCAATGGGTTGCTGTCCGTAAACATTTGTATCTTTTTCAAGGTTCTAAATTTCAGGCTAGCTACTCGGCCTGTCTCTTTTCGTTTGACGAGTGTATCCAAGTTCTACGGTCTATTTCTGCAAGTGTTTTTACGTGCTCCAATTTACTATAGATGCATATCTTTATTTATTGAATATATCTTAATGAGATACAAAATTCTCTCAGGGCTCCCGGCTCATTTTCGAACATATCTATAGTTTTCGTCACTTTACTGGTGGACTGAACTATTCTTAATAATGCGTGTTCGTCTTATTCATTTTTTCATCAAAGAAAGAATAAGGCTTCGTGTACATAAAATGGAACATAGTTCGTAGACGTTTGTCATACATAACGTCTGTACTAGGGCTTCCCTGCGTAGGTGATGGTCTCCACGCGTCCGAAGTCGTCCA
Organism: Cephus spinipes; assembly: GCA_963971525.1. Lineage (NCBI taxonomy): Eukaryota > Metazoa > Arthropoda > Insecta > Hymenoptera > Cephidae > Cephus > Cephus spinipes. The sequence continues at coordinate 16,373,194 of OZ020578.1, forward strand.
CTGATTCAAAACTAGATTGGAATACAGAAGCGAAGAACGGAGATCCGATCGAAGCAAGCTTGGATGAATTTTGTCTTTGTATAATGATATATTTATGATTAACACCGATAATAAAATGAAATGATGAATGCAAACATACTATGCGATCACCAAGCCATTAGAACCCAAAAAAAGTAGCAAGAACTAATCGGACTACGTTCGAAGGATACGGCTGTTCAAACCAAACCATCGTGACTGTACCTAGTCTATTTGTATTCAGCACCTGCCTATATTCCAGAGGTGCGTTCAGAAACTTACTCAAGATATTTCGGGCACTTTGCGTCTCTCTTTATTATCGTTATTATGAAGAGCATAGAATTATACTACAGTCGACTCTAGAAGAGGTTTCTAAACGTACTCCACAAGTCCTTCCTTAAGCCATCGAACCGTCGAATCCATTTGTTCCTACAATTTATGAAAAACTGGAGTGCACTCAAAGTTCCATAGTCGCAATATTAGAAACTCCCAACGATACAATGCCCCTTCCACATTCAATGGCCTCCTTGTTGAACCAATCACAAGACAGTGTAAATTAAAACCTGGATTTTTCACCATTAATATTATTTAAATGGTATGCACGGTAGTAGGGGAGGGCTGCGTGTATCAGTTTGCACCCGCGTGGAGAAAAAGTTGCAAATACAGAAAATGCAACTATGTAACTTCAATTGTATATCCAATTGAAAATAATTAAACAGAACACAGAAAGACCTGCGCACTGAACGGAGTACAAGGTAGAACTCAGGAATCAACAATTCACCGACTACTCTATTTTAATATAACATGTTAATACCATTAAAAGTACAAATAATCGGAGCATAGATAAGACCAACGAAATTCTACGTCACTCTCTTCACTACAAAAAATGAAATGTACGTAATTGCCGAGTTATCAATGATTCGTAATTAAAATTATATTTCCTTCTCGTGGACTCCTGCAATTTCACAGTAGTAACAATAATTGTTCCGCAATGGTAATTAACAGTAAAAGACCAGTAATGATACTTGTTGCATATGTTGTGTATATAGCAAAGTGAGAAACGAAATTATAAATATGCGTGGTGCAATAATAAATCCGAGCATCGTAAAATCACCACCGTTATATCATCCGATTACGTAAAATCGCAAAGCTTAAGCATTCAGTCCCAACGAGAAGAAAAAAGGGAAAAAGATATTTTGCAATTTATATATTGTTAGTCAACAGTGTCAAGTTCGATGCGCGCATTTTTATGTACCGTATATATACATACATATATATACACATACATGCATATATAACCAGTCAAAATTAATTTTTTTTTTTTTTTTTTTTTTTCGATAAATTTTAAACGTTCTCCTTGCACAAGCAACGTTTTTCAAATATCTGTTTTCAACATTTTACAATATAATTGCTGGACGCAATATACATATATGTGCAATATATGATACGTATGCACATAAATAGAGATCTAGTATATACTACATATATAAGAGTCGTCGTAAAATCATGAAACAATGACAAGCGATACCCAGGAACAATTTTATTGACAGAGTTAAAAGATCATTCGTTCATAATTCCCGCGCTTTACAGGTCTACGGCCAATTAAAAAAATTGTTTCCACAAACGCAATCTATTCTCTCCTCGCAATCCTCTTCGTTCAACTTGACAAAATTAATACTGACGCTATTATACACAGATTCATCGTCGTCGTCGTCGTCGTCATCGTCTAATCTCACTAAATGACAAACAGGAGTAACAACGAAGAGACGATAAGTATATTCGCTAAAAAAAAAAAAAAAGAAAAAAAAAGAATCCCGTTAATCATTTTGCAAAATTCCGTAATGGCTGTAACGATACAAGCGTTTCGTAAAGTGAAAGAAAAACTGAGAAAAGAAATCGATGAAAATAAATAAACAAAGAAAAAAACTGCAGCGCGCATGCGCGTCGAGTTTGCGATTATCGCACTGACAAAATATAAGAGTACAGACAAGTAGTAGTATTATTAATAGCAATAATAATAATAGTAGTAGTAATAATAATAATAATAAATACGTCTAGCGTTCAATATATCCTGCGTGTCAATATAATTATAGTGTCTTAATTGTGTCACCATTTGAATTAAATTGTATATAAGTGTCTATTAAATTTTAACGCTATTATATCTTTTCGATCAGGAATTGTATCCTTCTTTTCTTTCTCCCTTATTCTTTTAATTTCTCATTGATTCAGTACTCCGATACGCGACTTGCCACCGCGACTATTCGCGTTCTACATTTTATTGCGTCAGTATACGCGAATGTCGATTAAAAAAGGAAATTAATTAATTAAATCAGGAAAAAATAGAAATTATATCACGTAACCTATCCATCGAACATTACATAGCTAATTCCACTAAAAATCTAGAACAAAATTCAAGCCATACTCTCTCCTCGCTCTCTCTCTCTCTCTCTTTCATTCGTTCTGTTCGTATCTATGTCGTCTACAAAAACAATCAATTAATTATGCTCGTACACAGGGACAGAAGAGTCTCTCTCAACACGTTTCAGAAAACGAAGGACGTGGGATAAGCAAAATTTGTTTGGTTTACTGAAAATTGGTCGATACGTGTTCTATACGATTGTATGTACATCTTGAAGGAATGGGATTTAGTGGTCCACTTCGTTAATACACAAGAAAAAGAAGAAAAAAAAAAAAATACCAGGAGAAGCACTACGTAACGTTTTCATTGAAAGAGAATAAGAACCATGACACAATAATAAACAAATAATCAAATGCTCATGTGCGATCGACGTAAGGATTCATCGAGAATAACTAATAAATCTACTACATTCGTTTCAGGTAATGTTACAATATTGTTAGAGAGAGAGGAGGGGGGGGGGGGATTCAGAGGAAAGGAGGGAGGGGGTTGGATAACCATTACGAAACCATTACCTAACAAAAACAAAAATAAAAAGACAAAGAATTTACTGGCAGGTCAAAGTAGCTGGGAAAGCTAAACACGACTATGTAATAAAGATAAGACAAATTTACAGGCTTTGACAGGTATAACGTGTATGTGGTTAGGAAAAAAAAGAAAGGGCTAGGGGATAGGGAGAAAGTTCGGTAAACTCCGGTCATATTCGGCGACGATCTTTCATCGACGATATAACCGCAGGAACTTGAAGAATCTCGTAATAAATTACACCAAGACATGTTTTTTTTTTATTTTTCCGTTTTTTGTTTCTTTTCTATTTTCTTCCTTTTTTTTCACTACTCCACCCCCCCCCCCTCTCTCTAGCTTTTTTATATACGATCTTAGCCGTGTTCCTTTTATTACTTTTCGTTTAACTAAATGTGTCCATCGCTATCAATTTTGTCCTTCGATCCTTTTTTTTTTAAGTTTAATTACTGGATGTGATGTTGGCTGCTGGTTGTTAATTATTGTTGTTGCTGCTGTCAAATTATGTCCCTCATTTATCCACCTTTTCTCGCAGCTATGACGTATCATTGTCAGGCGTTTGAATTTGGCGCGCAATATCACAAGAGGGGCTGCATGGCTAAAGGGGATGGTTCACAAGCGCAAGTATTACGCAAATTTACGCAATATACGCGTGACGATCGTTTGCGCTTCTCTGGCTTATCTTACTCGTTTGACATACTTTCTTGGCAGATTTTATTATGCGGTGTTATATAATATTGTACTTTTAACGTATTAACTCATATTTTTTTTTCTTTCATTTTATGTCCCGTTCTTCGTAACTTTTCATGCGGTTCTCCGTTCTGATGTAAAACAAAACTAAAACCACGTTAATAATCGAATAGAACGTCATTGACACGTGGTTTATTTACGGATAAATCACTTGCCGTTCCTCCATTCTTGTTTATGATTTTGTTATCGCACAGACCATATACTTCCTTTTTTTTTTTTTTACTATTACAGTAACGATCCCTGGGATGCTTTTAACGCATTTATATCTTTCTTCTCATCTTCACACGTTTCTTGTTTCATTTTTCCTGCATCTATCGTTATTAGTTTCTTTTCATCTCTCTTCTTCTCACTTGTATGATTACGTTCTGTTTCAATCTTACGTACTAATCTCGATACTCTGTCTCTCCCAAACCAGCGCGCCCCTCTCACACTCATTATTCGCCCGTATATTTCATCCGATTTCCGACAAACAATTGGAAAGATTAATTGTATCTGATAACTGTGTGGTTATGCAACTGCGGATATAATAGTTAATAATAATTGATCCTTCCACAATAAATGTAAAAGCTAGTACACAGAGATAACAAGCGACTCTGACCTGTGGCCGCGGACAATAAAGACTTACAAAAACGTGGCACATGCACAATACTAGACAAAAACATTTCTTTTTCGGACAACACAATGATTATTTGACAGACTTATCGATAAGTGGCGGACCATCATTCGACTCGCTCGTTCTCTTTCTCGCCTCTCTCTCTTTTTTTTTTCAATTAATAATCTATCGAATTTTTTACCTTTTTTTTTTTTCATTTTCTCTTTCCTTCATCCATCTCATACTTTTCTTTCGTTCAACCCCACTCCTCATTAAATCACGCTAAATTATTCGCGGGCGCACGTCTGCGCAGGCGCATCGTTCTTTTGCGCGGGTGTCGCTCGCGAATACCGAATTCTATCGTTCGTAAAATAATATTAATAAAATAGTAGAAGAATCGACGAGGATACGTTGTTGTTTCTCTCTCCCTCTCGCTTTATCTCTCGTTGGTTTTATTTTCTCTATTTCACGGGGCATCGCACCCTCACCTTCTTGCTATACTGTCCAGGTCTTCCTGAATGGTACGTAACACTGAAGAATGGAATTTTCTTCTCATGGTATGATCTTCGTGAAGCGTGAAAAACAGTGTCGACTTGATGGGTGAGTTCTGGAGAGATTCGATGCCACGTACGCTTGCATGTGTTAATGGCTGCGCACAGTCGGACACGATGGATTAACGTAAAATCTGAATTTCTTCACTGGCAGTCAATGCATGGGAAAGTGTGAAATAAACTATTTTCGAGCCATAGGCTGCGTCTGTTGTATGTATCTCGTGTATCTTCTGTTGTTTCAAAGAGGTCTGTGTATGCTGGATATATATGTCGTGTGTGTACTTGAGTGTATGTCGTTATGTGTCAGATGCATTCGCATATATGTCCCCAGAAGGGACGAAATTTGCCTAAAGCCACAAAAGATGTTCCTTAATTGTCGCCCTCGTCCTCCTCGTCCTCCGACGAAGCCTGCTCCAGCCACGTAAGCCAGCTGTTTACCTGCAACATGGATAATTCATTAATATATATACTTCTGTTAAAATTTTAGATCATCGATATCGCTTGTATTTTAGTTTTTATCTCATGACGTAGTACCAACCTGGAATAAGGCCTTGCCTTTGCCAGGATAGGCGTCGGTGACGTCTTCTCGCCATTTAATGAATGCGTCTTCCTCGATCACTTCGAGATCGTACAGTGCTGCAAACCAGCGTAGCAGCATCCCCTTGGGGAAATTGTGCGAGAAGCAAAAGACTTGGAGCGAGTGAACGGCTGTCACCTGCAGGTCGATAGTGGACAGGAACGTACGTAGAACGCGGTTGTACTTCCGCAGAAGTGCTATTTCCTGTTCTAGTAGAGCCTTGTCAGGATTGCTTTCCGTATCAACTCCATTTGCCAATGTTGTTTCCTGAAAGGATACGAAGAGATTAGAAAAACCATCATACAAAATGTTTATTTTTCAACTGTATCTAAACATTAATTCAACTTCGACAATTACCTGAGTGATATACTTCAGAAGTACAGTGGTGAGAGCGTTAATAAATCCAGGATCAGAATGATGGGAAGGATCGAGCTTCTCCTTTATCCATTTGTAAAGAGCGTTGGGATTGGGATCGGATTTAAGCTGTCGCCACATCTCGCCCTGGATCCTGAGTAGCGGATATAGAAAAGTGAGCTCACGATCCTCGAGGATCTCACCAAGCCTCTCCTTGGTCTTCTCGGCTTCTGGCAGCTGACTCATGAGGTTGACTTTGCTTTCGTTGAAGATCTGAGTCAGTCTCTCCTTACCCTGGCTTCTGTGTAACTGCTGAAGAGTGAGCAGGAAGAGAGGATGGTGCTGACCGTTCTCAGTAACGGACGCGAGATCGCTTAGTTGCATGAGATTATCGACGATTGCACGAGCAGTAAGAAAGGCGACAAGGGAAGCGACACAGGGCACAGTACTCTCCTTCTCAGCCATACTGGACACGAGCTCTTTCCAGCCTTCCAGGGTTTGCTGTGGTGTAATAAGAGCCTCCTTACGTAGTTCAGCGACGAGCTTCGCGGCAAATTCGCGTTCCGTGTCAGTGCGATCCAGTGTGTTCGAATAGAGAGTGAAAACGGCATGACGTAGGAATCGCTCCGGCATCTTCAGATCCTTGAAGGCCGTTACAGCATCCTCTACTTTGCCATGGACCGCGAGATCATCCATAAGGGCGTTCACCTTCTTCAGTATTTCCTCGCGAGAAGGTCCTTTATCCTTACGATCGCGAGCTTTCTCCCTCTTATCCAGGGAGCCTTGTTTTATCAATATCGCTGGTGGTGGTTCCTTGCGGAGCAGCGACGGACTCGCCTTCAGTGTGGCAGTACGCAGCAATGGAGAATCTACAGTTCGGCTAGTAAACAGATCTAGAAAATGCAACGTTATAATTATTGTTAGTGGCAGAAATAGAAGAAGAAAAAAACAAAAATTCATTTTGTCATACCATTGTTGAGAGGTAGACTGGGATTGATGTTGGTCTGCTTGAACATCATCGAATTGGCCGACGGTCTGAGTGACACCTCCTCAGGATGTCCTATGAGCATCTTATTCTTATTGAAGCGTAACTGCTCCTTGTTTCCATCTACGGAAAGAAAAACGGTTTAATTGTAACCGAGAACAAAGAATGCCATCAACAGAACACAGGAGTAATAAATTGAAACGAAAAAGATCACTCACTATTGTTATAGTTCTGCGGCGAGTTGTGCTGCTGCTGATTGTGATTGTGTTTGCTCTGGTAGTTGTTCTGATGTCGATTTTGATTCTGGTAGAAACCAGATTGGTTGCGCTGATTATGTCGCGCGTAACCGATGTTCGGCGGTCCCGCTGAGAAACCATTAGAACTGAAGGGCGACGGTGGCATACCGAATGAGGACGAGGTTAACGGGATGCCGCCAACCATGTCCATATCAAGTCCACCACGTCCCATCTTCCTGAGAAAATCGGCGGCGCCGAGTCTATCCTCACGGGCGGTACGATGGTATTGCGACCCGCCCCTTGAGGAGTCATCGTTATCATTGCGTATCTGATTGATCGGCATGGGACCCTCCGTGCTGGTGGCTTTGCGGGGTACCCAACCGTCCCGACGTAGCTCAATGACGTCACGGAGCATGAAGCGGATGCGCAGGGGTAGATCGTTGCTCTCGGCCAGGAAGTTCATACGATCGAAGTATTGGCTCATGAGGCAACTGCCCTTATCCGAGTCAAGGATACGGCCGCAAGTCCGCATGATCTGGCAGAGGCACTCGATATCTTCGGCCATGTCCCCCCTGGATCCGCCTCGCTTCTTCTCCAGCAATAATTGCTGGATGCACCGATGTAAGATTGGCTCCGAGACGATTTCCAGTTTGCCCAACTCTCCGATGAACTTGATATTACCGAGCATCTTGCGCTTCGCCAATTGGCGGCGCTCCTCGTCCTCTGGACCGAGATCATCTTTGTTATCGAATGCCTCACTGGCGCGCGAACGATTTTCAAATTCGACTCTGCACTTGCTGAGGAGCAGTAGTGTAAATGTGCTTTGACCCTTTTGGCCCTCGACAGTAGGTTTCTGCGGTTCAAAGTTTGGAGCTTCGTCGGACAGCCGCTTGCACAACTGTGCGTACATAGAACTGTACTTGGGCTCATCAAGTGCCTTTTCGAAGATCTATCAAAACAGAAAAAAAAACATTTTTTATCAACGCATCCTGCCTCTACGAGGTAATAGCGTATACGCCTTATAATTACACAACGTGAATCCGTTACTTACCAGTATAATAACACCTTTTAGAATCACATCGGAATTGAGCTCAACGTTGAGCAGGTCGTTGCTCAGCTTTGCGAACTTTTCCGGTGTGAGCTTGTTAAGAATACCCCGCACCTTTCTGAAGATGAGATCATTTCTGCTTTCTGGGGTGAGTGCATCGCGTCTAACAGTTGAAGGAGGGATCCAGCGTCGCTCAGTGGATAGGGAGCGAATATCGTCCCTGGAAGGCATCGAATCTCGTTAGTACTCTCTGGCAAAGTTCCTCGCGCGCTTTTATTTTTTCTTATATCGTTTCTCTTTAGCGCGTGCGCACACAACACACAAACTGAGAGGGAGAAGAAGCAAGGAAACTGTTCAAAGAGAATAGTAACAACCAAGAGAACAATTCAAGTCTCTTTCTTTTTCTCTTTACTTTACTCTCTCTCTCCCTTGCCGTTTATTTTGTTTGCTTTTTTTTCGGCTGACCCTAACCTTCCTCCCGAGACACGAGAAGCACCCCCCGGTCCTGTGGGGTTGTCCGTTGTTGCGCGTGTTTTGGCCCCCTCGACGATAAATCACAGCACACAGATCTTCCTTTGTGGAAGCTAAAACAGAAAACAAATCACGCCATAAAGTTACACACTTCCACACAATAGCAGTAAAACGAGGATAATTTTCAAATTAAAAAAAAAAAAAAATTCAACCAGACGATCTTTCTAGTATCATTTCTAAATTAAACTAGGAATAATTCAAGGGTTCCATATATAGAGACAAAAAGTGTATCCTTTGATCCAAAGGAATTTATCCAATTCGAAGATTAAGACTGTAGGTATGTACAGGGACCTGTATAGGGATACATTAAGATAAGAATAAGAGTAGCATGTAGTAGGGATGTACAGTAAAGGTATATAAGGCATATGTGGGGCGCGGCTCATGGTCAGACGGTCAATGACCCGCGATCGTGCCACCTCGCCGGTTGTCGGACAATTCCGTACCCAGTGGAGGTCGTTCGACTCTGGCGAGGTTAACTCGAGGAAAATCTTTAATGTAATTTTGCCGGGATCTCTTTGTCGCGCAGGTGTCAAGGTAACCTACCCCGCGAATGAATGCCAAGACAAAAATATATTATTACAGGTCCAACTAAAAAAGATCTCAGTCGTAATTCAAGCTTTCGCAGCATTAGATGAACAACGAGATTTGCTAGGAAAGAAAAAACCAAACAAAAAAAGAAGCAAACACGGCTCATCGCCCAGTATCCGAGAATTCACTGGCGACCGAGGATGCACGAAAACGTACGAACATACCCGAACGTGCACGATGCACGACGATTTTCCACGGTGAGCCGAGTGTAACCGAAGGAGCACGAACCTTACCGAACCCGTGAGAATGCACCGGGGCGCCGGAATTCATAATGGCCGCAGACCGTACTAAAGATTGGATCATTATCTCACGAATCTTGCACTGATTTCACGATTAAATGTCTCTGTTTTTTCTTACTTACGAGCGTATTGAAAGCCTGTTCAATTAATACAGCTATGATAATAATCGTCGCAAATTGTAATTGTTCATGCGACGGTCCAAACCTGTGACAGCTAAACGAAAAATGGTCTCTTCGGTCTGTTGTATCAGTAATAAGAACGAGATTAAACCAAATCCACCCAAGTACCCATTCGTACGATAATGATTCCAATTACAAAGAATAGCTCTCTAATCGTTCGTGAGGAACAAAAAGATAGCAACGTACTGACGTAAACGCAAGGTATACGTTCCTCTCCGCCATTACGCTCATCTGACACGTCACGATGCGCCATCATGACCAATCCTCGTTCCCGTACATTATCGCTTGTAGTAAACATAAGTACCTCACAGGTCGATCAAATCCTGTATATTTTACTCCCCAACGCCTTTTAACTCTTAGCACTCTTCGACACTACGAACAAACTGGTAAATGCTTGACAGCGGCCGAAGAGAATCGATCGATACACGCCCCATTATCCTTAAACTAGGTAAACCTCAGGAGCAGCGCTTTTTTTATTTACCTACAAATATAAAATGCATACGATAAACTTCAATATTCCAAAACTTCGTACCAAGGACTATTGAGTCTTCGAGCACTCTAAAAGAGTCACGGGGAAATCAAATTATTTCTCTAGTTGCCAGGAGCATTTAAATGTTTTGTCAATCTTGCGATAATCAATTTCTTGCCTCTAACGTTGTCCCTGTTCCTGCAGCGTCCACCCACAATGAAGTATACATAGTTGACTCAACGCATAAAGGAGGAATTGGGCCATGGTAAATCCTGACCCCAATTTTCCATGAGGTACTCAGTGTACGACAAAAGCATGCGATAGCAAGTAACAAAGAAGCATGGACGGTACAAACTTTAAAGGCCGTTCCCATTGAATGAGAAATAGATGCTCTTCTTTGAAGGCATCTCTTTTATACGTCACGTGGAGTTACGATATATCCACATCACAAAAAAGGGATTCACTAACCAAGTTGAGACTGCTTCTATCCTACTAATATTTATCAGTCCGACTGTACGCCTGCCTACCTGCTTCCACCTCGCCTGCTGTCTGTCTACTGCCTTGCCGAGTTAGTAAATTCTTTTGAGGTACATATTCCATAGGATAGAATGCGCATCGTACTGTGCGCGCCCGCCTTAAGCACAAATGAGGTTTATACTGTGTGAGAGGGAACGACTAACCAAGGACACGTTTCCTCCATGGCGAAGGACTCTCTTACCTACCCTCCTCCGCGTCAGGAACGGACTTCTCAAGGCACGATTCTTTGCTTAAAGAACAGTGCACAATAACGAGACTGTTTTTAAAGTCAGACAAGGATCATTGTAGATACTCGATCTTTAATAATAATAATGATAATGACTATAACCTTCTTTGACAGGGTCACGAAAAATATGTCCTAGGCTCTCGTACCTTATTCGTCTTGCAGATGTACATACACTGACAATTAGCTTGAGAAGGTGAACGGAGGTCTGACAATTTTTCCGAGGAAACACAAAAGAGGAAATACACAACGATAATAACTACGTTAAAGCAATAATAAAACTGGGTATATGTACATAGTCGGTTCACGAGTTCGAAGTGCTTTTTTGACAGATGGAAAACAATGAGGTCTCTAGCAAGGCACACGTGTCATTGCATAAAATATTTGTTACCAAAGTCAATATGCGTGGTTTTGAACTAAATAGATTTTATTTCTCTATCTTAGCATATATTTGTTATTTTATGGAAAACCACGTGTGATTTACTGAGGACTGCATTATTGGCGTATTGTGAAAAAAAAAACGACACTGAAATCGTGGACCGACTATACTTGATTAATATTATAACGGTAATAGCGTAAATACTGGGACTTTATTCGAACAAGCACCATTAGACGGGTGACGTACAGCGTTATCTTTTTGGACATTCGGGTAAAACATTAACACATTGCGGATCAGTCGTTTTTATTGCTAGCTGTACCGAGGGGCCAGATATGACAACAATGAAAACCCGAGAACTTTCGTGATTGGCTTCAAGCGAAATAGAATAGAATACACGAGAATTCTCGTGATCCGTCCGCAATGTTTTAACGATAGTTCAGATATCGCGTGCGCGAGTAACAACACTCACAGAAAATAAAAATATTTAAATATGCAGCTCTTTTACTACTGAGTTCTGGTATCGATCCTTTTTCACGCTGGTGTACTGAGAGTTTGTAAGTAAATAATTCCAAAACGGTGGGGTTTGTAACGTGTTCCGCGGTTGTTATTTTGAAGAAAAAAATAATAAACAAGAGCTCCGCACTGCTCGGAGGCTCGCGATTAACTGATTTCGATTCTCAGAGTAGCAACTTTCGAGAATGACCGAAACGTGGCGTTAGTCATCGGGCACGTAAACATGCTCTGACTAATCGACCGGCCATTAGCGTTAAGGTAATTTCTTTGAAATTTTGAAAAATGCCCCATTTCTCGTATCAAAAATATTTTGTATATTGGCATTTAATCTTTTTCGTGGCTCTATACAGATGGTAAATGCGAAATTCTGCGTAGAGCAGCTTTCTCGTTTTCTTTTGTAATTTCTGGAAAGCAAAACGGTAATCGTTGATCTTTGCAATAGTCGGAGTATATGATTCTTTGAAGCAGTATCTTTCGCGTCGTTCGCTTGTATCAGTTATTACGTTTTACGTTTGCTATTGAAAATATATATGATCAATCGTTCAACATGGACGCTCAGCAATTAGTGCACAAACGACAGAGAAAGTACAATATAACACAGATCAAAAGCAATATTGAGAAAATACTGATGAAAATATTACTGAATTTGCGTCACTGGTACTGGACGGTAGATAAATAAATGATAAGCTAATGAATAATCATTGTAAATCCGAGAAACGAGTAAGGCGCATGCAAATGAACGCTTGCATATATTGTACCTAGCGTATGACCATGTCGGATCCTGTCAAAGAGTAACAATAATTGTCGATGATAGTAAAATTTTTAGGAAAAATTAACTACGAGAAAAAGAAAAAACCCCGTCGAGGCCATCGAGGAGATATTATCGTTGAGAAAATTACATAAAACTTATGAACAAAGGAATCGAGCTTCCCCAGTAATCCTATATATGGTCCTACGAGAGACAATTCTATAACTTTTGTCTACGTCTCGTTATCTGTAAAAAAAAGTGTGGAATTTTGTAACTACGTAAATCGTTTAAGAGATTATTGCATAAACGAACGATAAGTTTTGCCGGGATAAATGCATCGCGGATTGAGGAAAGAAGCGTAATGGAGTGATTGAAAGCGGAGTCTGTCAAAACGAAGCATGAAACTTGTCAGGGTAAGCTTCGCGTGGGCTCATGCAAGAAGCCATAACGATATACCGAATTCAGTCACAGAACTAAAACGTCAAACGATCCGAATCCTGACTACCGTGAAAAATAAAAAGTACTAATGAAATTAAAGGAAATTAGCAAACAGCAAATTTTATAGCATCGCATAAATTCTGTTGGGAGACTTGGATAATAAATCGAAGTAAAATTGGCCATCTAGGGAAGATGGAAGATGTTCCTACGATCCGACATGACGCACGGCACGACGTACGCCAACAATCGACAAGGCTAGATTTTCGTCTATTTTCTTTGAGGGCCAGGCACGTTTTCATGATGAACAAAAAAAGGATCTACCTTCGCGGCCACCACGACTGTACCACTATTCACAAGCACGGGATATTTGTCCACGATTCTAAGCACTAAACGCAAGGATTATTCACAGAACTTTTACTTACGGCCGACGGTTGTTGTTTGGGAAAGCTTTCGCAATCTGTCGGTCGTTCTCGGGGTCCTCCGCACCGTGACCCTTGTCAAGTAACCTCCTTAATATTTGGTCGACTCGATAAATCAATCTAAAAAAACGTAGAAAATTATTTGGATACCTTAAAAATATTATTTTTTACATTATTTTATGAATATTCCGTCTTAGGACTTTCATATTGCAAAAAAAAATGATAATTTAAGTAGATAGCTTGAGCTCGGTGGTGTCGTTAAGTCCGCCGTTCTTCTAGACACATCCACATGATTTAGCAGAAAATGAATCTCTTCCACAGAGAGTTTAAAGCTCTTGGAATCGTATATAAAGAATCTACAGGAGCCTGCATGAATTTTTTCCACATATTTTCACGAGAATATCACTTCCAGCTACAATGTGCCTGGATTCTTCATTTAGATATGCTATTGACCCCGGCCGTGTGCTCAACTTCAGTAACCTATAAACACGGTAGATGAAAATTTTTTTTATAATAAAAACCTTGAGAACAATGTTTTATGTACGGATAATAAATACTCCAATAGCCTCCAAATATTTTGCAAAATAATTCTTTCTTTGGTTGTTAATTGCTGATCTATAAACTGTCAAAATAGTGTTGGAGTCCTGCGGTCGGTAATGTAGCTCTCTGTTGAAGCACACGTCCGTAGGAACAATGGCACTATTGTCACGTAGACGTGAGGGCAGACAACGTCGGGGCAACTGTCACTTTTCCAAGTTTCGGTACCCGTGAAAAACGATCGTCCACTTTTTTTTAAATGCTGCACGAAACTATTACCGCACGATCCTAAACACTTGGAAATTGCTGGACCTACGAATTCAGGTGCGTCAGCTGACATCAAAAATTATTCTTGACGTATAATTATTTATTCGCTTGACCATTCCTTTCAATTTTTTGATATTGCAATTACTTATTGGACGGCTTAGTACATTTGGCTCATAATTAGAAGGGTCATTTAAAAACTGAAAATTGTTTCTTTAATAATAATTATAAGTAATGGATGATAAATTGGTGATTCATTATATATTTCTATTATTTTATTCTACTTTGCTGAATCCCCATTTGCCTTTGTTAACTAACTCTTTCCACAGGTAGCTTTGTTATATTTTTGGATATCAAAACAGTTTTAAAATACTTGATATCTTTTATTTCTAACAGTACCATTATTTCTGTTTGGTTCACCTTGCCTTCCTTTGTATTCTATTGATTATTATCAATGCCGTAAGAAATAAGATTCATTATGCACTTTTTTTTTAATTAGCATTCTATGATTTTTTGTATTAAAGGAAAAAAGTTGAACATTTTTTTCATTCTATATTATGTACTTTCCTGTTGGTTCAAATAAAAAATTAAAAGGTACTGTTCTTGCAATTTATAATTATTCCTTCATGTGTAGATATTATCTTAATTCTTTAAAAGAGTGAGCAAATATTTATAAATAAAATTTAGTAAACAGCTCCCTGATTTCATTGGCAACTGTTTGGTATTAAGATATGTTTATAAATTTAAAGGGCATTTAGGTCACTTCATTTACATGACTATAAACTGTTCATTCTTATTCAGATTATGTTGAAATGACTTCTTTATCACTTAAACTATAATCATTTCCTGTAAATGACTAATAATGGTTTCTTATTATTATTATATATTGGATGATACTTTGGATTACTTAAATTCTATTAATAATTACTTTCTTTGAATTGTTACATTTAAAGGATGGCGCATGGTTCTCAAGGCTATGGCTCCACAGATCAACGGTCAGATGTACCTGACGTTGGATTCAGTCCCACTGAGCTTTATAGCCTTAGTGAAAACATTACTACGAACATTTACACTATAAATACAAGCTGGCGTACATTAGAACGAGCCCATAAAAACATTGGTACAACCAAGGATAGTCAAGATCTACGTGACAAGGTGTAAGTCTCAAGTTCCACAGATACATCAAACTGAACCAAATTTATATTATTCCATTTCTCATTGTTCAATATCAATTATATGTTCTTTCATTGTCTGTCTATTCCATAGACATATAACGCAACTTAGTACAAATCAAGTGGTAACGCAAACAAGTAAGGACATCGCAAGACTCACTGTGCTGATGAGGAAAGGGGATAAGCAGCAAAAGCTCCAGATCGAAAAACTCACAACAGACTTCAAGGATGCAGTTCATAGATACTCAAATATGCAAATGGTACAATACAAGAAAATACACATACTAAACTCTGCCACGACTCCTTACACAATAATTTAAATAAATTCATCAACAATTCTTTACTTTCAGAGTATTGCGGAGAAGATGAAAAGGCACCTTCTCTCCGCAGAGAATCTCTCAGAGAGTCTGACAGAAGGTGATGAGGGCGAGCGTCAGAAACTTCTTCAAGCTCAAGAGGATGATGAACGTCATGCCGTACAGAGGGACTTGGAGTTCCAGCAAGGCCTCATTGTAGAACGAGAAGACCGTATCAGCAGAATCGAGGGAGATATCCTGGACGTGAATCAGATAATGCGAGAATTGGGCGCCCTGGTTCACCAGCAAGGAGACACCATAAGTAAGTTGCATTTTCTTTCTCAAACTATTAAGCCTGTAGAAACTATTACCGAAACTTTCTTTTTGGTACCTCCTTGTAGACACTATCGAGAACAGCATAGAGAACGTATACGGGAACGTGGAGATGGGTGCGCAGGAACTGGTTAAGGCAAGCAACTACCAAAGTAAATTTCGTCGGAAAGTCTGCATCTTGTTGTTACTCGGTGTGGTCGCGTTGATCATCATCATCGTAATTCTAGTCATTAAATTAAGTTAGCGCATCGAAGCACTGTAGGCAACGTAGAATGAGTTTAAATCGTGGAAAGCTGATCTCAATCCAAACTGAAAATCAGAATGCTAATCTCGTCTAATTGCTTTTTCTATTTTATTCATACAAGTCTCAATCCACAAGGATTGAAACTCTGAGAACATTGATGGCATCCGGTATTATTATTTATCCTTCAGGCTTTTATCAATACTCCCGCTACTCTCTTGTTACAGGATAAAGGGAGACAACATTGCACGTATCCCATTGTCACAGGGTCTAATCATTGACAAAGGCAATGCCCGCTATTCGTTAGAAATGTCTTTAAATTTTTGTGCCAGGTTCTCTATGATCATTCACGATTTTCCTGCCGTTCTTCTTTTCATCTACCACTTTCTTCAGAAACTTCTCAAAAGTCTTATAAAAATCTTATAATTGCACAATTACTCGTTGCAATTACTTATAATCACCGATGACCAGTGTTTCCATAGCGGCGTTAATTACTCGTATGGGATTTCGTGAACGAGAATGAAGATTTCACAAGGATTGAGATAGTTCTGCCTCGTTACGGCCCAACACAGTGATTTTATATACAGGGTGTCTAAAAAGAAAAAAAAAAAGCATCCACACTAATTACTCGCGTTCCGTTTTACGCTCTTGTGAAACCCCATAGAGAATGCGCGTAACAATAACTCATATAGATCTTTAATGTCCAACCAGTTTACAGTAAAATTAAAAAGAAATGAACAGACATCAGATTTTGCTCGGACAGCTATAATCCTGATACTCCCTTTTCGGAAATCTTTTAAAGCCACGTATAAGCGTGCTACTGAGGTATATCTTTTTTATTTTGGACACCCTGCGCCTGTATAGGACTTGCCTCATAATTGGGATAACCTTGTAAGGGTGAATTTGATACTACAATATATATATTCATCGCATGAAGAAGATCATTCTGATTATGAGGAACAGTCTGTATGCGTTAACTATTAGGCATTCCAAAACCGGAGAAGTCCATCAGATACATTATCATTATTGCTACTATTACTCAATATTGTATATATTACTAATTATTATCGTTCGAAATAAATAATATTATAACATTGAACGTCGTTGGAGACGAACTAATCTACGAATGAGAGAAAAGGATTAAATGAAAATATATTACCGTGACGTCATATGTGTTATTATTATCGCTATCGTTTTCGAAACAAGATGGAATATCAAATTTCATGGCTACGTTTTACGTGAAACTTTAATGGTGTATCCATAAGAGGGATGAATTGACAATGGCAACATGTTGACAGTCTAAAAAAGTTTTTTTAAATATATATAAATAAACTATATAGCTCACCGAATATACACTCATCCTCCAACAGATTGTTTTTATCTATGGTAAAGTTGAACCCATCTCACAACAGTGGACACTGTAATATAACACATAGGTTTGTTATCTCTTGATGCAATCACGATATAAAGAACACAGTGCGGTTAGCTATGTGTCAAGTGAGAATGCGAAGAGGAGGAGCGGAAGTGGGACGAGCACTGTGCACCAATCGAAAGTAGTTGGGCCACCTTGGCCAAGGAAATAAATAACTTTCGTGAGAATGCTCGTGATGTACTCTTAATTCGAGGTGATAATGAAGATTGATAGAGAAAAACAAGTCTCAGGCTTTGAGTTTGCTTTGTTGTTGCTGTGGCCTGCGTGCTTTTATCCTTGCTTGTAAGGTCAGCAAGAGACCAGCCAGGACGTCGTGGTTGGGTAGCTTCTTCGCGAAGAGTAAACGCTTGACGGAATCGTCGTAAGTCAGAAGTGCTACCATATTCTGGAGTAGGAAACCTTGGCAGTACTCCAGGAGTTGGGCTGCGTTGTAGACCTGAACGAGGATCGATAGTCTCAGGGTTTATTCATATGATGAAGAAGAGATCCTGGAAGTTTTGACTTACCTTGGCATGGATGTACATCGAGACAATATTGTCCAGGTCCACCATGGACGAGCATTGAGCTTCACAGAACCTCAGGAGACCGTCAAGTTGAAAAAAGTTTGCTGCTGCCATTAACTCCAGGACGTCGCTTTGGTTTACCTCCAGAGTGGCGCAGCCTCCGTGGTACAGGAACTCCATGACCATCTGAATAATTTTTATTTATTGTTTTCGAGTGCGTGCATCTTATTCGATCCGTTGAGTCTTACCTGAAAGATGTGATAGCGGATATCGTTTATCTGAACTATCGGTGGGTTTCCTTCGCATAGTTTGGAGCTGAGCATGTTCCTGAACCTTGGGGATGACGTGACCAGAACTATTTTATGCCCGTAGAAGACTCGGCCTTCCACGCGGAATTGCACGTCGCTCAATTCTGAATTGTTTACGAATTTTGGATCTATCCTGGAACCGCTTGACAGTGTCATGTCCCGGATGGGCTTTATTGGCTCCCAGCCGTAACACGTGCAGAAGATATCAGCTAAAAGGAGAGTTGTACCCTCTTTCTATAATGCAAAGTATCAGGATAGAATTGCTGTTGTTGTTTCATGATAGAAGATGACATGCTTTTCATAATACCTTGCTGTAACGGAAGATGTTGAAGAGAAGCGGTAGACATTCCTGTACGAATTGCGTTGAGTATTCGTCAGGGCAGACCTGGAGGAAGTCTTGCAGTAGTTGATCTATGATGGAATCCATTCGCATCTCGTGGGCTGTCGATAGACTGTGCATCCAACAGTGTAACGTCCAGCCTACTCTCAGGCTACGCAACTCCATAGTTATATCTACAAAAAGAAATTACATTAGAAAAGCTCCAATTAGATAAACATAAAATGTGCAATTCAGTAAAGTTTAGCAGGAAGTCCAAAAATTTACCCAGGTGATTACTCTCGGCACTGTGGTACATTGCTTCTTGAAGGGCCTTGCCCTGAGCTTTACTAAAAACTGGTTCCTTTCCTTCTCTTCTATTACCCCTTCCTTCGGCTGTCAGTTGTTGTTGTCCTGTAGAGTTACCTTCTGCGAGGATCTCCTCCAATGATAGGATTTCCTTTTCGCCACGCTTGGCAGAGAAGTTCAGAGGATGCGATAGGAGTTGATGGAGACAGCCACGTTGTCCGTGGGCAGTGGCTACGGAGATAGCGCTAAAAAAATAGGGCTGTATTTATCACCTAGGTCATTCAAGTTTCTCGAATAAGAGGAATTAGGTTCTTGTTACCTGTAGCAGCCACGTTGTGCTGAACCGGAGTAGCAGAACGTGTCCTTCATTAGTGTAGAAAGAAAAGGTTGAGCACCGTGTGCCAGAAGAAGTGCTACCATCTCATTGCTTCCGGATGCTGTAGCAACTTGTAGCGGTGTCACGGTGCATTTATCTTCACTGAGCCTAGCACCACCTTCCACTGCTGCTCCACGTTCCAGAAGCATCCTGGCGATGTTGCAGTATCCCAGAAGAGCCGTGTAAGTCAAGGCCGTCCAGTGTTGAGTTTCAGCATTGAAACCGTTCTGCCCGAAGCAAATGTTACTGCTGCTACCACTTGAAGAGTTCAGAGAATTTGAATTTCCTGTGTTCTTCGTGGGTGTTCCTAGTAAAAAAAAAAGAGTCACCAAAATACTTATTTCTCAGGATTTTCTGAAAATTATTCTATCCTGCATATTAGTTTAATTGAGTTTACCAGCTGGCTGATTAGTTGGACTCTTTGGACTGCCTCCAAGGAATGGAGCCCTCGAAGGTGTTCCTGAAGATTGACTACTAGGTGGAGCAGGACTCTCCATGTTTAAGTCAGCTCCAGCATCTAGCAAAGCCGCTACAGCGACCTCATCGCCATTTATGCAAGCTAACATTAACGCTGTGAATCCGCTGTCATTGACGGTATTGATTTTAGAAGATGGGAGAAGACTCATCGCCTGAGATATTAATTCAGGACGGCCACTGGTGAGCATCTTGAAGGCCATCTCCTGGCTGAGTCTACTAACGTATTCGGAATCTTCCGTACGTTTTGAACATAGCGTCACTTCCTCAGAACTATTAAAAATTAAATAGATCCCGTTAGGACAGTTCTGGACATACGACTGGACTCTAATATCTTTACAGGAAGTTCACTTTACCATATGTGCCTGACAGGGCAGTCTACTCCTGGCAGAAGTAATCGTGCAGCCTGAGCAATGTCATCATGATCCACCAAGTTTCCATGACGATGCTCTGTATGTGCTGTCGCCACTCTGAGCCATTCAACCAATGGTGGCAGTACTACATAAGCCCTTTCGTATGCCAGTTCTTGAATTCCTGAACCTCGTTCACCGTGCTCCAACTAGAAGTATTGATATGGCAGTAGATTTTATAAAAATAATAATTGAGACCTGAATTAAGTATTCGCATACCTGAGAACACCTCATGTAGTAAAATAAAGCGGTTAAGGCTTTGGTGGTTAAAGGTACCGGACATCTTCCTGACTGAGCAACTTTGGATATCAACTCTAGTAATTCTGTCATCGAACCCACACAGGTAGTCAGCAAGGATGGTTCAAGGGTGTTACCAACATCCCTACCACTCCTTGAAGAAGATGTAGAGCTCAGGGAACTAACACTGGCCCACCTGGGCATAGCCAAAGCACCTGATAGAGAATTATATTTTTAAAATTTCCTTACTGGAATCTGATTTACGTAAACAACTATAAAACAATAAATACCGGAAGCTATTCTACCAGCGTTCAAATGAGCATATGGCTGAAGCAAACCCCAGAGATCGCCATTATTAGCAATGGCGTGTTCCAGCATGGTTGCAGTCAAAGTAGTATGTTGTTCAGTTGGTAAACACTGCAAGAGTATTTCCTCCAATAAGTTTTCTATCCCAGCAGCCAAGTATATAGCAGCATACTCGTGCACCATCTTCCCTAGTTTAACATCCGACATCCAACGCAGGAAACGACCAACCGGAAGTTGAAGACCAGCCCGTGACGCTTTCGATTGCTTCAGTTGATCTCCTGAGACAGCAAACATGGCAGCTGCTCTGAGACAGGCCTAAGGAAATAAAAGATAATAGAATATATTATTATCTCAGTCATAAACAATGACTTCGATCATCTTCATCGTATACTTGATTTTCCTATTACCTTGGTACAAGAATCTGCCAGGGCAGGACACAATACAATTTTAAAGGCACTGTAAACTTCGTGTTTGCTACATAGACCCAGTGGTTTGGCCAATCTCTGAGTTTCTCGACCGATCCTAACCAGAGCACGTTGCAGGAGATAAGAGAGCCTGGGTATCGTCTCCATGGAGACTTGTTCCATGTGCTCGCGAGTTCTGCCATTTTGGAGAACACGGAGAACGTCGTGATGGGTCCAGGGAAGTTGCTGAAGTTCCACGAGTCTATTGTGCGAATCGACCCACACGAATTCATCCGCACTGGTTACATTGGTGTTGATGGTTTCCAGACTGGAGTGTCTCATGAGTCTTCGTACAGCTGGTTCTGAGCTCTCGGAGCCGCTCAAAGACGAATACGTGGACGTCGACGTGTGGGAACGCATTGTCAACTGCTGGATCGCCAGTTTTATGTCCTCCAGACCAGAACCAGACCAGGGTACTTGCAACTATAATATTAAAAAATCAATAGGAAGTTACAGTGAGCATGAAAACAGGAAGTACGAGTGTCATGGCTCAATTATGGATCATCTAAGAACCTACTGACCTTTGCCGGAGTAGCACGATTCCGATTTCTACTCTGACCAGATCTACCCCGGCCATTTCTTTGTGTCACCGATGCCGAGAGTCTATCATCCTCAGGAACGGAATTTAAATGCTGGGGACTGTGCGTCCTGTGGTGTCTATGAGGTGGTGAACTACTGCTTGTATGTCCACCGGTGTCAGACATGCTGGCATGTCCTGAGGATCGGTTCTCATCCGAGGAACTATTACCAGTGCACTCTGGTCTCCTCTATAAAAATCAGACTGATAAGCTATCAGCATTCGCTAGTTGAGACAAGAAATAGCATCATGCTTTGTACCTGGAGAACTCTTAACTCATGAAGACTAAGATGATGATGCTGGGGATGATGAGGATAATGTGGCGTCGGCGTCGGTGCGACGGTATCAGTATCCCTTTCTGCTACCATGTGCACCATGTTGTGAACACCGGCTTTACTCTGATTATCCTGGGAGTCCTTGGCGTAAGGGGGACAATAGAGTTCACGTCCTGCGTTGCCTCCTGGCCTAAAGAATAAAAATACCAGGATAAGTCTCATATTACCGTTACTACTTATTAGCATCGCAATTAATTATCTATCAAGACTATACAGATTAGAAAATATCATTTAATCATTTTATTTTGATTCGACGCTTGTATCAGCCTTCGTGAATCCCCACGTATTTCCTTCCCCTCCGGACGCTGAATATTTACCCGCGAAGACGCCATTGCTGTACAAAACTCCAATCAGCCTTGAACCCTGTAGTGTCTCCTGGCAAGGACCAATAGTCTTCGATTTGACTATCGTCCTCTTCGATCCTCAAAACGTCCTCTCTGCTTGGACTAACATTGAGAACAATCTCATGCATGACAGAGTCCTCGACAGGTTCCTCAGGATGCTCCACGTCGCCTGACTCCTTCTCATCCACATCAGGATCATATCTATCCTCGGATAATACTTCCACGGTTACAGAATCTTGACAAGCAACAGAGATCTTCTTGTTCCTCTGACTGGAATCTCCAAAGTATATCACAGTCTTATGATTCACGTCATTATCTTGCTTCCTCTCCTTCCAGGATGACAAGGGCGTCCTGGCTGTTGACTTATTCACCAAGTCGCACCGTGAACTCTTATCCTCCAGAGTCACCGAATTCTCGTACCCGCCATCCGACCACCTTTTCCCATATGCATTGTTATTATCAAACGGATGTGCCTTCCTCAGTATGAAATTCCCAGTGTCCACGTTGTTCTGGCTGATGCTATTCATCCTGACGTCCTGTAGCTCCTTGCAAAGAATGCACTTACAGTTCTCGTTGCAACCAATCCCACGTAGCACAGTTGTCATGACAAAATTCTATTCATCTTTGAGAACACTCTCCGAACGAGTCCCGAATTTTTCTACACCAAATGCACAAATCACTGTATTTATATATTATGCAGAATCGAATATATTTTAATATTCAATCGCTTGTCACTTAAACACCAATTATCATCCAGCCAAGTGTAGAGAACTTTTTCGATAGTCCGTGCCTGATGAACGGACGCAAGTAAATGACGAGAGGAACTTTTGAATACCCAGGTGTTTACCGTTCCTGGGGCTACTTCCGGTGCCCATCCTACTTCCTACGATTGTGCTCCGGAATATCACCCCTGCCAGACTGCGTGACGAGTCGACAATTCCCCTGACAGCCACTTTCTTTTCGCGCCGACCGTTTGTCGCAATGCACTCCTTTTTATCCTTTAAGTACAAGACGCACTGCACTCAGCAGTTGCATTCATGTTCAACCAGTGTTCATGAACGATTACAGTTTTGTAGCTTTCAATAGACTCTACGTTCTTCCCACCTGTCTAAGATATAAACACATATTTAACGACTAGAGTCTCCGTGTACGGTTTTAACAACCTAGATATTTTTCACCGGAAGTCCTCAAGAGCTTCCCTATTGCCATTCCGTTATCTTCAAAGATTAATTTACAAGGGTTAGTCCGTACACCTCGCTCATATGGATATCCAAGTATATCTTAGATTCTTATTATCTTCTGTCTTACGCCTGAGGGAACGTCGAATTATACGTCACTTCCTGGGACCTATGAGGTGGAGTTCACGATGCGCATTGTCCGTGTTCACTAACCGCGACCCCATGGTCTCTGACAAAATTAATCCAAGGACATCCTTGAGAATAATATTTCCTACGTGAATCCACAGTCTAGAAGCTTCTTTGAAGTTTTTCAGAATGTTCCAGAGTCACAGGACGGAAACGTTAGACACGCCATATCCAGAGTGCATTCTCCTTGATATACGGGTGATGAGTAAGAAGAGTATTCTTAACTGACGGCGCCGTAACTAATGAAGAGGAACGAAGAAGATAAATACAAGGAATAAAAAGACGAGAATCTTATCAGTCTCCGATTGATCAAAGGGCTCGTCCCTGACCTAGAGAGTAGCTCGAGTAAAAGGCAAAGTAAAAGGAAGGAAGGAAATAGCAAGAGACAGCCAGCACATTAACCTGAATGAGAACCTCTCCCACGGGTATTATTAACAGGATCGTTCCCATATATATTGCCTTATTGTTACACCTTGCTTTCGGATAACTAATTAAAGCACGGCTCTCTTTTTCGCACGGTTTACCTCGTTAGAGACGTAGGTACCTATTATTATTTCTTTCCTTCTTTTCTTGTAAACCGTACCATGATTTCCAGCCGTATAAGGCTCATACAATTTAGAAGCGTGGATCAGCCACGTATTTCATTTCTTGACTCATCTTATTTGTCATTATTCCAATATGTAGTCCACGTATTGCTGAACTCACCGACGTGGTTTTGGTCGCAAAATCTCATGACCAGAGTCGGATATGCAAACACTAAGACTCAAAGGGCCGCCATAGTGTTCAGGGAGTGGTACCCCCTGCGCAGGTTGCTGCTGAGGACTGGATAGACCGCCGGAACCGGTAGTGACGCCGCTATCGGAACCGGAAGCCAGGAACAGAGCTTGCTGCCCAGAATCCTCCATTCTTGCTCGTTCAGATCTGTCGCGTTACTTGGGACGTTCAGTTCTGAGGAAAACATAAAATAAAATAACAGTGTTGCTTAACGAACTCTCACACAGTTAGGTATATGATAAAGTGTTATACGTGTACGCACTTGACACTTAAGATTTATGATATTCGTTTAAAACATTGTCAGAGTATTTTTTAAGTACAGTAATCTGTATCGCGATGCTCTTGATTTTTTATATTCTTCAATTACATCTCCACTTTCGTACTGCTGAGAGTGACGATATGCAATAAAAAAGACGGAGCAAATAACTGAGTGAGCGATTCCATCGGCACAGCCCACGGCTTCCCAAGTGGAATCTCGAAAGAAAGTCTCTCGCACTTTCTCCCATGCGAAGGTCATTAACGTGATAATTAGCATTGGATAATTAGAGAGATAAAGAGCGAGAGAGAGAGAGAGAGATACCTGAATACAAATAATTGGTGTTTATAGAAAATTCCCTTAGTTTATCTAAAAACACAAGTTCATGGAAGTGTTGACGCAGGTATAAAATTATTAAAATACTAAATGACTTGCGCATATGCGTATATAGATATATAAAGTGCTACTCAATTCAAATATAAAACTATTGGCTTTTAAATCTAAAGCATTTTTAGTCACGACCTTATGGAAATACATGGGAGTGTCTTATGAAGTGGATAACCCTGTACTCCATCTGTGCCCAAAACTGTACATCCTACTGTACACCAAAATATGTATACTTATATAGGCGTACCGACGCACAATATATTTATACTCTTTGAGCTCCTTGCCCAGGAGCTCAGCTGAATTCGGAGAACGTTCAAGGCGGCGATTTTGCCCTCAGAACTTTTGCTTGATGGCCGTTTATTATCGCTCGTTTTCGTGTCTACCCTGCTCTTGAAGCTGCAGCTGCATGTACGCCGTGCACTTGTTTGTCCTCCTCCTTCATTTTATTCTTGTACTTTTTGTCACCTTCAATACTAGCATAAGATAAGGCCATCGAGTTCACTTCAGGGCACTCTCTTGATCCTTAGAAATATGTTTCATGATTTTTAGATGCGTTGATTAATTATACAAGTGAGCTAATAGGATAGATTAATGAATATTATTATTATTATAAAAGATAGACAAGACTTACTGTCTCTGTCGTGAAAAGTAAAGTGGATGATTGAGTGAGTGAAGAAAAAAATATGTAAAAAAAAGAATGGAACCTTCATCGTTTAAGCATTGATGAGCCTCGTAGTAAATGGCTGGTAACTTTAAATTGTCTTGAAATAAATGATTACTGTCTTCGAGTCATATACGCAGACTTAAGACGTAAATGCCATTCACCCGAATATCAGTAGCAGTACAGAGTTGTAGCCATTGACAATTTCACTGTAAAGATTGGGGACTTTGCCATTCCACTGTCGCTGTTAACGTCACTATCGCTCTTCTAAATCGGTGTTGTAACGTAACACAAATTTTTCCTTCTTTTTCTTCAAAGTCATCGTAACGATAGGCGCCATTAACAAACCCAAGAAAATTGGGCCAGTCACGAAAAAGATGGCTGGAGAGTGGAATAGAATGGAATGGGACTAGTTCTCTCCGTGGAGGCCATGTAGATACCTTTAGGAAGTCTCTGTGCTGCTGTGGTACAGCCCCAGGGACGGCACGTGCATTGAGCATGACAATATTTTCACAGTAGAGAAGCCCATATGAATACACGTCCTATAAGAATATATTAAGATAATTACAAAAATTTTCATCACACTAATGGTGCTTGTATCAGTCAACAGACTTATGGTTTATATAATCTCTGATTGTTCCTCTGTTGTGACACTCCATTAAAGTCTATCCAGATATCTTGAGTCCCTTGTAAATGCATATGGTATGATTCTCTTTGTGATGCAATGATAAAAATTATCAGGTTGATGAAGACCACCAGGGAAAAAGCCCAGTGGCATATATATCTCCAGGTCCATCCCTGGCAAGAGTATGGCATGGTCTGGCATAGCGTGGAACGGCCGTCCGCCCCGCGGCCATTGCATTCCAAGGGCTGCCCAAACCGAATCCCCATCGTATATACACCTGAGCTTCTCTCAGTTTCTCTCCCATATATCCACACCACCTGGACGTAACTGGTTGTGTACACACCGAGGCTTCTCAATACACTGATCCGTTGCGTTACCGTCTCTGACAATAAGCAAATTAAGAGACAACTAAAAAAAAGAAAATTTACATCAGAGACCAGCGACAGGATATGCATATTGGTAGTAAAGTTTACATGAAAAAGAAAGGTTTCTCTTCTGTGAAGCTGCTCAATTTTTGTTTTTTATAGTTCAACGGATTATGCTGCTTTCAGCAGCCGTCAGGAGCGACCTACTAGTACGGACTGTACATAAATGGTAGAGAAGTGTCGCCCAGGCTTCAACAGTTGGTCCATCAGGTGGTTTTTTAGTTTAATTTTGAAATTGAAACCAACAATTGGTAATTAGATTTCAGTTAGACTATAATTATTAGTTGTATATTTTATAGTTGTTAATCTGATAGATGATTCTTGAATTTTCTTGGATCTCTCTCTCTCTCTCTCTCTCCTCTTCTGTATGTTGTGATCCTGTCCGATGGTACAGCCGTGTCTCGTAGCCTCTTTCTCCCGGAGCAACTGACCAGCTTCTCGCAAGGTCTATACTCGCGCAAATCCCTTAGGTAAACATGTGGTACCTTGTTTTCATGGTTTTAAACGGTACAACATCACAGAGCGGAATATCTGCATGCTGGTGAATAGACTGTTATTCAATTACTCATCTTCTCTATCTGGACCAATAGATAGCGGTGTGATGTACCGTTTCTCTGTTACGAATTTTCATTAGGATCCATGTGCGCACACGTACGTTAACAGCGATTAGAAATTTATTCATAGCTTCACAGACTCGTTTTAACCGTTTGAACGGTGCGTTACTTGTCTTTTTAATTACTCCTTACGGGAGGATGGCAATAAGGTCACCGGGAGATAAAAAGATCAGAAAGATTCTTTTCAAAGTGAGGCATACAACGAGGAAATAAGGAAAGTACGAGGTGGAACTATTTTGGACTTCTTTTTAAATGCAAAAGCCTTGAGAATATGTTTAAGTAGGAATTAAGAACTTTTGATCCTTCTGGTGTATCTCTGGGATCGCGACCGGTTTTCTCTTACCATTGCTCTGTCAACGTGCCGGAGGAAGTAGTAGTAGCCAGTAACTGCGCAGGGTGTCCCAAGAAATTGGTAGATCGGAACGCATGGCGATCGATATTGGCCAATTGTATAAGACATCTCGGCAGAAGTATCCGTGGAAAGGTGATGCTAGTTGCACTACTATAGAGATGCACTTGGATGCACTTTCGCGATCATTCGCGGATCTAAAACTAGATGATAAATTAATTAATTTATGACAATCTAACGTTACGAGAGATAAGCTATGATAGATGTGGATTTTATGTTCGTCAGGATACGATCGGATCAGATGTAAGATCCGTATGCGGAGCGATACTCGCTATCAATCGGTATGCGCATCCTACGCCGATCTTCGAGTAGCCGCATTTCGGCGGCTTGTCAATTACTGGCAAGAGAGGGCCTTTGTGTCCAGCATCTTTCTTGCGGTCCAGACTCCGGAGTTATGGCCGGGGCTGCCCGGGGAGCCGATTTTCAGAAACAGAACGTGCTGCCATCTTTCTCCTGTGTCCAAAACTTGTGCGATCTCTTGGTACTTTCACCGTGACCATTCATTTTTATTATTACAAAGTTTGGAATAGTTGTATGTAAACAAGTAGATTGATGAGATCGTTATCGATAGAAGCAATTGAAATTTTGAAAACAAGAGGAACTTATGAAATTACTGTTAAATTGAGCCATGTGATTGATAGTTGTCATTGACCTGAAGTGAACCTTGAATCCTAACCTAGAATGCACGTATCTTCCCTCGCTCACTCCATTTTCAACTGACTTTCCCGGCTGTTTAAATGAGACGAAAGACTGAAAATCCAACCTTAATCGGACTGAATCGATCGGCGAGAATATAACAGGGGTATATCGCAAGTGAGCGACAGAAATCGCGGAGTACAAGCGCGTGCGCGTCCTCAAAATCTCGCAGAATTCGTTTAGTCGGCGTCGTCACCAGTTTTGGCCGAGTCCAAAGAGGCATCACGAACCTGATTAAACATCGAGCGGGTATCCTCCGTTACCCGTTCCAAATAAAAATAAAGAGCGTATCAATAGTGATAATCGCTCATTCCGTGGCCACTAAGTGAAATAAAATAAAGTGCAAGAATAAGGAGCATGTGTGTCCGAGCGTGCGGGGATCATACGGTAGAAACGTCTGTCAAAGTTCCTGCGGGAGATCCTCTATACGGAATAAGGTTCTTGTGATGTCCAACGTGTATAATGGTGATGCGTCCTGGATCGTTTAAGTCGAGGAGGAAGGCACCTTCGATGACATTTGTCATAATATCGTGATGGGAGTGCCTGCTCGCGGTGCCCTAGGGGCTGTCGTCGCCATTATCGCTTTTGGTGTCTATACGAACAGTCTTGGATGCGACTTCGTATTCGACGATATCTCCGCAATCAAGGACAATCGTGACCTAAGGCCACATACGCCTCTCAAGAATGTCTTCTACAACGACTTCTGGGGCACCCCTATGCACAAGGTGGGACTTTTTTCCTGGGATAAGGATCGATCATTTTGTGGCTGATACCACATACTGCTTTGGGCCATCTTGTTCCAGTGGCGAAGGACGTTTATTGATCCGCTCTTGGGTTTCCACGTTCCTCAACGCTAATAGCGGCCCTTTTCCGTTGCGTTTCCTACTTCGACCTATGGCATTTTATACACAATACTCTCTTTCGTATTATCTTGGATCTTTCTTTTACTAAGGTCCTATGATATACATATTACATTTTCTCTCTCTTCTTGTTCTCTTTCCAGAATGTACCTGATTATCTATCGTTGTTGTATACTTGTTTTACATGGCTATGATTTTTAATAAATATTGATTTTGATTTGACTTATCTTTTTTCTTTATAATCTCCTTTATGTTGTGTTTTGCTAATGTACACTGATTGTTTCTTGATGTATGATATGAGATAAGATAGCTTTTACACCGTTTAAATACCTTGGAGTTTAGGCATCATTAATGATTTTCTCTTTTTTTTTTTGGAGTTGAGTAGACTGTATATCAATTGATTATTTTTGTTTGTGAATAAAGTACATATAGTATGATGAAACAAGATATTAGATTCATGCCAATGATATGGTTCTGACGAGTACTTATGCTGAGTGAAAGAATTTAATTGTTGTTTCTTACACAGGAGCAATCGCACAAATCATATAGACCCCTGTGTGTATTGACATTTCGATGGAATTACCTGATTCATCAACTGGACCCAATGGGCTATCACTTACTGAATGTAATCCTTCATGTTGGAGTGTGCCTGCTTTACTTCCGGTATTTAAAATAGAATCATTATTCTAAAATAATTATTGAAAAGAGAGAAATTCTCTAAATTTCTACTAAATTCTTATTCATTTTATTTGCTTTGTTATTTCAGAATGTGTCTGATGTTTCTGCCAGAAACAGCAAGCTTTGTCTCTGCATTATTATTTGCAGTGCATCCAATTCATACAGAAGCTGTAAGTCTGTTATTTTATAATATTGAAGTTTTCACTAATAAAAATTAAATGATATTCTCTAGGTCACTGGAGTCGTAGGAAGGGCAGAAACTTTATCATCCCTATTTTACTTGGCAGCTCTTATTACATATACCAAGTGTTGCAGGAGTAAAAGATCGACAGGTAATTTTTAAATTACCAATACTGGAAGATGTATCCAACTCCATGTCGGTGCTTTACAGAAAATATTCTGTCTTTATAGGGTGGCGGTCGTTACTATTATCCATGTTATTTGTGCTTACTGCTATGTTATGTAAGGAGCAAGGAATAACTGCAACAGCAGTCTGTGTTTTGTATGAAATATTTGTTGTGCAGAAGGTAATTCAAGTTCCCTACGCATCTTTTTATAGAATTTACAAATAAAATAATACTATATACTGTTACTTGTTCAGGTAAGAGCCCTGGATATATTCTTAGTAGTGAAATCAGCCTTTGGTGGTAAGAAAATATCACCGTCTTGGTCTGGTGAAGGTACAAAAAGACTTAGTGCACTGACACTCGTTACATTTTGTCTTCTTATACTCAGACTTCAAGTAATGGGATCTAAATTACCTGTCTTTACAAGGTACAATTGAATAAATTCATTGATGAATTCAACTATGTTTCTACATAAATATATTGATAATTTCAGATTTGACAATCCAGCCTCAGTGGCTTCGACTCCTATAAGACAATTAACATATAATTATCTAGCAGCAGTAAATCTTCGACTCCTTTTCTTACCAATTGATTTATGCTGTGATTGGACAATGGGTACGATACCATTAGTGGAGAGTTTTGCAGATCCCAGAAACCTTGCCACACTTGCAAGTCATGGCTTGATTGCTGGCTTATTTATAACAGCAGTCCTTACAAGGAGTCGACAAACTTCAGTTATATTGATAATGGTCAGCACTAGAATATTAATCGGAATTCGAATCCTGACTGTTATATATTATTCACTAACAAGAACATGTCTTCTAATTATTCAGAGTTTAGCCCTAATGATTCTACCATTTCTGCCGGCCTCCAATTTGTTCTTCCCGGTAGGATTTGTCATCGCTGAAAGAGTCCTTTACGCACCTTCCATGGGATTCTGCATGCTAGTTGGCTATGGCTGGAACATACTCTCCGATAAGAAGTAATTAATATATAAGAAATAATTAATATTTTTTTAAATTTCTGTATCAACTTCTTAACCTGATTTATATTTACAGAAATATTGTTATTTTGTTTTTATCATTGAGTAGATACAGATGAAAATTTGCCATTTCTATATTTGTACTATGTATTCATAGGTACAAGAAGATCTCATTGTTACTTTTGATAACATTATTGGCTGCGCACACCACCAAGACCTTCATCAGAAACTATGACTGGCTGGACGAGTATTCGATATTTATGTCAGGCCTAAAAGTGAATGACAAAAATGCTAAGCTGTTCAATAATGTCGGTCATGCATTAGAAAGTCAAGGGCGGTTTAAAGAGGCCCTCAATTTTTTTAACATGGCAGTACAAGTACAAGGCGATGATATAGGTGCTCACATTAATGTCGGGAGAACTTACAACCATTTGAAGATGTTTAAGGAAGCTGAGGATGCGTATTTGAAGGTACATGGGCATTAGCTAACTCAAATATATTTTTTGTGATTAATTAATATTTTATGTAAATTCTTAGGCTAAGTCACTTCTGCCTAAGGCAAAACCTGGAGAGTCCTATCAGGCCAGAATAGCACCAAACCATCTGAATGTCTTTGTCAACCTGGCTAACTTAATAGCCAAGAATGCTACCAGACTTGAGGAGGCTGATCTGTTATATAGACAGGCAATTAGCATGCGCGCGGATTATACTCAGGCTTATATAAACCGTGGGGATGTTCTTATAAAACTCAATCGTACAAAGGAAGCACAAGAAGTCTATGAACGAGCATTATTTTATGACAGCAACAATCCTGACATCTATTACAACGTGAGGAAATACTCTGGCCTCAAAATTTCTTCCTCTTTTGACAAAAAATAGTTTCGTTTTTTCCAAATTTAAGTTATAATGTGAATAATTTGTAAAATTGCAGCTGGGTGTGGTGTTCCTGGAACAAGGAAAAGCTTCGCAAGCATTAGCCTACCTTGACAAGGCCCTTGAATTTGACCCTGAACATGAACAAGCTCTATTGAACTCTGCCATACTACTGCAAGAATTAGGACGAGCTGAGCTGAGAAAAGTAGCTAGGGAGAGATTATTGAAGTTGTTACGTAAGGTAAGAATATTATTCAAATTATTCCTATCATTTGCAATCAAAGACATATTGAATATCTGTATGATATTCCAGGACTCAAATAACGAGAGAGTTCACTTCAATCTGGGCATGCTGGCAATGGACGATCATGACAGTGGAAGTGCAGAACGCTGGTTCAGAAATGCAGTCGCACTCAAAGAGGACTTCCGCTCAGCCCTTTTCAACCTAGCTCTGTTACTCGCCGACGAGCAACGTCCTTTAGAAGCAGCACCCTTTCTAAATCAGCTGGTACGCTTCCATCCAGATCACATAAAAGGCTTGATACTCCTAGGTGATATATACATAAACAACATAAAGGACTTGGACGCAGCAGAAAACGTAAGCATCCTTCTGTCTTTTGATCAACAAAAATCAGAGAAATCGCACAATCATTCAAAAATCACTGCAATATATTTTACAATTTACAGTGCTACAGAAGAATCCTGCAGTTGGATCCAACGAATATCCAAGGCCTGCATAATCTATGCGTGGTAATGGTAGAACGTGGTAAACTTGGTCTTGCAGCGCAATGCCTGGAACGTGCTGCAGCACTAGCGCCACAACAAGATTACGTTCACCGCCATCTGGCGATTGTACGCGCAAGGATAAACCGGCTACCACCTGAGCAAAGGGACACAGAGGTATTTGATGACTCCTTCTGGAACAACGATCCCAGGGATGATGAATACACAGGCAACGATCTACCGGGTGATCAATTCCTGAGCAAGGATCCTATGTTCCTAAATCACGCAGTAGTCCACAGTCACTTGAGTGGCAAATCCAACGGTGCTGAGGAACGTGTGAACAATCACATAATCCACTTGCAGGGTGCACCAGAATCGAACAGGCCCACGAAACCTACTGTTCAGAAGAATTCCAGCCCTATTCCAGATGGTAGGGTATTCGATGAGATCGTACCCAGTGTCCAGGAAGTTGAGCTGGCTCATAATCCCCCTACGAAAATCTCCGCCGACCAATTCAATCAGACAGCATCTTCGTTGACCGGTGCAAAGCATTCCAGCACTGTCGAAAACGACGACAGTGGCCTCTCATAGTATTAATGGAGGTTCATTCCGCCGAATATTGTAAAGTTATTAATCTCCATAAGAAGAGTAATGGTGGCATATATATGTATATAATGCATATGCGTATCTATACATGTATATATTATATGTATACTACCATATGCGAAAGGATTGCGTTACACGCAATGAAACGTACACTTGAAAAAGAACACACTGGACAGAGTCATATAGCGCTAATGTGTGAATATAAATTAAATACAGAGTATTGTTTTATATGCTGTATAAAAATAGGACGTTTTGTAAAATATATTTAAAAAAAAGATCACGTCTTCATTCGTTTCATGATCCTTGATCAGGGAGATAGAGGAATCCCTGGAAGCTGGTACCAATATCACAATGAGATCTGTTGTGTCTCTGGAACTTGTAAATTTGGGTCCTGAACGGACCCCGTAACTTCTCAATTATTGCGACTGTTTAGTCTCTCACTGGAGGCATCTTGTGAGGGCTCACTTATCATTTGCAAAATAAATCATCGACGTCGACCACCCCATGATGAAAATCTGATACGCCGCGTCTTATCGTGGAGTTAAACTCTACACTACTGACTATCGGACGTCTGCACGTTCGTTGACTTTGTGGCAATTGCAGTTGGTATCGAGTTTCATAAGAAATCTAGAGTGACGTCATCGGTAACCGGGTAAATTGATTACGTTCGAGTAGAAGAAACATAATAAATGTGTATGAAAGATACTGTGAATCATATAAGGTAAACGTCCCCATGGCCGGACACGTACGAATCTGCAACCGCTAATGGAAATATCCCATCTAATAAACGTTTATTAAATTAAAATAAAGAATTAACCATTAAATTAGTATGTACGATTCACAATCTATGCGGAGGAAAATTTTCAAAATAGTCCTCAACCCGTTTTTGACCGTTTTTTAGGGATATTTGAAAGTGCACCCACACTACTCAGGCAAACCAAGCATATCTCTAAGCCGGTTAGCTAAGGAATAGGCGAAGTATCATTGAGTCTGTCGTTTTAATTTTTGCTATTTCGATACTAACCAATAGTGTTTTATATTCATAAAGTAACGTATTTAAAGCTAATATCGAAATTAGCGATTAATCGCTATTAAGACGATAATTTTCACGGTTGGCTATTCGGACACATCAATCGTAAGCTCGTACCGATATTAGTACGAGTAGTTTTAGTAGTAGTAGAGTATAGTACGCACGTGCAATGCGGTGCAGTTCCTGATGTCAGCGACCATAACCTCAATAAGTGAACCGAATAAGATCGCCCAAACGAAACGTTCGGCAACATGCAATTGCTATTTACATTGGCCTAGAGCAATTATTCAGCAAGTAAGTCATTGTATCATTTATATTTTATATATTTAACATCAATAAACGATAGTTTGTAATTACTATACATATAATCCATGCTGTCAGTAGTTTGCATTTAAATCCTAATATCATACTGAGTAAAAACAACATACTGGCGATTTTATGTTACATTTCCGAGCTATAGATAAAAAATAAGTATACATATACTTTGTAAATATTATTTGGTTAAATTTACTTCAAACTGAAAAATATTCATATCTATGCGTGAAGTTTGCGTCGAGTAGTCAATAATTATAATTTTCCAGATATCCTATCGTTTATTGCATATACTTTTAAAACACAAAGTGTTGAAGCATTATGTAAAGATCCTATTCACACATTATTACTAATGTATTTTGTAATTGCAGAAGGAAGAGCAGCAGGTCAAAAAGAAAAGAATTGAAAAAAGAAAATCAAGCAAGAGGGAAGCGATTACAAAAATAAAAAACACCTCATATGGTTACGTAATATGTATTTATTAAAAAAAAAAGACTGTTTTATATTTCTAGTACATATATTTACGATATTAAACATGTTTATTTCATGTAAAGTATTTTAAAAGTAAAAAATGAAATAAATAATACAATTAAATGAGTCGATTGAACTTGCACCCGTGACTGGCTGTTATTAGGGACATGCGATAGTCGAGCATTGGGACGTAAAAAAAATCTATAGCCACGTATTGGTACACTTCCTTTCCTCGCTGTTTTCAAAAATTATGAATAAACTACTGCCCATAAAATTAATTAATAAATAGTTTTCAGAGACTAGAGGTTTCAATTAGTTAGATTCATTTATAAAAAAAATTTCTGTTTAATTAGAAAAATAATTTCGAATTTGCTCGTAATTCAAGATGGCCGATCATTGGGACGTTTACCTTACCATTCGATAGGAAAAAAAATTCAAATAAACTTACGTATCGAATAAAAAAGATATGCTTTGTTCATACGGAAGAGTAAAGTCCTAATTCATCGTGGATCCGTATCTATTTCAAACGATGACATCATGTCCCTGAAATATGCACGTATTAAAAGAAGATCGTAATTAATTACTTTAATTATTTTTGCCTTATCTATCTTGACTGATATGCAAAGTAAATATTTACGGCACTTCGAGGGTTTCCATGCACGAAAAATTGTGTTCAAAGGTTGCGAAGCGCGGATATTAATGCCCATATGTATTTACATACGTCGCGTGTATATTCGGAAGCCGGTTATGACGATGAAAAGAAAAAAGAATGGCTAATCTAATCCGGGCATGTCAAAGTTCTAGGTACATCACTGACATCTAGAATTACTTGTTGTCTGCCCGACGAAGAAAAGAATCTGCAAGCCCATACGCTCGGCCAGACAGATAAAATTTCAATGGCGACCGCCGTCCTTTTTTTCGG
The DNA here is from genome assembly GCA_963971525.1 of Cephus spinipes. Taxonomy (NCBI): domain Eukaryota; kingdom Metazoa; phylum Arthropoda; class Insecta; order Hymenoptera; family Cephidae; genus Cephus; species Cephus spinipes. The sequence continues at coordinate 16,409,752 of OZ020578.1, forward strand.
CCCAAACGAAGATTACCGAACTATGCCGAGGGGGTCCTTGTGTTTCTTGCCGACAATGAATCTCATTTGCATTGATCCTGGGACAACAGCAACACAACTAAAAGAGGAATTGAGAGACTGTGAATAACGGCTCGAATAATCTAATGGGAAAATAAGACGAGAAGATTTATCTCAATAAACAACAGCGTGAGAACTTATACTCATTGTGCACACGTTGTTCCATATAAATTTGACACGACGTACTGTAACAACATTTCAGATCAAAACAACTATCAAACAATTTGCCATAGAAATTTTAATTGCATATTATGAAAAAATCTTCAATTCTATGTTACCAGACAAAAAATGGCGGACACTTCGATACACTTTGTACTAAATATACATACACAGTGTGGGGCAAAAATTGTGGTACAGCCGAAAAATCAGCAAGTCATTTTTCATGGAAGAGTAAATAGCAATTGTAAAATGAATTTTTTTCTCAACGAGGCTTCATTTTTAAGAAAATTGACTTTAAAAAGAAAACGAGCACGTGTTTACTTGGCTAATACTCGACTTCAGGGATTTCGTTAGAGACACACTATTTTCATTCGTATTTGTATTCTTTAATATCAGGTCATCCAGGCGTTTGAAAGATTGAAGGTTCGGGTTACGGTAGACGCAATTCATGCCCCTCTAATTTAACGAGCCCAACTTCTTATGCAACAGCGAGGTTGAAATTTTCAAGAGTTCGTAAATGAACAAAATTAATTGTTTTCAAGATTAGTATAAAAATTTAATTGTTTAAAGCAATCTAAAGTCATGATTTTTTATACAGAAGGAAAATATTGATATACATATACCGCTTCGTAAGTCGAGCCTTATAGTCAAGTGCGCGCGTACTCGGCAAATTTCTAAAGTCTCTTTTCCTAAAATCGAAGCCTCGCACAGAACAAGTTTATTTTGCAATTAAGATTTATTAACCTACGAAGAATCACCCTGCTTGTTTGTACCGCGATTGTCGTCCCACCCTGTATAAGTATTTTGACTAATTTTCATAAACGAAGAAACTCTCCTTCGTCCTTTTGGCCACTAGTCATGGATATCCATTAGTATGTAAGTGAAAGGGGTTAATGCATAGTAATAACAAGGACTTAAAGAAGCGAAGTAAGAGAATAAATGAATATTGTCGAACCAGGTGTCATCAGGTAGAGCAGGCGTCATCAACTGTGGAGTTTGGTGACGATGAGTCGTGTCAAGATTTCTACAGTAACGCGTGTGTATATACATATATGTAGACGTCCCTGCACATCAACAGGGTAATTTTCCAATGCATGCTCGGCTGACCACACGAGGAGGCGCCTTCGGGAATCCGCGGACGATAAACGCTTCTTGACATATAGCCCAATACAACATGTTTAATGAGCACGTCTCGGTGGTTCAGCATTACTCCCATGGCCTGGGGTGTATTTATAAGGGCGCACGCGGTGCAGAATCACCGGCACAAGTCTTACGTTCATCCACCAAGCAACCGAGGATCCCAAGGAAATACATTGAAAATGGTGAGTACCACTTAGAGGAGGTAACCGTAACGAAAGTGTCGCGACGTCGACGTCAAGAAACAATGACGTACTTGAGAGGACACTTTTTCGTATCTCCTTTCGAGTGTGAATCTCTTATTTGAATTTTTTTCTTCCATTAAGTTTATTCTTTATTGGAAAAAGCAGAGTAGATAGACGGATGAAAATAAAGAATGTCAATGGAAAAAAAAATATCCTCAAGGGCCAATAATACACGGACAGCGTGCAAGGGTGATATCTATCGAAGCGATAAATCATTCCGACCACTGGTGAAGATTATTATAATGACTGCCGCGCGTTATCGGTTGTCGGACTACGAAAATAAGTTGGCGCCGGTTTATAACGTATGCGAGATGCACCATGGAAAATAAGGGCAGTTGTCGCGAGCAAAGGGCGAACTTCAGAGCACGTAATAGATTTCGACACGTCGAGAGCGGCACGTGCTTCGCTCTTGTAATATTGTAAATATGCCTGCAGTCCTTGTTCGTCTTTTTGGACTCGTCTTTTATTACGCCTCGACACGTGTCTTCGTTACTCCCCGTGACTTTTGCTCCAGTTCCACGAATTACAAGCGACGTCGATGATTCTTGATTCGACATCATTAACATTCTACAGTGCGTTCGCGTAACTTAGCAGACGAAAAGGATTTTGCAAGATGGCGCACGGCCTTTTCAGCTGTCACCTCTGGTCGGTAGGAAGTTGCCAAGTAAAAGACGTCTATTCACATCGGGCGACGCTTGCTTGTTAAACTAAACGTAAAGTAACAACTGTATAGGTACTTACGAGCCTTCGGCTGAAAAGGCTGAAGCGTAATAATCGTAAAGTTCTAAACGGTTGCCGAATGATAAAATCGTGAAACGTTAAAATGAAATAGTGCACGATGTTGGGGCAAGGAAAGGTTTTTATGGCACAGAAGAGATTGGCTAATTCACCAGAAATCGTTAATCCACCCGCGTGCAGTGACCGTAGTAGAAGCAAAAGATCCTGAAGTAAGATTCTTTGATTCGAGAAGATGCTGGACGAAGATTACTGAGAAAGAAGTTGAGAGAGAAGGACATAACCTATAAAGTGACATTAATGTTTCATCGCTTGTTGTGCGGTATACTGTCATGTTGTGGCGTTATTAGTATGACGTAGCTCAGTCAGAATGCGAGCAAGCTGTATTAAATCGTGTTAATAATAACGAAGTCTCTATCAGGGCCGCCAATAGAACTAGGACGCGACGTTCTCGCCTTCTCTTATGAATGTTATATTTTCTTTTATACGCGTCTTCTCTCTCCCTCTCTCTCTCTCTCTTTGTTCATATCTTCGCGTCGTTCTAAGCATATCTCAACATTTTACTATACCGGACTCACTCTTAAACAAAGCAAGAACATCAAGACTCGCAAAGTCCTGCATATAAACTGTATGCAATATTACCAACTGTGACATACAACGATTTGAAAAAGATTCTGAGGTGTAGAATGAATCAAGAAAATAATATCACTATGGACAATAGAAATTAAAAGATAAACACAAGGACCGAAAAGAAAGGGCATGGCGTTCGAACCAGTGAAACTTACAGTGCATATCGAGTGTGATGTTGAGGAATAAGAGAGTAAGACGGAAGTGCAAAGCGAATAGGAGAAGAGTGCTAGGTATAGACTGTCAGTCAGTCAGTCAGTCAGTCAGCCAGCCAGCCAGCCAGCCAATCAGTCAGTCAGGCAGGCAGGCAGGCAGGCAGACAGACAGACAGTAAGTGGCAGGCTGGCAGTAAGAATCGGGATCAGTCGGGATGAGAGCGTGTCCGTGGCTCTCTCGTTGTCGGCCTAACTCGCATCGCAACCAGTGTGTCGGACGCGTCGTGTTTCGAGGAGAGAATAAAGAACGATTGGTCAAATTAAACAGTCTACGTTCGATTTTTATTGATTGACCCTTGAGCTCTGGAACGTCACTTAAAGCATCGGCCAACGGTTAAATCGCGCAACGTCCAAGCACCCGTTTAATTGACTGTCCAACCGTTGGCAGCCTATTTTTCTATATATCGAATTCTAATGAACTCTGTAAGCTCTGTTGGGATTTATTGAACTGACGATAAGAAAGAAGAATATATATCTAAAGGTATTGATAAACTGCGCTCACTTACGCGGACACTTAACGTTTCTGTATGACTGATTATCCGCCGCGTGTGTCACGTAATACATTGACTGTCAAGGAAAGAAAAAGCAAAGGGTAGAAAATAATATATATAATAATAACAACGACAACGTTGCTCGTAACAATAAAAAGAGAGGCTGATAAAAAAAAAATACTTCCGTATTCTCTACACGTGGTCTTAAAAGTGTTCGACAGTTAAAAGAGGAGTCAAGCTTAACGCAACTGAAAATACATATATACACAAGGACGTAGTCCTGAAGGATTCGAAGGATAAATGTATCCAAGGCAGACGGAAGTCTCGATCCTGTGGAAAAGTCAGCAGAGCCACCACGAGTCTCTCATCCTCCTTCTTCTCCTCTATCTACGAAGTATTTCATGATCTGTGAACACGATTGGCTAGACGAGCAATTAATCAAGTGCCCAACTGTGATACACCAAGTGATAATCGTTCGTGAATGCGTTTTACCTCGATATACTAAGTAAGTCCTTGAAGAATAATGATAATAAGAACATGAGAATTGATAAATGCGCAATCATTAACAGTAATGCATATATGTATAGTTAGCGAATCGTCCTGGAAACGCAATTCGCGAGTAATCCTTAAGAATTCTTCTAAGCTTCCACTCTTAAGTTTCGTGCCATTTTTTAAAATAATCTCGAGTGCTTGCTCTCTCAGCAATTTGCTTTAATAAGTAAAATTCTTTTCTGCATTCTCAGACACCAGGATACTCCCAGGCACGGCACGAGAGTTCCAGAAACGTTTGTAGGACGTCTACGGAGGACTTGCGACATCCGCTAGACGTCTTACGGACGCCTGTGGAACTTTTTTCCCCGTATGGCTCGTGATCTTTGCAACCTGTAAATCATTGCGCTTGTTAAAACAGCGCGAGTGTGGGAGCACTAGACGCAACCTAAATATAGTACATCTAGCATGACGGCACATTCTGAGAAGTAATTGAATGATTCGCGAAACATTGCCAGCTGATTTCGCCTCGTATACGTGACATTGATACGGATGGGCATTTCGTGTGACAGATTGCACGGTCGCTATAAAAGCACAAAAAAAAAAGAAAAAAAAAAGTTCGTGAAATTACGTTAAACGTTTAATTACAACGAGAAAGAAAAGATTTCGTACGATACATCGTAATGTGGGAAGAATCGAAAAGGAAAAGAATTGTTAACCTACGACAATCGAGTGCAGCGATACTTACAAGTGCATTGTGATAAATGACATATTATATGTAATTTAACAATTGATTAATTAAGGCCAAATCAGGTACGGACTGAAATATACGTGTCCCCCACTGTGTAAACTAAACTCTATTGTCGTCGTTGGCTTCTCGATGGAAATGGCTGTAAAAAAGGAAGCGTTGCCGGTTTTCAAAGAAATTTCTGTTATAATAACGTGGCTGGTTACCACGAGTAGTAAACGAGTTTTCTGAACCTCCGTACATCGATTTAGCTTATCGGGAAAGTTGATCACCCTTGGTGAGAGTAAAGCGAGACGCCTCTAGTATCTTTCCAAGTGTCGTTTGTTGCTCCTGTCTCTGTCCGATAACTCCCGTTGGTGTCGTTAAACGACAGATTTCATGCAACCGAGTAATTTACAAGCGTTTATTCCTCCTCCAGAAAGGAGACTGTGAGGAAAACTATTGAAAGCCATACAAACTTACACCCTCCCGGCATCAATAACCTAGTATTAAGTGTCAGGCGTGTCAAATAATCTTAAAATAGGAACCCCTCGGCAACAGTGTAATAAGAAAGTAAACAATCAACTATCACAATTGATAAGTACATTTTTTTTTCAATAGACACTCAACAATCTCAATGAACAATTTGTTCCTCTCTTCGACAACTGAGGTTTCTTCTTTTATGATAGACACACTGCAGACTCAGTCATAACAACACTGTAACAAATGCATTCGAAATACATTACATTAATATACTATATATACAGTGTCCGAAAAGTCCCGTGTCAGATACATACCGCTTTAATCGTGATGAAATTTCGAAGAAAACGGTACTTGCAAAATTGTAATTTTTCAATTGATTTCGACAAAATTGCAATTAAATATTGAAAATTTTCGATTTCCAATAATTATCACAATTTCTCTATTCCCCCACTCGCTAAGTACATCGGTCGAATTAGGCAGAGCATGTTTCCTTTTCCCTGTCTTTTGTCGTGTTTTCGTACCATTTCCTTGACTGTAGCAGGCACTCTTGCCTTATTCGACCGATATACTTAGCTAGTGGTGGAACTTGTTGATACTCATCGGGGAAAATATTCCGCCAATCCGACGTCTCACTGATTTTTGTCAACCATGTAACGGTCTTGGTTAAAAATGTCAATTTTGCAAGTACCGTTTTTTTTCTTCAGAATTTCATCGCGATCGCAGTGTTATATCTCTAACACGAGACTCTTCGAACGCCCTGTATATCAATTACAATTACAGCATCATTGTCAATATTTGTTCAGTTCCTCAACAATTACTACCAGGCGCAACAAGCGCACCATGGCTCTTGACTAGCGTAATCAAAACAAAAACAACCACTCCTCTCTTTCTTTCTCTCTGGATCATTAACCGTAACAAATATCAGTTGGCCTATCCTCCATCAATCTGTAACGTCCGTGATATGTCCACGTGAAATGACATGCACTTAAATGCTATCACGTTATTGTCTTATTGAGTCGCGGAGTGGTGCCCTATTTGAATGAAAGCAACGACGACTAGAATAGAACCGTCACGCGAACAAAGGTCACTCATATAGACAAAGCACAGGCGTCTTCTCTGTTGACGCCGGCCTGAAGGAAAATGTGCACTACAATTTATATTTAAACGGAAGATATCTAAAAATAGTTACATCCAGCGCGAGACGTGCATCACCACCGGGATTCACGAGTAGCGGTTGTAATTGCCGAGCAACACGCGACCAATACGCTACTGAGGATCGTTTCTGATGCCCCCACCCTCGTACACTGTCACCTCGCAACCGTCGCTACGGGAACCCCACCACCGTATTCGTTACTTTACACTATTCATTCCTCGTTCCATATGTGCGGACACAAACATTTGCTTTCAATAAAGCTTATGCGCAACGGCCAAACAAAGTCTTAAAAATTTTTCCACGTGGAGTTACTCTCTTGATGTAGGGTTACAGTAGTAGCAGCAGCGCCAGCAGCAGCAGTCTCCCATTCCCGTAACCTCTTCATTATCAATGATATGCTGGACGCTACTATATAAACATTTGTTGTGTTATTACTTTCGTTCTTGGATGGCTAATTATAGCGACTAATTGCGTGATAATTATTTGGGGTCTTCAATATCTTTGGAAAGTTTATTGGTTTGATCCGTGGTTTTAATGGCGGTGATATATGTACATATTTGCTTGAGTTATCGTAACGGTGCCGAATAATAAATAGAAACTTGTTGAGAAAACATCCTGGGGTCGAGAGGAAAAGAGATGGAATGAGAGTAGAGGAAAAAGTAATCAGTTGGGGGGAAGTTGATAAAAGTTCAGAAATAATCATAGAGTAATATTTTAATTGAATGCCGTGAGGTCGATGACGAGTCATGGGTGGGTTTGATGATTCTTTCAATTTGAATTTTCGTCTTCCTTCCGCCTCCTTTATCTTTATTCGTAGACTTATGTTTTGATTGATCTTGTATTTGTGCTGTGGATTCATGCTTTGTCGTATGAGTATCATTCTCCCCCCCCCCCCCCGCCCCTCTTACTCACTCAGAAGTCATTGATATGACGAATCAAAGTATTAATGGCTTTTATTTATACTTTCTATTTAAAGATGTCCATACACCGGTTGAACGTCCTCTTGGCTCTGGTGCTCGTCATCGCGATAGTCCTTCCACAAATGGCGAACGGACAGTCAGACGTCTATCAATATGGCCAAAAGAGAACGTCCATCACTACGAAATACTGCGGCAAGCATCTTTCAAATGCCCTGCAGTTGCTCTGCAATGGTGTCTATAATTCCATGTTCAAGAAGAGCGGCCAAGGTACCTTGATCAGCATGGATACTCATTTTCAATAGAATATATGACTTCCGTTTTCGTATTCACATACTAAAGCGACGTATGTTTACCTGCGCTGTCAATTTTTAATTACAGAAATGGAAATGGATGACTATCCCTACAATTACGACGAGGCCTACCCCCTGAGATCACGTGCCAGTACCAACGCCATGATGGGACGTTTTGCTGGAGTCCGTTTCCGGCGACAGTCCAGGTAATTAAATGGAAAGCCAGTCAGACTTTTGTATAGGGAAAAGAAAAAATGTGCTCACCTGAATTTTAATAGCTTCCTCTTTTTATTTGTCTGTGACATTCTATTTTATTCATTAATATGATTTACGGCGTTTCTTGCAGGGGAGTCCACGATGAGTGCTGCGTCAAGTCTTGCTCCGTGAGCGAATTGACCAGCTACTGCGGCCGCTAAGATGGAAACACGAAACTCGCCAGTCCTGTCCGTTCTCGCTTGGGATTTCGCTTAGAATCTCAAGGAAGTATTTGGATTTCCGGTCTTGTCATCTCATGCTTCGCGGGGAATCCCCCATTAGAAGGGATGCACGGACACGGACCAACATGGCGGCAAGAGACGGCAAAGAATTCGATCCTGTGAGAAACCGAAAACAAAAGACGCAATTGCTCTACTTCTTTCTAATAATAACTCCCTATCTCCTATCTTCCAACCTGAAATTCATGACCCTCCCTCCCTCCTCCTAATTTATTCATTGGTATCATCATTTATATATTCGTTTTTATCATCTCTCACTAAAAGTCATCCTTAAACTTATAATTCTTTCTTCGCGCCTTATCATGTTGTTATTCTTTTTTTTTTCTTTTTCATTGTTTTACCTTAGTTTTTTGATTTTACTTTATTCTATCTCTCTGTTCTTGTCTGTATATGAAATAAAGAACGAAAGATAAAGACATTCCATGCCTTCTCCACGACACTGTAGTACTACTTTATTATGATATAGATGATATGTGATTTATATAAGATTATGTATTGTATTTCAATTTAGAAATAAAACAGTTGTTCCTGAGAGTTTACTGTGATATTTTCTTAACAAACCCATAATGAAATGTACCAGGCTGGAGGGAAGGTCATGGTACAACCGAAAAGTTGGTGATTTCAAATGTAAAGCGAAATTGTAGAATTAATTTTTTCTTTACGAGACTTTTGTACTTGGCTAATACTCGACTTGAAGGATCTCGCTAGAGGCACTATTTTCTTTTAAATTCGTATCAATGTCAGAACTTAAGGTGGTTTTAAGTCCACCTTATAAAGTTTTTTGACATTTTCAACGATACGTAAATTAATTAAATACATTGTTTTTGAGATTGGAATCTCGATTGAATTATTTCAACCCTTAACTACACAGGTCTGATCTTAGACCAATACTTTACAAGACGAAGTCTATGAGACCTCAATCTGTGAACCTGGATTATGAGGCTATTAGAACGAATAGAATAGCTCAAATGTAGTTTTACATCGCTCTCCTCTCAGTTTAAATAAATTTAATGACGAAGTATCAAATAATAATTATGTAGTAGGCTTTTTTTAATTCGTTGAAAATTTGTCTACAGACTAATTCGGCAGGAAGGCGGGCTAAACATAAAATTGGTGAGATTTTTGAAATCGCACGTGTGTAGTTAAGGGTTAAGCCACCTTAAGTCGTAACACTATATACAGATTTCGAAGAAAATGTCCCTAGCGAGATCCTTTAAGTCGAGTGTTAGTCAAGTGCACGTGTATCCGATGGATTTTTAAATTCGTTTTTCTTAAAAATGAAATCTCATTAATAAAATTTATTCTGCAATTTCGATTTACGTTTCCATGAGGAATCACGTCCTTCTCGATTATACCATGATTTCCGCCCTACCCTGTAAAAGTTTAAAAAGCAGACTGTTAATTAGCATTTGTGTGTTACTCAAGTGAATGCATCGTATAAAATAAAAGAAAAGTCCAGAAACATTGAAAATTATGGTCATCAAAAGAGAGTCGTGGAATCGTGATATTGAAAAATGGGGGATTATCAGTATAAGGAGGAAGATGAAAGTATTATAAATAATATGACAGACATGAAATTGGAATTTCTTCAATTCAATGAATTGACAACGGACCTTAGAAATTTATTGGTATAATATAATTGAGTCTTGATATTTTTGATTATTTAATTTCTTATGAAAAATATAATATTTATGAAAATTACTTCAGCATGAAGTGACAAGTGAGTCTGATTCGGAGAAAATAACTGAGGTAAAACTGAGAGTTGTGACAAAATCTGCAGGACTTCACAGACTTTCTTATTATACACCAATTTTGAAAAATTTAATCTTGGACGGAAGCTGCGTAGAATCGTTACGTGATTTAGGATCCTCGCTGCATATTCTCGAGACGCTGAGTGTAGCCAAGTAATAATAAGATTAAGACGGCTGTTAATTAATTTAAAATGGAGATAGTGTAAAAGTCATATAGCGATCCCGATATTTAAACAAACATTTGAATCAAGGTTAAGTTTCTTATCAGGTGTAACCTTAAAAATTTGGATGGTATTTTGGGCTTTCGTAATTTACAATGTCTATTGGCACGTGATAATTTTATAACCGACCCGTCGCCATGTTCGGGAATAGAAAATTTGAAGAAACTTGATTTGGGTAATAATGGAATCGAGGATATAAGAAATTTCCTCTTTCTGAGAGCCTGCACGAAACTCGAAGATCTATTTCTTGAAGGGAACAACCTATTGGATTACAAAGAATTGATCAGGGTACTAGTTATTGATTATTACTGCAATTCAAAACTTTCAACCAATCAACACTTTGCTTAAAGGTTCTTCTACCACAAGTTCAAATACTCGATGGTCAACAATTCGCTGATTCTGTCAGGAATAATTGGTAATTAAAAAAATTGGTTAGTCTAAGAAAGAATATTAATAAAAATTCCAACTGTCAGGTCGTTAGAAGGAAATCAACTTACCAGCAATTTGCACGCTTTGACTCAGGAAGTATCCAAAAACTCGTCGACAAACTTTCAGGAGGTTAGTGGCAAAGAGGACCTTGATGGAGTTCAGGAAAAGAAGTTGGGTTTTGGAAAAGTTATATGTGGAAATTTAGCGACATCCTTACGATCTAAGTCGAGGGAGCAGATCCTAGAAAGGAAGTTAAATAAATAAAATAAAAATTTACTATAAATGGCTGATTGACAGATCAAGCAATTGCAATACAATCGTACTGATATTAATTGCAATATATCCAGTGAAGATGGGATGAGGAGCTCGTGATAGTTTCTTGTTAGACACACTGTATGTGAAAGATTTAGTGGGGATAATATTAAAGGAGGCCGAATGATATATGACTTTTCCTTCTCTAAATTGAGTAACGACTCTTCTAACGCGTCGCCTTAACATTTGACCTGCAACCTACGTGATTTTCGGGCCCATTATAAAGCATCGTACCACCTTCTAATGCACTGACATATTGAATTGATACCGATGAATCCAAAGCACGATTCCCTTAGCTCTATTCTGGTCTTAAAAGTTAATTTTGTTGTTCCTTCATGTCGCGTGTCAGTTACGAGGCGTTCGTCCTACTGCACCATACTGTACGAATATTGTCTTATACCTATGTTAAAATCGAAGATAGACGTCGCACGAACTTGCAAATTTACGCTAATAAACCATGCTTAATTACACAAAATGAAAGAAAATATACTTTATTTACAGGCATATGTACAATTGAAAAAAAACATGTTGACACACTAATTCATTTTTTGGAATTCAACACGTCCGGTTTATACACACAGAATTAGTAGGATTATTGCCCATAAAAAGGTTATGAAAATACAGATATTCGAACAAAATTTAAGAAGATTATCGTATGTTCGGAATATAACAAGCAGAGTTGGATGATTCAACAAGCACACAAAGATAGGCCAGTACAGGGTCCATGCCAATGCACTCGTTTTTTTTTTTTTTTTTTTTTTTTGAATGAGCTAGTAATGGCCTAATTATATTTCGCAAACGTGCTATGGAAAATTTTGTAGGTAGATTTGTAATGACTGTTTACAACCCAAGATTATTATTGAATTTATACTTTGGGAAACTTGATTTTATTTTATATAACTCTATCTATTTATTAAAATGTCACTGTTTGCACTCTGACATTTTGTACAATATCTGGAAATATGAATTAATCATCTTTTGAGGATAAACGAGATGCAGGGTGGACACTGCTATTATTTTCCGTGGTGCTTGGATGTACACCAAGGTTTGGATCTACTGAACAGCCTCCGAAGGCAAACATCTTTGGAATATCCTGGCCATAATATACCTTAGCATTCTGCATTAATGATTCATATTTTTTAAGTTCTATATATTCCTTTGAGAACAAAGCTTTGTTAGCTTCAGCTTGTTTTTTGAGTTGATAATATTCGCCTTCGGCGTGACTCTTTTGTCTTGCTAAAGACATCTCATCTTCGATTGCTGCCATCCGTTGTAAGGATTCTTTCTCCATAATTTTTTGATTGTATTGAATTTGTGCAACTTGCGCCTCTTTTTCTGCTTCAATAATAGCTTTTTTTCTATCAGTCTCAGCATCTTTTTCTACAACCTTTTGGTGCTGCACAGAAATTAATAGTTTGGTCTTTTCTGCTTCCCTGTATATGTAAAATTTTAAAAATTAATATTTCAGCAATAAAAAATTAAGTGCATTCATATACTTACATTAACTCATAATTTTTTCGAATAGTTTCTGGTATTTTTGGCTTTGTTACTCGAACCGCCTGTATATTCAGGCCAGGTGCTAATTCATTCAGATCTTTTTGTAACGCTGTCTTTAAATTTTCATCTATCTGATCAAATAAATCTATATACACTTCATGTAAGGTATGCACAGAACAAAATTGGTTTAGCTCATGATGAACCTTATTGAAAATTAACGTCCTATCATAATCTGCTGTAAAATTTTTGACCATGTTGTACACTGCAAAAACAAATAATTATCAATATCAAGTGTCCGATCTAAATAAGTATAATATATTCCTTTACCGCTATTGGCATCTAGTATATTTACAACTTCTATACGATCGAAATATATCATGACACCTCCACTAGTACCACATGGAACATTTTTAACTTCATCAGTTTGTAAAGTCACTTGCACAGAACGATATGAAGTTAAAAGTGGTATCATCATATGAAAACCTGGATTGCTAACATACGGTAGCAATGCACCACCCTGAAAATTGAATCACACATTACTCAAGTATGTAAATAAAATATATTCATGTAATTTAAGACTGATTAACTCACTCGAAAATAAACTCCGACATGACCCTCTTCAATGCGATGCAAAGAAAAATTGAAGACAATACCTAAACAAATCAGAAAACCTAACCCAAAGATACTCTGATCAACCATTTCTAATTTTAATTCCTAAAACAATAGTCTAAGTCAACATATACCCTTAAATTATTTTTCCTTTATACAAGAAAAAGGTTAGGTTAGGTATCAATTGTAACATTGAGTATTGATGTTCTGAGTCCAGAAAATAACTTTTTACACTTCCGTAAATAATCACCGTATCGCAGTTTATATTTAATAAAAGAAGTCCACGAATTCAATTCAAACGAATTATATTGCTTAACTAGTTGCTATCGTTAATATACATCCGACAAAGTGTCGTATCAATTGTTGACCCATATAAATGATGTCATAAATGAGACTATGCCTTGTCCGCTAAAAAAAGGTTACAATTGAAATATGATAAACTGCATTCGAATTTTTGGGAATTTTAAAAAATCGGTATTTAGTAATATTTATAACATAATAATATATTGGACAGTACCACTGCTTAAGGGCCGAGACTATATTTATTGAGTCGGGTCAGAGGATCCGGGAAGTTAGCTCCCCATAATTCGAAAATTTCGGTTCCGTTGTTTGTTCTGAGTTGTTCTAAGTTTGTTCTACAATTTTCCAAAGAAACAAGTTTCTCAATTGAAATTTGTAGCGGTGATACGAAAAAACCACTTTCTTGCCGAAACCACCCACTTATGAAAAATCAAAGTTTTTGTCGTTGTTCAAGGTTGTTCTAAATATTGTTCCAGTATATTAATACCGCTAAGTAAAGAATACTCTAATGGGATCAAAAAACGTTTTATGCATATAAAATCGTTTCTTTCTACTTTTATCCGGCTTGCGACTAACCGATCGTTATACAAATCTAGAAAAATCATCGATAGACCGAGAACAACCTGGAAGAAACTCAAAAAACATATAAAAATCTTGAAAAACCTGTACCAACCTATAAAAACCTAGAACACGTCAGAATAATCTGGAACAACAAAAAAAGTTTGATTTTCCATAAGTAGGGGGTTCCAGTAAAAAAATATTTTTTTTCGCCTCACCGTTACAAAATTCAACCATATATAAAAGTCATAAAGCAAAGATTTCTTGGACGTACATGCATATATAATTTGATAAAAGATATACATATAATAATTTCTATGAATCAATCCTCAAGCACCATCTTCTTCTTAGTTTCCGTCAGACGCAGTATCTTCGCGTCAGCAATACTCTCCATAAGCGACTTTAATTCCTGAAGCGCGCACTTGGCCAGACGTCCTTCAGGAGTAGCAATGGGATCCAGAAGAAGTATCTTCAGTGCAGCTCTGAGAATATCAGCAGCTTCCTCAAGCCGCAAGACAAGTTCATCCGCCGCGATCTCTTTGGAGACGTATGCAAGATTTGCCATGATTACCAAAGGAAGATGTTTTTCATATAAGGTAATACCTAAGCGATTAAATAAACTTATAGATACATATTGTTTAATTCTTAGCTAGAAGCGTAGAAGAAGAAAAACGCATACCCTTCAACCTTGATATGCCCGGTTCCACGATGTCCAAAACGTTCAAAACTTCATTACACAAATTGACCGCTTTCTGAAGTATTTCAGAATCCGGATCCATGATGCGTATGTGTCTCTTATATGCAGCTAATAACCTCTGTTTCAGAATCAGCATCAGGTAGTGATTTGTGTGAAGAGACCTTGACAATTTTGACAATAAGTTTTCGGTTTCCTGTGAACAATACATGCATAAACATCATGTACATTCATTATTAATAACTTTCCGGCTTTTTTAGGGTCGTCAGCTGTCAACCTTGAGATCCTCTGGATCAGTATCATCCACGAGTGATCTTGCAATGTCCAAAGTGTACTTGATCATGTTGCCACGAAATTGTTTTTGGCAATGACAGCACTTCCACGAACTTCTACGAGAATAAGGATCGGTAGTCAATGGATTTTTTATTACAACAAAACCTTCTTTACAACGTGGACATAAAAGTGAACTCAGATTCGAGCTATCTTCGTGCGGATCTTTACAGACTGTGCATTCACATTCGAAGTATTTTCCATGTCGCAGATGTTCCCTTCTCTCTGCTGAACCCTGAGGCACGAATTGGAAAAAAAGGTAATAAAAATTTTGAATGGTTGTAATAATTTTGTTTCCTTACTATATACATTCCTAACGTTGCTCACCAGGAGACACGACGTGTAATTGAAGAAAATTGCGTCGTCCTCATTAATTGGAACACTGGCATAAATAGTCAGCAGAAAATTTTCGTCTACGGTGACATGAGTGTTGGCTTTGCAACTATGAGCCATAAGTGCAGCCTCCACGTAGAGGCCACGTAGAAGTCTAGTGGAGCGTATTGCATCTCCTGGGGAACGAACCTCGAAACTGTTTACATCCAAAATGCCGGAGAGAAATTGTAGAAATTCGGTAGGATCTTCTACGTTTTCTGGATGTAATTTGTACTCTTCGAATGCCTGGTTTAAGAGTTTTAAGTATTGATTTTCCAAACGGTTATGGTTTTTCAATATATATATATAATACACACATATGTGTATAATCATGTGCACTTACGTTTATCACTTGCATTTCTATACTCATCCAGACGTTAGTACCGCGTCTTTTGTCTATGTGACTTTCCATGTTCTTTATTCTGGTCCACGTTTCATTATACCTCAACTTTATCAGCCATAGTCTCAGTGGTAGTAAAATTTGCAAAATTTGCGGCACAGCTTTTGATGTTAATTTTTTTGCGCCTCGAAAAAGATTGCATTCATCCGTTGTGTGATGCATGAATATTTTCTAACGTGCAATATATTCAGATATGTAATCGATAAGAAAATAGATTGAAAAAAATTAATACTTACTTCGCACGCTGGACCGCATAACGGTACGACCTTACATTTCGAGCAATGATATTGCTTTGGAGAGTTTTTAATGGTTCTCATACAGGCGCAACAAAAATTTTGATTTTCATAAAGTGACGGCCCTACAGCTGCCGGTTCCTCGCGAAGTATTATATCACCGGCGGCTAATGGTTTGGTAGCTACCATGTATCTAATATTGATAAGAAATTCCATTTAATATTATACATTGCACATTTAGTTTTTGAAAATTTTACCTTCCAAACTTTTCGGAACATCCAATTTTGTACTTCGCCGTGGAAGCAACGGTCCTCTCTGTACTCAGACATTTTGAGATTCCTATTGACGTATCCATTTTTCAAACTACTTTAAGAATAAATAATCCTAACGTTATTTTGACGAAAAAGTGTCACAAACTTTTATTATAACAATGAGTTATCACCAGTTTTCACACACCTTAGTCACCAATAGTGTTCAGTGTATGGTAACTTCTAGTATACTGGTACCAAACAGTAACTTGCAGATTGTATTTTTAGACATTGACTTAAATTGCCAAGAACCTCGGTGCTTCTAGTTAGATCCATTAGAATTTATAATTAGAATCCGTCGTTGACCTATCATAGAATACCTCATCATAAATAATGTCTCCTGTCTGACGTGAGCTTGATGGATAGCTTTGTGTTGGAAAGGCAATGCAAAACTGAGAATGATTTTTCATAAATTTCTCAAAACAATTTATTCAAATTTAATATTTTTAAACACCATAGAAAATCGTAACGGTTACAGTATATCGTAATTTTATTATTCCACTGCACAACATTGTATATCTTATACCACACTGTTATTTATTGTTAGATTCGGTTTCCAAATTTTCAATTGATTGTTCCAATTCAACAAGGGCCTGAGACGCTGCTACTCCTATTTGCCCTTCAGACGTTTCTGGTGGTTCCAGACATAAAATATTTGCTGCTTCCTTTAGGATACTGGCGGCTTCTATCATTTTTGATTTGAGTCCGGCGTTATCGATGGTTCCCGAATTCCAAAGGTTTTTAGCCAAGAATAATAA
Source organism: Cephus spinipes (assembly GCA_963971525.1). NCBI lineage: Eukaryota > Metazoa > Arthropoda > Insecta > Hymenoptera > Cephidae > Cephus > Cephus spinipes. The sequence goes on from OZ020578.1 coordinate 16,426,746, forward strand.
TGGCGCGTGTAATTCGTAAAGGGTCATTCCTACGGGATGCAATAATGAATACGTTAATAATAAATCGTGAAATACTGCAGTGGTAAGTGAAATAATTGAAATTATTTAACATGTAATATTACCTCTTATACGTGAATATCCAGGCTCAATGACGTCCAAGACTTGTAACAACATTCGACACATGTCAACCTTATGTTCAAGAACAACATCCGGTAAATCGTCCAGTAAATATTCATCAACGCGACCATACATTTGGGTCAATGAATGTCTGAAAAAAAAAAATTATATCGTTCTGTACTCCATTAAAGATTTACACGAATTAACCATTTTTCCACAAAAATTCATACCTTAGTATAGTGAGGAAGGCATGGCGTGGATGTAGAACCGAACGATATTTCTTTATCACATTTTCCCTTTCCTGAATAGCATCAGCGCCATCCGCGCCGGAAATCATCTCGACATTTTCAACGTGGTTGTGAATGATTTCAAAGACTTTTCGAACAGCTTGACCGCTAGTTGAAAACTCACAGTGAGTACACTTCCACGTGCTCTCCGGATCTGTAAAATAGTAAAGAAACGTCAAACTTAAAACTGTCAAAATAAAAAACAAAAATAATACTAGAGACAACATTAAATTCACCTAGAGAATCCAATGGCAGAACAAGACCGTTGTCACATTTGTTGCACTTCAAGGAGGACATATGAGTCCCAAGTTCTGTCGGATCCGAACACCTGGCGCACGCGCATGCAAAATGTTTACCCTGAAGAAGATACTCTCTGCGTATCATCGTTGGGAGCAATGAGTGCGTATAGCTTCCATATAACTCTCCACCTTTAGGAATATCGACAGTTGTCCTTACTTGCAGTCTGTATAATGATCGGTAGAACAAAATTAATTGTTTATAATTAAATGAAATTGTACCAAGCAATCAAAATTCTTACCTGTAACTGTCTGGCAATATACTGTGGCTTGTATTTGACACACAACAATGATTCATCATGGACGCCTTCGGATATAGTGCTCTTGCTACACATCCGGTAGGAGTCCGCACCTCGTGAGCATTTATTTCCAAAATTCCACAGGCCATCTGTATATCATCCTCTGAAAATCTATTAATAACAATACTATATGTAACATATGTAAAACAACAATCTGGATTGACGCAATACGTTCTATATTATACCTCTCAAGTTTCAAACGCTTTCTCAAATATTCGACAATGTTAATGTGATCCTTCTGCCATTGTGGCTGCTTGATTCTTTCCTTCTTATGTGTCTCCATGGATTTGACTTCAGCCCACTTTACTGGATCTTTTTCTGATGCTAGTAGTAATCTTAATGGCGTTATACACTCCAATTGCGGTATACCATTCTCATGATCGCCTTCTAGAATATTTTTGACATTGAACTTTTCTCCAACAGTGGCAAATATCTGTAAATACAAATGGACCAATGATCCTTGTGAGTTTGATTGAATTTTTAAAAATTGAATGTAGTTATTATCTAACGTGACTGTACCTCGCATTCGTAATCCTTATGTTGTGACAGATTTTCACATTTTGGTCCACAAACTGGCCAGCTGCACTTTGAGCAAAGTGTATTGTTGCCCTCTGTCTCTGGCCATGGAGAATAACAGGAAATGCATAATGGATAACTAGACGCTTTCGGTCCAACCACGAATGGTAGTTCACTTAAAATTTCTTCTCCTGCTTTCAGATCCTTTGCGGCGACCATATATCTGCAATGAGAACAATTATTTTTAGTATCGACGAATACGTTCCTTTTTTCTCACGTTGTTCATTTTTCACGTCTGTCAAGATTATATAATTCGATTATGTGTAGAATTTCTAGGAATTATTTATTAATAATATAATTTAGCACATTACCGTCCAGCTTGTTCATTTTCAAGAATATTGTAAGGCACGTCCGGGCTTGTTAGGATTTCCTGGAATTTTATTGAAACCGGATTTTACAGATTTATTATATTGTCTTTTAAGCGGAAACTGTTTTATATTTCTTGCGTCGGTACTCACTGTTGAATCTTCCGTCATTTTCGTTAAATGAAAAATTCGGTTTTAACAGGTTTTTACTATTCTTAGCGGATATCAAATGTAGGCACAACAATCTCCAATGCTTCTACTACTTCAACTGAACTAAAAGTATCTGTACATCAGTCTTTTATATGTTGTCTGTATTTAATATTGTCAAAAATACTAGCGAATGGGCTGCCAAACGTAAATTCTGGATACATCTATCACATTCACCGTGCGTTAACATGCTGTAAGTTCTATATTCTCTCAAGTCAAGAAGACCAATTGGTCGTGTATTTTTGGCTACTCAACCGTACAGAAGCGTCTAGAAGTTTTGTTAAAAGCATTAAGAAGTCAAAAAACAACAATAAAATAGTAGAGCAGTTGGTACAGTCGAGTGTAGAAGAAAGTAAAGAAGCACAATTCATTCTTAAAAGTTAACTTTGTTAGAAAAATATAGGATATTTTATGGTGTTGAATAAAATAAGCGGAGATCCTTCTTTTTATGCATGTGACAAGCAGGAAACTTGTGTTCTTTAAATTATCATAAATCCTTTAATAACTATTCTTCCGATATCAGAACAAAGAACAAACTTGTTCGTATCTTAATAATGATTAACCAAGCATACGGTAAGATTTTGTAATATATAAAAAGGATTTGTTTTAAAGTACAGCAGAAATTGTTTAATGTTCCCGCAATTCGTATGGATGGCGGTCAGCTGACGTACGGAAATCCGCGGAAAACCACGCCTACCATGGCTGTCTACTTCGAGATTAATTGATGAGAAAAATGGAAATTCTCCTGAACAACTATTTTAATTAAATCTAAAATAATACTAGAATTTTTGTTTTGCCATGTTTCCGATATAGCGTAATATTTAACGATAATTAATTAGGTCGGTATATCCCTCGTAAAAAAAAAATTATGAAATTTCATGATGTCGAGTGTTCGCGCATGTGTATTACCTACTATTTCTTGCGCACTAGTCTACCTCCTCGAAGCAGTTGGTTAGTGAGGCTTGATAATTTTAAGCAGTACACCGATCTAAATTAAAATCGTAAGTAATTATTCAATATTGTTTCTCTTTGTCACATTTGTTTGAATGTGTTTAACGCACGCATCATCGCAATGCTGACGAACTTCATGTTAAAATGGCTTTTTTACAAGCCGGTCTGGGTTAGGGATATCGATGTCGTCTGCCGTTGTACGGCTATCATCTAGTTAACTGAGTGGATGCCAATTTTTGAGAAAATGTTACATTTTAATTTACCCATTCCTTTCTTTTGTCTGCTTTTGTTCTCTTGATCTTCTTGATTTTGACCTACTTTTATTAGGTTAGGAATTAGGTCTCTATGCCCTTGCTGAAATTGGCAAATGAGAGACCTTATGTAACAGAACAGGTCAATATCGTTCAGTCGACCGGTGCTATGCAAATGATGGCAAATTTTCGTATGATCATGACAATGCTAGTTAATAAATAGGTTAAATAATTAGAGTATTTGTTAAAAGAATATTTTACTATTTTTATGCTTTTTTTCTTCAATAATTATTGCAATACGATTATTCCAATTTGTATTTTTTTGTTTGGAACTTTTTTTTGTGACTGTAATGTAGTCATACTAGGATAACTATCAATTGATGATAAATATGAATTTGGTAACTTTATGGTTGACCTAGTACACTTTTAAATAATAAACTTTATTTGCATGTTAATAAATAATAATTGAACTGTTGTATTATCTGTCTTATCTATGTCATACGAATAATCACTTTATGGTCATTTTTATTAGCTTTATTTAAGTCCATTTGTATACGATTTTGTATTGTCTTGTAAATGGAATAAGGTGATACATTGAAAGTTTTATTGTATACAGGTCATGGCCCCTCCTGCTTATAATGATCTGGGTAAAAATGCCCGCGACGTTTTTGGCAAGGGATATCATTTTGGTCTCTTGAAATTAGATGTAAAGACCAAGACAGACTCTGGTGTTGAGTTTTCTAGTGGTGGAGTGTCTAATCAGGACACTGGAAAAGTTTTTGGTACTTTAGAGACCAAATACAAAATTAAGGAATATGGCTTGACTTTCGCTGAAAAGTGGAACACAGATAATACTCTGGGAACAGATATAACCATTGCGGACAAGCTTCTTCAAGGACTCACTGTTGGGTACAGCTGTACCTTCTCACCACAGACTGGGTAACTTTCCAAATATATGCGTTATTATAACTATCAATGTTAATATTATTACTGTGGTTAGCTCAAAGTGCATATATAGGTACAATAAGTAGTTCGTTGCCAACCTAGATTTAGTCTTTGTTTATTCAGTTGTATAATTTTTGCTTTCAGAAACAAGAGTGGTAAACTAAAAACCACGTACAAACATGATAATGTCTCAGCTAATGCTGATTTTGATTTGAGCTTATCAGCTGGACCACTAATCAATGCCTCTGCCGTGGTTGGATACCAAGGTACGTTCTTTGAATAAAAAGAATACTTAATACTTTATACTTATCTGAGATTCAATTGACTACTATTTCTATTATTTTCATCACTCATCCCTTCAATTTGCAAATAAGTAGTCTTCTATCTGATCCTTCCCCAGCATACTGATTGTCCCTCTTGTTCCCGATAATAAAGGAAATCGTAGAAATGAAATGTAAGCGTTTTCATAATCGAAATGAAATAAAATAAAATACCTTTTAGGTCATGTACTAACTGAAAATCTTTATTTTAATATTTTTATTGTTATCGTTCAGGATGGCTGGCTGGTTATCAAGCCACCTTCGACTCTCAGAGAAGCAAAATTACAAAGAACAATTTCGCACTTGGTTTCACCGCATCGGACTTTGGTCTGCATACTTCAGTGTAAGTTTTCTTATCAAATTAGATCAGACTATATTATCCCTTGAATTGCATAACATGCAAACACTGTAAAACCTATCATAATCGTAATATTCGGCTATTGACCTTCTATTCCCTCCCAACTATTGTAAACTAAGCAGTTCGCGCATTCTCGTATTCTTTCGTACGGATTCGGCTAATAAGCCGATGGGCTTCAGTATATAATAGCTGATAGGCAGTAAGAGTTCTACTGTACTGAGAAAAGTAATAGAATGCAAATATATAATTCGGCTCATCAGGGATAACGGCCGTGATTTTGGTGGATCCATTTATCACAAGATCAAGCCTGGATTAGAAGGAGCCATTAACTTGGCCTGGAACTCTAGCAACAACGTGACGCAATTCGCTCTGGGATCTAAATACGATCTTGACCAGGATGCCAGCGTCAGGGCCAAAGTGAACTCTCAACTACAAATTGGTTTGGGATACCAACAAAAACTACGTGAAGGTTAGTAATCCTAGAGATAGGCTCCTATTCTCAGTGACAACTGTTATTGACAAACAAGATATCTTTTTAAACTATTAATCGTTTATGTTTATGTTGCAGGTGTTACTTTGACACTGTCTACAAATATCGATGGAAAGAACTTCGGGTCAGGTGGCCACAAGATTGGTTTCGCATTAGACCTTGAAGCTTAAAAGTCCTTATTCAACTCAAGCATACACTCACATAAGTACATACACAGAGAGAACACGCAACGAGGATTCTAACCTATTCGTAATATTTACCTATAATTCTCATGGCGCAGATACCCACACTGCAATTAAGTGCTTCAGTTCTGAGAACATGATCGCAACCTTATGTAGGGGGAGATACGTATCCTTAAAGTGGCTGCTTTGTTAGTATCATAAATCACATGAAGATGAGAAACCTTGTGGTGATTAATTTAGCAGTTATCGTTACAGTGACTCTATCATGTATAACAATTGACAGTTAATGCAATCTATCACCAACAAATTTCCTTGTATTATTCTGCCTGTAATTGATTATTCTACTTGGAATATTTGTCTGTCATTGTTGAGATGCTGTTTAAACAAGAACGAAGATCCGTACTGAGCGAGTTTGCTGAAACACGTTGAATCTAAAGTTAGAAATTGTGTGAAGTTATGAGGGATTACGTACTGATTCATCAGCATACAACAGTATTTATAGTAATCGTGAATGAAACAACATCAATAAAGTTATAGGTCATTCACTTAGAGGTTTACAGTAAATATATATTCTCCACTACCCTCCGTTAATATTATTACTACTAACAGTTATGCATCACGGATGAACTCGAATGTTGTCACCTAATTGTTTGCTTTAAATTTTTATTTTGTTGTTTTGTCTATACACGACTTTGTGTATTTTTATATTGTTTCGTCAACGTTCGGTATTGTCAAGGTGTTGAAGTGGGGATATTAGTATCACTGGCACTGTCAAATTATTTACAAATCATTTTAGTTTTTTACTCCAACTATGGATATTCCTTGTTCTGCGTAGTGCATATACCGGTAAATGGGTAAAAGTAAACACATCGCAGCTACGCGTGAGTATTTTTTATTTACAAGAAAGAAAATTGACTTCACATTGCTGCAATGAAACTTCACAACAATGTATCTGTGTAAACTGGGAGAATTCTTCTTTCAATTGAACAACAAAATTGCGGGTACGTATCGTTTGTGACAACGCATTATGATTTCTCGATGGGTCGGTGAAAGATCTCATTAAAGAATTCGATCTTTTTCATAACACCTAAGTCGGTTTTAAGCGAGCTACCTCTAGTGTACCATTTGATCCTCCATTGCTTTTGCTATCCAGTCCGGTTCGGCCTGTGCTATTTTTTCAATGATCTGATTGACTTGATAACACAGTGATTGTATTTGTTTGTCCCATGTTGGCAAGATTTCACGTGCTAAAAATGAACAGTAGTGTAAACGTGGTGAATCATAGTGTGCAATGAAAGAAAAATAATTTTAACCAATACTCACTTTCGAAGTGTACTATCGAGTCGATCTGATCAATAAATCCATTCATTCGACCCTCTGTGATCATTTGACTGGCTATTTTTTCAGCTTTTGTTGGTGGAATTTCTAACAGGGCACCCAGCTCTTCAAAAGTTATGTTATTGTACAGCTTACTAGCTGAGAGTAAATTATGCTCGATTACTGCCCTGTCGAGTATTGTCGATCCGAGTCCATCAATTGTGCAAGCCTTCTGATGCGGCTGTAATAAAGCTTCGAATTCCTGCAACTCTGAACGACGGATTATGCGATCCAGATACATTTTCTCGAGGATTGAATAAGCAGGAAGTTGCTGGCAACGTTCGTCTTTGAATAGCGTTGCTAGCATACGACTTCTTTGCTGTCCTGTTGAGATACAAATGATGGTTTAACTGTGAAATACCATTTTGTTTGTCACATTCACTTTGGGCCTGCTACTTACCTGCGGAAGCTAGTACTGTGCAGATTAATGCATTTCGCAGAGCTGTCATACGTTCATCCTCATGTATGATTGATCTGTATGATAATTCATTGTATCTTTGTGCTGCTTCAATGAACTTTCGTCTATAGTCCAGTACCCTTGCATAGCATACCTTATAATAGATTTGTAACTGCTCATTCTTAGACTCTGCCTGTAACCAAAGACATGTTTTTTTAAACGTTTTAATTATTCATACAATTATCAAGCAATGTTAGCCTATGTTTGATTAAATTCAATAGTTTGCACACCTGTAAAAGAGAGGCTCTGTTAATAAATGCTTCAGCCTGCACTGGATCATCGTCTTCTAAATAAAGTCTAGCAATTTTGAGATACGTATCTAGTTTATAGTCAACAGTGTATTGCCTAAAACAAATACACTGTTAGATTTGTTTCTTTTTAACACTATGAAATGCTAGAACAAAAATAATTACTAACTTTTGTCCAGTTTCCAATGGAATTCCAACCAAAACATTTGCAGCTTCACGCCAATTTTGATTACGTTCATAAATATCAGCTAAATGCTGTCTTATGCCAGCTACTTGTTCTTCAAATGAAATTACACGTGGTTGAACCTGGTATAGAGTATATTTAATTATACATAAAATTAACAGTAATATCATATAAACATATTCATGTTATTTACCTTATCCAAAGTATAATGTGAAACTGCTTTTGATATTTCATCTGGCAGTACCAGTAGCTGATTGCTAACATCTGTTAAAACTTGTCTCGAAATGACTAGGCTCACATTCTCATTTACAACTGAAACACGATAAGGCATTACCTTATTTAACAAAATCAAAATACATTAAAGAAATAAAATAATTTCATTCCAAAGAACCAGTGTATGTCCAATTAACAGTTGTCTCCTATATATTACTAAAAAAAACTCAGAATGAACAACTATTTGAACAAAATCACTGCTTTAACATAGCAAAACAGGAACGTACTTGCTTCAATGAAGATTTTCAAGGCATCAATCAATTCCTCACCAGAGGAAGTAAGTATTGCATCGAGTATAGCACGATACCTAAAATTGACATTTTGAAAATTAGTAAGAGAAGCCAATGGATTAACAAAAAATAAAGCTTACTTTTCGGCTTGATCCTTGTGCGAACCGCCGGAGTGTGCTAAATTAGTAAGCTGTTGACGTACGCTGGACACGGTCACCACCATTTTTTTTTTCGAAAATGATGTTTGCAACTAACAACTACCTAATTACGTTTACCAGTTTTACGACGGCTGGAGGACAATAGACAACAACTGAACTAGCGCCACATGCGACGTTGTATGATACTATCATTCGATTTTCATACTAACGGTAGGTACGTTCAGCGTTTTTAACAACTTGGATCTAAAATTAGGACATTGGAGGTTGGAAAATTACATTTTTATAAGCTACATAATCTTTGTATAAGGCAGTTAGCTGTATATAATTACAGTAACCATTTACGTAACTGTGTTAAACGAATAATTTATGGTTTCTTGCAAGTTACGTGGATCCAGGTTGTTTCTATGCTCAATCAAAATTATTCGCACTCTGGTACACGTCGTATCCGATTGGACCAGATTGGACGAAGAGGGCGTTGTTTATGCGTGACGTGTTAACCGCGTAGGGCGCACGCAGTGGAAATGAAAATTTGTACGTGTCCTTATACTTTATTGTGGTTTTCATGCGTTATTTGACAAGCAATAATGCGCGGTTTTTTGGTGGACATCCACCAGTATACACTTTTTGAATAATCAGTGATTTCTTGTGGATCTTGTAGGCGATAAGATACTTTAAGAAGATTCGACCTTTAGTGTTGTTTATACACAACCTCGCGCTATGCATTGTGGGACAGCAATGGTGGGCGCGTGATTTTGAACAATTTCCAGATATTACAGAGAAATCAGGTACGGTTGATTAATGGGTATAAATTGTTAAGTAGTCGTTTGACAGATACTTTGTCAATTATTTTCTTTTATCTTTGTACCGATAAATATTCTTAACTTAAATATATATGTTTTTGAGGCACGCCCCCATCCGACACTGTAGGCACTTAGTATGAATGTTAATGTTCTAGGTTAAGTTTAATTTTACGACATTTTGCATCAATACTTACATAAATTCTTATTGTAAATTGTTGCTCAATTTTCACCAAATATACGGAGTGTAATTTCTTGCAAAAATTCCTTTCGCAACTTACATCTTGTATAAAATATGTAGTGAATTTGGCTTGGGAGAAAATGGCGCGGCGATGCAATAAATGGCGCTAATGTGAGTGGATGGAATATATTTAAGTAATTCTTTAATATTTGAACTTTCACAATGGAATTTTTATCTATGCATTCGCTGCTTGTGATTTAGTCATATCGTGAATCCTCACATTTTACTCTTGCCTAACTACGATAGATTCGTATGACTTGGTGGTTTCCTAGCAAGTGTTTGAATATTTGAAATTTTAAATGTTTATTCGATGATTAGTATATATCTACGTGTTTTATTCTTTATGATGCAATTTTGTTAGCATCTGTTTGTACAACATGTTCTTTTCCTTTGCTGTCGTCTGTTTTTTTTTTAATTAAAAGTGTTGACTACAAACTTCTAACCTCTTTAATAAATATGATATTTTTATGCTTTAGGTGACATGTATTTTATTTTAATAATACTGGCTTAATGTACGCAGTAAATGATTAACAGGTCATTATGGAGGCACTGCGGTACAGTTTAATGATACAATTTTGTCTTTTATTAGAGATCATTACAATTTTTGCATGATTATATTACATAATTAATGGCATTATTAATTTGTAAATTGACAAAGTTAATTGTATATATTTATAGATTCCACAGTATAATTTTTGTTATCTGTTTATATTTAAGGAAAATTGCTGAAGCAGTATCCTGAAGATGTCTGCTAATAAAGGTCACGGTGCAAGAGCTCTTGTCGAGCCTTTAGCACTTGACTCACGCACATTGGGTGATAGTGATTTGAGTGCTTTGAGCCTCTCCCATAATGCAGAGCAATATTCATCGAATGACTTTGAAACGTTTGCAAATATTCAAGCTGAATTGGAATGCATGAATGCAGAGGAAGTTATGACAACTGACGAAGAGCACATAGTGATTGAGCGAAATGTTGATAATGAAACTATTATACCAGATGTGGAAATGCCTGATGTTTCAGACGTTCAGCCTGAACAAATTTTATACACGGCAGCTAATCAGAATACTCAAAACATCATATTTCAAACAAAACCAACATTGCAACGTGTACCTGTTTCCACGATACAAGTAATTGTTCAATCAACAAATAGTATATATAAAATCATTTTATTCATAAAAGATTTGATGTTTGAAAGTCTAGGATTTTCTCTACACATGTCATTATAGCTCTATTATTGAATTTCATAAATTGCTCCAGGTGAAGCCGAGCGCGTGTCAGCCATCGCAAAGTCAGTCTATCATGATCGTATCTCCTGCAGGAGGCCAAGGTACAAGTCAGATATTGAAAATTTCCCATCCTTCGACAGCTTCTGCAGGTCAACTACAATCTTTGGCACAAACTCTTATAACTGCCAAGTCTGCAGATGGAAATATAGTGCAGTTGCGATCAGCTCAATCTACGAAGCCTGTCATGGCTACGAGTCAAGCAGGGAATATTACTTTAAGTAATATTCAGAGTATGAAAGCAGTACAATCGGCAATAAAAAGACCTGCGCAGTCTGGTCAGCAAAACAGAAACGTTAGTATATATTACAATCTACTCTCAATTTAAATAGAATTATCTCTACTTTCAATATAAAAACAAAATCCTCATTGTAACAAACTAGCCTTTATCAAACAAAGAGAATGGTAGAAACGTAATAGTAGAAAGAAAAAAAATTCTCCTTTAGAAGACTATATATTAAAGACTGTAGTTGGGTTTAACTAAATTAAACTTCACTCTACCATATTTTAATTAAGCCGAGCATAGACGAAGGTTTACGAAAATGTACGAAGTTACTACGAAGAGTAGCGCGCCACATTTTAAAATCTATTTGAACAGAAAGCATACATTATTCGCATTTGTTGTTTCATTGAGTACTGCTACAATAGGTTTTATTGTATACCATTTCATAGATATCAGAAAATTAGAAATATTTAATTACGAATTATCTTTTTGTAGGTCTACACGAAAATGATACTAACTGGTACTCAAGCACAATCTGGTCAGCAGGTTTTAATAGCAACATCGCAGGGTGACAATCAACAACCACAGACAATAAAATTTTTGTCGAGCAGTGCCTCTGGCCAAAGTATTACCAGTTCACCAAAAACTATTACATTAGCACAAGCACAGCAGATGTGTCTTCTGTCTTCTAGTAAAGTACAACATATATTACCTTCGTCACCTCAGAAACAACAGGTAAGACATTCTCCTTCTTCGTACAACTGAATTAATTTATTTAATTATACAAATTAACGGCTTGTTTTCAATTAGGGAATTATCGTGAACAAGTTATTACATTCATCGACAGGACAGACACCTAAAATGACAATAGTACCAAACAGTGTCGTGAAGTCGCCTGCAAAAATACTTCCTGCTCCAAGTATGACAACGCAAGTAAAACCATCCTTGATAACAAATTCGCAATCTGCAACATTTACTGCTGGCAACAAAGCAACAGGTCAACAGAGTCAGCAGAAAGTGATCATTAGACAGGTAGGTTGATACTCATAGGACATAAAGTACATATAGCATTAATATTAATTTTTTTAGAATCTTGGGAAGATGTTCTATTTCTCAAATTATGTATAAACAATTATCAGTGGAGTAATATGTAAATTATGAATTTTTTAGTTAATTGCTTCTGTCGTCGTACAGAGCCAGGAAATATTAGTTAAATGTTATTCTTTCTTTGCGAGTAAAATTTAAAGGCTAGTTTATAAGGATAGCAATTAATAGGGAACCTGAAGAATTAGTCATGAATGAATTTTTTAAAGTACCCTTTTTTCTCCTCGCTGTCCAGCGAAAATGAGAAGTCGCCTTAATATTGTCTGGTAAAAGTTATATTAGAACAGAGAAGAAAATCCCTTTAAACAACCTCTTATGCTATCTTTTTTATAGTTTCAATTATTTTCAGAGTTCATTGAAACCTGGCACAGTCCTTGGCAGTGGACAGGTCATTAGAATACCAGCCAATCAGAACATCGTAACAGGATCCAATCAAGTTCATCAAATTCAAGTACCTGGAAGACAAGTAAAATGATATTTTGTTATATCTATCGTATCCACCAAATTGTTGCAAGAAACTTTATTTTGTATCTTATTTATTTCAGGTACAATATGTCAGACTGGTAAGCACAGCATCCTCTGGAACAAACAATGTAGTTACAGTAGGAAAATCTAAAGCGCAATCGTCCTTGCAAACAATTGGAATGGCGCAAAAGATTGGTGGACAGCAGCAAATTGTTAAGGTAACAACTAGATCTGTCGCATCTGCAATATGAATCGTATCAGCTCGTATCTTCGAATTTGTTGAATAAAAACTGACATTAACTTTTTTTAATACAAATTTAGGTGGTACCGTTAAATACTCAGAACCAGACATTGCGAACTGTTGCACCAAAATCATTAACTGCAAGCGGACAGAGACTATTAATACCTGCATCTGCAACTGTTGGAAATCAGTCGAAGAGTGCAGTTGCGATACCTGCATCTGCACTGAGTCAACTGGCGTCTGGTCAGGCTGTCCTTTCAACAAATTCAAATGTTGGAAATATTGTTGTTGTGCCAGCCCAATATATTCAGCAACAGGTGAGAAAAGTTGCAGCTACAACATGACAGTGGTTGTCATAACTGCATAACAGAATTAAAATAAAGCTTTATACGTTTCAGCATACTGAAGACGTGAAAGTGAAAACTGAACCATCCACTCCAAGTTTATTGACTAATGCCCAAATATCTCAGGGTTCTCTTAGTCACTTATCAGTCAGTTCTTTAAACGAGACTAAGAATTCACAACGTTCTTATGCCAGTGTGGAACCAAACGGTATTCGACCAAGAAAACCATGCAACTGCACAAAGTCGCAATGCTTAAAGCTGTAAGTAAAATAAACAAAAAATATCTACGTCTCTCAAGCTATTTAGAATCGTCTTGTTTCTCCTAGGATTCGATTTCTAATATGAATAATTTTGTTTTATGCATGCACAGAAATTGTGAAGGCACAATCGTAGTAGTCACTGAATCATTAGTCGCTTGTTAAGGTTCCATTGAAAATATGACAATCTATTGCATACCTGAATAGTTGTAATACAGAACGTAGTATTTCTCAGTGTGACTCGTAACTTAATTCAAGCACTAGACTCGTTTGATTATCCATTAGATTTAAATACACTTTGCATAAGATTATTGACAGTACGTTGACTCGATAGGTACTGTGATTGCTTTGCCAACGGCGAATTCTGTCACATGTGCAATTGCAATAACTGCTCGAACAACCTTGGCAACGAGGAGGAACGACAACGCGCCATAAAGTCATGCCTTGAAAGGAATCCCAATGCTTTTCGACCAAAGATCGGCAAGGGACGTGAGACTGGCGACGATATACGTAGACACAACAAAGGCTGCAACTGTAAGCGCAGCGGTTGTTTGAAGAATTACTGCGAGTGCTACGAGGTAAACAACTGTAGTACAACTCGACAACGCAAAGGACCGTAGAAATACTATGCTCGTGAGGGCCAGGATGCGTGCGTCTTAACGATATGCGTTAACAAAAAACTGATATATATATATATATATATATATATATGAAAACAACAATTTTAAGAATCAAGCTTTCCGTTATTTACAGGCGAAAATTCCCTGTTCGGCGAATTGCAAGTGCATAGGTTGTCGAAACGTCGAGGAGCCGCATTTGGAGAAGAAATTATTGAAGGATTTAACAGAATCTGCGGAAAGCAGAACAGTGCAGTTGGCTTTGAATAAGAACAAATTACAACAATTGCCAGAAATGGCATTCAGACCGCAAGCAACTTCGAATACTGGTGCAAGGTACTGCCGTTGTTATTCACTATAAATTTTTCATTGAACTATCTTTTTTTATTCCCTGTGACATCAAGTCACTGATTGCTGCTTTTTTAATAGGCAACCCTTCAACTTTTTAACTGACAAAGTCGTCGAGATAACGTGTCAGTGTTTGATGGCGCAGGCCGATGAGGCAGAACGCAGTATGCTGGACGATGATACGTCGCAGAGGCTGATAATCGAAGAATTCGGAAGATGTTTAAAGGAAATTATTGAGTCCGCACACAAAGCGGAAGCCACTTAGCAGCCGTACGTGTTGATGAACAAAGCAGTTGCCAATTGTTATAAATGTATTGAGGAATTGCTAAGGCGATGGCGTTGTTTGATTATATATTTTGAATAGTATTTAGTTAGGGAAGAAAAAAGGTATGGTAGAAGGAGAAGAAATGATAATGTATGCAAAGCACAGTTGCGCGCTGTATGATTACAGATATGACGTTTAGATTATCATGCATAAAAAATGTTAGAAATGCTAGCAGTTGTATAAAGAAATGGCCGAAGTGAACTTATCCATCCATTTGAATAACTTACGTAAAATACCAGTCGATTACTCGATTCTGCTCAGGACACGATTAAGAATTTTTATTTGATTCGAGCTCCGTGACAGATTGTTTTGTTATTTTTTTTTTTTATATGACAGAAGATAATTGCTAATCTTTTTCAGTCACGGTTTGTGGTACTTTTTGGAATTTTTTTCAAACATTTTTACCCGTTTCTAAACAACATGCTATCTTATTGATAAAACCTTCTTTACACAGTGGTCATTGTCTATGGGTGAAAGAAAGACAGGAGATGGAATATACTTTACAGCTATAAATATAAATAAATATAAACACCGTTCGCACTAAACATATCCTATATTGTATTGCAATGATTATCTTGTACATAGGCGTGCTCGAGTAATAATACTGTATATAATAAGCAAAAAGAAATGGCTTTTTATAGTACAGAAAAATTATGTACAAGGCAGATGTTAAAAGTTTATTATTTTAGTCTTTGCTGTGTTGTTCTTAGTTTTCGAAGCCTTTGCTGTGCTTGAGGCATTCTTGTCCAAGGATTCGATATCTTCACTCGTTATGGTGTCCACGGTAATCGTATTCTCCTCTTTCTCCTTCACCAAATCTGGACAGTCCTTTCTGAGATGCGTTACGTCACCGCATATTTTACAGGCACCACCGTCAGGGTATAAACCTTTAGGATTATCCGGACATTGCTTAGCAATGTGGCCTTCTTCCCTGCATATGAAGCAGGTGGCATAACGGAATTCTTGAGTTTTGTTAACTCTGCACTCGTAATGCGTATGTTCCGTGGAACCGCATTTGAAGCAAATGCCGATGGCGGATTCCTGTTTGTCTAAATCTGGACACTCAGAGAGATTATGTCCGGATGTACGACAGTGGAAACAGACATTTTTCTTTCGGCGTGCCAGTACCTTTTCACATCTACGTCGTTCTAATTTGAGGGCTCTATTGATTTCTGAATAAGGTATTCCTGAAAGAAAATGGGATCATTGTACTACTAATGTTACATGGGACAAAAGCCAATGAATATTTTATGTGTAATAGATAGTGTCATGATTTTCATTAATCTCTCGATTACTTGCCTTTGTTCACCATCTCTTCTTTGAGGTTTTTGAGTCTTTCGGCGTCTTCTTTCATTATTGGAAATCCATCATATTTTACTATGTCTATATCATTGCCATTAACTGTTATTGTTGTGCTACCAATGTCTGGCTTTCTTCTTTTGTGTGTCTTGTCATCACGCACTTTAGGGGCTTTTCTCTTGTTCCCTTGTTGAGTATTTTTATATGGGTTTGAATCTAAAAAGGTTTTCTTCTTCGTTTCAATCTCTTTGCTATTATCTTGTTTTTTTAGATAATTGTTTTTATTTGTTTCCTCTCCCAACTTTTGCTTTTTACCAAATTTCACATTAGTGCTCCAATTGTTTCCTTCTATGTTAAAGTTTGTATTTTCAGCTGTTGCTTTTTCTTCGCTTGCAATGGTTTCATTAGTTGCATTTTTCTTTGCCATTTTTCTATTTCTTTTTTGTCGTTTACTTAAAGGTGCTGTGATCTCACTATTCTTTACATGTTCAGCTTCCATATTTTTGGACACAGTTTTTTCATTCTTTATTTCCTCATGTGAATTTGTAGGCATTGCATGCTGTGTTATCTTCTTATTTGTTTCTTGATTTAAATTAGATGTTATATCCTTTACATTGTTTTCATTTTTCAGCTGATTCACACTACTATCATTGACATGATCATTTTTATCTGACTTGTGTGCCTTTTTTAATTTCTTTTTTGTGGTTTCTGACTTATTATTCTGAACTTTTTCATTTTCATCATTTTTCTTTCTTACTTGTGTATTGTCAAATTCAGACCATCCATGATTCACATTTCCTATCGTATCGTAGTAAACTGGTTCAGCTTTTGCCTTTAGCAATTCAGATGCTGATTTTGGCTTTTCACATATTCTTGTACTGCGATCTTCATTTATGCCTACTTTCATAGCATGCCATGGTGTAGGTTCATTAGGTTGCCGTTCATTAGATGCCTTAGATCCTTTTGCTCTTGCAAATCTTGTCATAGTGTGAAAGTAGAAGCTGTATACAAATTAAAGAAAGGTTAAATCTCTTTTTAATACAAAACTATTTAATGAAAAAAGTAAATTATCTTTATTACAGTCTATCATTCAAACCATACCTTTCTTACAAATATGTAGTAAAATATTTTAAGGTTAAGGCATGTGCATCACCCACAAATATCGACACATTAACTTTAAGGTACGTTTCTTGATAAAGGTTAAGCTCAAATTAAGTATTGAATTAAATAATACTAATTGATGATCTAATACAACTTTTATATGTGTTCTTCTAATCAAAGTACACTATTCGCACCTCGATACTTCGACACGTGGTACATACAAACTACGACTGGTCAACAGCCAATAGCATATTCACTTGCATCAATGGTCCGATGGTATCCAAGTCCACCCACTAAACGCGACTGTCAACCAATGGTACAACGTGTCGACAAGAATTCATATTGCGTCATTCGTCATTAGAATTCGCGTTCGATGAGTGTGACAGGGCTAAACTACGTTTACGCGATGGTCTTATTTTGGTTTAGGGATTACTGATTTAAGGGAATTGATTTGCTTAAGTTTTTGTAGAGAAACGTCTGTGATTTGTCAATTCCATTAGATCAGTACTAACTAAATCGGAATAAGATTGCCGTGTAAACGTAGTAAACAATCTGAGCACAATAAATATTAAATATAATATAAAATAAATAGCAACTATACCAATCATATACAAACAGCAAATAAACAGATTCAATTTTACTGCTTTCAAAGAAAATTATTTTCAATTTTCAATTTCTAAGTACTTATGTCCTGTTCAAGCTCGAGGTAGGAGTATAGAACATTGGAGAATGGCGCATGCGCACTAATCCAGCCGGTTAGAAGAGGGGATGGATCGTCTCGCGATTGGCTACATTTTGACGCTCGGTCCTCAGTGCTCTGAAACTCACCGCGAGGGATGGAGCAGCGTGTCTCAATTTGTCTGAATTATACGTTTTCTTGCCATCGCGAACTTTCGTCTAGAATTGAGTCTAATTGTTAAAAGTGGTCTAAAATCAATTAACTAAACTTTTACTCCATCGTTAACCTTTTTACCGTATAAATCGTGAGTGCTGTCGGGTGCGAAGTGACAATTCCCATAGTGGTGCTGCTGGTATGGTGGTTGTTTCTGATGTCGTGGTGGTCTAGTGCATTCACCGTTAAATTTTCAGGATTCTCTAGCACGTAGGTAGCTTATTTATCGATTACCATACGGTACTTCCAACCTTATGGGATATATCTTAAACCTGGCTTTCTTCCTACGTCCTTTCAGTAACATTAAGAAACCGTGGAATTCTTTTCTTGTTATAAAAGGGTACGGAACGATACGTATCCGCGGACCGGTCCGAATGCGCAGCATCTCACGAACCTCTTTTTCTTTCTATTCTTTTACCTTATATTATTCCGTCTCTTTTTTTATTTTTTTTTTCTCTTAACCATTATACTTTTTATCTTTCTAAAGCAAATTATTAAGATCTCTCTACCATTATTCGCTCTTGGCATGGCCAATTACTATTGGTCGAACCGACGTGAATTTCCTGATGAATTTCAAGTCGTGCTTCACGTAATTTTCCCAAAATTCTCGAGCTTCTCCAGGACACTTACTACGTCACACTCGATGAATATTAGATTGTCATCGGTTAATTAGCATATGGAAAGGAACGCATAGTTTAACGTTTACATCTGGAATCAATTTTTCTTACGACGAAACTTTAACTAAAATATTTTTTCTTTGATCTGATCGCTTCTCCATTTGCCTCTTGTGTCCACACTTTAGGTTTTTGTTGATCAAGGAATAACGGTTCACGCATGTATATCCAATGGCTCTTTTAACATTTTTTCAGAGTAAGTATTTGCCTCGAGCTTGACAAACTTTCCTAGAAAATTTAAATTTGTACAATGCCTCCATCTTATTTTAGGGGTAATTTGACTTTTTATAACGTCGTTTTACTAAGAGTCAGGTTGGGTTAGCTTTGCTACGTTATCACTCATAAAAACGTTCGATCAGGTAAACTGCAATATTGCACAAGGCTAATATAATCTTTCTCATTTTTTAATAGTTCTTGATATATTTTTTTAAAATAACGATATTATAAACACTCACGCGTATCTATTTTTATTGACATCAATCGACGTTCTTGTTGAACTACGTATCAGTGTCAGAGCCGTATATACACCTTGTATGCACAAGTGTAAGATCGTCCGAGTTCTAATATATTCATCGTTTGATTGCCTTTAATTTCAGTATACCCTGCTTGGACATCTTTGGTAATTAATAGCTCATTAACAGGTGCGTTTAAATACCATTCGCGTTGCGATAATAATTAAACGTTATCCTAGATACGTATACTGGATACTTCATATCTTGTGTTAAATTAATATTAAATTATTTACTTTTAATAGAACTTTTTGTCTTAGTTTTATCATTAAGAGATTATTTATACTTTTTGCTATATATTCTTGATGCCGTTACGGATTCTCTTTTAAATATTCTTTTGCAAGTAAAGACAAAGCGGCGATGAGAGGCAAAATTTAAAAAAAATGCCAGTCCTTTCTCTCACTCTTAACAGATATTCAGAGATGAAACCGATGGTGAAATTGACGTGAGAACAAGATAAGCTAAGGTCTATTGCTTGAAGATCAGTGTAATCGTATCGTATGAAATTAGAAAAGAGTCAGGAACACAAGTATCGATATATCGAAAACATTCGATATTTGACGTTCGATAATTTTTTAATTTTATATTATTGAACGAACGAAACTTTTTCGGACGGAATATTTAGGGCGAAAGGGGCGAAGCCAGAATTACATGCATCGACACTTGTTCAGTTACGTTTAAATTCTTGACTGGCGTGTCTCGACAAATATACGCGTGAACTTTACGTGTTCCGATCTAGATAAATCTGTATCTTAATGAGAATCTCACGTATGACGCGAGCACGCCTGTTCGTACGGACCGACATGTCTCCGTCTTTTTTAGGTTAGATCGAAAATTCGTAATTTCATGTCATAAAGGTCGTACGTGTTGCGTAGACGGGTTTGAAAATTGATAAGAAAATTTAATGTAAAATAATTGTGCTAATAAATAATCGTTATAAGCATTTTTCGTTACCTGACTTACGTATTTACGTTCTCGAAAGATTTTGCCAGCGTCACGTGAGTTTCGTTAATTTGACATTCTTTATAGAAATGTTATATTTAACGAGGACGTACTGTTGAGTGTTACGTGTATCATGTGTTGTGTGTGTTTACGTGTGTGTAAATATATATAATTTTTAAGTGTTCCAAAGGTACATACGAATAATATCCGTTTTTTTGCCGTCAGCAACGCAAAAGAAACGAAAAGATTACGGCGTAATCGCATAATTTGCAACCAAACAAATTCATTTTAATGCTTGCAACGTTATTGTAAACTTTATAGAAAAAATGCGAAATCTGTATACCATCTGACGATGGTAGCGATATTGTTTGCAGATAGTTGAAAAAAAAAATGATTTTGGTACGTCGAATCATAAAAAAATTACTTTTAATCAAAAGCTTAGTCAATCGTATTACCCGAGAGTTTTTCTTTTGAATGTCTAGTATGCATTCCTGTCCTTTTCTTGCTCACATCACTCGCCATCAGTAGGTCTCACTCACGCGCATGGTATTTGTAAGAAACTCCGAGATCCAGAGGCCTTATCCCTTTCTGCTCTCGCATGATTAGTAATGGACATTGGAATGCTTTGTTCACTTTGAACAATAAAATTCGACTGCGCCGTTTCAGCTTAATATAGAGTGTCGGGGCAGCCAGCACAATCCCCCAAGGAAAGCTTTTGGAGCGTCTGAAACCCTAATCACGATGTCCTTTCCGAGCCAATACGTTTCACTTTGAGCGTATCGCCCAAACACAGGTGGTCCAAAATCGATCTGAAAATTACCTCAGAAACACATTTCATGTACATATTAGCATGCAACTCGGACTCTGGGGTTATTTTAAATATTCTCCTACATCGTTGTTTTGACAGAGATGACTTTTGGAATCACGAAGCGTCGAGTACGAAAAATTTGCTAACATCTGAGGCTTTTTTTTGAGGGTGAAAAAAATTATAAGAAATAAAGCAGAGAAGAAAAATAAAGGCAAAAAAATCGGAATCCTTTTTTTTTTTTTTTTACTTCGTCGACACTTTCCCCTTCATTAGTGGCCATGGCTGTTTTATTTTGGGATCGGTTTAATTTTTTAATCTTTACTGTTCTACCCAGAATAACTCTCAATATCGACGGGTATGTACCTTCAGAAGTCAGGCGCGCGGCACTGAATGCGTACTTATTACTGGAGTAAGCAAAAAAGTTGTAGGTTTTCCTGTGCACCGTATATGGATACGTGTCAGGAGGATTAATGCTATTGCCACGGACATTAAAATTCACAAGAGAATCGATAGCCCAGAAGTGCGAGGGAGTTAACGGAGCTTGGCTCGAATTTTATTGACTCGTTTGTCACTCTTTGTATCACTCGCATTGTCTATGGTGATAAGGAAATGTTTTGTAGTTTATTCTGTAGCCGCTGGTGGCCTTTGTAACTTTTTTCTTCCTATTTTTCGCATTCATTTCTTCATGTTTTAACCAAGCGCATTAATTAGCGAACTCACTTTCACGCGGAGTAATTAAAGATTGGGCGTAGGTGTGCGCTGTGAGATTGAGACAGGAAGAACCGGCAGTGACGTCACGGAAAAATTGTCCGATGCGCCAGCGTGCGATTTTTCTCTGGTCGCAAGGTGTAAATGGGATTTTAATGTTGTGTCGAATGATGGTTTGCAATTATTTTTAAATATAAGTGCTGGAGGAGGATAACGTTCATATAAAAATGATAAAATTTTTGTTTCAGGCAGAAGATCCGTGCATGTTAATCGGAAGAGGAAGGGACATAAGAAACCGGAAGTGTACATCAGTCAGTGTAAAGAAGTAGGAATAACAGTAAAATAATGACCATGAGATCCTTCTGCAAGAAGAGGGGGTTAGAGGACAAGTCGTTCTGAAGCTGAATCGAAGAGTGACAGTTTGACCCCATGGAATGTCGTCGCGGCGCTCAACGTTCCCGAGGCTCATCCTCGTGCTCCAGCTGGAATCTGTCTCGCTCCTACGGTGTATGAATAGTGATCGTGCCACGTGATCGGCCGGATATAAGTGGAACCAGGTCGCCGGAAGTGGACGGGGGGTGATCGGAAGCGCACCAGCCCTGTTGTAGCCGTAAAAGACGTTTCCAAGGTTGCTATTAGTAATTGGTGGTTAAGGAGGAGCAATAGTATTACTGACAGTATACTGGATGCCGACGGTACTGATGATCTGGTGCTGATAACCCAGTGATTGGTGGTTCTAACGGTGATTGGGATTGACCTGGGTTTGGCTGTTCAGGAGGAATTGAGGCCGACTATGATGATGAATATATAGTACAGGCTTGCCGGTCCTCTGAGTGCACGTGTGATACAGACTGATTCAGGCTGGGTGATACAGAGTTGGAAGCTGCGGTGGTTTCCGCCGGTGTGGTGATGCGGGGATGTGGATCGGCGTCGACCCAATAGGAAGCCGAGACGGCTGGACCTGGGGAATTGGACTCTCGTTTATTGTACTTTTATGCTGGTGCCACGTCGGTCAGAGTGACGCCAATCTGACCGAGGGCGGCGTCGCGACGGCGAAGAACGTTGCCCCTATTGCAAAGAATAGCGGCACGTCCGGCGTCGTGTCGCCACCCTTGTCCGCCTCCTCGTCCTCCTCGTCGGTAGCGTCATCGGGCAGGCCCGATGACGACTGTAGCAATGTGACTACGGCGACTGGAGATGGTTAGTTTGAATTCGTTTTTTACATGCGTGTGAAGTTAGCAGATCATTTTTTCAATTTTTTTTTTTTTTTTTTTTTTTTTGGGGGGTAAAATCGTGAGAATCATTACTAGAATATATCAGGACTATAGAACTCAGTTGCATGCGAAAAGAACTCCCATTTATTTATGATCTGCTGGAAGTTGATCTGCTAACTTCACACGAATGTTTTCTACAGTAATATACTTACAGACTGTACAGTGAAACTCGAAAACTTTTTCCAGGGGATTTATCTACGATTTCTATTTTATTTTAGAAACATATAGAAGACCAAAAATTATTTAGTTAAATCAAAATCGCGTAGCCTTCTTGAATATTCGGCTGGTTGCGCGTGGAGATACCGGAGCAGAAATATTGTCTCTTTAAGAGACAATGCATGCGCTGGAGAGCCTAAATCGATAAATTAATATATCAGTATTTGCCGTTTTATTCGCATTGTTTACTGCATTACTATAAAGCTGCTCGCGCAGGGCTTCGAATTTCAATATGTTGCTCCACTTTGGCTTGTTCATCCGATTATTTTACTAACAAACAGAATCCCAGTCGCAAACAATTCCCCGCGTACGTAAGCGCCATGAATATCATAGGCTTTACGGTATTGAATTTGAAACTTCGCTTTCCAATACGTACACACTCTTAACCCACGAGTCTGCACGATGCGGCATCAACTTGGTCATACGCCAAATCCATACGATATATACAGTGTCAACTGCACTGTAAAGCCACAACGTAAATTATTATCCTTTGGATAGCCTTGCGCAGACCGTTCAAAATAAATTTTCTCAAAACCTCACAAACAAGATCAATCTCATAATTCAATAGTTTGTTCGCATCGGTTCTTCTTGTCTCTGAAAGAAAAACCGCTCCTTTGGCAATCCGCTCACTAATCGGCAATTTCAATTGAGCTTTAGTTTGCATCGCTCGTACGTCGTCGCAGTCAATATCCATAAATCAAATGAACAAGAAAGCATTGCTTCGTAATCACTCTCAAATATTTCATGGTTTATAAATAACGAGACCTAAGAATCAATACATTTATCATATTTCGTTCTCCAGGTGATGCCGGGCTGCCAGTAGTCAGGCAGAGCGATGGCGGTGGTGCCACAACGTATCCTCATCCGCCAATAGTGCCTCCAACATTTCTGAACGGAGCTCTAACCTGTCAGCCCTACCACGGCGTCTACATCAATCACATCTACTTCCAATTGGCCAACGCGTTCTTCCTATTGTCACATCTGGCACCGAGTGGTATCCACGGTGTTCTCTACTTGCGGTGTACCCTCTTAGTTGGCTGTGCCTTCCTCGCTTTATGGGGATGGGCCATCGCTTGCTGGCTGGATGCTGCGCTCTGGAACGCTCTGTTCGTGGCCATCAACTTCATTCACGTCTGCACCTTGCTGTACAGGCTGAGACCAGTGAAATTTTCCCGAGAAGTCGAGGATGTGAGTTTTTACTTTTTTTTTTTTTTTTGCTTCTTATTATTACTATTAAACAAAAATTCATAACAATTTTTCGAAGGCTCTCCTGACTCTAAGGACAATTATTTCTGTCGCTGTTTCCTGCCCGTTACTTACAAGAGGCTGGATATTAATGTGTGCTCTGTTATATAATGCACTATATATGCTGTAACACCTGTTCCCGAATTTCCTAAGAGGTATCGAGATAGTTAGAGCCGGGAACAGAGGAGTACCTTCGCTCGATCGGTCCAGTATCTTCGAATTCGTAAGCGACACGAAACCTGAGAGATATGCCGGTGGGCGCCAGGCATCCAGTGATGCCACAAGAGAACGATAATGAAAAGCACCAAGGTAGCGATAAGAAATGAAAATCTAACGACACTAGGACCGATGCGTCGCGGAAGTCTGACTAGCTCAGCCCCGTTAGGTATAGGAGAGGGGCGGGGTAATTGGGAAGTAAGAGCCGTAAGCCAGGATTACGTAACCAAAAACTTAACAATTTATTGCACCTGGCAACCAAAGTATAACAAACATCAAAACCCGACAGAGATACGAAAGGGCTACCAGAGGTAGTCGCGGTAAGGTTCGGCGATTACAGAGTTCGGAAAACAGATAGCGAAGAGCGTAGATGCAACGCGCGCACCAATTCCGGCCGATCTGCCGATTACAATATTACTCTTTTACAAGGACCTTTCGCATTCCAGGGAACACAAATAATACGGATAACGCAAGCGGTACAATCAAACAATAAGTAAAGTCAGCGAAGTCAATAGATCATCCGAAGATAAAATTACACAGTCATAAGTAACGAGAGAACATCACATAAAAATTCGAATCCAGACCGCGTGGTCGACACTCAGATTAACTCCTATAACCGAGAGCTCGGGTGGTCCCAGGTAGCATATAACATTGTGCCGACAAACTCCTATTCTCGCGAATTCCGGGAGTCTCGAGGACTCAGGTAGCCGCGGCGGGATTTACACTATCCCAGGTAGCTGTGCGTATTCACACCCGTACGAGGAAATCTTACACGCGCGATCGGATCAACTAAAAGGAAAAATCACGTCCTACTCACGGAAATATCCGATGAAGTACGCTAACACAAGGTAGCCGCGACGTAAAGGAAATTATAACCAAAATTACACAAAACAGACGAAACACGACAGGCTCTTCGCCGTGGCCGTAATCGGGGAACCACTATTTATCTAAAATATTCTACACTCGCGAACTAGCATATATCACTTATAATTCCGGCGACGAAGCTCTTCAATGGACGCTGGTTTAAGCCCTTAGGCCGGAGATAGCGAACAGGTAGCGTGAAATTCTATGGCTACCGTAGACAGCGTGAAGAGATTCGTACCCGGTTACAGAAAAGATTGCTTACCAAAAAGATATTGAAAAAGATATTCCACACAAAGGAAGCTTTCGCAGGTATTTCTGGAGCAGTGTAGTAAAACGTCCACCAGGTAGGGAGGTCCACGACGAAAAAGAACGATTACAATTTCCTTCCCGACACCCGGGGTACTATCCTCCCACCCGACCCTTAATTTTGCTGATTATAATTGGTTACTTATTCACCGCGATTACTTCCGCCAATCCTAGGTGCGTATTGACAATAGATCGTTAGGATCTAGGATTCGCAATCCTATCAGGTAGCGTCAACCGTCAAAGTGGTTGCGTGCGCACCCTTCGCGTAGCCCTCTGGATAATAGTAACTCGCTAGCGCTCCGACGTAGGGCGGTACTGGCGTCTTCCGCGCTGTCATGCCGTCGTCCGGATGTTATTGTCGCGGTGTTTTGAAGTGCTCCCGTACTCTCCGACTTTTCCCACTTGTGCTTCGAAATGGTGTTGTGACCACTCCAGGCAGCTGTTGGCCGATGCAGGTAATTCAGAATATTGGCAGCCACAGGTAGCGTATGCAACTCCTCCGCAGGTAAGTGAGCTTTTCCTTCTACTCCGTCATTCAGACATTGATGTTACTCCGAGTGACAGCTTCCCGCGCCTTACAGGTTGCTGACCGGGGCCTCGCTCCACGTCTTTGGGGAAAGCCTTATCGTGCCCACAGGGCACAAGGATCCCCTAGGACGGGAGACGAGGTGGCCCTTCACCCGTCTCTGTCGAGGATTCGTCCTGGGCGTCGTGGATTGGCATGCGGTGACTCCGAACTCGCCTCCCGATGTCAGATAGCCGGGAAGTCTTGGTGCAGGTAGCAGCAGTCTCGTGGCGTGTCAGCAGGTAAGACAGTAGCTCCTTTACAGGAAATTCTGATGGTGAGCCGGTTGAATTTGGCGGGCTCCAGCAGTGATGATCGGGTCGAGCAGTCGGTATAGCCGTCCCGTCGGGGTCGGTAATGTCGTCCCACGTAGATCTCCAGCTTCCAATCCTCCGTGTTGGTGAGTGTGTGCTCGTTCATAGGTATCAGTTAAAATTAGATAGCATTAATTTACAGATCTTATGTTTTCTAGGTGGCTCCCCGACCCCCGCCAGTGGACGTTCATGCAAATAGCGGGCTGTAAATCCAGCCCGCACTCCAACTTCCCATGACAACAAGCCTGTGACGCGCATTTTGAAAATGCAACGTCACAACTCCCCCCTCCCCGGGGGTTTTAGGGTTTTGCAGTCGATTTCCTGCAACCGGTGTACTCTGCCCATTGATGTTACTTACAATAAACGTCCATAGCGAAGGCCTGGTGGCCGGAGTTATGACAATACAAACAACATCAATTGCTATTCGCTTACGTTACTTTTTCCCCAACCCCTATTTCAGGGCGGATATGGTTCCTCCGATTGCGACTTGGCTTGAGCCAAAAAGTAAAGTTACCGCGTCTCTACTAGTTCACTCCACACTCACCATAAGAAACACGTCGTTCGATACGATACGATAATCACCCGAGCAGGCACTTCGCCTCAGATGTTCGTCTACTCGGGCTACCTATGGAGGACTTCGCCGCGACGTCTCGCGAAGAGCTCTACCACTGGGGACATAGACGTCCCCTCTGACTCCGGGATTCCGCCCGGTGGGTTAGTGCCGACGTGGCGCACTATACTTCCGGAAGATAATTTTAAGGTACGAGATACGTGAGATCTGAGAGTAATCGTTGCTAGAGACGCGTTAAGTTAACGTGGTAACCGTAACATACAAATACGAATGGGATAATCAAACGACTGACGATCGCCAGTGGCAAAAAGTGATGTAACTCCCGAAAGGTAATGGTAGTGGGTCCAAACTTCTGGGTTGGGATGATAGCCCTGGGTGTTGGGTCACCCGAAAGGTAGCCGCTAGTCTGAATATACACCCCAAGTTTGCAAGAAAACAAAAATCGAGGTAGCTGCAGATCGTTCTAGTAAAATAGCGGCAGAAAGCCAGCAGTTAGCTATCAGGGTAATACTCTGTACGGTCGTGGAGGAGGTGCCCTTTCCCTACTACCTGGTTTGGCAAGTCACTAACCCCCTACACGATCCGGGACTAAACCCTGGAGATGCGAAAGGGTCCCTGGCACTTCGGGGCCAGCTTGACAACGATATGCTGGGCCGCCGAAGATAAGACATGGTGAATGTTTCAATACAACTTCGTCAACTACGAAAGTCTGATCCCAAGGACTTTAACTGCAACCCTGTGTTGGGCGCTCGGGTACACCTTTGAGGTGGCGCGCTACACCTTCCCGCAAGTTGCTGAGGTATTTCCTACGCGCCTTGCACGTAGCGGCGTGTTGTGTTTCGATTACGGTCTCGCCTTCGATCTTTCAACTGACACGATGTATCGGCTTAGGGTCCTGACCAAAATTCTACAACGCGGGCATTGAGCCTACCGAGGTAAGGTGAGCGGTGTCAAACGCAAAACGGAAGTCAAGTAGGTGTGTACCCCACTCACGGGGATCACCTTTTCCAGGAAAGAAACGATCATGACTTTCAACACTCTACTCACTTGCCACACTGGATTGGCTTGGAGATGGTACAGTGGGGTAGTTGCATGAATTATGCCAGCGCGCTTGGTCAACTCCTGCTCCGACTTGCTGTTACATTCCGTTCCGTTATCAGCTAGTAGGACTCTAGAGGTCTTAAACCAAGATAGCACCAAATCTTCTAGGACCTGGCGTATGTCGGCTCCCGTGGCCCTTTTTAGAGGACCACCGTCCACCCAGTTTATGAAAAGGTCCTGATTAACGGAACCGTAGCAATTCCCGGAGATAGTACGAAGGCCGCAGAGACTGGCCCAGATACAGGTAGCCGTAAAAGCGTAGGTATCGGTATGTAACGGTGGTACCGTAGGTAACAAGTGAGGGTTAAAGGTAGCGGCGCGGCCGGAGGTAGCTGCAAGGCTTGAGGTAGCGGCGCGGCCGGAGGTAGCTGCAAGGGGTCGATTAGTTCGGTGAATGCTGGGGCTACTGATGACAGATTGAAGCGATGTCTGCTCCTATCCCAATTCCAACAGATCGGCTCTCGCTTAGCAGAGCCTTGCGGTGAGGTAGCTGCTCGAGGTGGTTTCGAAGGTTTCTCCCCACGATTGTCCACACTAGTCGGAGTTAACCTCCGCGCTTGGATTCTCGTCGTAGGTAGCTAAGAGAGCCGGGTGGCGAGAATTTGTCCTTCCGTGAGAATTAGGCGCACGATACGCGAGATTAGGACACACTGAATTTTCTGGTGCGGGGGGTGGTCGATAGGCCCTAGCCCAAGAGAGGCTTTTCTCAGCATCGATCGCAATGCGTTCTAGAGAATCATAATCGGCCACATCTTCCCGGCGGATGATAATCCGTAACCGAGGCAACAAGTTCCGATAGGCGTAGATAACCTGCTCCGATTCGGGGCCTGGGGTATCAAGTCTATTAAATAGGGCGCGCATGCACGTAAGGTAATCTGCGACAGGTTCTAACTCCCCCTGAGTTCGTCGATAAATTTCTTCCCGTATAGTCATTTGGATGTCCGGATCCGCGAATCTTTGTCGGAGTGCTGCCCGACAGGCAGTCCACGTGCTCCAACGTGCGCTATGTAACCGGTACCATTGAGACGCGATACCGTCTAGGAAAAAGGGAATACATCGCAACAGATCTATATCCCGAATGGCCATCAAGGCACGGCCCGCCGTTATTCGATCTAGGAATTCCTCCACATCCTCTCCACGTTTACCGGAGAATCTAACGTTCCATTTTCGCATGGCTTCAAAGACAGCTGCTGGATTGGCGGGGATTGTACGGCGCGGTGCCTTCGCGGATGCCGAGGTAGAGCGCGCCGCCCCCGTAGGTGAGTTTATCGGCGAGAAGAACTCATCCTCCTCTTCAGTCTTAGGGACTTCTAGGTATACTCCGTTGGTGCCCGCTTGGGACGTACCCGGGTCTTCCGCCGCCATAATCGCGGAGGTAGTTTAGCGATCTATTCGGTTCGAAGTACGTACGATAGCCTGTATACGACCAAGGAAGCTGCTCGCGAAAAAGAACGTGACCCTGGCTAGAGATATGCACCCAGTTCGCAAGGTAGCCGCAAATAATAAAAGGTAGCCACGAACAATAAAAGGTAGCCGTAATTCCCCAAGATAAAGATAAATAGATAATCGTATCCTCACAGTGAGGTAAATAAGGTGGGATCGTGTCCGCCTTAGGTAGCTGCAAAACAAAATACCGATAGCGTATTTCAAAGGTCACTGCCGTATCGAAACACAACCGGTTTAACCTCGTCAAGGTAACTTTTTTTTCCAAATCCGAAAGAAAATGATAAGGTGACAATGTTATTGTTCGAAATCAAATTTAACTTGGCTTAACGGACTCTTACTGCGTGGGCCCCACGTTGGGCGCCATTTGTAACACCTGTTCCCGAATTTCCTAAGAGGTATCGAGATAGTTAGAGCCGGGAACAGAGGAGTACCTTCGCTCGATCGGTCCAGTATCTTCGAATTCGTAAGCGACACGAAACCTGAGAGATATGCCGGTGGGCGCCAGGCATCCAGTGATGCCACAAGAGAACGATAATGAAAAGCACCAAGGTAGCGATAAGAAATGAAAATCTAACGACACTAGGACCGATGCGTCGCGGAAGTCTGACTAGCTCAGCCCCGTTAGGTATAGGAGAGGGGCGGGGTAATTGGGAAGTAAGAGCCGTAAGCCAGGATTACGTAACCAAAAACTTAACAATTTATTGCACCTGGCAACCAAAGTATAACAAACATCAAAACCCGACAGAGATACGAAAGGGCTACCAGAGGTAGTCGCGGTAAGGTTCGGCGATTACAGAGTTCGGAAAACAGATAGCGAAGAGCGTAGATGCAACGCGCGCACCAATTCCGGCCGATCTGCCGATTACAATATTACTCTTTTACAAGGACCTTTCGCATTCCAGGGAACACAAATAATACGGATAACGCAAGCGGTACAATCAAACAATAAGTAAAGTCAGCGAAGTCAATAGATCATCCGAAGATAAAATTACACAGTCATAAGTAACGAGAGAACATCACATAAAAATTCGAATCCAGACCGCGTGGTCGACACTCAGATTAACTCCTATAACCGAGAGCTCGGGTGGTCCCAGGTAGCATATAACATTGTGCCGACAAACTCCTATTCTCGCGAATTCCGGGAGTCTCGAGGACTCAGGTAGCCGCGGCGGGATTTACACTATCCCAGGTAGCTGTGCGTATTCACACCCGTACGAGGAAATCTTACACGCGCGATCGGATCAACTAAAAGGAAAAATCACGTCCTACTCACGGAAATATCCGATGAAGTACGCTAACACAAGGTAGCCGCGACGTAAAGGAAATTATAACCAAAATTACACAAAACAGACGAAACACGACAGGCTCTTCGCCGTGGCCGTAATCGGGGAACCACTATTTATCTAAAATATTCTACACTCGCGAACTAGCATATATCACTTATAATTCCGGCGACGAAGCTCTTCAATGGACGCTGGTTTAAGCCCTTAGGCCGGAGATAGCGAACAGGTAGCGTGAAATTCTATGGCTACCGTAGACAGCGTGAAGAGATTCGTACCCGGTTACAGAAAAGATTGCTTACCAAAAAGATATTGAAAAAGATATTCCACACAAAGGAAGCTTTCGCAGGTATTTCTGGAGCAGTGTAGTAAAACGTCCACCAGGTAGGGAGGTCCACGACGAAAAAGAACGATTACAATTTCCTTCCCGACACCCGGGGTACTATCCTCCCACCCGACCCTTAATTTTGCTGATTATAATTGGTTACTTATTCACCGCGATTACTTCCGCCAATCCTAGGTGCGTATTGACAATAGATCGTTAGGATCTAGGATTCGCAATCCTATCAGGTAGCGTCAACCGTCAAAGTGGTTGCGTGCGCACCCTTCGCGTAGCCCTCTGGATAATAGTAACTCGCTAGCGCTCCGACGTAGGGCGGTACTGGCGTCTTCCGCGCTGTCATGCCGTCGTCCGGATGTTATTGTCGCGGTGTTTTGAAGTGCTCCCGTACTCTCCGACTTTTCCCACTTGTGCTTCGAAATGGTGTTGTGACCACTCCAGGCAGCTGTTGGCCGATGCAGGTAATTCAGAATATTGGCAGCCACAGGTAGCGTATGCAACTCCTCCGCAGGTAAGTGAGCTTTTCCTTCTACTCCGTCATTCAGACATTGATGTTACTCCGAGTGACAGCTTCCCGCGCCTTACAGGTTGCTGACCGGGGCCTCGCTCCACGTCTTTGGGGAAAGCCTTATCGTGCCCACAGGGCACAAGGATCCCCTAGGACGGGAGACGAGGTGGCCCTTCACCCGTCTCTGTCGAGGATTCGTCCTGGGCGTCGTGGATTGGCATGCGGTGACTCCGAACTCGCCTCCCGATGTCAGATAGCCGGGAAGTCTTGGTGCAGGTAGCAGCAGTCTCGTGGCGTGTCAGCAGGTAAGACAGTAGCTCCTTTACAGGAAATTCTGATGGTGAGCCGGTTGAATTTGGCGGGCTCCAGCAGTGATGATCGGGTCGAGCAGTCGGTATAGCCGTCCCGTCGGGGTCGGTAATGTCGTCCCACGTAGATCTCCAGCTTCCAATCCTCCGTGTTGGTGAGTGTGTGCTCGTTCATAGGTATCAGTTAAAATTAGATAGCATTAATTTACAGATCTTATGTTTTCTAGGTGGCTCCCCGACCCCCGCCAGTGGACGTTCATGCAAATAGCGGGCTGTAAATCCAGCCCGCACTCCAACTTCCCATGACAACAAGCCTGTGACGCGCATTTTGAAAATGCAACGTCACAATGCATATACGCAGTTGCTCTTATACGCATACTCGTTCCAGTCCAATTGAAACGATACTCGATCGCACGAGTGACTCTCGAATTATCGAATGTCTCGAGTATCGCATATCGAGAGTCGCTCTGCTGGAAATAACGATTGGAGTGAAATTTAAAACAGACGATTCTGCAAGATCGACACATCGTGCAGGATTTTATTATCATTATACGTATATGGATTTGGCGGCGTCTAGTTACTTGTACTGTATAAGGTAGCCTCTGCTTGTATTATCTAATCGAAGACCGATATCTGTATGCTTATCACGAAGAGTTTGATGACTTCAGTTAAATTCAAAGAGGCTCTTATCAGTTCAATGAAAAGGAGTTACCTGCACCATCTCATCGGATAGTTTACGGATACCCCTTACGTTCTGTACTTCGTGAGAGGAGATTTCTACTTCCTTCAGTACCATCGAGATATGGACCCTTAAGATGCTCTATGGATATCGTCAAGAACTTTATCGAGAAACTAAAGCTTTATCGACTTGCGTCTAAAAGGGTTTTTCTCAAGACCGGAAGTCGATCTAGACTCAAACGAAAACTGGAAATTGTAATTACGAGCTTCCAGGACCACACTGAACGTCCAACGATAGTGTGAATGCTAGTAGGTAGTACTACTGGTAATACTAAGCTTACACCACTAAGCGGATACTTGTTGGGGCCACCCTTCACGAAGTCTCCCTGCCAATCAGTCAGTCTGTAACTTTAATTTCCGGTCTTGGGCACGGGCACGCTACGAAAACAATTTTCATCCGAAGAGTATTTCTGGCGAACGCAAAGAATATGGCGGCTAAGGAATGAAGCAAGACCAGTGGGACGAAACGGTGGTAGAAATTCTCGTGACCACAATGATTTTATTTCATTAATTTTTTTATAACTGTAAGTAAAATCGTCAATATTTTCTATTGACACGTGCACGGAACTTTAGGCCTAATTCCATTGTAACGTGCGTCATGTATAACTTCGTTCTACTCTTATAAGCTATTGATGATTCAGTGTCTAGATGCGCGATTAGACCGGGTGTACGGTGCGTCATCCGATTCATCCTCCCCGCTCATTTATTTGAATACTTTAGAAACACGCACTCGTAGAACGGCGACACGCAACTTGTTATGCTATCGCAAAAAAAGCGCGCTCCCTCGCTTTGTTACGGGTTGATTCGTTTAATTTGATTTATTTCATATGCACCTTGGCGTGCGTAGTGACGCGGTTTTATTTATTTCTATTTTTCTTTTCGCCAGAACGCAGAGTGATTATGACGTTTGACTCTTGGCTCAGCTCGTTGCCATGGCAACGCAGACTGTATCTATAACGTGACTATATGCTCTTCTAGTCAAATTAGTGGATACCATTTACTTCCATTAGCCGAAATGTCAATTCGCATCGGGTTGCTGGTGAAAGTTTTAACTATTGTTGATCTACCACAACACAGTTCTTCCATCCCCTTATCAATTACCTTAACTTTGTATCGCTCTATCAGAAATGCATCCACGTCCATGCTGTAATCTGACGTCAAATTCACTAAGAGAATGTACATGAATGTTACTTATCCATTAAGTACTTGTTTTTTTTTTTCTTTGCTGCTCGGTTACGAAATCTATCCGCTATTCAGGTTCTGATACTGAAACTTGTTTTTGTCTGTCTCGTTTTTTTTTTTTTTTTTTTTTTATTTATTCGTATTCTGACTTCCATTTCGCGAATTGCATACTTGCCTGCTCGGACAGGCCGGTATCGATGCAAGGCAAATATAACGTGTAGCCGCAGTATGTTAATATGCAAAGACGCATTTGCATATTAAAATGCCAGGTGGTCGGGTAGCTTAAAATTATACGAAAGGGGTCTCGTGGTTGATGTTAAAAGTCGTCTGGCGGCCGATCGCCATTATTGGTTTTCAAGTGACAGTTGTTACGTCTACATTGATGTTACGTAAAAAAGAGAATGATTTGATTGAAATCGCACCGCGCTTGAATTTGTCGCTGCAGACGACTACGTACGTGTGCATACCTGAGTTGTTTTTCTCCTAACTAATTTAAATTAATTAGAGCTCCATTCTGTTCCAACTTAAGGCAAGTTGCGTGTTCTTATTGCGGCGCAATCTTTCATGACGCAAATCACGTTCGAAAAATGTGCAGCAAGCTCGAAGACAATACCAGCAGGTATAGAAATATGCGAATAAAATAGCTTTAAGGCGAATTTCGATGAAAGTCGCCCAGTTTATACGCTTGGAATTCGTTTCTGGTCGTATGGATAAACTGCGGCTTTGCATGCGAATGCATAAGGACATTATGCAGTAACTCGCGGAGCTGTGTAGTTGCACTTTGTACGTCTGCAAACGTATTATCAAACACCATCGTATCCATACGTACTGGAAGAGAGTCTCATTCGTGATCTAGATACGAGATGGATCTTCGTTTATACTGTTTACACCATTAAAAAGCCATTACGCGTGATGCCGTTTCATCTATTGAACGTTAAAATGTTGATGAGACGATAAACACTTTCAAATTTCCCGCCGTTAGTTAACGGCGATTCTCGGTACTGCAATATTAATTGGATAAATTTTAAATACGGCGAAAGCTTTTAGGTTATGTTTTATGCGCGATTCGAACTTAGTACTCGGGAAAGGGCGTTATGAAATATTCATAAACCACCGATGTGTCGCGCTGGACGGTAATAGAGGGTTAATTCGATTGTTGACGACGTATTTTCCATTTTTTTTCTCCGTAAAGTAACTTACGTTTTACGTCGTTACGTTGTTTTGTGTTCGAAGGGCTTAAAACGATTAAAGAGGCGACGATGCGCGCGCAGGCTAACGTTAATATTTCGGGAGTCATAGCGGTGAATCCTGCGCACAATATTTCTTTTATGGATCGTACATTTACGGGTGATAAAATAAATCTGAAATTGAAAAGCGTTAATTGAACGATACGAGTATACGTCAAGGTATGGAGAGAAAAGAGGTTAATCGCCCTTTCATCGTTAAAACGGCTGTGCCGCGCATGACGTGCTTCGGACGTTAATAAAGCAGCCCAGTAAGGTTGACGACACTGCATAAGAAAGTCACAATCCAAATAATGGAGGTTTTCCATCTTGAATTCATTTGACGTACCTAGCAGCTGGTACGTCTACAGCTGTAACCTATCCAACATGTCCGGTTTACAAGTTAATAAACATTGCGTGGCGATGTTATACGTTCGCTTTTATAGTTCATAAATCGTTCACGCGCTTCTCGCCAACCGGATGATTTACTTGTGTCTTATGGTTTGCTCGTCATAGTTCGAATTGCGTCGTTGCGATGTCGCGTGACTTTAATTTTTGTTCAGTCTCGTTCTAATAGTTTATTTCTCTACGTAGTCTACGCGTCGATTGAATTTCAATTGTTTTTACAGACATTCACAGATACATAAGGCAGATTACTACGTTCTGTATAAAAGCACAAGGGTTCATGTTCTGGCTGTTGTATCCAACAGTTGTTTAAGCTGCTTAACGTGGGTCTCAGCTGGCGTCGCTGATGTATGCTTTAACGCTGAAGATTTTCTTATGTACCAACCTAAAACTTTCTTACACTTGTTGAAAAATATTTTCCTACCGGTTGAACCATCTATGTGGCATCCATTCGTCACATTCCTGTGGAAGGAATTCTCGAAGCTCTCTCATTGGAAGGTTACGTCCTGTTCGTCGCAGAATGAAAGTTATTACACATCGAAGTTATTCACAGTGTCAAGATCCGCTGTCAAAAATTCTGTCGTTCGCGAAGGATTTAAAGAAACGCCATCACGTGCCAGGAAAAGCACGGATCGTTAAGATTTCGGCACGTCACTTTGAATTTAACGACACTTAAAATACTGTGATTTGAATTTCGTGTCCGCGACGATCGAAGGTGTCGCGTTCACGTTGCGTGAGCTGAAAAATTCGCCAAAAACACGAAGAGGAGATTCTCTACGACGTCATGCTAGATATACCGTATCAGTATAGTGACAGAGGTTACAATGCCTTCTCTGACTTTATTACCGTGGTATGGCACCATTGACGTAGGTCGCTTAACCTTTTCAGGGACACCGATACGTGTGTACGATTACTTTTCTTTAAATTAAATTTATTTCGAGTAGTAAAAATTTTAATAATTTTTTTGGCACTTCAAAGGATTCGTCCCCGAAGGGGTTGGTAGTGCCAATTAAATCCTAGACTTATACAGCCGAGGAACCGTTAGACATGTAACACCATTGTATGCTATATTTATATTCCATACCTTGTAACTTCTTTTAATAACGTCCTAGTAGGCTTTGAAATTCTGGTTATGTACCTATACGTGTCTATCTAGCACGTTCTGAAGTTTGTTTCAGTTATCATGGGAACCTTGATTAAATCTGGACATTTCTTTAATAATTTTATATCATTTTATAATTGTATGTTATATTTATGTTCCATAAGTTGTAACTTCTTGTGATAACGTCCTAGTAGGCTTTGAAATTCTGGTTATATACCTATACGTGTCTATCTAGCACGTTCTGAATTTTGTTCCAGTTATCATGGGAACCTTGATTAAATCTGGACATTTCTTTAATAATTTTCTATCATTTTATAATGGGCTTTATGACGTATGAGAATAATTTGAGCGCGTAGATTCATGCGATTTGAACAATAATTCTACAGAAAAGTCTCGATCATCTCCAAATGCATCGGGGTACTGTTGCAATTACCGGATCTCCAGAATCCAGTGCAACAGGTGCATCCCGATGCACGGGTACTTAAACATCCTGCGAAGCACTCGCAGCGTGTAACGCATCTATGACGACGTGGGTGGGGTATTGAAAAACTTTGTGAAAAATGTTATTTTACATTTTAACGAAACTTTCTGAAGATTCTTTTCTACGGTGTATTGCCATAATGAACGTATCAGCCTGATTGATACTAATTGATCACGTTAAATGGCTAAGCTAATGTAGTTATCGATGCGTTGAGTAAATGGCTGTACAAAAAAAAATGGAGAAGAAACGCGATAAGCCTGTCGGTAAATAACAAAGTGTATTTGACACGCGCCACTGAGTCCCTTAACTGCGATTACAACACCGCATCGATTTACTTCCGAGGGTATCAGTTCGTGGTTAGTGGAAGCTGTCTTGACTTACCAGAGCTATCGTGTGTTTCACGGGCATCGCTTCTTCTCTTTTTGCCTTTTCTTACACGGAGGAAAAAGCCTGTGTATACGAAGCGGAAGATCGTTGGAGGCGAACGCTGCAGACGCGGTGCTGTTTTAGCTGTAAGTTGTTTTTCTTCATGACTTTCTGGTACAGTCAGATTCTCGTTTGTATATTCTGTGCACCTATGGAAAGCGTATACGAAAGTAATATGTGTATATATATATATATATATATGCGTGCGTGGGCACATTACAGGTATTGTTTCGAAGCACATGACGCTTTAAACCCGTCTAGACGATCCATTCCGTACAGTGGGTTTCTGGAGTGGCGATTAAAACCTTGAGAGATTTCTAAAGGAAAGAAAAGGGAGATGTTAAAAAAAATGTCTCCTGGACCTAAGTGCGATGGCCTAATCGCGAGGACTTTATCTTCGTCGTTTTTAGCTACAGCGTCGAGGGCGATGCTTGCTTGGCAATTTCTGCAATTGCAATTAGCAATTATGCAAAGTGGACACACGTTCGATGACGATAAAAAGGAGGATGGTGCAGTGGATGCAGACGTAAACGATGCTAAGGACGTGTCTCGACACGTTTCTTAGAATACCTTCACGACTTACGGGACTCCTCTTTATTGTGCACGCCCTGCTGTTCTTATCATTGTTTCACTTGTTTCGTGCATCAGTCGGGATCTAATGTCGTATCAAATGAAGGTGAACGGTTTATTTGATTTATATTGTACTACTAATTTCAGGTAGACCAACTTTCTGGGATATTCTTTCATAGGGCTTTTCGTCTAGCATTGTATATTGGTACTTAGTTTTAATATTTATAAACTTGTATTAAACAGTTTCTTACAGCAATGCTGCAAACGAGTTACAGTTTATCGAGCAACCCAGCAATAAGTTCGTCGTTGCAGTGCTGGTTGGTTGTATAGTCAAAAAAGTACTTTGTCAGGACTTACAGTGTAAAAGAGTCTTCTGAGCTTGATTATGGTTTGAAACAACGACCACAGAGACTGATATTATTTGCTCTAGTTAGTTGGCTCGATAAAAAGGGTGACCTGAATAACTTGAATCAAGTTCCAATTAGGAAGCATATTGTATAATAAAGTCGTTACTTATATAAGTTAGAATTGTGATAACGAACTGGAACGAACGAACTGATCACGTTGTTAGTTCAGGTTTTGTTGTTGATTTCTTATGGTTGTTTGCTATGTTTCAGGTCTACGTAGCTGTGTTTCAGCCCTTGAGGGTATCCAGGCATCAGTTCAAAAAAATCTTGAATTGTATGAAGGTCATTCGGCAGCTGAAGTATCAGGAAGTCTATGCCCAGGAGAAGGTTACCAAAGTCGACTCTCTGTCTCTGGTGCTCTCTGGCAAGTGAGTATAAACGTCTGGTCGTTTGTTCTTTATGTCTCATCGTTTTTCTCACTTTACTCCCCATGGACGTAAGTAGTGTCTAGGATGAATATCGGCAATCGATGGAATATCCAAACACTTTATCCTACTGTTAGAGATCTTCCAAGGGGGAATTTTTATAGAGGGAATTTTATTCGTGAATTCGATAAAATATTCGATTCAATATATATACGTACAAAGTGATCGTCAGCTTGAATTCTGACTGCACTGCATTTTCATTACTGGGAACCGATAGCCAATATACCTTAATCAAAAGGTCTTTGGAATTTAAAATAAATTTTCATTTCCCTTGGAACTTTTTTCGTTAACTCATTTTGGAATCTGATGTTATGGCCTGACTATGACAGTCGTGATTTTTCTTTAAGAGTTTGTTGTGTGGTCGACAAGGTAAATGTCAGATTGACCTTTTTGGTATAATCTATATACTTCCATCAAAATCAATACTCAATATTGTATACTGAAATTTTGTCGTTGCGTAGTAGAGACAAAGTTATTGGATTGGATGAAAATTGTTGTACAGTATGTATTTCCTTTGGAGAGCAGCATACAAAAATGAAAGATACCATGTTTCAGCATTATATTAATTTATTGCGCAACTCTAAATTGAAACAATTAAAATATGTATTGATCATACAATTATAGATTGGTAGTATCACAAAATGGAAGAGCACTTCACATTGTCTTCCCGCATCAGTTCCTGGATTCGCCTGAATGGTTCGGAGTTTCTACAGATGAATACTTCCAGGTAGTTTAGTTGGAATTTCATAATAAAGAATATTGCAATTTTTCATATTGTTTAATGAATTGAAATTACTTATTTTCTAGGTATCAATAACGGCAATGGAGGAG
This sequence comes from Cephus spinipes, assembly GCA_963971525.1. NCBI lineage: Eukaryota > Metazoa > Arthropoda > Insecta > Hymenoptera > Cephidae > Cephus > Cephus spinipes. Next base: position 16,466,780 of record OZ020578.1, read on the forward strand.
TCGCGAATATTACTCTGGCACCGAGATAAATTAAAACTGAGCATAATTACGGATCAATTTTTACAAGCAGTCTTTGATCACATACTTGGCCGGGACGTCGTGAAGAAACTCATGCAGGTATCTATTTGCTTAATATGAAAATTTGTTAGAAGATTGAAGTAAAGATTCCAAAAACATAAAATAATGAAAATATACGTCGTGCGCGCTCATCATTCAGCGCCACCACAAAGGTATCATTTTTAAGTTAGCTTGTTATGCTAATGCAAAAGTTTATGTAAGCGTGCATTGTATGGAGCAGGTCAGTGAGACTATGGCAGCGAGCAGTCATCAGCAACAAAATGGCCAGGTGGTTGGCCTAGGAGGAATGACAGGTATTGAGAGTGACTCCGACACTAAGCTTCTGGTTGTGAAAAAGACTGGTGACAGCCAGGGTATAACAGCTCTGATTAATCGGCAGCTTCAAGGTACTTTATTCTCCCTTATCTTTACCTTGCAATTAGTAAATAGAGAATTTGGCAAAGAGAGTCTTCGACAGATACTATAAGATAATTTTTTACACTAATGTGCATCGAACAATGACATTCTTAATCTGTATAGTACCATCGAAGACCCTATCTGCCTAATGTCCTCAATGTAAATTACTTTTCAAAGTGAACCAGATACATCCTGACACACGTAGACCTGAGAATTAATCTGTTTGTATATTGTTATGTATGAGAGAAGGTTTAGAGTCAATGAATAATTTCAACAAATCTATTTTGACACATGGAAATTGACTTCTCTCCGGTATGCTTAATCTAAAGCTCTCAGGGTGCACGCTCATTGGATCATGTAGAGTATTAGCCTGCTACATAGGCTCAATAGTTCAAGCTCTTCATGAATTAATAATAGGATAATATTCGTGTGCGTATATGTGTATATATATTCATATTCATATATATACATACACATATGTTGCACAAACGCGAGAAATAAGTCACATTGTCATTATTATAATTTTGCACCTATTTTGGTTTTGGTTTGGGTAGAAGAGAGAGTGCCGCTGCTGTACACGAGCCCTGAGGTGCTGAACAACGCCCTGCATCACCTTAACCACCTTCACGCGCCTTACGTACTCCCGCTCTACCCTGTGCGTAACAACGTTCTATCCTCCCAAGTAGAATCCTCGTGTACGAGCTCTGTTGCACTTTAGTGCAATCCGGGTCCATTGTACCCTTCTCCCACATGAGATCCAGGTTCTGTTTGCGCCACGCGTGTCACTCACATTCCATCAACCAACTTGCCTACACTTCTTATTTTGTTCCCGGTCGTTATACCCAGGTGAGTTCTTTCCGTTCCTATTATATTTATTTATTTACTTTATCCCTTTTCATTCTTATACTCTTGCACTCTTGATTTATACATTATTTAATTCTATTCTATTTATCTTTTACGCATCGTGTTTTGTACATTCTCTTGGAAAGATCCATGATCACCGTCCCTTCTTGCCACGTAGAAGAAAGTATTATCTATGCATACATGATTATTATTACTTCATCGTTAAGTTCTTTACTTCGCTATGCTCTTTCACTTAAGTACCAACCTAAAGTTGGCTTAGACTTTTTACGCTTGCGAGGATGACTATCAGCCATTCTTTCTCTCCTTTTGTTATTCAGGTAGTTTTGTCTTTGGCAAGATTAACCCGAGATTAGCCGCGTGACGTGTCTGAGAAACTTCAACTCAAATAAAGAACAAAATCGTGCGACCATTCCCGGGTTAACCAACATTGAGACTGTCCTGTTAGAAGTGCAGAAAAAGCTGTCGTCGTCATTACTACTTTCCATGTAATTGCCTGAAAATTATCGGTCACTTGTACCAACTTGAATGTTTAATGCCTAAGAAATTAAGGTACTTATAAAATTGACGAAGTTCTGTCAATTTAATAAACGTCGAGGCCAGTTCATTGTGCACTTGACAAATTTAAAACGATCATTGTTCGTTTTTAGTAGAAATAACATATTGCTGTGCAAGTTATAGTCATTTTTTAGTTTCGTCCAATTCGCGCATAATTCTGCGAGTACTGTCACATGCGAATGTAGACATTATTTACTATCCGCCGTGGTACCAGGCGCTATTGTAACATAAAGCCTATGATTCTAAAGGAAGCCATTGTGCTACATAATATTTTCTTTGAGCGGAATACAATTTTGAAACCTCTTTTGCCAACGTAGAAGAAACGATTAGGATTTGATTGTTGGCAAGATTAAAATTGTCTTACTGTGCCTATGCCAGTGACATGGACGAGGCTAGCCGTAGTCTAGAATATTATTTATACCTAATCAGCTGCTAGAGGTGAAGTCTGATGCAGTGGCGTAGGCAGCAATATATTATTTCAACTCATCACCGATTGAACTTTGTTTTAACAATCAATGCAGATTAAAGAATCTCCAGTCTTTTGATTTATCAAAAGACATCATCTTGTACTTGTTTTTATGCAAAGTGTACAAAGTCATTGTAAAGCTTATATATATTTGTGAGTACTTATAGTCTTCCTTATTAGAAGTACCAGTATCTCCGCTCGTAGTATAATAGTGTAACAAGATATGCTGGACTCGTAATTGATTAAGGCCAACCATGGAGACTACATAAGGAGCACGAACTCCATGTATGTATACATACAGCTTCCCAAAATAAGAGGGCACTAGTGTTCTGTATGCACTGAAAAAGTGGAGGGGTATAAGGCGGGTGTTTAAATTGAAAATCATATTTGATTACTTCGAAAATTATAAAATAAATAATTTAACCTACTTTAACTTAAATAAACAAATAATAAAAATGTGCAATGGCAATTACTTGTAAATATTTGCCTCCTTACTTCACATGTATTTATTATGCTATATTCACGTCAGTACAAAAGAGAAACTAGCGACGCTAATGGTACAGAAAGAAAACGTAGTGTGGACGATATTAGTAGCAGGTTCTGTCAATTTTCCCATTTGAATTCGTGCTTCTTATGTAGTCTCCATGAAGGCAACAACGCACAATAAAGCCAACCATGGCGCCAGCTATACCCGTTATATTTCTTTCTTGTACTACATGCAGTCTAATGTCGTATTTGAGTCGGGCATATGCTGCAGGGAAGAAAAAAGCAACTTACAATTGCCACGTTTAGGATTAGATTCTTAGGTAGATGGAAGGAAGACAGAAAATTAAAAAGCAAGCTTCACTAGTAGTCACGCAAAAGTTTTAGTTTGGTTAGGTACTGACGTTCGTCTCTTCTTTGCCTAGGTTTGCCTAGGATTAAATACTATTACTGTGGTAAGTTTTAAATACAAAGGTTGACTTTCTATAACTATCCTCTATCTTATAATGTATGGTCATATTGGCATGAGCGCAGTCATTGTGTCACTTGCACGACTCGAGAAAGCATTCAGTGTGAATTAACGCTTTCTCCCTCAAATACTTCAAATTTCTCGCGCTAGATGTCACTGACGGCAGGGATCTTCTCACATACGTACTTTTTGGTTACATTGGTTATGATTCCACCAACGTCGAACGATAGTTGAAATACATTGAATCCATACCTATAGTTCACTAATATATATATGCAACACACGTATTTCGTCTCTCAACTCGACTCTGCTGGAAACATAGCACTGTTGTTCTTTATCTTTTGTTTTTGTTAATCCCTCCTAGGCAGGATTCGGTCGACCAAATTCATACCTTTGTATGCATAGTCTACACAGTCGGACAAAGTGCGGTTCCAGTCACTACTGCACATGAAAAATAAAATTGAATACACGCACACGTGACGTACAAGGATCGAATCAGCTGGTAAACTGTAACGAACAAGAATGAAGGAACTTGACGTTACTTTGAAGATCAGTGTCTACGCAGTTATCCACAATTAGTTTGCACTGCCTAAATTCGTATAACAATAATCATAGGACCGGTACGACATGGCTCGACAGATCCGGTTGCGCTAGCTCTGATTGGAAAACTGATAAAGAAAATTATTGGTGTCGAATATAATATAAAGAAATGCCTGCTTACCACGTTTATTCCCGGATCTCGACTGTTTGTTGTCTTTTCTCAAGCTTTTGCCGTAAAGATCAGCAGCTTATCTGTTCGATGGTATGATCACGTTTTAATCCTTGTCAATTAATTTTACAGCAGCAGGAGATCCCAATGCCTGGCGATTGGGAAGGATCGAAGAGACTGACCACGAGACGCCTGTCTAACCCAGGGGTCACAATTTGGGCGCACATTCATCATCCTCTGCAGTCAATAACGGAAGGCCGTGAATATCTTAAAGAAAAAGAAGAGAAAAATTGGTGAAATAACAGAAACTAAGCGGCAGCAGCAGCCGACGTAACGACAACAGGAAGAAGAAGAAGAAAAAGAACAACGTGAAGTGGTGTGTGTGTGTGTGTGTACGCGTGTTTATCCATATGGAAATATTATTTGTGTTAGCTGCTGTGTGCGTGTATGACTGTTCCTGTGCATGCGTGTGATATATATGTATACATATATAGTTTATCCAATGTGACTTTGTCATCCCATGGTCTCCGAGTACCTAGTCAAACAGTTGAGTACCACGACTGAGGACGAATGGCCGACGAAGAAGACTCACGACTGACTTTGATCGCCACGTGCGATAGTCCCGTAATAATTTATCGTACCGAGGTCATAAACGTATTGATATGGTCACGAGAGAACAGAAAGAATTAATGATTCCTTTCGTAACTCCGAAATGCTTCCGTATTTCTTCCCGTCGAGCGACCCAATGTTTGCGTCTCGTAACGCGTCCGGTAGTGTTTTTTTTTTATTTTGCTACTATTCACGTATGCTTCGGAGCGTTTGCTTATTTATTTAACTGTTTTTCTGTACGACCCTTTTGATCATTGGATTATTAAGTTGTTGCTTCTTTATACGTCGTTGGCTTTTGGAGCCAACACTAGTTATTGTTTTTTTTTCGGCTCTTTTGCGTTTTTCAAGAAAGCGATTTTTATACCTGGCGAATTTGCTGCGCTTTTTATGTCGTCTAGGTTATGGCCATGAGCTACGAGCTATAATATCATTTTAACCCTTAGTCCGTCGACATTTTGAAAGTCGAAATATTACATCCCTTCTTGCGCATTCTCATGTAAATGTTGTTTCATGTATCGGTCGATGTGCATGAGTAATCAGATGATGCCAAATGACGTCATACAGGGGGACTAAGGGTTGAAAGCGACTACTGATGCGTACACACATATATATATATATATATACATAATAGAGTATCGAACGCATGTATTATTGTATGTACGCTAGATCTTAATACTCAGAATGTAAAGTTCCAAGCGTTTGGCGTAGCTTAACTGTTCCGTTGACAGCATCTGCCAAAGGTACGTTATCTCCGGTCAGGATAGAATGTACTTTTCTTTTCCTTTGGTAATACACATCCTCTTGCTCTTCTTCTCGGTCACTGCCAATATGTCTCGGCTGAAGATATTTATACTCGAGATAAATGATTATGGTGACGTTAATTAATACTCGCCTACATCTTAATTGATTCTAGAAACGTCGTACAGTGTGTTGTGATGTTGTTTATGTCATTCAGTCAGAATCGTGCGATGACGATCCTCCTCATCCATTTTTTCATCAGTCTCGATCACTCTCCTTAGGGTAGTGCATCCGTTTGGCCGATTACGAAGAGGTTAAGCCCCATTCACACGAATTCTCCTTTAGTCGCTCTTTGGAAAATGTTCTATTGTATTTCTCATTTATGGCTACTGGCATGCTCCGCAGACGAGAAGGTTTCTCCGCAAAAGTTCTGAAACTGCTTGCAAAAGCAGCACGTGCTTTTTCGCTCGTGTCGCGCGGTTTTTTATTCCGATTGGCGATTTCGCGTATATCCGATAAGTGCGCTCTGCTGTCGCATTTTTCAAAAAAAAAATTGAATGTTCAGGTAACTGTGGAATGTTTACGTATGATTTGTACGACAAAGGGAGAAAAGGAAAAAGAGTGTCTATAATAGTACGTTATGCCACTAGGGAGGAAAGTGCGTGATTTTTGCCGAGTGCGAGGTTTGCTACTCGAGCGAAGCGAGGGCAACACGTGCACGAGGCGAAAATCCGCGCTCCTCCCGTGTGGCATATATTACTTTTTACCCGACTATTTTTAAAATAACCATATTTTTATGCCTGCAACGGCACAACGCTACAATATGTAGGTGTAGATTTACATCTCAATTCTTTTGTTTAGAGTTTTTTTCTTCCTCCAATAATCACTTTTTTGCCCGCGAAATCACTTTTTTTCCTTCTTGTCAAAAACTGATTACTTTCCGCCCGCGTTGCAGGGATGGAATATGGTCATTTTATCGTAGTCGGGTAAAAATACATTTTCATATGTGATCCATGTAGGTAGTTAGTTGATTTCCTTTTGTCATTTATTTCTATTGTAAATTGTAATCTGACGTATCAGGGAATTTGATATGTCGATACGGCAGATTTTACAATTGAAATTCTATAGGAAATGTCTATCCGTAATATTTGTAAGCTACCTGTGTCGTTGTTTAGAATTGAGATATGGCACGTGCAAAGTATCCTCCCTCTCTCTACTGGATTTGAGTTCGAAATGTTGAGTGAAAAGCGACTTCCGTTATTTTATAATTGAAGCAATGCTTGAGCAGCTGTTAAATTGGCGATAAGTAAAATCATGACGTAAGAATATGGTAGCTAAGTGGGTGTGGCCTTGTGCGACAAATTCGCAAGTTCAAATTTGACTGTATTGCGAACAAGTGACGGACAGAGGGAAAGGACTTGTCGTACGTTACGTTGTGGCATTTTGCAAGTAACGAAAAAGATAGTAACCGAGAAAGCGATAGAGGAAACAGAAACGGGGTGGTGGAGATTGACCACATGTTTTTAAAACCATTCATCTGTCGTGAGATGCAGTACGAGCTGTACATACAAGTTATAAATATGTATATAACATTATCTAAAGAGATTATATCCACCGTACGATCAATTCGCAAGAACCGTTTGGAGAAGACTCGTTACGTCATATTAACTATGGTTCTGATGTCATTATTATTATTAAGTGGGCGTTCCTTATTGTCTGCACTATGTTTGGATGACCAATCGCTTACTGCTACTAATTTTCCCCCACCTGTGCCAGTAGCCACGCCCATTACTCATTGGCGTGGGCAAGAGTATAAATTTCTTTGGTAATTATATTCGAGCCATAGTTAATCAATTGTCGAGGGCACTTTCATCTTGGCTGTTTTGAATTGTCGGATGTGAGGCATTATAATTGCCTTGCTTGTTGAAATCTGGAAAGTCAAATACTGTTTGAGCTAACAGAGATATTATGGATGCTTTGGGAATTCAGTTTGAATGCCTTGTATCCCTTCTTGGAGCTTAATACTTTCGTACGAGTCGAGTAAACTCACGGTTAATGTGAATAGATCTTAGAGACAAAATCCCATATGCCTTGAGGAATGTGGATTGAGTGACAGGTATAGTTACTCGATCGGAGGGACAAACGTGTATTTTGTTGAGAGTAGAGATAAATTTATGCGATTTGTAATGATATCAGGTTGTTCTGGTATGGACAGAGTCATCAAAATATATGAATGTATTGTTTAGAAATCCTATACGATTAAAAACAATATGAAATGTATGACAGTTTATTATTGATAATGAATTACCTATACCTGATATTAATGAGGATCATTATAATTCAATAGAAAACAGAGGTTTAATCGTTGAAGGATCTCACAGAAGAGTGGGGAACTAATAATCTTGTGGTATGTATAATTTATATTAATCTATAAAGAGTGTATATTTGCAAATGTAAATGGAATTGTTAATTACAGCTGATTGATGTTCGAATATTTGCTTGCACTTTAAAAATCATTGTGAACTAATCTGTCAATCAAGTTCACTTTATTACTGTCCATGTTAAGTAGAAAAATGGAATTCTGCTGGCCACTAATGCTGATAATCATTACTTTGACTTTTCAATTCATTGATGTCAGTTACTGTATCTATTTACACATTGAACTAACCATAATTGCTGTTAGTGATACAGTACAGCAAGGACATTAAGTTACCTAAGCATCGAGCTATTGCCAAAATTTTGAGCATGATCTACAATGCATTCTATTGCTACTGCAATAGTGCTTTTATAACAAAAAATTATTAAGGCCATGTAATCTTCTGCCGCTTTTTTGTGTCAGTCAACAATGTAACCTGAAACAATTGAGCGTCCTATGTTCATGGATTATTAAAAGTAGTATTGCATATTTGATGATTAAGAATCATGATAGATGAAGCTAAATTACAAGTTTACTTACATTGTCATTGTCTTCATTTTTTCGTTTTATATTATTGTGCAGAGATTCCTTGCTCTTTGTTGAATTTGATAAACAAATTTTCTTGGAAGTAGGATTTACCTCTTTGATAATTGGCTTTAACCGATTTGGTTTAGATGTTTCAGCTGCATTACTACAGTCGACATTGGTACTGTTGCATGGCATCATTGCCCTATAAATATAATATTACTGTTACTAAGTAACATGAATTTGTGTTGAGCTTTAATGTTATCTATAATTAATTTACTTCAAAGCTGCATTGTCCTCATAAGTTGCAGTTGCAATACTCCTCTTTACTCGAAGACTCAATATCTTTCGCCCAAGATACCTGGATTCACTACACTGTCGTTGAGGTAACGGTAATGCCACTCTCTTAAATATTTCAATAAGTTCAGGTTTGCTTAACGCTTTGAAGTCCGGAACTTGTATACATTTCTAAAAGCATAAAAGTATAACAATTAAATGTCTTCAAAATCTACTCCAGAAAACATAAATATAACCTATAATATCACTTACGTTCTTCAACACTTCTCGTAGTGTCTCTTCTGACAGAAGTTCTGGTCGCGTTAATTGATATTCTTGTAAATTTTCCATACCTATTTACCTCAATAATGTATGGATGTACTGCAGATTGGTGACTGCTCCTTTTCGTCATAGATTTTCAGCCGGTATACATCGCCTACAGTGAATGAACACCTGAGTGTGCCTGTGTTAAAAAAAATCACTATACATATATATAGATATAATTTAAGTAAACACGTCCTCTAACTCGAGCTTGTGTGATGTTGCAGCCTAGTTACAAATAATCTACCTAGGATTTGAGCGGCAAGTTCAAATGAGAAGTTAAAATGGGATCACGATCTCTCAAATCAGAATAAATTGCTTTCAAATTCTTAGTCTGTCATTAACGCATAAATGAGATATATTTTAGACATTTTAGAGAAAGCTTTCTACCCCGTACACGTGCACAAACATATTGGTCACAAAGAACATGGACATGGGTCATTTGTTTATTGTTACCTTAACCGAGTAGGAGTTAAATTATAAATGACTCTTTGTGCGTAAAACCATATACTTTCCGTACAGCGTTGCAAAAGCATATATTTCCGTTATTATCCCCGTCTCAAGGCGCGTCGACGCCAAAATAAAATTGGTTTTAGGAAAACGACCGACTGGCAACAAAAATGAGTAGGGAGATGCACAACGCTACGGTTTTAGGTGATACCAAAAACATGGCGCTAAATCGTATTGGCGAGTCCGGGAGTAGAATTTTGTGATCATCGCCTCCGTCGCTAATGCATATTCCGTCGTAACCGAGCTGAACGTGATCACGAACGGGTAGTCTGGAGGGCAGAGATTCTCCACAACTTACAACTGATTCCCAGAACAACCCTTAGAAAGAGGCCGCTCATCAGATATTGCCTAAATATTTTTTTTTTGTAATCTTAAATTCAAGTGTATATACAGTGTAAGCTCGATAAGATTTACTAAGACAAAAGTCAGCACCTCGTCCCTGCTCGCGTTAAGGAGTGCAGCGATGCGGTGCTAGCTTCCATCATTATTTAACAATAGTTCCAAGCGGAACTATGGTCTCAACATTGAGTACTAGAGAGAACTATTTCGGAACTGTTTGAAGCACAATCTGAAAACAACACTGAAAGCCAGCTTCTCATGCATACCTGTACTTAGGCATATGGTGCGACTAGTATCCTTAATAGATATTTTATCGATGTTACGTAGCAGAACTATTGTTAAAACCTATCAGGAACTATAGAACTCCTCGAGAACTATTGAAAAAGCCTATTGTTGAAACATTTTTAAGAGATTTTAAAAAAGTGCGATGCTGGAGCTGACACCCGTGTAGCATCTCAATTTCTGAACAATGTTTCAACAATAAGCTTTTTCAATAGTTCTTGAGAAGTTCTATAGTTCTCGGTCTCGTTCTAAGGGCTGCTTTGGGACCAGCAGTGAGTAGCGGAGAACCTCTGCCCGCCAAGCTATACGTTCGTGTTCACGTTTAGTTTGGCTACGATGGAATTCGCATTGTCGACGAAGGCGATGATCACAAAATCCTACTTCCAGACTCACCGCAACGATTTAGCTCCATGAATTTTGGTATCGCCTAAAACCTTAGCGTTGTGCATCTCCCTACTCATCTCTGCTGGCAATCTCTCTGTTCATTTTCCATTTAGCAATTTCAGGTTTCCGTTACGGTTTTAGATATAAAATTTACGAAATTTCGGTTAATGGTTACCATTTCGATTACAGTTACGGTAATAGTCCCTGATGTAAATATGGCTTCTACGGCTTCTCCGCGCACAGTCAATGTAGCAGCTAAAATTAAAATCTTCATCGGTTAGTGCTGCCACCTACCTGAATGAGAGAGAACTTATACCATGTACCTACGACTGATAATAAGAAATAAAGTTTCTAAACAACCTATAACCAAGGGACAATGACTACGACGTTTCCTTCCTGCGAATATTCACGAATTCCTCTAAAATGTTGTCTACGATCGATTAATTCTATTTGAATCCTAAAACCAAGCGTGTGCAAAATTTGGAAAAATTACGCGAATATTCTTCTCAAATTTCGCATATAATTAGTTAATCCTGTTCAAATCCTGCACGATGAAAAGTAGTCGATTCAATCATTACAGTTACATACAATTTCTATAAAATATTCTATTTCCCTATGTACCAGATTATTATTACCGTATTATTCCAAAGTGCAGCAGTCATGATTAGCAATAAAAAAATATTCTGATAAAAAAATTAATTTAAATTTTCTTTCAATAATCAAAATAATATTAATATAATAATTTCAATAATAATATAAATTTCAAGGAAGTTGCAGAATTTCAATGGCTGTTTCGACGATTGGATTCTGTAAATTATCACTTTCAATCGTAATCATTAAAAAGTCACCACCCTTTAGTAGTCCCATAGCAATTTGACAATTTTAATCCCACGCGTATCGCAGCTTCATCATCCCCTAACGATGCGTGAACTATCCCATGACATGTTCATATTATTTGCCGGCAGCCCACATGCCAAATGATATATTATTTATATACATATATATATAAATATTCATATGTGGTAACATCTTACCGCACTAGACTTTAGTATTTTCTCAATGACAATGACACGTGCTGCCACGTGTTCATCCTGTTCACGCCTTCGCACTTACACTACATACCAATTTCAATTTGTCCTTGTATTACTTCCGTTTATTCTCCTAGGACACGTGCATAATTCATCTCCCACATTATCATTTAGATAACACGCGAGTGTACTAGCCACGCGTATATGGACGTATGATATTTTCAGAACACCCTTTCACAGATTTGGCATAGCGAGAAAAAAAGACAATATAACGATAGAAGGGTAGTATTTTTGTGCATTTTGACATGACGCTCTTCAAAACTAAATTCAAAATGGAATTTTTGTCTTGAATTACTTTTACGGGAAACTTCGTTAACGTTGAAACATTTTTTATTATTGCCAATGTCACGAGAGTCTTCAATGGGGGATGCTGAAGGTTCCAGTATGGATTTCTCGGGTGGATCAGGTGTTCCGCGAGATACATCTGCGACGGGATAATAAACGCCACCTCCCAGTCGATTTGGTCCTGGAATATCAACAGTAATTTATTATTATTTGTATTGTTGGAATTTCTTTATTAAACACTCACGTGATTAGATGCTATGGAAATTTTGTTCCTACAAATAAGCCAGCCTATACTCAAAAAGCCATCGCCGTGTGATAACGACGAAATGGAAAGGCAGTAAAAACAAATCCAGCAATTCGTTCGTAATCGATCTGTCTCAAAATGGCCGCTGGCGCTAAAATTCAAAATTTATAAATAGACACAAATAGCTGTACGAGGAATATTTCTCATTAACAGCATATACACTGTATACAGTCAAGATGGGGTATTTTTTGAAATTTATGAGAAATTCATCATTTCCAAATTGTCGATAACGCCGATTACACGGATATTAAATACTGCGTGAGTAGTCGATCGATGCTCACCGTCCCTGACAGGGTGAGTATTTTAAAATATGAATAAAAATGATTAGCAGGGTGGGAAGAGACAAAGGAGTTCCAAATAAGGGTGGCCTTTTTGTGCAACATCAATATCCAAAGGCGCATGAACTGTCCCGACGTAATGGCGACGATCTTTAGGTGCAGACGACTATTCACACAATCACGTTATTGTGTATGTGTTAGTGGGTAACGAAATCCCGTATTCTGATTGGAGCATTGAGGGGATGCTGGGATCGATGGGCGTGAACTAAACAGGGGATGAAACTCCGCCCATCTCGATAGCGTCAATCTAGTCGCTCTGCACCCTCACGCTTAGATCTTATCAGATAGAGTTTTGCGTTGGTGAAAAACCGATCGGAAATCGTGCGGAAAATCCTTTTCTTTTTTTCCCTGTTAAAAAAAAGGTATTTTGAGATCCGGGTATTTTTGAAAACATCCCTCGGTGCCTGCAGTGTTTACTTTTGTCATTTATTGGTATCTTTGTTTCTAATATTTTTTTTTTTCGTAAAAATTGTGATTCACTGTGTAGGTTAATGCGATAGCACGGTGCAATGTGGTTTTGAAGATACAGTAAAAAATTGTTATGCAATCTGAAAATTGTATGTCGTGAGGAAAACATAGATGTTCTGAACGCAGCCTAAATCAATGCATTACCTATGCCCCGTGTATTTAGTGATTTCAAGTGGAAAAAGGAAACAAGGATACTTTTTGAAGAGCGTTCTGGAATTTTGTTTATAATATCGGTAAGCAAAATAAGAAATAAATTACATAATGAATGAATAAGAATGACCCTTAGAATTAACGCTCAAAGTTATCATATATCAGCCATTGAAAATCTTCTTGGCATTATTAAATAATAAATTTTCAACAGCAGCACGAAATCTTATTATTTGGATAATGTTATGAAGTAGTTTGAAAAATAAAATTTGATACGAGGGACATGGGCCCTTGAAGTTTCTATGTTAGATAGCAATCTCAATCGAACATCGCAAGATCAGGATCCCATTGTGAAAAGAGTCAATTTACATAGAACAAGACGAATCTTTGCGAATCGAGTATCCTCTTTGGTTTCGTACCTTTTCGATTTCCTAAAATATTTAAAGGAAGTCGAAACAGCCTTCGTCCATACAAACGGTTGTTTTACCATAAAAATCTGGTCGAACGAGGGCGATTCGTCGCTTCAATACCGTCGTTCTCGTAAATATTTGACGAGCCGTCGCGTCATGCGTTATGCAGACTGCGGCGAGTTCGCCTTAATAATTGACATCCGGGTGAAATTGTCACGTCTTCTTGAAAACTGCAACGACGAGGAAGAGTAACGATACCTTCGAGAAATCGTGTGGCCACTAAAATTCAAAAGGTTTATATCATGTACGTATAAAAGTGTAGACATATATAGGCAAGAAAAAAGAAAAAGAAAAATAATATTCTCACACAATTCGCACCTTCCCTTCAGGAAATGTCTAAACACGTAGACAAAATATTTGCTAGACTTATCTAATTACAGCAGGAACCCCTTTCGTCCCTGGAGAATTGCTGTTTTCCAAAATTCTTAGTCGACCCACAGAAAATCACCTTCGGGAATTCACACTGAAACAATAAATACTGGAATAACAAGATTTCCATAGTGGAAGGGCGAAACAAGATTTTTGTTAAGAGCGCTAAAATAATTGTTGGCACGGGATTGTTTATCGTTGTTTTGTACTTACAGTCTTTTGTCGGATAATGGAGAGGGAAGCCCTTCTTCCACTTGCTGCTTGCTGTAACTTGAGTTTTCAACCGCGACGAAGGTTCGTTGATAAATTAAAGATTCGCATAAACCTAAAAAAAGTAAAGAATGGATGAGTAAAAATTCCTTCAAAAAGAAAAAGAAATAATGCAAATCAGTAAGAAATGTCAGCGAGACTGTGAAGTCTAATGATTAACTCTCTCTCACTTTTGCACAGAGATAGAGAGAACGCGATGGGAAATGGCGGACATAATATTGTTAATGGCGTCGGTCCTGGCTCCGGGACTTTATCGCGAGAGGAAAGACGTCGCAGGCGTCGCGCCACGCAAAAGTATCGAACGGCACACGCAACGCGGTGAGAAGAAACTTTAAAGATTTGTACCGTACTTGGTCGAGTTTATGAATTTAATACTGAGGGGCGTGGGCTCGAGGCTGAAGTCACGTCCGCGAACAATCAGAACAAAAACAATGATCTTGTACTCTTGTCAACAGTGAAAGAGTAAGAGTGGAGGCATTCAATTCAGCATTCGCTGAATTGCGAAAACTGTTACCGACCCTGCCGCCGGACAAGAAGCTTTCCAAAATCGAAATTCTACGTCTGGCCATCTGTTACATCGCCTACCTCAATCACGTTCTGGAAGCGTAGTTGATATTAATGACAAATATTCATTCTCTCTTCCTTATTATTTCTCCCCCCCCCCCCTCCATCTCACAAGAATGCGTTTCTCGAAAATTGGGTTAACCTAAAAATATTAGCTCTAACGAATCGTTCAGCCTTGTACATAACCTGCCTATTTGTGATAAGGGGCTCTAGTGCCCCGTGTACTGTGTATCTGTTCTGCGAATAAACTCTTTATCGTATACATATATCGTAATACACTGTCTTTCATTTCTATGGACATACTGACGTTATGTCACAGTCATTGAATACCTTGCGAGCGATTCCGATCATCCTTGCCAAGTCTTTAAAGGATAATTCATTCCAAGTTACGGCACTTCAGTGAAATTCATCGTCAAGGGATGAGAACGCTGGCCCTTCTGTTCCCTCGGGATCATTCGATTCGGGCTAAGTGAAAAAGAATGGGATTACAGGAAGGCCAACTTCACGGATCGACGCC
Organism: Cephus spinipes; assembly: GCA_963971525.1. Lineage (NCBI taxonomy): Eukaryota > Metazoa > Arthropoda > Insecta > Hymenoptera > Cephidae > Cephus > Cephus spinipes. Next base: position 16,482,020 of record OZ020578.1, read on the forward strand.
CTAGCCGATTAATTCCCTAGTGCACTCTCCTGGACTCTAGTTCTATTTCTCTATCCTGTTTTCTGTGTCTATTTTATATGCCTGTCGTGCGTAGCGAACGACAAGGATTTGACCACTGTTGGAAATTCTTATACACAGCTGTCAGTGACTTTTACAAGATCCTCTCTCTTCTCTCTCTCTCTCTCTCTCTCTCTCTCTCTCTCTCTCTCTCTCTCTCTCTCATGTTCAAAATCCTCCTGTTAAAAATCCGAGAAAGCTTGTCTAGTAACAATTTTAACAAACTTATTTCCATTAGTCGTACATTGCCATGAACTTCTTAAAGTTTTCAATAATAACTTTGGAACTTGTCCACTCTATTTAGATCAATAACACTCTAAATCGATGTTTAAAATCAAATTAATCAGATGACAGTTGTCAAACCTTACCACTGATTCTATATATGACCATTTATATTGCACCCCAACAGTTTCTACATATATTCCGCATGCGTCGGTAATCTTTAGTCACATATGCTCCTGCCTTCTTTACCGAATACAATCCCTAGGGACTCCTTCCACCGCTCAATAACGAACGGGACTAACAAATTGCACAATCGGGATTAGTATCTGCTGTAACGGTACTATTCACGTGACAGGCTGCATCACTTAAAACATTAAGTCTCCTTATTATTACAGAAGTGGACATTTTTTAGGTTATTGTATCGACACTCCACAAACGCCAAACTCCCGAATACAAAGTAGTCTTTTAAACAGATTCCAGGTATACCCATAACTGATGTGTAAACTTTGAAGTGGGGATAATACATACGGGTAAGAGGGTTAATAGTTACAAGGGACGGGGGTTGAACTCATACGTTTACACAATAGCAACGTGAGCTTGATAATCTACAATAGATTCCCAAGAGAGATAATCCATTAGCGAGTACTGCGCTCGTCAGGTGTTTCAAATAATTTTCAGTGTGACTGTGAACTTGCCTGTAGTACTGTCGTATCTTAACTTACAACGCTTGTTAAACGGAACATTAAAAAATTGGTACAGTTAAGTGGTCTGCTAGTACGGATAATTAGTATTACTAACCAATAAATTGTAGTCAATACAGACAATGCCATTAAATCCCTTCAATTAAAATAGACTGTACCTTCAGTTAAGTGATGCGATGAACGACATTGAGTGATTCTTGGCAGTTCCCGTTTCTTTGTCAAAATATTCAAAATGCCTCAGTGGTTCAAACGTGGATCTAAGAAGCACGTTTCTCAACTTAAGAACGTATCGTCGACGCTACGTTGGGTCCAAGTGTTCTCTTCGATATTTTCTCTAGGCGTCTTTGAATTTCCACATGGAAAGCAGAGGCGTTATTTTACTGCTTTGTACGTTGCCTTTGCGACGACTGGATATTTTACGAGCATTCTATTTGGAGTTAGTAAGGAAGATTTTTATAAAGCCCTCGGCATTGAAGTAATAATTTCTGTCTATGTCAATTACATCAACATCTTCATTGCTGGCGTGTCCGTTGTCATATGTTTGTATAAATATTCGGTACGTATATAATGATGAGAATAATGAGTAGAATCGATGTAAGAAATGTACTGTCTTTCTTTTTCCCGTTTCCGTTATCTCCTGAACTAAAGACTGTCAGACTATCTGAAGACAGGCACAGAAGGGAGGCCTATGTAACCTTTTGCGGCACTGCATCGAATTGCGAAATTATATTGAAAAAGACTTTTTTCACTTGTAGAGTAGACTAATACTTTTTCTGAGTACATATATTTTTTTTAAGGCTATGAGAACGTCCCAGATGAAGATCGATAATATCGACAAGACACTGCATAGTTTGGGAATTTCCAGAACGTACCGCAAGGAGTTCATGACGAATATGAAGCTAACCATTGCCTTTATAATGATAGATATTATACTGCATGCAGTAACTTCTTATTTATTTTTCTTCAACCTGAGTCTATTAGACGCCGTAGCCGTAGCCGTCTTTTTCAATTATCCCTTTCAGATTAGTCTTGCTTTGGATCTCGTTTTTATAACGAATAACGGGTGAGTTTTCTGACATCACTTTCAAATAAGTACCAGTTGCAGATGCTACGTCTCAGTCCGTTACCGCTCGTTCCTCTTCCATTCAGGCTTATATCCACGAGATTGAAGAAGATGAACATTTTTATGGAGGATACGATAAAGACAGTGATAGAGCCAGTGAATACGTGGAAAGTTGATAATCAAACAGACAGTAGAGTCACTAAAATAAAAATAATCAATTCCGATCTGATACGTTTAAAGTTTATAAATTCGGCGGTACAGACGATACGGTAAGTTGAGAATTTTATTTTTACGATAGATAGGTCTCGTTGTTGTACCATATTATAATGATGCAGAACAATTATTAATAACTATTAACAAAATACACTTATAACTTAGTCAAGCTCACCAAGAACTATGTGACATCGCACGGGAATTCAACGAACAACTTAGTGTCCAAGTTACCGTCGAGATGGCGGGATGCTTCGGATTGTTTACAGGATTACTCTATAATCTTTACGTGACACTAGTCAGCTACCATGATTCAATAATCGCAAAGGTGAATACTGCCGTAAGTTTGAGTTTGTGGTCGCTCGTCTATATAGGAAAGGTCTTCTTCATAAATCGATCTTGCGCTATTGCCGTCGTTGAGGTAACCCTTCTTGACTATTTACCGACCATGACTATTCTCTGTTGTTACTAGTATACATATAATTTCGCTTCTTTGTAGGCTAAGAAAATCGGCGAGATTATTCATGAACTTGACAGTCCCATAATAAATGATGAATTACGGAACGAGGTGAGAATGAGACACTGATAGCTCAGTTTCATCATTATCCATTGTTGATTAATCCAGGATCTTCACAGTGTATTATTCTTGTAATACAGGTACATCAATTCGCGCTTCAGATGATCCAGAATCCTTTGATATTCACAGGATGCGGATTCTTCTCTTTGAATTATTCATTTGTACAGTCTGTAAGTATTTTTTTTCTTTTTGTTTCATAGCCCATATGCTTCTGTAGTAAGGCACTGAGAGTAGCAACCGCTCGGGACCGCAGTTTGTTGTCAGATTGTCTAAACTCCACCTATTATACCCTCACTCTAGGCCCAAGAAACAATAGCTACCGCGAGCTATCGTTAGTGCTAGAAGGTTGGGTTAGAGTACCCCTCTACTTGCTTCTCAAAGCGGAAGTGGGCAGCGGCAAACACGTAAGAGTAGGGGGCTATTGCTTATTGCGGATTCCTACTGTACATTATTTCTATATCTATAGTGATTGGTTATCAATTATGTAACTTCTTTACATGCTAATATTAATTTGACAATGCAATTAATTATTCATGCTTGACAAACAATTTGAGCAAGATAATATCCATTCCTATGACATTGATCTTTTAATCGTACTTTGCTCTATTCAGCTATACACTCATCCGTGTGATTCTTGTGCTTGTCATCAATACCATAAAGTCACAGACAAGGATCGCGATGTTCATAATTTTAAAAATTCTGAATGATCATAATTTTTCTAATTATTGTCTAATTACTTAATGTTTTTAATTCCAGTTCGTTGGTTCGGTGACGACATATTTGGTAATAATGATACAAATGAGCAATATACCATCGAAACCGGATGTGTCGACCGAGCTATCAACGATTTATGAAAATTCAACAGAATGGTAGTAAAAAGATAATTGATACGTTTTCACAGGACGACATTTAAGCGGGATTCACCAATGACGTGTACGAAGAAGACAAACGATGAATAAACAATGTCGGTCGATATTTGACGATTTACAATTTATCATTGTTACTATACAGGGTTATTCAGGCCATATTTCTATGGTAGAACCACCTTCGGGCAGTACATTTGTGTAACCCTGAATAATTCTGTATACTGGAATGCGTACGTATTTTTTGATGCCATCTATATTAATTATAAATAATTAATCGTGTCGACTTTTAAAAAAGTGATAGCGCACAGAGTGTATGATATTAGGTCAATTAGTTTAATTGGAGATACGATAAATACTAAAAGACTAGAAGAGAACAAGAGATTGAGAAAAGGAGAGAGTGAGAGCAAGAGATGGCCAATATTTCGTTATGCGTAATAATGTACCTGGAACAGGGAACTTAATGAATTAGGACAGCAGGGAGTACGAGAGGGCACAATGATATTGATCACCTGTACATTATATCTAATGACAATATAAAATATATTAAGGTACGTGGCGTGATGTATGTGCGTGTAAAAATAAATTGTGAAACTCGCATAGGGGATGTTCGCCCTGACGAGTTCAGAAGTTTTTGGCAGGTCGTGAAATAGCAACCATAAAAATGCAAAAGTATCACAATTCTTTTTAAATTTGGATGTTTGTTCCATAAACAAGTAAATAAATAAAAATTCGCTGTGTATAAAGACAGTGTAATGCTATAAGTATACGTATTGGATAATCCTACTGCAATAATAAAGATAAACCACTGAACAATAACATCTGATTAAATTTTATTATTCACGTAAAAAGCTATGCCGATAATTCCATACGGTAAACAATATATTTAATAATAATAAAGAGCCCTGAGCCGTTACGTGAATTGATATTTTAAAAACGTGTCTGTGTCAATAATAAAAATGGCAAAATTGCAACGAAAATCTTTTCGCGCTGCTTGTCTACCACTACTCGCTTGCAGCTGGATAAATGGTTCTGCAATATTTGAGTATCCAATTGGTCGTCAAAGAATAGTTTTAAGTAACGTGATTGCCTTTTTTAATTTACTCCTTTACGGAATGATTAGCTACTGGAATCTCTCTACGAAAATTTCCCTGGTGTCAAATGTCTTTAACATGAGTAAAATAGGCTATCACGTCATGGATTTTATAAACACAGTATTGTGTGTATATTCAGGAATACTCAGCATACGCCACAGAAAGGTAAACGGTGAAATTTGAATACAAGATAAGTCCGACCTACTTATTAAATACTCATTACGCAGGCACCAGAAAGGTTCATTGCGCGTATTCAGATAATCGACGACACTTTGGAGAAATTTGGAGTTACTAAAAATTATCACGCTTTCTATATCAGCAATCTCTATAAAATACTTCAAATGTTCATTGTCGTCGAGAGTGTCAATGCTATCAATATTATAGCGCTTCTCAAGAACAATAATTCTTCACAGATAGTCATACTAGCTTTAATAATACATCATCAGACTTTGATGATGTATATTTCTGACATGGGTACCAACACGACGATCAAGTCAGTTCATATAGCTTTGTGTGTGTTTCATTAATTACATAATATTAAAGGTTTTCTCCCATATTATCAGATACATCGGTAAGAAGTTCCAGCAACTTAACGATATCCTAGAAGGTTATGCAAACAAGGAATTGTACGTAAGGGAAGCTGAGCGTGGACTGGTATTTGATCGTCGTACGTCATCAAAGATTCATCGTGTCATCAAGACAGCCAAGTAAGGTTAAGTTAGGTTATGTGACAAGATAGCTCACTAAACATTTTATTCAGTACCAAAAGTCTCGTTTATTTAAGGGAGACTCATCTGGAGCTCACAAGGATTTCACAAGGGATCAATGACATATATGGCTTTCAAATGCTGTTATCAGTATCGCTATCCTTTCTGGGGATAACATGGATCCTCTATTACATGTCTGCTAGAATATCACAACGTCAAATTAATTTGAGCGATATTTCGGATCCAAATGTCCTGCAGATAATAGGCTGGTTTATTTTTTATTCAATGAAAATCATGATGATCATTCGGCCCTGCGCAGAAGCAAGAAAAGAGGTATCAGACGTCACCGATATTATAGCCGGGAAAGGTCGCACGATTTTGAACTCCATTTGAAAAGCATCAAAGTTGAAATGTCTCGGACATCCTGCGTGCCTACTCCCGGGTCAAAGATTATTCCAGATACCTTCGTAGTTGGTTGGATTGTTTTTTTTCGTTATTATTATAATGTATCTTTTGCCTCTTTCTCATGTATCTGCTATTTCCCTTTCAGGCAAGAAGGACCGACGACGTCATTTACAGACTGGGCGATACATCGCGTGACCATATGATCCGGAAAGAGGTATGCCCTCGTGCTGCGCAATCTGTAGATAAGGATAAGGATTAAACTAAAGATAATTGTATCTGACGCTTTCTAGGTAAAAGAATTTTTCCTTCAAATTACTCAACATCCTGTCGTATTTTCGGTTTATGGATCCTTCGACTTGGATTACACGTTGATACGAAAGGTGACTATCGTTTTCAGTTGTTACACCAATTTTTGCGAATTTTATTAATCTCTGATTAACGTATTACAGATGATTGGTACAGTCACGACGTATCTTGTAATTTTTATACAAGTCGATGCCATCAGGCCCACTGACAGCGGGATATCGGTGGAATCATTGAATACATCGTTATAAAAGCACTATATAATATACACTGTATCATATCTAATGGCATAAGTACCAAGACTTATATGAAGTAATGTAGCATTGGAAATTATTTATTTGTCTGCCACGTGATTGTACTACTAGGTCTGTTTATGCATATAGATTTGTCTTACTATTGCTTAGAGAATGTGTGAAAATAATAAGTTTCTCTCGATTATCGAACGGAGAGTCTCTCTTCACCGTGTAGGGTGCAACGTGCATCAGGTATGTGCCTACCGACCTGCGCACAGAAAGTTCCTTGAGTGAATCATAAAAGAGACATAAAAATTAGTGGAGCACAAGAGAGGGTGTCAGGACTTCAGTTGCTCGTTGGACGTCTAAGGTGCTTGGGATTCATTGTAATTGAAGTGTGTACGACAGGTAGCGATAATGTGGATAAACTACATTTAATTTTTCTAACTGCAGAAATTTCTAAGTTATAGAAATACGCAATGAACAAATTGGAGATGCATGGTCGATCGGTACAGATCTTTGCATGGATTTTGGGTCTCAGTGACATCGAATATCCGATTGGTCGTCGACGACCAGTTATCAGCTTTTTATATTTCATGTTCCTCGTGGGAATGTTTACCTATAATTTAAAGGGTGTTATAGATCACATAGGTTTTAATATATCTGTTTCAACTTTTTCTAAAGAACTAATGAGGCTTCTCTTTTTCCTGAGTATTGGAACTTCGTATTATATCTTTGGATCAATATGGTTATTTAAAAAGGTATGTTATTTATTGCTGAGCAGTCGAATTGCTAATTGAAATTGATTATTTTTAAAGAATGAATCGGAGTGTTTACGCCAGCTGAACGAAGTCACTGAATCCATCGCGTCCATCAGCAGTGATACTGATTTTAAAGATATTAAGAGAAATAAAATGATACAGATCATTACCTGGTTTATGTGTGTGTCTTACGTGGCCTATTTCTGCAAAAAATATATTTCAGACTCTGAAAGTTTAAAGGCTCTTCATATGGTCTATTGCATTAATTACCACATATTACTCATTCTGTATAATAACTTAATCTTTGTCAACTATCTTCGGTAATTATACTTATGGAAACGTAGTGACTTACGTCAATCATAAAAGATTTGCGTCTGTTTCTGGTATACTAAAGAAAATTCCGCAGGATAATCCAACTGAACTTTGCAAAGATGAATAAAAGGCTCAAGGAACTTTCTGCGTTTACTGATTGTTCGTCGAGTATCAGTGTTTATGAAATTATCAAAGATATTTCGTGAGTTGACTGTACTTTGAAAACTTGAAAACGTTATAACTTAATTTTTAATAATATTAATATCTGTGCAATCACGCCTTGGCGATTTGTGTAAATAAAGAAATCATTTTCAGGCGCATCAAGCAACTGCATATACGACTTACACGGGTATCGAGATCTTTTAACGATTTTTATGGTATATACACACTTCTGTTAATAACGCTAAAGTTTGGGAATATGACAGTTTGTTTGTATACTATATACTGTACTCTCTATAATATTCAATCTGATTCCACGATTCTCGTCTACACCATAATTGAAAATTGTCTACAGATGATCGTAGAATTATATATCGTGGTCACTGTGATTGAGGCTTGCAGACTGACTGCGATGGAAGTAGGTATTGGCATCTCTTCAAGGTCGTTTCATAATAAACATTTATTTGATTTTTCTTTTGATTTTCTTAACAGGCCAATAAAACAGGATACAGAATTTTCGAATTAACTAACAATGCATCGAGCATGGAGATTGACAATGAGGCACGTATATCATGCAAATCATAAGAAATATCTTAACCCAGTAGCAATTTTTTAACGTACGTTCAGGGTCTGCCTATGTAAGTTCCCACTGGGCCAATGCAAGCCTAGCTAGGACCCTGACGGGCTCTCGATATTTATAATGAAATTTCTACTAGGTTATTGATTAAGATAATCTTAGGATTTAAAATTATTCGTACCTGATAAATATTCTTATTCCGCAGATCGAACGATTTTCTGTGCAGCTTCTCCAAAATCCCTTAGAATTCACGGCGCATGGTTTCTTTGTTCTGAATCGTGCAATCATATTCGACGTATGAAATTTTATCAAGATTTTCTTAAAGTATAACGTTAACAATTTATTCAAATTAATCTTTACTGTCATTGTTTCTAGATAATCATGCTGTTGATTACTTATCTCATCGTTCTCATACAACTGTCAACGTGTGAAATGTGAAATTAAAATAATCAATGTAGTCACCTATAATATGTATTGTATGAAGTGTGAATTAATAAATCGTTAGTCAAAAGTAGAACAAAAATATATAACGTGTCAATCTTATTGATTCCCATAAAATTCAAAATTGCATAATCGATTTTTACGGCTTTGTAAAACCAGCCTAGCGTGCCATTAAAAATAGGGACAATTCTCGTGACATACTGACAACGATCGCCAATTATTTTAGAGAACGTAAAGTGCATTTCTAATTATAATTGCAGTAGTTACGTAATTTCCAAGTACCATAAAAATCCTCGTAAACCAAATTGCTAAGAAGGGACGTGAAAAATCCATAAAAAATACTTGCCGAGACTTCAGTCGGCAGACGAGCATCGTAGATCACCAGTCTCGAATATCAGATCTTAACAAGTACATATATCCACACACAAATAAGCTGTGAAGTAACGAAGGCTAAAGAAGATGGAAAATGCTGTGCAAAATGTTGCACCATCTGGAAGAAGATCGAGAAGTGAATCGATTGAATCAGTTGAAATCAATTTTAAACGTGTATACTTACCAACGATAATTGCTGGCTGGATTTCTGGTTTCGGAATCATTGAATATCCATTGGGTCATCCACGACCTTATATAAGCATTCTGTACGCTTCATTGGTCCATGGTTCATTATTAATTTTGCACTCTCGTGATATTTATTCAAATCTGCTACAAGCATTTGAAGGCAACATGAACTTGCTCTCCGAATTACTTCACAGGGTCCTTCCTGTGTTCTCCATATTCATGTTCTGTATTGTAATATTACATTGGACTAATCAAAAGGTTTGGCATTTTGTTGGATTACTAATAGAGTTTACGTGAAACGGATGAGACAATGAGAATTTTTCTTTTTTTTTTCAAGAAAATCAAGTCCTGCTTACGTCGTTTTGCGGAAATAAAAATGGAGTTAAATCAACTGAAATGCAATGAGAATGACGTTCGAGCTTTGAGATTTCAAAAAAATCAAATCCTAATTCTCTTTATTGCATTGTTATTTGTGACTTTTCAACTAATTACAATTTTTTTGCGAACCTCAAATCCTCTTTCGATTAGAAATGTGATTTACTTAATAATGGAAGTACTTTATTCATTTTCGATTTTAATAAACGATATTATGATTATAAATTACATTACGTAAGTGGAATATACGCATATGAAACCCTTATAATTCGACCAATGAAAAATCATTTAATTTCATTCGCTTAAAATTCTTGATAGTTTCGTCAAATGGGAATTCGTAGCATTAAATGAAAAAATGACCGAGCTGTTCTCAGCACTAGAAGAAAAGCTGTCAATGGAAAATTCGAATGATTCTCTCGAGGAGAATGCCCAGGATTATTGTGGCTTGATCAAAACGACAAGGTAATTAAATAATTAATAATTAAATAGCTCATCTAGCTTACTTTTTTAAAAATAATTATTCAGAATCTTAAGTATTTAATTTCTCATAATGAATTCTTTTTCAATTGAACCAGGCGACTGCATCTTCATCTGGTTAAATTAGCGCAACGTGTGAACAATGCTTATGGAATTCAGATTATTTTATTATTGATAACGTTAACTATGTTCCTCACTTTTTATCTATTCAAAATCTACAATATTGTCAAAGGATTGATAAACGGCAATGAATTTATAGTACAATCAATTTGTGATTTGATATGGGTCGCGATTATAGGAAGTAGAATTCTCGCCATCAATTTGACCTGCGCGCGCACGACAGACGAGGTAAACTGTCACAATTAGTGTCTATGGAGATTATTAATTATCACGGAAAAACTTCTCTGCAGGCTCATGAAATTAGATACGTCATCATGAAGCTCAACATCGAAGCGATAGATAAGAGGATGGAATTAGAGGTGAGCATCCTGCTTAAAAAAATTTGATTATAATCAATAGAAATCGACAGACATCAGATTCACTTACAATCTTATTCAATTGGGGCAATCGGAGGTATTTGCAAAATGATTCGAAATGAACAGGTAATCGAGTCTAGTATGAATTTATCGATGATTACCCCATAAACAAATTGTTTAAATCGAAATCAATATAAACCTCATTGATTCTCAGTAGTAAATATTTATGAGAATAGATAAGAAATTTCCAATGCATAAATCTGATTCCTTGTGACTAATTATTTTCAGTCAGTTTTAATATATTTTTTTAAGTAGGGTATATATGTTTTCCTTAGTAGTCTTGTCGCTCACGTTATTTCTTTGGATTACTAGAATAATTTTTAATAAACTCACGAATATTATAGACGCGATTGCTCACACTGCAGCTTCTGCTGAATCCTGTGATCTTCACCGCTAACGGTTTTTTTTATCTTGGACATTCATGTATTCTATTGGTAATTAAAACGAAGACTATAATTACTTTATTGAATATTTATATTACATATCAATTATTAGTATTATGGAACGATAACAATTCTCATACCTGTTCTTAGGTGTTTGGCTTCGTTGTTGCGTATGTGTCTCTTCTGATAGAAAACGACAATACGAGTATTGACTATGATACATTAATGACAACATTTATCAACGGTACCATTTGGTAATTGCGGTAAGAAAAATTCTGTAGTATGCACACAGTACCGTGTGCATTAATGCTTCAATTAAGATAAACCCTGTAATGATATAATATATTATATATAATATTACAATACTATACAACATATTGTACAACAGTATTCTATTTAGTGTTTCGAGTTCTTATGACTCCGATGCATGTATACGTGAATAAAGGAACAGTGCAATAATTAGTTTTTTAAATATACTAATAATCCTCGCTGCTTAATTAATTAATCCAACAGATATGTCCCATTGTGCATAACAATAGATAATATTAAAAAATACTTCTCCCTGTTCCAGGTGATTTTCTTTTAAAACCTCAACCTTATTGATTAGTATAGCATAAGGGATACCTGGGACGTACTTACTCATGCTTCAAGTTAAACGCGTCGCGTCACTCAACGAGTTCGGTTGGTCCGTCAGGAAGTTGTTCATACGTGACGTCCTTTAATAGCTGTATCAAGTTCTCTAAGCTTGACGAAACCATTCGGATCGCGTTGTACAACAATTTCCGTGGCAGTGGCGAATTAAAAATGACGACGAAACAGTTGGTCCAAATAAATGCAATGTCACGTTGGATAACAGGTTTAGGATTATTCGAGTATCCTCCTAATCGTCCACAATTACTCTTATGCATCTTCTATGCATCATGTCTTATCTCGTTGTATTTGTATGCCTGTGTTAAATATTTACAAATATTTTTCATGACTGTTGACATGGAAAATATAAAACTGGGACATCGTATCTACGTAGTGATATCATGCACTCAAATGGCGTGTTGTCTCTTCGTTCTCGTTAATGCGTGGTATCGTAAGAAGGTTGGAAAATAGATGAAAAAATAGCATTTTAAAAATTTGGTTTGATATCATTTTTTTTTTTTTCATTTTGCTAGATGTGTTACTTCTGGTACAAGCAAGTGGACGAAATCAAGATGACGATGAATTCAATTGGTTGCAGAGCAAATGACAAATCCTTGATGAGATTTCAATTTATTTTTAATATATTTATATTTGTTTACGTGATGCTAATAACTTATAATGTCTATCAGAAATTATATTATGTGCCATTGAAGGTCTGTGCGCCTATTATGTATTGCCTTTTCTATACAGTTCTCGTAAGTTTACTTGTCAATGCAGAATTCAGTTACAGTGTCAGGTACGTCAACACTTACCAATGATGTTTCGTGTGAACGATTATCCTGTGAATGATTTTGACTTCGTCATCAGGTATATGACTTCGTTGTTTGGCGAACTGAATAGAAAACTTTCGGACATGTTGCCGCTCAGGGAAAATCAACAAGTCAGAGTCGAGCTTGATGCTAGCACGGAACGTCATCATCTAAAAGTGTTTAAAACCATTCGGTAACCTTAAAAATAAAATATCTTGATGTTATCATGATAGTCAAATTAATTTTCATAACGATCACTTTTGTATTTGTATTTATTTTTAACTAACCTAAAGACGACTGCATCTGGAACTTGTGAGATCATCGCTCTATCTTAATGATTTGTATGCACTGCAAAATCTCGTGATGACGACAGCTTCAATTATAATGACAGCGGTCTTTCTTTATGAGATCTACAACCTGAAGATACATAAAATTAATAAAATACATAGCATAAATATATTGAAACTGCTTTTGTGTTTGTCGAACATCGTCATTGTTAATTTAACCTGTACTCGAACAACAGAGGAGGTATGTTTTTCATGAGATTTCATTAATTTTACATTACGATTACAATTATAGGTCATCGCGACGAATAATTTCAGGCTCATCGAACCAGAAGTATCATCAACAAATTGTACTTGTCAATCAGCAACGAAGAACTTCACTCAAAGTTAAGAGACCTTTTAATAATTCCATTTCAATGTTTTCTTTTTATATTCATTATGACGTCATGAAAATTTTTTAAAGCAAAAACATAACCTGTATACAATTTACAGATACGACAGTTCACTCTGCAACTCATAGACAACAGATTGTTGTTTAAGGTCTGCGGATTGTTTAATCTTGGTCGAAGATTATTTACCATGGTATGGACGAAACGTGTCAATTAAAGATCACCACATATTTTTAATTGTCTTTACTTCGTAGTTCGTCAACAGCATCATTACGTATTTGGTTATTCTAATACAAGCCACTTACCTACGAAGTACCGATACAGTCGACGCTGGATCAACGATGCCACCATCAGATGTACCAGAGTAATTGACGGTGCGTCGTAATTATGTAGTAATTAATAGAAAAATAATTATGAGACCATATTAAAATCAGTATATCATAGGTGTGATTAGATAGTCACTAAGCATTGATAGGTTAATTCAAGTACAGTACACTGTTCTATGCATACTTGCTTATCTCGGTATCTTAAATTATTAAATGATACAAGAATTTGAGAACTGTCCGTCCATGCAGAATATAAATTCACGTAAGAGCCTCTGTAATACTGTAATACCACAATAAATATAAAGCCCAATTCATAATGTCAAAATCAATCGAGCCCTGAAGGACAACGATCAACATGAAAAGTGAGGTTATTGGAAGAAATAAAAAATACGAAATAAAAAATTCATATCCACTGTCAAGGCTTATCGATAGTAATATATCTATATATTAAAAAATTCATAAATCTAACGTTGATAAATATCAAATATGCGCGTTTCGTAAAAGTGACGCAATGACTGGGATATTAATTTAGGTTATACGAAAAACGAATTCAATGCCGAGTAGTACCGTGGCCATTTGCTGTCAACGGAGCAGCCGTACAAATAACAATTAATACGTTGACAACTTTGACAGTAGTTTGAGAAAGTGATTAGTCAGATTCGAAAGTTTTATCAAATTTTTTAAACCTTGAAATGGAGCTGAAACAAATCAGCTGGCCAATGACGATTTCGCGTTGGATAATTGGTCATGGAGTTATCGAAATCCCGCTTGGCAAACCTCGAAAACTTTTAAGTATTTTATACGTCAGTGTTTTATTTATTAGCCATTGTTATGTCGTCTTTTTCTTCATGGATAAAGCAGATTTTTCGAGTATTGTCAAAACCAACAACATAGGCCAACGAATATATAGTTTGTTTAGTCACTTAAACATAGGAGTCGTCTTGTTCATAGATATCTTATCGTGGACTCGTATAAAGGTTAGTGCATTGTTACAGGTATTAATAATGGATTTAATGTAAATAAGAAGACAATACCGTATGCTCCATGTTGTTGTACTTAATGATTTGTTCCTTAACTTGTTTTGATTTGATTCATTGATTTGTACAGGACTTAGACGTGTATTTCGTTCGAATGAGTGCTGTGATAAAGGTTATGGAACGATTAGGGATGAAAGACAATCGTTGGCGACATCTGCGGTTTCAGTATATTCAGTATTGCATACTATGTTTCGACATACTGATATCATCCGCATGTACTTTATGGTTCATGAGTGGAATATCAATAACTACAAAATTATTACTTTTCTACGGTTTCTATTATCCAGTCATAGTTATCCACGTCACTGACATCTATTTTGTGATTTCCATAAGGTACACCCGTTTTCATTGAATTTCGTTAACCTTTAAATTGTCGCATGGGGTGGTAAACAATTGGTTGCGTGTGATCGACAGCCACCCTAGCGAATTCGTTGTGACCAAATTTTGTGGGTTTTAATTGAACACTTTTTGGTAACAGACTGAATCCCGTGAAAAATTTGTAAGATTACGGATATTTAGCAACGCTTAACGTAAGAGTAACCTAAAAATCAGTGCTTTTGTGAATTTTTGTTATCAAAATCTGCCGAAGTTTTGTGGTTATTTTTCCGAAATTTTTCTATCAGTGAACCAATAACTTCTCGAAATAATATAATTCGAATAGGGACATTTTTGGAATTTCACAAAGTCTGTATACCGCATTAGTAACATTCTAGTTTCTCTGTCAAAAATTACCAAAAGTCAACTACTATATGCTCTTTAAGAAAAGTTATTTTTTGGCAAACCTGCATTCGCTAGGGTACCCTGTCAAAAAATATAAAAACGATATGGCTTCAATCAAAGCAAAACACATTGAAACTTGTTCTAACATTACAAATAAATATTCTAATTTCCCTAGGTACATCGGTACTAAATTCGAACAATTGAACGAGACTCTTTCTGACAGATTAAAAACTATATCTAAAATTGATGATACAGAGGAGCACATTCAATCTGAAGAGAATCTCTGTAACTTTATTAAATCAATCAGGTACAGAATGAATTTTCTGAACGAAATTATAAATGCATAGTTAACGATTATTTATGAAATTATAATTTATCTATTTCTACAGGCGGATACACTTAGAATTGATACGATTGTCGAAACACTTAAACAAAATATTTGACGTACAGTTACTAATATCTATTACAATTTCGGTTATATTTATCATATCATGGTTAATGAATACCTACAATATTCTGATGGGAACCACATTTGATTCTCAGACGTACTTGCGAGTAGCTGGGCTAATTAACGTGTGGATTTTTTATTGCTTTAAAATATTCATTATAGGTCGTACATGTGATGCTACATCAGCCGCGGTATGTATATTGCCTGTTAGCACAAATATCGAAAGAACGTTTTAAGATGGTTCGATCACTCAGGTACTTCGGAGATACGGATCTGAACTTTGTGTATGTTCTTGGCGGTCGTGCGTGCAAAATTTCAAAATTATATTACCTTGTATAATAGTTTCCGAGACATATGGAATGAAAGTAGCTAAAATGCACTATATAGATATACCTCGCCTGTCAAAACAACAATATTCAAGATATCTCAGCTTTCAGGCGGTAAAATTGGATAAAATTTTTAGGTTACACTTCTTTTACATCGTACATTACTACGATGATTCTTAAATTGGAAATCTTGGAATGTTTTTATCATTTTTTTTTATGTCATTATTTAAACAATATCTGTTACAATCATTTTTTGAATCTTCAGTCGCTATCCTAGCGCTTGTTTAATAGATATTACTTTACGTAGGAAATATTTTTGTAACGAACCGTATACATGAAATTCACAGAAATTGGAATACTATTATTATGTCGATGTCAGGCGAACCACCTTAAAGATGACTTCGAAGCGTCATTTAGTCTGAAGACGAGTTGAAGTCGCCTTTAAGAGGGTCTTTCGGCAGTTGTGCTAACAGGGTTGTGTGACGAGTGACGTAACGTATAAAAAAATAACATTCTGTACAGGCACAGAAAACTGGAGGAATTGTTTTCAAATTTTACAATTTCGAACGGAGCAAAGAGACTCGCGGGGAGGTAAGTAAAAAATTGCAATATATTTTTGGCTTTTGCATCGTTGTTCTTTTTTTTTTTATAGATTGAAGAATTCACGATGCAACTGATACAGAATCCTGTATCGTTCACCGCTTACGATTTTTTAACACTCGATAACCCATTCATCTTTCAAGTATGTAATTTCTTCATTTAATCAAATCTCACATGGTTGAAAGAGAGTAAACATTCTATTATTACTACTTGTCGATATTTTTTTTTTTTTAATAGGTTGCTGCATCCATCACAACGTATCTGATTATTCTTATTCAAATGAATAACTCCATGTTTGATGTTGGACAAGTAAATACAACAATTCCTATACAATAAATTTAATTATTTATATCGATAAGAAAGTAAAGGCATGATCACAGTCTTAATAAAAAAATGCGTTGGAATTTAATAATAACAATAAACAGTTTATGACTTATCCAATCCACCAATGAACAGTTACATTGATAAAAAAGAACATTAGGACAAAACAGTAGATAACAATGAAATTAAACGAAAAGCTTAAGACATTTTAATACGGTGTAATATAAAATGTATTAATATAAAATGAGTATCAAAATTAAAATTGAAATCAATAATCTCTTTTGAAAATATTCGTGGAGCGACGTCCTAGCTGTCAGCAGCGTGACACATGAATTCTATGATTGTATGACACAAAAACAATGAAATGTTTACACTTGATGTACATGTATCAATGCCTTTAAACTATTCTAATCAAACTGATTGACCATAATTGAAGATCGATGACACCCTTCACTATATTGAACCGTTAGGCAATCCCCTTCCCCCTCCCTCAAAGGATTTCAGAACAATTTTCCGCCAATTAGAACATCAGATCATTTCACACGGTTGTGTCGAGGCATCTTAAGAGGCGTCAAAGCGTGAAATGCTCTCATTACCACTAGATCCTATTCATACTCTAATACATTTTTAACAAGGCATCGCACCCTCTTAGTATCATTAAGTATCAAGAACAGTTCCACAAATGAAAGGAAATTTTAATCGTAAGTAGGATTTAAAAATGTATTTTTTATTGAAATTAATATCAATAGTTCTCGCATAGACAAGAGGATGGGAACGCGCAAAACAGTTGCTCGCCAACCAGTATGTAATTGTATGAGGGGCGAATTGTAGGGGGTTGTCTGGTAAAATGGGTAAGCGGAGGGAGAACTAGTAGGAGGAACACGTTTAAGGCAGGGACGCCATTAATTGGGAATTAGGGGCGTGAGTGTTACTAGGCGTACAAGCCACCTGCTACTACAACCCTGGATACAGTAGAGGGATTGATTTATCGCACCCTCGGGAAACCGATCCCTTATACTCTACGTTCCCGGATCCAGCGATTGAGCGCAACTTTTATGAGAAGAGTATCCGTTTCTCTCTTGAAAGAGCAAGGCACAGTTGTGCGGTTGCTCGAAATTTTATTCTTGACTTGAGTCCACTTCTGGAGCTTGTTCTTTGTACGTACTTCGTTATGAAGTCATGAAAAATAATGAAAATACAAGATAATCAGTTATATGAAATATTGTATAAACAACAGCTGGTAGGAATAAGATATAAAAAAAAATGTAATAATTCTTGTCGAAATTCTTAATCCTAACTGTTGTATCTTTTCTGTAATGGAAATCTGTATGTCAAGGGTGGTTAAGCTCACACCTAGGGCGCCAAATGGACCAAGCGCCTCTATGCCTGTAGGACATGGTAGTAGCATAAGGGTTGGATTAGGGGTGGGTATATTGTAGAAAAGCAAATAGTGATCCTAATAATCCTCAAACATCATTTATCATCCTGGACTTCGTTTCTATTACTAGAATCTGTTATTTTGGATTTTCGAGTAGCTAATGATAGCAGGGAGAAATGGTGGTACTTGATGCAGGGGCTGTTCGATTTCATCGTTTTCACTTTGCACGTGGGTCCAGGGTCATTTCAATCCAGGGTCATTTGACAATTTTATGCTCGATCGAATGTCTCGCTACACAGGATTTCCATCTCCGTATAGTATAAATTGCCTGAGTGATATGTCGACAATGTGCTATGTGGATATGTATTAGGTCGCATCATATATAATTTCCGTTTTAGCATATCAGTTTTATTCATCAATAAAGTAACCAACAATTATATCCTAATCACGCTGCCATTGCCGTGATAAGACCTAGGGACACTTCTTTACTTCAAACAGATTCTGACCTGTCGAGTATCATGAGTCATTAAGATAATAAATAAATTGCTGCAATTTGTTCCTAGAAACAGAAACTACTTATGACTCGACCTAATAAATCGGTCGAGTTTGAACAGTCGTTAAGACTTTTTCCCCCATTTCATTAATTTGATTTCAGTTCGATTTGTCTTGTTCTTCTTGAAGGTAAGTGAATTATCCCTCATGATAGGCCTTGCAGACTTCAGTAGTGAACATAGTGAAGTACTTAATATACTTAATTATTTAGCTACTAAAAAAGATACACATTTACATACAAAGTGTATTGTTTCAAGCTTAGATATTGCATATGGAAATTATATACAATATGTTATTAAAGTTCCAACCTTTATAATTTTTCATTTCTTCTTTCCATACTTTAATTTATTTTTGAACTTCTTTGGATTTATTCCATAGGCTTTTAATCTATTTTTACTAAGAGATGCCATTTCATTTTGACTGCGTCCCTTGTTTTTTTTCTGATTCAATTTTTTGTATTTGTTGGCTCGTTGAATTTTCTTATTATTCTTGTGACTCTTCACAGAATTGGCATTGTTAGTTTGTTCATTATCGTTAGTGATCTTTTTCTTCTTTTTAGGAATTATCTCTGTCTCATCAACGTTGATGGAATTTCCTTTTCTTTTTGCGGATTTCAATGTAACACTTTCTGTAATTTCGTTTGTGCTATTTTTATTGTCATTTGCATTCACAATATTATTTTTACTACTTTGCTTTGTATGGCACGTTTCTGCACTTCCATCAACATTTTCAGCACTTCCATTGATGCTCTCATTATTGGCCTGCAGTTTCTTTTCTTGTTTCTTTCCTGAAACTTCATTGAACGCGTTTGAATGCTCTGCCATTTTTTTAGAAGATGCCGGAGCCTTGTTTGTCACGTTGTTCTTGATATTTCTCTTTTTAATCACTCCGTTAGCAATGGGTTCCTTTTGTGATTCTCCAACAACTTCAGTACTATTATTATTTACACTAAGTAGACCCTTCGAATTCTTGTCCTTGAAATCATCTTTGACATATTGTTGCTGTTGTTGGTGTACTTTGTTGGATTGTTCTATGCTGTCAATTGTGTTTTTCTTTTTCGTCTTTCTGTTGCGCTTCTTCTTTACAGGTTCCTGACTCTGCTGTCCTTGCAAATCAATTGTACCTTCTTGATCCTCATTCTCTTCCACGGGGCTAAATAAAACATTAGTTTTTAATAAATTTCGATATTATATATTATACACTACCCTTGATCAAGTACATTTAGGTTAATCCTTACCTGTATATACTTTTAAGTATTTTCTTTTTAAGAGACTCATTTCGGGATTTCTGACGATACAGACGAACTTCATTTAGCTCTACATGTTGCGGCTTATGTTGTAAAGTCTTTTTCAAGGGACACCATTTGTTCAGCTCATTGTCATTTGCCATTAGAATCTGTGATACAGAAACAAATATATTGTAAAATGATAAAAAAGAATCTTTCATAATTTCTATCATGTTTAAAAATAAATTCACGTACTTCTTCCATAGTAAGACCATAATCATTCGGCACTACGTTTCGATATTTGAATCTACACGGTAGATCACCAATCATATCTTCGTAATCCAAAGCGTAGTACTGATCAAAATATTCTTGATAAGAAGGGTGTTGACTTGGATCAAACTTTGGCTTTTCCTTAGCCATGAGTTCAGCGAATTTACTGCGTTTCCTACGTTTCTTCTTCCTGGTAGAATCCAC
The DNA here is from genome assembly GCA_963971525.1 of Cephus spinipes. Classification (NCBI taxonomy): domain Eukaryota; kingdom Metazoa; phylum Arthropoda; class Insecta; order Hymenoptera; family Cephidae; genus Cephus; species Cephus spinipes. The sequence goes on from OZ020578.1 coordinate 16,502,553, forward strand.
GAGTTCAGTTTCCAATTTTTTGCTGGGATCATAATCAGCGTCCATCTACAATCGGAAAATATAATATCAATATTACAAAATTGTTCTTATTGTGAGTGTGCAGAAAGATGAATCTTACATTGAACTGTGGATCTTCGCAATGCGGACCCTCGTAATAAGGTTCATCCTCAGGTGCGATTTCCTCAGTATTTGGATCATATGAGTCCCAGGTCGTCTCGATGCCTAATTCGGTATCGATATTCGGAAACTCTGGTTTCACGTTTCCCTCAGGACCACCATAATAATCATCGTTAAATAACTCTTGCATCTTACGATCGTGTTCAGCAGGGTCAAAATCTCCATCCAGATCGATGTTTTCGAAACGTATGTCGTTGTTTCCTGATGTTAATGATCAACTATATTCAATTATGATCTAATTTTAATATATAACTGAAATCACTTCTTAACTTTAATTAATTTTGTATGTACCAGTTATTTCTTTGAGTTTTTCAATCTTTTCTTCAATCTCTTTTCTCTTTAAAGCTTTCAGTTGTTTTAGCTCTTCGCGCTTTCGAAGCTTCTCTTCTTCTTTTCTTTGCTTCAATTCCACTCTCTTTTGGGCTCTACGCGTATCTTTCTTTCTTAATGAGTTCTCCAGCGTTCGAGGGTACCTGAAATTATTGTTGTTTTTTGGTTAGAACGCTTGACAGTTTCAATGTATATATTATTAAATCTGAGTTTTACCTTTTAATAAACTCTTGATCAGGTTCCTCGAATCTGAAATTGTATTTGTGCTCAAATTCTTCTTGCTTTTCTATAATTATATCATCCTCTGATAAATTTTCATCACTATCATGAGCTACTTGCTCATAATCCAGGTCAATATCTCCAGATTTTTTTTCAAGAAACTGTTTATTCAAAACGTAATCCCGGAGGAACTTTTCGCTTGGGTCCAGATTAGGATCCGTCCAAAAATCTCTCAATGGTTTTAGTTCTTGCTGTTCATCAGTAGCAATTTCTGTCTTTTGACCTTTTAACCATTCAATATAAGTTTCTTCCTCCTAAATATTTAAATAGTAAACAGCTGTAATTGGAATTAAAAAGAGAGGAACAAAATTGAAGTTTTTTTTTAAATGTTAAAAATAACCTTTTGACGTTCTTCTTCCGTTTTCTTCTTAGGTATCAATATTCCAGTTTCTTCTTCATCTTGATCATCTTCCAATAATTTTTTGAAATTTTCTTTTAGTTTGCGTTGCTCCTCGGCATAAGTGGGTGTTCGTGATTCATTGACTTTCTTGTCAATCACTTCTGTTTCTTCCTCACTGTCGCTTAGCTTTCCACCCCGCTTTGTGATAATCTCGCGTTCATAATCACGTAAGAATGTAGCTTTCTCTTTGGATTTTTTTTTCTTTTCCCCATTACCTTCATTAGTTTCAGTTGAGGTATTTGTATCCTTAAAGAATTCTATGTTCCCATCATATATTTTAGGGTCCTTGTTTTTTAGACAAGCAAGAGTTTTATAAAAGTCTTTTTCAAACTGTTCTGTTAATTCCTGAAAGAAAATATACTGATTAGCTGGCACTCCAATGCATTTAATACAACATACATTTCCTTCTTCATCCTCATCCGATGAACTGCTGGAATCCTCTTCCGAATTTTGTAACTCAGCAGCATTCTCACCATACTTAGTCTTCACTAAATGTATAAAATGTATAATACATACGACAATTAAGCAGAACAAATAGCAGAAAAATTTAGAGAAGCTTTATTAATAAAATTTCTTATACTTACATTTATTTAATTCCTCCTTCTGCCTCCACGTATTATAATTATTGGCATAACCATCATTGATCTTCAATTCTTCATCGGAATCGGAATTGTCGGCAACAAATAACTTCGACATATTTTATTCTCTAAGTTACACGTGCAACTGTACATGTATGTAAATTTACTGTGTGATTTGAGGTTATGTGCAGTTATGTAGCAGCTTGCAGATAGACAATGGCGTAACTACGATGAAAATTCTGACTCTGAAATTTCTGACACATCAATAGTAAAAAACATTGTTGTTACTCTGCTTTTCAAATGTATAGTCGAATTAAAAATGTGATGTAAATATAATCTTGAGTTATACAACCATTAATATTTTCATAAAATGTTATGATGTAAAAGTATTAGAAGTGAGTGACAGAGCATACACATTTCATGTGTCAAATCATCTTGGCAAATATTTTATTAATTAAATTAATCAATAAAATTTGTGTCTTAAGTACAGTATTACATTTCAGGTTTACGTTTCCGGTCCATACAATTGATAACAATTTGATTTGTCTGTAAAATTGTCCTAGGACAATGGATTTGGAAAACAACATTGGTGTTTATGGCCTAATAACTGAATTATGTGAGCGCTTCGCTGAGAAACAGAATCCATCTAATGATCATCCTTACTTACCAAAAAAAGATAATACAAAGATTGTGAAGAAACTTAGATCCCAAGCTTATGGTATATTGCTGAATAAATGTTCTGATGCAAATAAATTTAATGGTCAGCATAAAAGATATTGTATTCAATTCACATATAACGAATGTGTTGATTACTAAAATAATTATATTTTGCTTTAACAGTTAAATGGAAGAATAAACTTGGAGATCCCATAGTGGAATTATTAAAACATTCATACCATTTAAGGATTAGTAAAAATGGGATTTCTCAAGCAAAGGATTTGGAAAATGCTTTAGACAAGCTTAATGAGGAAGATATTGATTCAACAGTGTGCTCCATTTTATATTTTTTGATTGAACTAAGGAGTCTTGAGCACAAAGAAGAATTTTCACTGGTAATTAAATATTTATGTTAAAATCTTAAGCGGAACACACTGTTATTATAATGAATTGTATTGATCAACATTTTATCTTAGAATATCTTTCACTATGGAAAAGCAAATCCTGTTTTACCAGAGATCTGTTGGGATGGAAAAGGAGTTATGCCTTTTCAAACATACCCTATTGAATCATTTGTATTACCAGAAAAGTTCGAAACAGTATTAGGTATAAAGGGTAGTAGTATTATACAAGATTGCACAGCTGAACCTGGTAGCAATCTTTCTTTTCTTGGCCAATTTAGATCAGCAACAATGATTGGATTAGAATCTAGCAGGTAGGTAATAATAAACATTCAATTCTAGAAATTTTTTTATTACTTCTTTTTTGAACGCATATTGTTTTATAATTTGATACAGAAACGGCAGTGCACCACTATCAATAATGTCTCCTATATCGAGAGGAAACCTTGCACTACCATCTGTAAAGGACTTCACGATGGGAATGCATTTCCTCCCACAAATTATGGTAAAATTATAATTCCTACTGGCTCCTTAGGTCCAATCAAAAATGAAAATAAAATTCAAATATTATTTAGGAAGACAATGGTGATCCCAATGAAGATTACCACAATGAGAATGAAGAACATTTTAGTGTGGAAACCAAATCTCTATGGCCAGAGATTACATCCGTACATACAGGCATGGAGAGTGAATCAGAGATAGATCAAACAGAGACATTAAATAAAAATGATCCTTATCAAGAATCAGAAGGAACCACCGATCTGTTTAGTTTCATCTCTGATGATGAACTTGACACAGAATGTATTTCTAATCATCGCACATGGGAAACATTAGGTCAATTAAATCCACCAAAAGAGCCAAGATTTTTAACAGAAACAAAGGAAGCTATGTTACATTTAGAAAAAATCAGACTGGCAACGATTGCTCCCCTTTTGCAAAAAAATGCCTTGGAATCACTGAGAGAGATAACAGAAGTTTCCAGCAAAGAATTTCTATCAAATATTAAGCTATTGTTACTTGGAATAGAGAGCGACAATTTCCACTACAGTAACATGTTTGGATTTCAATTGCAACAAAATACTGTAATCTCAGGAGTTAGTGCAGAGATGCTACAAGACGTATGCCGTAAGCCTATCGAATGGGGAAATTCATTCAGAGCTTTATCAATGCTAATAACATGCAATCCGGAAACAGGAAAACTGCAAAAGGACGGCCTAATCTTCAAGGCCATGTGTAACAGCATCAAGGAATTCTTTTTATGCTATCAAGCGGCAGTTTTACGTATTTCCGTTGACAAGAATTCTGAGAGGCCAGGAGCAATTTTGCAGGTCCTAGACACTTTAGGACCTTTGGGTGACATGATTGTAGAAGTCGCTGCTTTGTGTAGATGCGATGACAAGAGCGACTCCATGTTAGAAAAGGGTATTGGCGTTCTGACCCACATCTACGAAGAAGTGACAAAGGTCACTCAACCGGATATTGCTCTGATCTTTTATTCGATACTCAAATCTTGCTGCGAAGTATACTTTCGATTTCTCCAAAGGTGGCTATTTGAAGGAGTGTGCGAAGATGAGTACGAGGAATTCATGATACAGATGCGACCACAGTACCTGCGTCAACGTGGACGTAAATTCTGGACGAAGGGTTTTGGTATCAATACAAAATCTGTGCCAAGGTTTTTAGATAGTCTCACAGAATCTATACTTCAATGTGGAAAAGCAGTGAGACTGCTGAAGTTATGTGATCCGAAGAATCCTTTATGCGGTGTCTTTGCTACTTCTCATCCTGCTGTGAGGGTCTGTCTCAGTGTAGACCAGTTACGCGAACAGGCTATGCATTGCCAGGAATACATGACCAGAGGTCAAGATGCATTGGGTAATGTGGTCTCATTATCTACTGCTTTTCAAGATCAGAGGAAGGTCGAGCGACAACGTGCTGAGCTGGTAAGCATCGCGCAACAGGATACGTTACTACGTATAAAGAGGGAGCGCGAGGAGTCTATTAAAATCCTGGCACAGAATAAACGAGACCTTCTTGCCAAGCTTAAGAATCAGGCTGAGGAAGCAATACTACGTAAAGAAAAGGACAAGGAAGCTCAGTTGTTAGCTGACAAATTATTAGCTGAGAAAGTCAATAGAGAACAGGAAGAGGCTGACAAGATTAACTGTCTAGAAAAAGCAAATATTTTGAATTATTATAATGAATTAGCTGCCGAAGCTGAAAGACGACGTGTTCGTGCTGAATGGCGGATCAAACGGATGCAGCTGTTTGACAATAGAATTATTGCTATATCTAGTGCAAGGCATGAACTATGGGAAAGTAAGCATGAACCTCTCACAGAGGCTATTAACAAATCAGAAATGATCCAGACTGATGAGAATGATAAACAGGAAATCATTCGAGAAGAAGAGGTGGAGAGTGTTAGACCTGAAAAACCGGAAGTTGGTGCAGAAGTCAATATACAGCTTACTGACTTTGGCACAGAACCGTCTGATCGCAATGCTAACACTTGTCAGGAAGAGAATAGTAATCTGGATAACACCAGAGTGTCTAATAACATATCATGTATCTTAGACATAAGTAACGAGACGACAGATTTGGAACCTGCAGTCAATACCTCTACGAAAGATGACGTCAAATCCCATCCCGATCATAAGAGTACTATGGAAGTTCATCAGTCCGTCTCTATAAAGTCACCACGTCCCACTGTCTTAGATATTACACCAATAACTCTTTCAATTGAACATGTAAATCAACAGATGAATCCACAGAAAGAACAAGCCTTGCAACGCAACAGAGCTAAAATGATGTTACATACAACATTCTCAAGCTGTGATTATGATCAACAGAACAAGAACAATGCTGACGATCAGTTTCATGATATACCAATAGCTCAAACTGAAAAGCTCGCTAATCGCCTCAGAAACACTAACAGCTCTGTCCAATTTTCAGATGTTATTAACATTATGGATGTAAATAATGACTTAATGGCTAACAGATTCGAATTTTTGAAACTTAGGAATGCCGATAACATGACGGAGTTGCAACGTAATCGATTGAAAGTCCTACAACAGGAATATAGCTTGACACCAAACAACAATGAAGGAAACTTGATCTTGGAGAATGATATACAAAGGAGACAGAATACAGAGAGGATAGGTGAAGTACATGAAGCCAGTGATGTGAGTACTGAACAGATAAACCGTCCAGGTCAAGTATCATCTTTAAATATCCTTAAGGATGAACCTCAACCGAGGTTTAAAACAAGGTTCACTGAAGCTCAAAGAAACCGTGCTAGAGTCATGGAGCAGGAATTTTACATCTATGGAACTGGTACAGTGGAGAAGACAAATGAAGCAAGCAGCGTAGGAAGTAGTGCTGGAACACCAGCACTCACTATGAGCTTTAGTACAACGTACCACGACGCTTTTGATGGAACGACGCCTATGTCATGTACCACTGACAATTTTCCATTGTCAATGAGCAGTAGCATGTCTCAAATTCCACCCTACGGTGACACACCTCTGTCTGAAATTGGTAGTGAAATTCCATCTATTATTGCAACTGCGGAAATACCAACTGGTGATATTTCTAGCTCTCATGTCACTGAGTCTGGATTTAAGTTCCCACAAAGGACTCCTATCTATCCTAATTTTGTGGGATTTGGTTCAGCTGCTTTGACACCAACCTCTGAATCTACATTGACAGCTGCTGACGTAGAGATGATTGACAACACTTCTCTCCAGGTGTACCTTGAAAAATCTGTTATGATTCCGTTGCGAATTCAAAGTCGTCTTGTCAATGATGCTCTTATTAAGTATTTACTGTGTGAGCATAATATGCTTTCTCATATGACAAGCTTACGCAGTTACTTTTTTCTGTTGAATGGAGAGTTTGCAAAGAGTTTAACCAACTCTTTGTATACTGGACTCTACTCTACTTCGGCATCCATGGAGTTACTTAACTCTGCTACCTTGACTAATATCCTCGAGCGTGCACTGATGAGTTCTTTGAACAATAGTTATACAAACTCTGAATTTCTTAGTCTCTCAACTGTGGATGTCCCACCAAGATTTCTGTATTCTGATCCTGATGCTCTTGACTGTCTCTCCCTGAATTACAAAATATCCTGGCCACTAAATATTATCCTAGATGAGAACTCGATGCTTCAGTACACTAAGGTTTTTAAATTCCTCATATCAGTGGGACGTGTTATTTGGGTTCTGCAGGAAGACTTTCACATCTTAAAGGTGGAGCGTAAGGCTATGAACTCTAAACAGTATCACAAGGTATGCATACAATTTTAAATCAACTATATTCTTTTCAGTTATAATAATAACAAATTCCTTTCACAGCTCCAGCTGTACAGGCATGCTATGATGCAGTTCGTCAATGCACTTCATAATTATCTAACTTGCAGCGTTCTGCACGCTAGTTGGAATGAATTTGAAAAAGATCTGGAACAGGCCATCACTTTAGATCAGGTTTATTACACACACGTGAGCTACATCAAAAAGATTTTGTCAAGGTCAGTCATTGTAACTTCAGTCTTACTTTAATATTATATTAACTAATGGTGCATTTGAATCTAATATAATTTCTTATTTTACAGGTGTATGCTAAACGCTAATGGTGCTAAGATGCGCAGCAGTTTGCGCAGTATTTTTAAGGTCATATTGAAATTTCATAATAGAGTTCGTTCACAAAATTGGATTCGCGAACCGAATGGTTACATGCATCCAAATTATGAGAAACTCGAGCAAATGTATGAGAGTTTTTGTGAACTAAGGACGTACCTGGCGTACGTGGCTGACAGATTTGCAAGTAGCGGTTATCAGCCGCATCTGGTCCATTTTCTAGATGCCCTTAATATAAATCCTCTTTTTGATATGACGATAAAAAAAACTTAGTTCAAGAATTCTCTCTCTGTATAGTTAAGAATCTCTCACATGCCATATTGAGCACAATATACTTTAAACAAGTTACTCTTCTATAATAGTGTGCCACCGTTATGAAACTTTTTGTTAAGATAAGCCATACAAAACAACATTTGCTTTATGATATCTTGTTGTTATAGTACAATATAACATTGCATATTATAGACATTGTTGAAGATTATTTTTGCAGGCACAATTATTCTTCTATACTTTTATTGTTGTTGCACTTGCTTTCAAAGTTACTCTAGCTATTAATATTGTTAACTATTCATCCAGCAATGAATATGTATTTACAAAATAAGAGTACTAAGCAGTACTAAGTTCCTTACAGGATGCACGCTCTATTCCGATCTCGTTTGACAATAATAATAAGCATTAGAAGGTCCAATGGATTAGCGTTCGTAATTGATTTCTTTTGTATCCTTTTAATGATTTTATAAATTTGTAAATGTCAAGTACCAGACATTAATTGATATAATGTATAATAAAATAATTCATTTCACCCTCTATTAAGTAAGAAGTTCAAATTCTTTTGAGTTCTGCAGTGTAATCGTTGTTCTCCAAACAAGAATTTAATGTTAAAATGTTGCCACGCCTGTCAGTAAATTGTAAGGCAACTTCAGTATAGTGTGGTAGCGGGCAACTGGCATCTGTCGTATCCAGTCGTACCGAATAAGCAGGGTTGTAGACCCTGACAAGATAGGAGTAATTTTCAGTCTATTACGGAAATTATATGCCTTGGAAATAGCAGATTATCGATATGGGTGAGTTTACTCTAATTTGGTTTGCATATTCATAATGACGCCATACATAGAGTTATGCTCACCGGGATATGAAAGTCACTGTGGTAACTTGTGACAACTTCTATGAAACATTATCAGCTGCGTGCTACATAATCATTTGATTTGTCATTTTAGGAGGGCTGCTCAGTTATTTTCGCAACCTGCTAGGCAGTCGTGAAATGAGAATTCTCATTCTGGGCTTAGACGGCGCTGGCAAGACTACCATCCTTTATAGGTTTGTCAAAGTACCATAGGCATGTCTTATCTCTAATTCATGAAATATTGGACAATGTACACCTAATTTCCTTGAGCATACTTGACTTAAGATCATTGTTCACTTGTGTAAAATCGGAGTAATAATATGATGTTTTACAAATGTTTTGTTAATTGACACTTTTCTCTTTAGATTACAAGTGGGTGAAGTTGTCACTACTATACCTACGATAGGTTTTAATGTGGAACAAGTTACTTACAAAAATTTAAAGTTCCAAGTCTGGGATCTTGGTGGCCAAACAAGTATACGGTATGTTTATTCTTCTTATCAGTTTCTTATTCCTTAATTAAGGTTATAATTAGTTTCTTGTTCGCAGACCATATTGGAGATGTTACTATTCGAACACTGATGCAATTATTTATGTTGTGGATTCAGCTGATAGGGATAGGATAGGCATATCGAAAGATGAGTTACTGTACATGTTAAGAGTAAGTACACATTATTTTGAATAGTAAAAAGAGTAATTTATTATACACAAACTTTTTATAAGATCTGAGTTTCTCTAGAGTGCAAATATTAATTATAATTCCTCAATAAGTTAAAAATAAACCTAAATCTGTTTTGTTTGCTGTTTCTCCAGGAAGATGAACTTCAAGGTGCAATTCTTGTGGTGTTAGCGAACAAGCAGGATATGGCAGGTTGCCTCAGTGTTGCAGAGGTCCATCAAGCTCTGGGCCTGGATGCTCTAAAGAACAGAACCTTTCAAATATTCAAGACTTCTGCGACAAAGGGTGAAGGCCTTGATCAAGCAATGGACTGGTTATCGAATGCCTTGCAGAGCAGAAAGTGAGAATGGCATTTTTTCAAGAGCCGTGTTACGATTGTTCGAGCCTTAACGGGACGACTAGTCACTCGACAGTCACCATTAATCGAAAGTGTCTTTGCGCGGTATAAAAAAAAAGGATGCGTCCAAGGTCAGCTTTACCTTTTTCTTTTTACGCCCTACACACATTATTTATTAACACCACTATCGATACGTCACTGTCGACTGTGTTTACAGCTTGCAACAAAAAGCAAAAATTCGATCGAAGCATCACTATATGGCTCTTCAGCAAAACCGTTATACACAAGTTGATTCTTTATTTTCTTTACTCGGCCTTTTATTTTTCTTATTCCTTATATTATTGCATGATTATCCTTCGACGCGTTTCGAAACTAGGATAACGAGAATGGAGATAACCGAAGTTGTACGTTCCATAGGGTTGAGGCACATGTATGAAAATATATTTTTTCTTCAGCTGAGTCGCCAAATATAAGAAAGGTCACGTCATGATAAGACATATTACACGCATTTAGCACCAGCGTTTCACCATTAGATTTTATAATTGATCCATTCACCTGTACTGAGTTTTCAAAGTGATATAGAGAATGGTAGGAGAGATAAAAAAAAGAAAGCTCCTTTTCATAATAAATAATGTTAAGCTGTAAACATCATAGAGACAAATTTTTTATGAGCTACTCAACCCTATTACACTCGTTCATTTCGTTTGAGGGACCCAATCCGACTTCCGGATAAACGCGTTATTTACACTTTAGATGTTATGAAAAAGAAACAAGGAAGGAGCAAGGAGACTCAAGAGTCTTTCAAATGTAATAGTACGAAAAAGACAGAATTTTTTCATTACCTCACATTAATTAGTATTCGGGAATACCAAATCTTGCGACCCGCTTCATCTGAGTGTCCAGTTCCATCTGGACCTTTGTCCTCATGTAAAAGATGGGACAGTCACGGCTGTTGCAAGAAAGAATAATTTTAAATAATATACAGATAATAAAAAGAAGAAAATCAATCTGAAGTAAAACACTGACTTTGTACAGAGAACTTCCTGGTGAAGACTTCCTTGGCACCTCTGACATTCCGTCCACAGCCTACAGAATTTTTCCTCCAGTTTACGTGCATGTGACAGCTCATATTGGAAGTGATCAGCTTCCTGTTTCTGGCAGTGAGAACAAAGTGCCGAATTCTCTAGATCCGGAGGAAGCACAGCCTTGCAACCCAAACAAGTTTGTTTCTTCATGGTGAAGGCTGCCATGGCACCCACCTTAGAAGTAGCTACAGATCTGGTCCTGGTATGTTCACCACGAAGAAGAAGCGCCTCGGCACGATTGCCTAGAATTGGTTCAAATATCCTAATCAGCGGTTTAGATAGCTGATTTTCTAGGTAGTAATTTGCATCGATGGGTATGTTGTTCTCCAGGACATAAATTGGATCTTCGGCTTTCTGATAAGCTGGTGTACCCTTCACTGCACTAGTGATCACGTAAGGTACCCGGTCCCCTAATTTTGGCGCTGTCCCGGCATCCCTCTTCTTCATCTTAGCAGCTAGTTCTACGTGGGCTTGTTTAGCCGCGTAATCATTCTTCGTTAATTCCTTTGTTATTACTAGCTGTGAGATGTCAATTTTATTGCAGAGAAGGTCGCTTATCACTTGTTTGGCGTAGTCCACGGCGTCATCAGGATTCCTGAAGAAAACCCATAGTGTCTGTAGCATTTTCTTTCTCTGTTTGAATTTACCAGAGGATTCTTATTTTTTAACTGAAAATTTACCTTTCTATGAGTAGTTTCTGTAAACACATATTCATCATATTAGCTACTAGGGGACAGTTATCGCGTCTCACAGTTTCCAATCCTTTACAGTCCATCTTATCATACTTATCAGGTGACGTGAAATACAATCCTGCGTAGCGCTTCTTATTGATAAGTAAATATGGAAAATAGACCTTCTCAAACTCCAATTTTATAGGCTTGATAAACTTTGCCGAAACGTACTCTGCAGCCTCCTTTCCTAGCTCCATAGCCTCGACGATGGTCTTCACGCCAAACTTCACCATAACGGAATCCGTGTCGCCATAGATAACATTAGCGTCATACTTGTAACCATTTTCAATGCGAAAATAACTTTCGACTTCTTGTTTCGTTCGCTCTATCATTGTCCTGCCGTAAGCCGTAACGCTCTAAAATATAGTAACATATATTAAATAAAAAATTAGAGTTAAAACATTCTCCTAATAGTTATTACTTACACCAGATATTTCTAGACAGGGTAATTTCCCCATCTGGGCACCGGTAAAACCATACACCGAATTCGCGGAAACTTTAAGTGCATATTGTCTACCGTCTAAGACCTTTTGCTTTAAAGGATCCGTTTCCTTCTTTAACTCTGCTTTTGCAGCTTTTCGAGCTGATAAAAGATTTTCCAGAATTTCAGGAAGAATTCCCTTCCTCACGGGTTCCTTCACGAATTTACAATTGGATGGAGTAAGGGTCACATCTTCAGTAGGTAGATTAAACTTGTTCTGCGCACTAGCATTCAATAAAGTAGTATAACAGATATTATGCGCCATTATAATACTGGGATATAGTGAACTAAAATCCAGGGTTGCTATCGGGTCGTTGTAGTAGCCACGTTTTGGTTCAATAACGGTTCCACCTTCGAATTGTTCTTCACTCCCATGACCTTCATGTGCCGGCATAAGGAATTCTTTTTCCTTTGTCTAGAAAATAGAAAATAATAAAAACACTACTCATAAGAAAAGCATAATAACTTAAATTTGTATTAAGACTATCTTACCTTTCGCAGTAACTGAGATATCACTTTTATCTGTTGACCTCGAGTTAGTAAACTTGGCAAGGAGACTCCAGTTACCCTGGCCATTTCCATGTAAATTATTATACACATTAGTTTGTCAAGCAATCTCAGTGGCAGGTACGCATCTTTTAGACAGTAAACTGCTAGACGTCTTCTGGTTTGAGGTGTGCCATTCTGGAGATCAGTGATTATACTGTGATGGACGTCTTCCTTTTGCTCTTGAAGAAAATGAAAACTCACTGCGTTCAAAGAGTAAGAACGTAATTTATAATCTCGTACCAGGACCTGAAAATTATCAAATATCATAATAATGATAAAGGAGTTTGTTCTTGTTTAATATAAAAAGAGATAGCGTACTAGCAACAGATCAAAGGGCACGCGTCCTTCAAAATTTACAGATTTGTTCTCACGCCTTCCCATCTGTTTGCTTTGCAAGACTTGATCCTTGATTACAGATTTTATATTCTTGATTCTGCCCAGATAACTGAAGCTCGGCACGTTGAGGTTTTGAGCGCGATTTATTAGGTATGGGAAGTCAAAGTTGTTTATGTTGTAGCCAGTAAAGATATCTGGATCCAATTGTCTTACGAAGTCAGCCCATTTCTTAAAAAGATGGAAATTCAGTATTAGAGGTATCGTACATTTGCTGAAAGTCTTATTACTACCAAGATAGATAATATATCACCTCCAACATTTGGCTTTCCTTCTCGAAACTTAGTACCTGACATCCTACTATAGGGGCGCAAGTATTTAACGTAAAAATATTACGCAAAAACGGTTCAGTCTCTCCTTGTCTTATAACCATATTGGCTATTTGTATAACAGGATCAAATTTTGGATCCGGAAATATTCCTGAAATTAATTAAACGAGTACAATTCAATGTCGTTCTTTTGCTGCCTTTGCTTTTTTTCTTACCTTTTCTACCAGCACATTCGATGTCGAAGCTCAAAATTCTGAATGGTGCTATTTTGGACCATTCGCCATGTGGTTCATGTGCAATAAAGGCATCATAAGCAATATCTACTTCTAACTGACATCTCGTTATTGCTGGTTCATGGTATCCATAGTGGCCACGTAGCTTCCATTTGCCAGCTGGTAATTCGACCCAAGAACATCCAACTAGTGAAGTGTCTACCATAAATCTATTTAATAAATTTACTATAGTTATTAACCGTTCTCTTTCTATAGATTATTTTTAAGAGATTGGTACCTGACATCAAAGTCTATGTTACTCTCAAAGCTTCTGTATTCATGAACAAAGGCTGAATAAACTGTTTCTTTAGAAAGCAATCTTTTGCAAGGTGCTATTAATTTTGGTAAAGCCAACGTGATCTTTAAAAAAGGCATTTTTTCTTCTCCTGCATATCCATACATAGTTTGCTTTTTAACCAATTCAACTGAGAGAACTGCTTCCTGAATATTGTAGGGATTTGACCGTAAGTCTTTTAATACAGCCTGATTCAAGGCCTTCTAAAAAAAGAAGCCAATCCAAATATTTTAGTAACATTAAGAAATTGGATTCCGTTTTGATTGTTTGATAATTATCAGTACCATAAATGGTTTACAGTGGTCGTTGGTAAATTTAGCAGGAGCAGTCACATACAAATAGGGAGAAAAACCATGAACATGACAACAGACGGAATTTCTTTCTTCTGTTACTCCAAACATTCGTACTATTGGTACTGGACCAACAGTACTTCCAGGCATCCCAAAGATTGGTCTTCCTGAAATATCTTTGTTTAAATATTCTACTTCTTAATTCAAATATCTTAAAAATATACCTATATAGTGATCTACTTCTATCTGTTGAAATGTTAATGAATCCTTTGCAGGATTCAAAGCAGGTGGTGGTGGTCTACTCCATTTGGCTGATGTAGCTTCTTGCTCAGGTCCCTAGAGAATTTATTTAATAATGAACAATCTATATAGCAATTAACAATATCAGACCATTTGTATTAATGATAAGTATAGCATAACATGGTAAATGATTGACAAAATAAAGTACAGTGATAGGAAGGTTACTCAAATGAATATAATGATTCTAGCAGCTAATTAAAAGCTGATTTAGAACTCACTTTCATTTCATTATTACTGGGTGGCTAGAATAAAAATAATGACATTGAATTTAGAGTTTTGCATACTTAAAACTATTGTTGCACTATAACACTATCGTTAATAAATAATTCTAGAGAAATATTCTTGGTATTTATAAAATATAGGTATGTAATCATAATTACCTCTTCTGTAACTTGGGACATATCAATGTAATCATCATCATCAATGTCGTTCATATTGGCCAGCTCTGTTTCAAAAGAGCCAGGGAAATCTTCTTCGTCATCGTCTCCCCTAAAATAATCATCATGTTTAAATATCACTTATACATTTATAAGAGAGATTGGTGTCGGTGAAACCACAAACGAATTATATTTCAATTCATGATACCGATAACTCTTACAGAATTTTCTTTGAAATTTTGGTTACTTATTTTTAAAACTACATTACAGCTGATCAGGCAATTATAATTTATTTACTACCAATAAATGGTAGATTAAACGATTTTATTTCATTCGATATCGTGTTTCAGAAGACACTGGTCTTATTACGTTTGTGCCATTGATCATTAGGTTATATCATAACACTACGCTATGGCGACTTATAGAAAATTAAAGAATTAGGAGCGGAAAATAAAACCTGGTCTTTAACCGCTTCGCTGCAGGACCCGAAAAAGCCTTTTGGCTCATATTGGAAGAGTTTGCTTATTTACTGCTGGAAATAAATAATTAAATTCAGTAAAATCACAATACACTGCACAAAACTCCACACTAAATATATTGCATTTAGCGCGGGAAGTGATAAAATAACATGCAGTTCATGCGCATGCGCAGTACATCTATATAAATGTTTACACTGGTAATTCCAAAATATCCTGTTCGAAAGAGCAGCGTGTTTTGGAAGAAACATACAGTGCCATCTCTCGCACATCACTTGAAACTTCTCAAAGATTACAGAAATCCGTAATTCCTACACCGTCGGGAAGTTAACTGAGGAAAATAAAAAGTTATGTTTATGATGCCTACAAAATTGCTCCTTAAATGCTCCATATATTTCCATATTTGCACTGTTGCTACTATTCAATGATTAATAAATATTCATTAAAACAGAAAATGTTTATTTTCATTGAAATTACAAATAACCAAGCAGATATTCATATGATTTTCTTGATGAATTAATTGCTCTCGATTTGCTTCTAATTGCTCCACAATTTCTTTTTTATTTAATTAAAGCATCTTCAAATAATAAGTAAAATTTGATTTTCTCTTAGCTCCATTGCAAACGTAAACAATATGATTGGTTTGCGAACAAACCTACGACAGCTGCGCTCAAAGATCAGTCAATAGTGCTGCGAGCATTGTTGCATCGGTTCATTTTCGAACACACTTGTGACAGGTACGTCCGACGACTCCGTTTCCAAGCTTAGAATTTAGAGGAAATGAACCAATCATGGAACGTTTCAGAAGATGTACGTGATTCGTCGATCCTACTTTTGGCGCTACTCAAGGAACTACAAGGATATATATCCGTTCCGATTTTCCATTTTTCTAACTAAAAAAAGCTGATCTTTCCGTGGAATCATTGGACACCTATTTTATCGACTCTTGTTTACTACCATTTTGAACTTCGAAGTAGGAATTACTGTGACACATTTATCGTCTAACACAAGGTATTGTCTTCACTGTGTACTATTTATAGTGTTACTTAGCATTGCTACCAAGGAGTTAATATTTCTATCCAAAATTATATACTGATTTAAACTCAAAATACTGCCATTCGAAGCTCGAATTTATCATTCGAACCTCCATTAAAACTTGGTCGACACAGCTAAACGAGAGTGAAAATACATATCATAGGGCAAAAAATGTTAGAGAGTCTAGACAATGTTAAAAATTAAACTTCTTAATGAAATAGAAGACGATGATAAGCCATTATCAGTAATGCGTATAGGATTGTACGATTAACTGTGAAGGGTGAATGACGTAGTGCAATTAAAATGTCCCACTCGCCAATTGTAATTTTCGTAGCGTTTTTATTCTTGGAATTCGCATCCATCGAAATATAATATATTCCGTATAATGACAATAAATCGACAATTCGGTAGTCCTCGTCAAATAAATAGGGACAACGAAAACGTCTTACGGACATCCGTAATCATTCGATCGATTAATTAATCGATCCAATGATCGATCGATCAATCGATAGAGAACGTATGCTGCGCAGGAACATCATTTTACGTTCGTGAATGGAGCATCGTTAACACTCGCCTCCTTAACCAAACAATCAAACAATCAATTAATCAATCAATCAATTCTTTGTGAACATTACAACTGTGGCTCTAGTGGTCGTTTATACAAATACATTTTATCCAAGATAGTTTTAACCCAGAGAAGAGGAGGAAGAGAATAGAATGAAATCTTCGAGTACGTAGAAAATAAATATTAATTAAAGAAACTGTTAATAATGATATATATATATATAGAGAGAGAGAGAGAGAGTGAGAGGGGGGAGGGAGAAGAAGAGTGACTAAGGTAGAGAGAGGGCGAGAGAGAGAGAGAGAGAGAGAGAGAGAGAGAGAGAGAGAGAGAGAGAGAGAGAGAGAGAGAGAGAGAGAGAGAGAGAGAGAGAGAGAGAGAGAGAGAGAGAGAAGTGAGTGACAGAATGAAAGAGAGAGTGAGAACATACATTGAAAAAGTATAGAAAATAATTGAAGACACGTGAGCGATTAGAAAAAAAAACTACCAATCAATATAATTAAAGCGATTTTAGTTTTGATCCAGAGAAGTAAGTATTATAAAAGTTCATGATTAAATAATTATCGTTATTACTTTCGTGGCCGTCTTATCAGGTTATAATTACAGTATTCATTTTCTCTCATTCCTTATATATACGTGGCTTATGTATCCATTCGATTCTCCGCCAGTTTTCTCTCCCCGCATATTCTCACTGCTCTCACAGATAATCATTACAATTTTAATACAACGTTATTGTTATTATTATTATTATTATTATTAGTATTATTATTATTATTTATCATCGTCATCGATCCTTGATTATTCATCTTCCACTCTACTCTCTTCCTCCGTATCCACAGCCGTACTTTTCGTACACCCTGAGCCGCCCCTCCCCCTCTCCCATCAACGGGCTCGTAAGGAGGCTGGCGTCGCGACGCTAGCACAATTTCTAGTAACAGACGTCCTTAACGCTCGTAACGTTACATCTCGCAGGTGTTTGAATACTCCATTTTCTTTTTCTAATCAACCAATCAACGAAGGTCATTACTTGAATAATACTATTAATAAGTACGCGCTTAAGTCATATCGGACGCAATAAGTTTTGGCTTAGCGAATGGCGGATTGTTTAATTGAAATTATTATTATTATTATTATTATTATTATTAGTCCTTTATTGTTTTATCCTAATACACTCGGTGCATCCAATTGCACAAATCACATTCGTCAACGTATGCATACAGTCGTGTATCTGCTCTTCGATTTTTTTTACCTCCGAACTTTCATTATTTCGCATTCGCACTCTCTCTCCCTCCCTCTCCCCCTCTCTCTCTCTCTCTCTCTCTCTTTTCCTTCATACATTCGACTCATTCGCACAGAAGTCGACAAAGCGCATTTTAAATTCGTCGTCCTCCTTATGTATAGCTGTGTGCAAAGCCGTGTGTGTGTGTTTTGTGTGTGTGTGCGTGCGTGTGTTTTCTTATGAATTTTTGTTCCTCCCACATGTATACAGTGTCGGTGTGTGCCCGAGTCGGCGCGCGTGCGCGCATGCGTACGCGTGCGCAACCCCCTCCCCCAACCCCATACGTCATTTCGCATAATAAATTTGCGGTCTTAATTCGTTGACGGATATTCGGCTAGCGTAAATATTGTAATTAATTTTTCTTGTCTTTTCCATTAATTCCCATTAGTTTACCATTAAGTTAATTATTTAATTTAGTAGTAATGCGATAATACCTTAATAAGGCCCAGTAAGGCTGCGTGGGTAAGGAGCTATCCCACAAAATTGAATATACCTTTTTTTTAATTATTATTATTAATATTATTATCTTTTTTCTTTTAAATCCATTTTTCTCATTCATCACCTTCGCGGTACCCTCGCCCGCAACTATTCACCCGCAAAACACGCGGTACCACCCAGCCGCCATTTTTAACGTTCCGTCATCGAAAGCAAGTAAAAAAAAAAAAAAAAAGATTCGTCTTTCTAACCCCGCACGCAACCATCCCCAACCACAGCAGCAATCCTACCCAGAACCCGTTGAGTATCAGAATTTCGGTCGCGATCTCGTACCCCTCTGCTTATCATTATTGGTCGTATATTGTCGAACCCCGATTTATTGTCACGTGTCTATAATAAAGTCAATTGAAATAGTTATTTAGTTCTTTCCTCTACGTAAATTTTCCTTTTTTCTTTTTCGACACTATACATTCCACCATTAACCACAACCCTGTTCGCTCTTATCGCTCTTTCGGTCTAACCTTCGTCCCTCGATTCTTCCTGCCACGGACGTGTCCCACGTATATTTTGCTTACGATATCGTAAACTGCTCGATGCTGCTTTTTTTTGTAAAATCTTCAAAACTTACATACGGCTTAGCCATTTTTATTCCTTAATAAAGTCGCTAGCGTAATAGTGCGTGCATCGTGTGTGTTCTTGGAGCCCCCCCCCCCTCTTTTTTCCTGTATTTGCGCGCGCCCGTGTGTGTGTGCGTATACGTGCGTATGCGTATACTTGGGCTTGTGTGTACCTCTAATTCGACGTCCTACGGATGTCCTGTAAATATCCCGTGCACTCAATTCCCTGCTGTCCTGCCTCTTCACACAGCCCAAAATATCCGTGGGACGTCCAAGAGACATCTTTAGGATGTTTGTGCCACGTGGTTTTTTTTTTCTCGTTTCCCTTAACTCGCAGCGACCATTTTGAATGTTAAATATCGTTCGCCTGTCATTCATCTTCTTTATTCTTTGTCTGATCTCGTTTCGATCCGTTTCGATATATCGATACTATAGCAGTCTGCAAAACGTATGGGCTGAAGTTAGCCGCGGCTCATTCGATTCTGATGAACGCCAACGTTGGTCGGTCCGGTTTGAGCTTGACTAGAACCACGTGTTTCGCATGTATAATATAGATTTATTTTGTATTTTCACGTATATACGCTCAATAGAACCCTTCGCGTTAATTCGTTTTTAATAATTTCTTTTTTTCATCTTTCTTTTTTCTTACCCACCCTTCCCCGTCTATGAATATGAGTGTGTGTACCTGTGTCATCAATATTTCCCCCGTGTGGGCACGCGCGAGTGTGCACATGTAAATTTTCCTTACTTTCTCTCATTTTTTGCTTTTCTCTTAATCGCTTAACACGTTATTTCGATACTTTCATACGTTTCGCATAAAAAACAAGGCAATTAGAGTCAGTTGTGTAATCGCTTTACAATTTAATATCTTAACAGTATTAGTTAAAGTTACTTGGATATAATCTCGTAGGTTTTTTGTTGTTGTTATTGTTTTTTGTTTTCTCTCTTTTTTTTTTTTCTTTCGTCGCATAATATATACACATACTCGAGAGGTTTTAATTACGATCGCAGCTAATTAATGAACTAAGCACTTTCTCTCTCGTTATACGTCTCATTCGCTTCCCCTTTACCCCCCCCCGCATTCTTTTTATTCGTTTCTATGCTTCCCCCCCCCTCTCTCTCTCGCTCTCTTTCTCACACACTCACTCATTCATTTCATTTTTACGTCTGACATTTCAATGCTCGCAGGCATCCGCCGCCATCATTTCAATACACACCCCTATTTCCCCAAATTTCTATTTTAATAATCCATTTGAATTCTTTTGCAGTTATTTATTTAAATTTTACTACGTATCCGCATGGTTATCTCGCATTGACAAGCTCGCACCTCGCGTGGACATTCTTACCCAAAAAACAGACTCACGGATAAGAATTTTGGTACAATCGTTTTTATTTGTAGAAATCGTCACGATCACGATCACCCACGACAGTGACAATGTCGAATAATCGACATAATAATCATGATGATAACTAGCTATTAACTAATAATAACAATAATACGAATTAACATCGTATATAGTGGGCGACTCGATAAACCGCACAAATTTTTTATCCTAGCTAAGTTTCTTCTCAAAAACACCTTGCCGCTCGCGACGCGATTCGACACGTAATAATATTATATAACGGTCTTCAATAAGTCCCGACACAGTTTACGCGCGCCACCATTTTGTCCACGCGGCTACCTGGCGGTTGTGACGGGAACCTCGGAAAAACAAACAAAAGATACCAAACAAGAAACAAGAACAAAAATTCGCGCACGGACGACAGCATTTTCTAGAAAGTGACCTAACGTGTCCGGCATTCGCAACGCGTCATTTCATAACGAAATAGCATCATCCGCGGGACGTTCGTGGAACATCGACAGAACGTTCAGGTGTCGATCTCTTATTTTTGAATTTTCCCGCCTCTTGCAGAAGCCCCCCTCTCCCGCCACCCCCCTTCCCTGCCTCCATCAACACTAGAATCACGCAACACACGAGCCCAAGGCTCTAATTTCATATTGCATTTAACTAGCTTTTAGGTTAGGTTGGGTTAGTTTATAACTTCTAACCTTTTTCAAGGGATTAGCCGTTACAGTGCAATTCCCCCCCGTGACCCGGGAAATATAAATAATCAGGGAGATACACACCCCTCTTTCGATTACGTATATCCGGTCTGATACATGCTTACTGGTGTTTTTCGCATGCTTAGTTTACGGTGTATCTCGCTGTGGCGCGCAGGGCGTTCAATTCTCGTGTACACGTTTCTCGAACATTCATTAGGGACAGCCACACTCATCCACTACCATTTTCGGCAGGTCTCTCTTGATGATATTGGAATCTGGTCCATAATAGATGAGGGACATCGGAGAGAATTTCAAGGGAGCACAACACGGTTGCATCCCTGCGAGCCTGTCCATCTTCCTGTACTCCTCGATCACGTGGGTGTAGTAATTGAGAAAGGTGTCCGGCGTCCTGTGACCTGCTGCGCAGTCACCCCTGCAGTAATTGGCGTAATACCTGGATAGACAAAGAAGAGACATAAGCGTCAAAGAAGAGAGAGGTAAGCGAAGTGGAGTGTCAGGGTTGGCCCTGGTGGATAATGGATGACAGGAAGGCCGAGTACAGTGGCAACGTTAAGGGTTGATCCTACATGCTGTCATTCGATGATCGGGTTTCACGACGCCCTACAAACGAGGCTCCGGACGGTACTTTACTCCGATGCTATTTCCTACAAGCCTTCCTAGCGATGCAGGCACCAATGTAGAAGCTGGTAAGTAGCACGTCGATCGTGTTCGTCAGGGTGGCTTAGGGTATCACCCTTGCGCTTGTAGTCGGGGTGTACGTTACGTCCCCTTTTTACCATGTTATTCCTTTTCTTTATTTTTTTATTCTCTCTTTTTTGCTCTTTAGGGATTCTCTGACTGCCTCTTCAATGATTCCGGCTTTACCGTGGACAGTGGTCGGACGTTGCTCTCCAATCGGGTATATTGGTTTCTACCGATGCCTTACGAATGACTGTTAAGTACCTGCGTGTTGCGTGTTCACATGTGGCTAGGGTAATACAGATACAGCCAAGCTTATCGCGAGCAACCTACGATCATCGCAGAGATCTTGCCGGTAGGACGTTAGGATAGATTGATATTTGATTAATTTTATGAAACTCATTCGAGCAAGCTCATGCAATTTGTTACCGGTCAGTGTTTTAATATTCTTAGGTCTTTGGGGAGAAGAATTATATTTGTTATAGTCCTGTCTTATATATAAACTGGAAATGTTGGGTCAAGTTCTGGGGATGAGGGGAAGAAGGAACGAGAGACGGAGAAAGAGTATTAGAGCCACCATGATTCCAGGATACGCCTGGAGCATTCCCGAAAATTTTGGCAGTTTGCCAGAGTGGCTAGTCACCCGTATAAAGTGCGGACGAGGTTAACAGTTGAGTGACATTAGATGTCAGTTAATTGATCGTTCGAATTGTTAGTGCTAATCAACTCCACCAGAGTGCGCATATCGCAGGCGTAACAACTGTCAGGGATAATGGCGGCTGCAGGGTAATTCGTTTGAAAGGATCCAATTGCGGTTAATAAAACGTATGAGGGTTTGTGGTCTCCTGGAGACAAATTAGAAAGTTACTCCATCTCGATAAATCTATTTTATTAATTAATCAGCCAATCAATCATTGTATCAAGCTCACCCTTGCGGCGCTATTATCCAATCGTCCCATCCGAGTTGCGAGAAACTGACGTAGAAGCGCTGCTTGCAGCATTGACCCTTAATGGCGCCACTACACTCAACTGCTCGTCTTCTGACACGTTTCACTGCTGCTGGATCTGTCCTCACGACCAGGAAGGGTCTGTCAGGATCTTCTGTGACTGAAGGACAGAGGATGAGGTATAACAATTGGAATTAAATTATTTTATTAATTAATTAAAATCTAATTCAGAGTTTTCATGGGGATTCGTACCTCTTTTGTTAGTCGACGCGTCTATCACGTGTGGCGCTTGTCCTTCGAATGTCGATACATGGACATGCATCCCACATCCAGTACAATCGACAAGAAGAGTCAGCTTGTCTTTGGGTGAGTTCGAAGTAGCCGTGTACCAGCCACTGACTACCCTGGTAACGTCGAATTTCTGCCAGCCGAGCTGCGCCACGTTCACGGCAAGCGACGTGGCCATCTCCAGGTGATGGCCCAATTCCTGGAGAATGATTATTATTTACGAATCAGAGAATTCTAGGAGCTTAATTATTATTACCGAGAGGCGGTTATACATCGTGAGTACAAATTTAACGATAAAAGCTCGCAACTTTAAAGTTTAGACTGGCCGTTTGTTGACATGGGTCTGATTTTAAGGGTTAGGAAACCTCTTAGGTGTTCTGGGTTCTATTAAATAAATATAAGCTTTGATGAATAGTCATAAGTTATAATGCGATTAAATGGCAAATAAATACAATAAAATCTTTAATAACGTACTGGTACTACTTGTACCATTGTTGGTATCACCGGTACCAATACTGGTTCACATCAGCCCTTGATCAAAGTTTCAAATTGACTGATGACCTTTAAATAAAATGATTCTAGGTATACCTTGCCGCGGAGATGCGTCGTATTACCGCATCTCACCCTGAAGACCCAAAGCGTGATGTTTCTTTGATTGTTCTGCCCTGCTCGATGATGTTGATAATGATGACTGTGCCTCAACTCAACCCTCGCCCAGAGAGTGGCACGTTTTATTCGCAAGGGCTCCAGGGCTGGTTCGCCGCTTGACATGGGAAATTCGAGAAGAGGTTGACCATTCAGTGTTCTCCCTGAAATTCAAACAAGAAAGGTATGGTTAGCGAATGATAGTTTATTCTTTTTTTTTTTTTTTAAAGAAAGGAAACAATTTTGCAAATAACATCATGCACCACCACCATTTTTTTGGACCTCGATATGAATCAGTCATCGATTCTCTCTCCCTCAGTCTTTATGACTTTTTCTATTCTCGCCATGGACAAACGAGAGAAAATTACAGTTTTTGTCCCCAGGCTCCATTTGCAAATCAAATTTGTCCCGAGGTTGGCCCATTGCACGCCGTTGACCCTATTTTCGAAGTGTCGCTTTGCCCTTTTCGGTTGAATTATGGACAACAGTGCGGATAGGCCGATTGGGGAGTGTGAGAAAGTAGAAGAAAAGAAAAAAGAATACAGAAAGAAGGAGTGTGGATTGAAAAAGAGATGAAAAAAAAAAATTTACAACGTACATTTTTCCAGCAGGACAAACATTTCTGACGGAAAACTGTTCCTTGGTAAGCAAAGTAGCAACAGTCATTTCTTTCCTCATGCGGTTCTCTTACGTGTCAATTTGTTTTTCTCATTTCTCCCTAGGCCAGCTTCGCGTGTCAATTCGATGTTCACACCAGGAGACTCCTAAGCTGATTTAGCAACGTGATTCCTTTTTCATGAGCGTTGCGGGAGCTTTACAGTTTTACGATTGACATACGAACGTCGCGTTCCCATACAAGTGATGGATTGACAGTAAATTGTATCTCATGTTTGCGCATCTACTACAGGGATCAACGCATGCGTGCATATCTTCCATATGCAACATATTGTCTGTATGCTATGAAAAATAAGATTGCACGAGAAAGTAGCAATACAGAATATCATACATCGACAGGGATTGTCTGTTAACGCAGACATTCGTATAGCACAGATCTCTGACACACGAAGTGCATCCGGAATTTTTCTTTTAATTTATTAATTAATCTGTGGGCAATCGAACGGAGCTTGCGTGTCAGAGAGGGCACGACTCCGGGTCGCACGATATTAATTTATTTCACGCACGTAAGAAATAGCGATCGATAGACGATCATTTCGGAATATCACACCAGTTCTTCTTTACCGGCTGAGCATTATTCTAACAGTAGCTAAGAATTCTGATGTGTCGTTCCCCATTACCCTAACTCTGTCCGCAGCCTGTTTCTATCACCCGGTGTATGAGCGCATCCCAGATTAGGGGTTAGTTTGATGATTTATCGGTACAGCTGGAAGTAAGAGATTACCAACAAAGTATCCAAGATCAGTCATCCCCTGAGAAGAGGGTAGCGGCAGTAAGGAAGATGGAAATGAAGATAGTCGCGGAGCGTGGTTAGGGCGGATGAGAAAGGGTGAGGCTGGCAGCAAAACGCGAAGTGCCGCAAAACGAACAAGTCCGGACAAGTCCGCGGATGTTGGTAACGGTGGTCGGGCGTGGAACGGCTTCAGAGGGGTGGTTATCCCAATCGTAAAGATTCTACTGCGAGCCGTCTTCTACACATTTCTGGCAACTCGTCCGCAAAGCAGCAATCGCTTAGTAAAAGTTATGATTCTACGGGCGTCCGCAGGGTCGCTAGTGTCACTGAAATTTATTTTCTTAAAAAATACGTATAAAACACAATAGGTCCGTTCGTGCAAGTGTTTTTACGTGCTACGAAGCACTAAAGGTGTGTTCGAACATGAGCCGAGAGCGCTGAGAACATGTGTCTCGATCAAATGCATGCAATAAACAGAGAAACACCGATGCATTCTGCGCTCTCGGCTCTTTTTCGAACACACCTATATTGCCTCAGAGCACGTAAAAATCCTTCCACGAACGGACCTAATATTCGTATATTCCCATTACCATTGCACAGTGCTTTAATAATTATACACATTGTAAATGCGTCGCCAGCGCTCACGCGGAGAACACGTGACGTCGAACGTGTTCGCAAATTCTTTAAACCTGAAGATTCGAGCGAAATCGTAAATAATTTCTTATGGAACGGCAGAAACGATATTACGTCTTAAGAAACTCTGAATAATGAGAACTATTGAAGTACGAGAATATTCAAAATTTGAGAACCTTGGGACAAAATTTAAAATTTCTTAAAATGATTTTACTGAACGTCCATTTTGGTTAAAGCTGTAAAAGTTTTGCTTAAGATATAACGCAGCGTGGCTATGTAATTCAGGGGGGTGCATAGGTATCCCATCACGTGTATGTATGTACGACGGATGAGTTGCGAATGTATATGGAAGTCTGTAAGGGGTTGAGACGAGAAGCAAAAGAGAAGTAGGGGTCTGTATATACCCTTGCGCATATATCTGTACGTGCGCGTATGCATGTATATATGTATATACTATAGCAAAAGCGGGGCGGTTTCATCCCTTAACGGTTTGGTGAGTCACGGACTACCCCAGGGGGTGAGGGGGGGGGGGTTAAGCGCGATGCGTCTGCCGCCCGTCTGCCACCCTCATGAAAACCCACCAACCCTCGACCATCCCTTAAACCTTGCCAGCCTGACTGTCTGCCCGCCCGACTGCCTGACTATTACTACTATCTCTCTTCCTCCTTCTTGTTCTCTCCCTCTCTATCTATCTATCTCTTCCCCTCTCTCCTTTTCTCTTTTTCGTTCCGGCCACCCCATTTTAAGCTCACCTCTATCCCTCGTACACGGTAGACAAGATACCCCAGGTCTTTTCTCACCCCATACAGTCGACGACCCTCCGAGATTTAAACGAGCCATCACTTAAGCAGTGTCTGACTACCTGATTGCGTAGCTACTGGATACGCATTATTGAAATGCCTGCAGTCTGACAGCTCCGCGCTCAGAATTTACTTCTTTTGGCATTGTAAACTCGTTTTAGAAGTTTCACCCCTCTAGCAACATTTGCGCAGGGGTCGAGCACAATTGGCACCTATTAACTTTTAGCCCCTTGATATTCCCATTACAATTATCGTCCCATTACTGTACACGATTGAGAAACTTTTGAGTTGAAAAAAAAAAAACACCAACGTCCGTCATTTCCTGTCTGATGTCAATCCAGCGGAAATGACGAGCTCAAGAATTTACAAGTTCCATAGCAAAACGATTTATTGCTGTTTTATATAGCAGCAACACTCATAGACGATCACGCGAAAGGATTCCTGGAGAAAATCTCTTCGGTACCGTCCTTTCATTAGATAGGGGAAGTCCCTAAATCAGCAGGGAAATCGGTACTTCCCCGAGACGTCGTAAAAAGAAATTTCCTTGCCAAAGGAATAATGCTATCTCGATATCGTTCGTGTTAGGCAGTATTATCGTTTTCTTTTATTTTTGTATATATATATATAGGTATAAGGTCATCAAGGGTGGACCAAAACTGAGGACGATTGTGCGACGTTCGCGTCCTGGCGACGAATGATAACGCAGCGTCGAGCATTAAGCCATTATCACGGCGTCTTGTGCCAATTTTAGGAACGCGTATAAAGTACATGCCAATTATTACGCAACTCGACTCGATAGTCAGAACGGCCAAAATCGGCGCCCCACTTCATTTATGCTCAATGATATACAGCCGATGTGCAACTGATCACCGAAAAGTCAGCGGGCTACAAGTCGAAGATTTGCAGACTTAAGCGGAAGCAATAAGCGATACGATAAGAATGAAAATTCAAAAAGGCCCATTTTACCTGAGTGACGTCGCTTAATTTTTTATACGAAAAGCCAGTGAGTTTCGGTATTTTCAAAAAAGTAATACGTAAAAATTCAATTTGGGATTTCTTACGGGTCAACGGGGTTGTCAGGATGGCGATGGGGTAGTGGGGCATGAGGATCAGAGGGTGAGGGGTCAATTTTTCGAGGTCGGTAATTCGGTTTCGTTGTGCCGCAATGCGACACTATTCTCAGCTACACTATGGCCGATTTACACTGACAAAACTTGTCGCCTAAACGAAAATCGCGATTACCGCGTATTCCGGCTGTTGCACGTTCCATAGGGATGCGATGCGGCGTCCAGTAAGCGTCCCAACGCGTTCAGGCAAATTGGCTTCTACTCGAGCGGTGGCTCGGTGCGGTGTTCCTGAACGGCGTTCCAAAACGGCATTCGTTTATGGAAAAAATTACTCTACGGCGCCAGACTCGATTGGTGTTTAAAACACAGAGGGACGCTGACGAGACTTTCCAGTAGGACTTGGTGTTTGTAAAATTGAATGCTTATAAGGTAAAAGAGAATTATGATAAGAGTAAAATAAGCGCAGGACTTTGATATTAATAAAAAATCAATTTCACTAGCCCTCAGTGATTCCCCAGATGGGATCCGTCGAATAATTTCGATATGGAGTAACGGGCACGAAATAAAAAATTTACATAGACGGCGAGCAACGATAAGATCTGGTAACTCCTCGTGATTTTCACAATAAGATCGTGTCGAGTATTATAAATAACGCGTCGCACATCAGGGACCTCGTACAGGGGCTCGTCGCCAACTCCATTTAAGACACCATGTACAATGGGGAGTAGTGGCCGGATCTGGGTCCGCTAAATAAATTCTCTCTCAATAAAGTACACGGTTACCGACGTATATCGTTACCTCGTTCCATCTCGCGTCGATCCAGTATTTCAGGGGAACCCCCGATGCTCTACTATTACCGACCGAGTAAGCCGGTGACCACGCAATTCAAGCACCAAACGGATAATTTCAAATGCAACGACACGAGGACTCGGAAGAAGCGTAATAATCTTAGTCAGCAAAGTAAAATGGCAGCCGATTTATTTTAATCGCGTCCAAATTGCGTCTCGTGCACGAAAATCTAACGTTGGACTTCCCGGGGTAAGATAGCGTCGAGATGCTTTTCACTTTATTTATTTTTTTCTCTTTCAAAGAATGTCCTATGCCGAGACTATCGCACTCTGGATAGTTCTACCTTCTGCTCCACCCTTCCCCGCCCTTTCCCTAAACCATTGCAGACGCAGCGTTTCTCGCGAGAACTTTTGCCCATGGAGAAAGAAGGAAATTCGTGGAACGAGTGGGAAAGAGAAGAAAACGAAAGGGGATAGAAAGACTCTTCGTCATTTCGCAAGTAACCCTCGTATAGGGGTCGGGAAAATCCATGTAGTTTCTGAAACTGCCAATATATATATATATATATATATATATATATATATATATATATACATGTCTCTCTTCTATTTCTATACGCATATGTCTATATGTACATCTCGATATCTCCTTCAGCTCTGCTGGAACCTTGACCTCTCTCAGTCCCTCCCCCACCCATCGGCCCACCCCTCCTACCTAAGCAGTACCACCTCACCAGCCAACCTTCCTAGCAACCCCGTATATACATTTCTATCAACGTTATCACTGACCGATCGGAACTATCGGTCGGTACTGACTATAATTGCCACTTGACTGTGACTATACTAGGTACATAGTCAGCAAGTCGTATAGGGCTGACTGTATAGGGTTCAACGATTGACTAGCCTAAGTAGAAGGGTCGTATGGTATAGGCAAGTGTGCTAACCCTGATCTGGATGTATCACCCACGTGGTCGCCGACAGGGAGTACTCCAGCAGCGGCCACGTGTGCGATGCTCAATCATTGAGATTTCGAAATACTGTTTCAAGGGTTAAAATTATTAACCGTGATATTTGGACGATTATCGATTACAAGAAAGTTGAAACTTCAACGTCGACGACCAAAATTCCTAGAACGGCAACGGAACAATGAGAATTTCAAAAATGGTGAAAAGCATCAAAATACCAAGTATCGTGGGAACATCGGCGATATATCAAATGGCTCAAAAGTTACAACCATTATAAAAGTCACACCCACGATACAGCCAATTTCCCAAAGGAGTTTGTTTTCACTTATGCACAATTTTATTCGACGTATACGTCTGTCCTTCTCTAACGCCCGTAGCCGCCCATAAAACCGTCTCTCTCGCACTCACGCGAGATATAAAAAATTCGTAAAAATCGCGCAATCCAAAAATCCCATATCCTCGACTCAGGAGCGTTCCAATAAAAATCACCTACCCGAATGCTTAACAAAAAAAAAAAAAAAAAAAATGGCTGAAACATTAAAAAAAAATTACGACAAAAAGAAAAGCACCCCTTAGACGTTTATCACCCCCGCCCTAGTCCACGTAATCCAAGGTGTCCTACCTCCCTAATGTAATCAGCATCGTCAACTACTGCTTATACTAATATTCTTATTATACTGGTAGCACCCTTATTCCTGTTATAATGCAACCTAACCTGACAATTGCTGCTATCCCGATAACATCTAAATTTTTATCCAACGTTTCGGATACGTAAACGTAGCTGCCTTCGTCCGTAAGTGCGTTCATCTTTTTCGATAACGTATTTCAGTACGCTCTGACTTGTACGTACTGCACAGTTACTACGTGTCTGCGTACGTTCGTACGTAGTAGGAGACATCCTGGACAGAGTGTAACGGCAGGATGGGAGTCAAGAGGGAATAAAGCGGAATAAAGGGAGTAGGAGACGTACGAAGAGCGGCGCCCAGCTGGAGCCACGTGCATCGATCTGACTACAGGCGCCAGCCGTCCTCCTATCCGTCGGCTCGTTCGTCCATGAGTTCGACCCTGCCCCATTCCATTTCATCCCATCCCATTCCATACCATACCATTTCATGCCATACCCTATCGTACTACCCGTGTCATTTCATCTCAAACAGTTTCGTTAACGAGAAAAAACGCTTTCAACCGGTTAAAAACCGGTGAATTCTCGTTATCATTTTCATCATATCTCATCTCTTTTTAACCAAGGAAACGAGCGAAGCGGTACCACTTCGTTTGGAGGCAGTGTCAAAGAGAGGGTAATTCTCAAGACAGATAAAATTCCATTAGGGGTTGTCTTATGCATTACGTTTCATACGTATATAATTGTCATATATGTTTAACGCTATTCACGTTTAAGTTTGTTTATGTTTACGTTCAGTTTTGACGTTTAAGTTACGTCAACTTGACAGAAATCAAACTGGGCACTGCCTACGAATCCCTGTGAACCACGTGGACGCATCGCCTTGGTAGAGGGACCTTCGTTCTCGTGGATAGAGGTAGATGGCACAGAGGGGATTGGCTTCCGATGGATTTGGAGCACACCTTGGCATGGTCGGGAGGGTGGGGGTGAGGTTGGAGGGTATTATACATTTCAGTGACGGGGGTGACTTGCCTTGGATTATTTATTAAGCCACCCTCGTAGATCTCGTACAACTTTGGTTCAGGTAACAACCCTTACGTACCATGTATACTTTGCATCCCTTTGCCAACCCCTATCCCTCCCCATTTTTTAATATTTCTGCACTGACAGTAGCAATTTCTTCCACGCACCCTCTATTCCCATGCTCTTGTCAGATGCGATAACCGTCACCATTTTAATTTTATTTTACCTAGCACAGCTTCCGGTGGATCTGGACCATTTTACCTGAGAGCAACAGTTGATGGATCCCCTCGAACGTGGACATGCTCTACACCAAGAAAATTAGACGAGTACTCGAGACTCAGTTCTCCCTTTAACTTCGCTGTCTCTCTTCCTCTCTCCTGTCTCTCACTCGTCCCATGTTACCACGCTCTTCTAAAGGATGCTGTTCGCGGTCCAGAAGCTCTCGGTCGAAAAGCTCTGTCTAACGCTGAAGATCATCTAGATTCTCCATCTTGCATACCCTTTGCATATTTTAACTAGGTATGAATTTATATCTCCTACCCTTAGTCGAGCCGATTGTATACGTTTTCTTCTTCCCTCCCAGGAATTCTCATCCACCAGAGATCGTAAAACAAGCCACGGATATTACTAATTAACTGCAGCAGATGATTCTTGGCAAGTATCCTAGGATGTACAGGGCCAGCCACCCTAGTGTATCCTGAAGATGCCGGAGTACTATTCACAGGCGCCACGTACGTATAGAGCATGCACTTGCGGTTCCCAACAAGAGGAAAAAAAAATGGAGAAATACATCACCGAGTCACTGAGAGAGAAACTGACGTGGTATATCTATATATATATATGCTGCGGATGATAATAAAATTATTAAATCAATCAAGTAATAATGATAGAATCAATGGTACATCTTGAAATGGATATCGGATGGTATATTAAGCATTAACCATGCCCGCTTTTTAAATTTCAAACGCTGCATATCAAAGGCACTTTTCATAGAAGATTGGTATCTTCTTTGGGAAAAAAAAAAAAAACAGAAACAATACGGAAGCTGTAGCGCGGCCCAAACTTTGCGAGTTACTGAAAATTATCAAACTGGGTCAAACTGATTTAAAACTGATGAATTTCCTGAACGTCGTTTTATGGACTACCGAGGCTTGCTGATACACTGAGTATAGTCATTAACTTCCATTGAGCCTTATATACAGAAAGTGACGTAAAAACAATCTAATTACAGATACAAAATTATCTCTATAGTCCCCTCGGTATGTATACAACGTACTTTGCTAATCCAGTCACGTAGATACAAGGAGAATTGTCAATACAGATGATAAGGGCCTAATCGTAGATTCAATCTGTCTTATCTCGCGAATTAACTATTGGTCCATTTTGGAATATCTCGAAGCAGCATCTCTGCCATTCCTGTAGGAATTTCTAATATTTATGGTTTATTTCTAATAAGATTACCTGGCCTGTATGTATTCTATGTACTGCATTAACGTAATATCAATCAGTATTTATGGTCAGTGCCAGATATATTGCGTACAGTAGCATATGGTATGCTACAATGATTATATATAAATATTACTATACCTGAAATATATAGTTACTGGTCACGTCAACGATCCTACCTTTAGGTATCCAATGCTCTTATTGCCATTGTCTACGTACGTTCGTACACGTGTTACATATAAGTTAGTGAACTGTATACGTTACTATAGACCGTTCCGCGACACCCATGGGTGGTGGCCACGTGGCTCGAGGCGTGTGGCCGCATGCATTCGGTACAGAGTCAGTGACGACCTTTGCAAACTTCTTGGAATTGCTATTAGGAAGGTATAGGACATATTTTTGATACCAGGGATAACGGTAATCGATAAAAATGATTAGGTGTGTCGAAGATTGATTTGGCGTGTGAAATAATAGACTGATTCAAGAAACATGGAGAAGTAGGATTTTGATATTGGCCAATAGACTTCTGCGCTCTGGTATCACGTGTGATGCTGTTGGGTACTTGCATGCTAACGAGTACACGTACGAGCTACGTGTGACGTTTAACAGTTTTAGAATGCTGAGCAGGAGAATAAAAGCCGTGAGTAAAGCCGGACGTGGTCAATTACACGATGGTAATGGCGCCGGCGCTAAAAAGTATGGTAAACTGTGTATGGAGTGTAAGAAAGGAAGAGAAGTATGAGACGAGAGGGAGAGAGAGGGTGATAGGTTGGGGGGGGGGGTGATAAGGAGGGACTAGGTGAAGAGCGAGGTGGTAATAACAATGATAATTCCTGAAGGATAACGTTGCACCTACCGGGTTCGGCAAAGGTGATGATCTCCGAGGTTCTCGCGTAGAAGTCATCAACGTCGTCCTGAGCTTCTTGAAAATCCTGGGTGGATGACGACGAGGAAGAGTATGACGATGACGATGGACGCTGATAAGTATAATAGGGTGTGCTAGTGGGTCCCTGTGTGGTTGTCCTCTCGGTGGGGGAGTGATCCTCATCCTGGTGAGGTGCTCGATTACGTCCTGACGATGGTCTTGGAAGTGGCGGCTGAGCCTCTGCCCTGTACAAGGTCTCTAGCGCGAGGTACCTCGGCACAGAGGCCAGGGTGCGGTTGACGTCGGGCCTACTCCTGAGACCCAACTTGGTGAGGATCTGATGCTTGATGGCTTCGAGTCTGAGGTCATCAGGACTCGGGGCGTCCTTGACACCGGGATAAAGCGAAGAGGTGGATCCCGAAGTGGAGGACGAGGATGACGAGGAGGATGCTGAGTGATGATGCTGCTGGGGACAGCCGGGGCAGGACCTGTGGCCGCTCTGTCTTCCTTCTATCAGTAATGGCCCAAAGGACACGTGTAGCAGGATGCCGATAATAAATAATATTACAGTCGAGGTCCTCCCGCGATATTCCGGCTGGACTTCCGGTACTCGCGGCCATTTCCGCAGGGGCATCTCGGCGTTGAGTCACCTCCGAACACCGCCACCCCCTTCGACGACGCCGACGTCGCCGACGTCGGCGTACCTAACCTCTCTCTCCTCTCCCACTGTACAAATTCTTCTTCTTCGAGTACGGGGCCAGCTCCTCTTCCTGATATCCTCGGCCAGCTCCTCTTCGCGATTCTCACTGTCGATCGAGTACACTCTGTCCTCACTATACTTGATAACGTCGTCGGTATCCTCCTTGTCGGATCTCTTATCAGTGATATATTTGAGATTGCTATCGCGCACACCCGGTGCGTACTGATATCCTGATGATGATCCCTTATCGATATCCTCCTTGGGAATTTCTTCCCTTGGGACACTAGGTACCACCACCGCCACCACCTTGAGGCTACTATCACTAGTAGCCAGCCTTGATTGAAAAACAAACCGAGAATCACGAGCGCTCGTATCTCCCGCGATAATGATGATTTCAGATAACGATGACCAAGAAGACGATGATGGGGAGAAGGCATCCTCGCCTAAAACCCCCATTACCAAAGTCCCTTTGCGTCTTCCGAATCGATCACTGGGCCGACCCGCTTCTTCACGCGGCTCTCGGCCATTCGCTCGCGCTCGCTCGCTCTCGCGTTATTTCGCATACGTGGCATGTGAATATTTATCACAATAGGGTCTAAGCTCTACTATCGTTCACCTTGTTAATTCTTCCCTCCACTGGCACGATCTCTTTCTCCCTTCGGTTCACCACCCGAAATCCCCCTCTCCGACGATCCCAAAACTCCACGACAGATGCACGAGGCTGCTGCTTTGGGATTCAAGTACGGGGAATCCCCAGTTTTTTTTAACGGAAATTCCTTCTTGCGCTGTGCTATCGATGCTGCGAGTAAGATTCTTTCCTATTGTCTTTCTTTTTTAATTCATTTACCGCCTTCCGGACTTTCGCCGATACTCTCTCGCGCGACTGTCTAACGATTCGCTACTGGTAGTCGGGAATCGGTGCATTTAGAAACGAATAATATTTAATTCACTTCCGTCATATTTGATACCCGGATCCTGGGAAAATTTATCAGCATAATTACCTACGCGTCAGATTAACGCGAATTAGAAAATAAGCGCATGCGTTCTCCATGCGAGTATTCCTTATTTCCGGTTAGGAGATACCTTGCCGGTATCAAGGGGACATCCCATCATGTTCTCGAGGGGTCCACACGATGCATGTCCGCTGTCACTAGTGACAATTAGTTGATATAATTTAATTTAAAAAAAAATAACACTTTCGAAAACGATATCCAAAGCAACGACAATCTCACAGCGATGATGTCTTTTGAATGATAAAAAGGAAAAAAAATTAATTTTTTTTTTTTTCCACAAAATCCTTCAAGCAGCTTATATCGTGCGACTGATTTATCTCGTTTCTCCTCCTTTCCCCGATTTTTCTTATTTTCTTCTCGAGTCAAGCTTTGCGAAAGTAAGCGCCTAATTCCTGATAAACGGGAGACGTGGAATGAAAATTTGGAAAAAAAAAATGTCAATGTCAAAAATTTCTCCCCCTCTCTCTTTGATTCTCTCTCTCTCTCTATATATATAGATATACATATACACACATATATATAGTCGCAAGCACTAGCCTCTCTCTCAATAAGACTGTCTTCGTTGAGGGATGGAGCCGCGAATATAGCCGAACGAGATAGTCGTTTTTAAAAGGCCTCAGTTTGAACGGCGAGGCACGCTTCTCGGAGTCGCGCCGGGCACTGAGGGACATCCACTACTAGAATCTACCCACCCACATTGCACGGACCAAGCCCGATGGCAGAGCGAGAGAGAGGAACAGACTGAGCGGACGTACAAAGGGAGTAAGTGGGATGGATAGTCTGAAGTGAGTAAGAGTAGCGGCGAGAGAGATAGTGCGAGGGAATACGAAGAGAGAGAGAGAGAGACAGAGTGAGAGAGGTGTAACCACACCGGCTAAACTCCAAGCGTGACTTTGTGTATCGGTGCTCCACTATAATGTGATAGAAGGGCGGGTGTCGCTATAAGCCGGTATAGCGGAGTATAGTGGATGTAAGACGTATACCGTATATAGAAGTTAAGTGTGTGGATAGGGACGCGCAGGCGTCTCAGGGTCGGATCGGAGGCGCAGGACAGAGCGACGACGATTCCGTCGAATCTCTTCCTAGCAGTCATCCTCCTCTGTCTAGGTATACCTACGGAGTTATAATGCTGGCTCCTTTTATATACTATACCGGGTATCCTCCACGTCGACGTCCTTAACACTGTTCTGACCAGGATAGGGCAACTATGTGAATATATAGTAC
The DNA here is from genome assembly GCA_963971525.1 of Cephus spinipes. NCBI lineage: Eukaryota > Metazoa > Arthropoda > Insecta > Hymenoptera > Cephidae > Cephus > Cephus spinipes. The sequence goes on from OZ020578.1 coordinate 16,538,774, forward strand.
TACCAGAGAATTCTTGAACCACGTGGCTCTCGCGTGGTACCCGTAATGCTTGACGTTACGGGGTACGAATCTTTTGAGACCTATGACAGCTTGGTCCATTTAGTTAGGAAATTAATGAAATTTTTATTGAGAAATATTTCGTACCTGGCTTATGCTTATGGACGCCGTGGTTGATCCTTTGGGACAAGTCATGGGGTATGAGATTTTGGTAGTAAGATTCGTCTGCGCTTGATTTAATTGATGGTACGTACTAGGCATCCTTTAGTGTTTCAGGAGACGAGGGCTGAGTGTATTGGACTTTTCTCGATATCACTGATAATGTTTGCGGCTTGTGGGATGGATGAGCATGGGGCAAAGCCGAGCTCTAGCTGTAAGCATATTGATCAGGAGACGGTAGTTGGCCGCATGCCACGTGGTGATGCTGTGAGAGGCGCCGGTCTCTCCTCTTATTATGACCCAAGGCTTCCATCTTCGCTCCTTCCTTTCGGCAAGGATACGCGAATGGGGATATATCCATTCTCTTTGGATTCCTTGTCGTCTAGGATATCTTGGCGGAATTATTTAGATTACGCAGTTTCTTGCTGCCAGGTTAAGAGTCAGTCTTTGCTGAGTCTTTCGATGATGCGTCTTGTGCTGGGTATGGGTTGAGCTGGTTTTTTTAATTTGAAATGGAGAAAAAAAATATTTTATCGTATGGGCCCGTCCCTGGAACCACGTACCTTAAATTAAGACGTTGAGTTAACGAGCACACCCGCATCGCCGAGGTGCAAAAGGCGGCAGCGACGTCGATCCCACCGCGTCTTAAGTCGGCCGCAGGCAACCTTGGTCGAAATGAAAAAATTAAAAAGTCCATGCGTATTAAACGGTCGCGCCAGAAAGAGAACCCGCCTTCTTGGGTGGCTACCGGTTCCTTTAGTTTCACTCTTTCGCCGTGGTGCGCGTTCGACTTGTTTTTTTTAAAACTCTCTTGAATTTTCTTTTTTTTGCGCATCTCCCTGAGACAGTGAGACAAGAGTGTAGCATGGTGGGATAAGGAAATTTCGCGACAGTCGATATTACAGATAATTACAGAACACTGCATTAGAAAATTAGGTATCGATGTAGAAAAGCACCTCTCTCGTAGAAATTTACCATCCAAAGTCAATGACATACGAAATGTATCCAGAGCCTCGAAGAACAAAACTACCTTGCCGACCACTGAACTTTACCGACCGGGATTGGCTCTGTCGGTAACACTCTTATCCTTTCGTGGTTTGGTTCTCGGCTTGTACACGTACGGCTCCCTGGCCACAGGCAAATTCTTATGACGTTTACGTTTCAACTTCGTGATTTCATCTAATGATCGAAAACTTGTACGTAAAAAACCATTGAAATGAAATTTCGTGAATAGTTAATCTTCTGAAATGCCCATGCATCCAAAATACAATACTCTGCTATGTCGGTGCATATCTCACGTTGAATGCATATTTTATTAATCTGCATTTCAGAAGAATAACCATTCGAGAAGTTTTATTTTAATGGTATAGGCTTCTGACCATTAGGTGAAAGCACGTGTACCCGTCTACTATAGGCATGGGTCTTTGACCCGACCTCGCGACGTCGTACGTCCATGATTTTTTGTAAAATCTCATACGTCTCTTTTTACCATCAATTCGATTTCATCTGTCCGGCCGGCATAGTTTTGCTACGTAGTCGCGCGCGGCCCGTCTGCTACGACACGTCGAGACGACGCGCGTCGGCGTCTCGAGAGCTTTCCACATGACTTACCAAACACAACAATGTTGTTTTGTCGCTGGTCATGGTCGCGGCGTAACTAGCCGGTGACATCTATCTATCCGGTATAGCTCCATCCATCCCTTCCCGCTATTTCGACGCTTATATTTTCTAAGTCCCGCAAGAGTGGCATACGTATACTCCGAATGTTTAACCAGCGTACGTGGCCACGTCTGAGTGTGCGAATTAGATTGATCTATTATTGTCTTGTCTTGTCTGGCTGTCGTCTCGCCCGCTGATTGGCACCAGGCAAATATTATCTTCCTAAAACCACCCGAATGCCGCCAAGCGACAGACCAGTCAACCTGGCATTCCCGATCTTCGCCATCTTCCTCTCGCTACAATCAATTATTTCTTCTGTATGCTCATTACGTTTACGAAAATAAGACAGGAAAAAAAAAAACATTACAAAAAAAGCGAAAGAACGTATACCAGCGCCCATTAGACACTTGTAAAAATAAATGCACATTTTTTTCTCAAAATAAAAATACGTTAATCAACTTATACGTCGATTCAAATATACAATTATTTTGACTACGTAATACATACAATTAACCGTTACACTATATATGAAACATGAAATTCCAACGAGATGATAATCGAACCACGATCGATACGGATCCTAACCTTAATTACTTGATGAAAATAAAAGATAAATATCCACATCGAAATCCGTCACGTTGCACAAATGAGAGCACGTAAAACCCAATGCATTCCTGTTAGAAGGCAGTTTCGATGAGGTCAACCAAAGCCGCCGAAGAGGATCGCGCTGACCTCGACCCGGAGTCTGTGCCCGAGTTGTCAGAGACCTCTCTGAGTGGTATGGACGAACGTACGCGCTCGTCATCAGCTCTGATTGTTCCAAGTGCATGCGAATGCCATTCGCCTTTGGGAGAAGGGAGCATACGTGTAAGTCCGAGGAAGAAGATGCGCGGCTAGGAAACGCCGGGCAATGTATAACGTGGGCAAGGAAAACAATAATGGCGAAGCAAAACAACCTCATGCGAAACGTCGTAAACAAAACATTAATTAATGCGATCATGGAATCATAAAACGGTCAAATACAGCTGCTAGGTCGAATCTACGTATAACGGATATTCCGACGAGAGCGCTGCATTAAGATGAAAAAAAGTCCAAAAAAAAAGAAACAAATTTTTTTTTTATATCTCAAAAAACCACGCAACCCCTATTACTCTGCATAAAAATAAAATTTGACAATCGATCGAAAAGCTCGAGTCCGACTGCCACTGCTCCCGTATGCAGAATGGCCTGTGCCCTATTACCAATTATCCGATTATCAATCTGATAGCCATTCGGTTAGTCTGTCTGCCTGTCTGTCGTTACAGACGTCTGACTATTCTACCGTCCGTATGCAGCGTTATACGCCGGCAAGCCAGCAGTTGATTGAATGCGGATGTGCGTGCAGCAGAGGCAGTCAAGAGGGCTGTGGAGCGCGGCGTGCCCTGACGTTGTATTAAGGGAGCCCCCCCTCGACCCCCCTACCAACTATGGGTACGGGTTGTCGGAAGGTGGTTTAGGAAGGGTGAATCGAGCGAAATTACAGAAGCCTTCACCCTCGCAACCCTCTTTTTACCTGGCCATAAGGGCAGATGCCTATCGGTGAGCGCACTTCCGGGAATTTTCGCGCAAATGCGACCCACAGACATCGTGGGCGTTGCAATGGTCTTCCGTTAGGGGTGGTATCGCTCTTTTAACGGGGATGAACGTTAACCCCCCCCCCCCCCCCCCAGCCCGTCCGCCCGACCTCGAATAGCTCGTCTGTCAATTTATGCATCCCTTACCGGGAATCAAACCCCATAGCCGGTTCAACCAGACTTATATAACACAATTTTACGCTACCTTCTACGTATTACCCATAACGCACCATTCGTGCTCGTCAGATATCAAAAGTATTACCAGGAACCAGCAAACTACCCTCAGTTAACAGACGCGACCTTTGACTCACCAGGGAGTGGAGTCGACTTTTAAGAAACGATTAGATCCCACGTCCGTTCGTTCCGAGCATAGCCACGTAAGGCGACGGGACGTCTGTCTGTAAGGAAGCGTTAAAACGAAAGAAGATTACATGGACTTTTCGTAATTAAAAAACGATGGGGTTCACGTACGTATATGTCAGCCGTTGTGCAGTCCGGAGAAGAGTGTACGGTGGTAGCTCTACCTACCCCTTAATCTCAGTAACAACGGATAGGTGGCTACTTTATACTTAGGCTAGCTCTAAGGGAGGTATTACGGGGTTACTAAAGTATTGTATGGCCTCCCTAAGCCCCATAAGGATAGCCCTCAGGCACGCACCCCCGTTATCGTGCGTATGCACTTTTTTCGCTGGTGCGTGCGATGCAGCCCTATGCAGTGAAGGTGAAGGGGGCATCGGGTAACACGGGCAGCCAGAGAGACAACCGTACACCATATATATATAGTGACGTATATCTATACCTGTTTTGCATATATGTACCTTGCGTGTATATATATATATATCGATCATATACGTATACCACGTGTGCGAAACTGCTCAACAGTAAGCCGAGGCTCATTAAAACGGCTAATCAAGCCAGTGCACCCGGTCAACTCTCCATTCATATTGTATTACCCCCTTCTCTTTGACAGCAACGCCCTTAAAATTGCAAAACCCCCAAACCGGTATAGACAATTCGTTGTCAGTATGGATAAGGTCGTGGGGTAGAAAATTGTATCGATAAGCGACATAAGTGACGAATGATTATTGATAAGGGATTGATTAATTAATAATTATGCGTTACGCGGTGATTAAATATTTTTATTGGATAACGACAATGCCTGCACGTCGACGTCCGGTAGTATCGTCATGATCGACGCCATCGACGCCGCCACCATTAGCACCGCGACGGTACCTCACGAGCCAAAGCCAGACAGCTCGAAATATCACACCAAAGTTAAATCAAGATGTACCAAGTGCGATGTGCTTGGTGGGGATGCTGCGGAATTTCACCCTCGTAGTATAAATGGCGACGGTCGCTTTTGACCGTGGTCGAAGAAAGAAAAGGATCGATTAACGTTAATTTTTATTCCGATCGAATCAAAGAAGAATTATGGACAGTCGCGAAGGATGATTTAAGGGATGCCTGGTTAAACGGTATACAGGGAAATGTATTTTTTATTTTTTTTTTTTTATTTAACAAAGATTTACCTCAACGCGTTAAAAGTTCATATAGGGTGCACCCCCTTTTATTATTCGACGACTTTATTCTCTCTCTCTTTTTTTTTCCTTCCTTTCTTTCCCTCTTGCTCTACCACTCGGTGCTTAGAGGGTCCTCCTAGTCGAGAAGGACAGCTAGTAGCGCTCTGGGGGCACTTTAACGAAATACCAGTGCACCGGGACACGAGCTATGCACTTCTTGCTGTCGGTGCCTGCTCACTCGTAAAATGCAAATCCGGGCATAATGGCGGTCCTCTTTTAACCGTAGGGCACTTACGACGCCGGCCGAATGGCTCGTAAAGGCCGTCCACTAACCGGCGCCCGCTCCTGGATCGCTATCGTTTTCTGTAAACTTCCCTCTAAGCTTATATACCCGAGACACGTTGCACCGGGTCAATGCAGTCACGTCAAATTATGTCAATGCAAATGCACAGAGGAATTAAATGCAACTGTACGAAGATTGGGAACACATATATAGGATATAAATAGTTCTTAAATGTCGATATACGTATGTAAGATTGCACTATATATATGATTGGAAACATAAACAAAAATAATATACGTGAATGAGGAATTCCGTTGAGTAAAAAAAGTTAAGCACGTCTCATAAAGTTGAATCTCCGAGATGTCAGACGTCGAGAGGTTATCGTGACGAAAGAATTTGGAAAAATCGCAATGACCAGACGGTAACGAGAGAGAGAGAGAGAGAGGGATAGCCACGATAATAAAGCGTTTCAAAGGATGAAGAGATAAAGAGGGTTAGGGCGGGGGGTATATCTAAGTCAAAGACGAGAACAAAAAGAGACAAAATACAAAAACAGATTTCATCTTTGTATAAAAGTATCTAAGGGCTAGTACACGGAGAGAATTTTTCAGTCATTTTTCCTATGAAGTTCGTGATAAAATTTACCGTAGAAATCAGTAATCGTGAGACATCGTTACCAGTTCATTTCGTATTGCTTATAACACACAGTACTTTGAATGGCTATAAGTAAGTAAACTTTTCAGTGCACACGGTGAATATTGTTATTTGCAACTTCAAATGCGTTCCTAGGTAAAATTTATCTGACTCGATGTAAAATTTTCTGTTGTTTTACAAAAAAAAAATATGTAGTTGACGTAACCAAAAATCAATTGATGTTTTCACACCATTGCAAAACAAGCCCTTCCAAAGTACTGTCTCTTTGGGGGGGGAGTACTAGATTCTGATTGGTTGGTTTCCTTACGCTTACGTCTTACGTCATTACGTTATTTTGTCTGTGAAGGGCTTAAGAGCTGTAGATTGGCTGAAGTTAGCTCATGGATTTGATCTATACGGTAGAACCATATTCAGACTGTTCGATAAACCTACACATAATAACCTGATTTATACTATCCGAATACTTATTTCTAATAATCTGCACGTACGTGAGAGAATAAATAAAACAAATAGATATAAATCGAACAACAGTTTATTAAGGCAATTTCGAAAGAAAAGAAAATTTAAAAAACGATTTATCACCAGATTTTACAGTAAAAATCTTCAAGTTCTTCAGAAAAACATACAATTTAAAGTCACAATCTCTTTCGTGTTGGCTCCAAAGGTATGAAAAGTATTGCACTCCACGTTAAAATCGGATGTAGTGCATGAGATAATTTGTCAGTTTTTGATGACTTTTTAAATTCACCAAAGAAATAGAAAAGAAATTTCGCACTAGAAATTTCCAAATTTCCAAAACTTTTACCGTACACTTCAGTAAAAGCTAACGCGCCATGCTTACTTTTTAGTAAATTTTTATAAGCTGTTCTTAAATATATATACGTAATACGTTTTGAAATACCACGATGCCCCGTGCTTACCGTGATTTCAACGTTAATTTTGAATAAAAAATTTTCTCCTCGTATCGTATCTGGCAATAAAAGAGAAGCATTATAAAAAAAAGCAGAAGAATCCAAGCTCGCACGTGCCGTATATATTTGAGAAAAACGTGCTATCCTTGTTTATTTATCAATTAAATGCGATAACCCCGCCGACCAATTGTTAATTATAATATACGAAATTTAGGTTATGTTAAGTTAGGTTAGGTTGGATCGGAGTTATTCAGAAGGAAAGAAAACAAAGTAAAAGAGTGCCTGCCGAGCGGCAGAGACAAACAGTGTCGAGAACGTCTGGGCGAAACTGTCGCGAGCGACAGCGTCCCTAGTTCCCCTTCTTGCCCCCCCTGGCGCCCCTCTCGCGCGGCGTCACGACGTCCGTCCGTGCATCTAAGATCGTACGAACGATGCACGATTCTTACACACTAAGCTTCTCGTAGTTGACGTAGGCTTGATGTACTCGTAGATGTCAGTAACACACGCAAGAACCCAGCCATCGGTAATACAGGCTGAGGAATACCGCTATACGTGCATATTGGCGAAACATGAGAGACAAAGAGAGAAAGAAGAAAAAGGATTAATGAGCGAGTGAGTGGGAGAGAGACCAACAGAGTATAACACTCCTTGGTAGCGCACGACTGGCTATAGGTCAGTCCTAGTATCTGACCGGTCTTATTAATCGTCTCAAAAACATGCGACACCCGCAAAATTAACGACGCTCATACGCCTATCTCTGCCGTGCTGTATCGACGACGTCCTCACGTCGATTGTCTCCTCGATCAAGCAAGTCGACTGGTTTTATGCGGTAAGAACGACACTGTAGCCGTTCCTTCGATGAACAACGAGAGAAAAAAGAGCGCAGAGGGGGGTGGCGGGAGGAGGAATGAAAATATATTAAGAAATAAATTCAAATTTCGCGGCACTGCGGACTACTTCGATTCTCAGCTAGTATCGATTACGTACAATCGATTCTCGATCGCGATATAATCGTTGCACTGAACGTTTTTTTACATCGATCGATACTACATCGATAATCGATTCCTAATACGATTGATAATGAAAAATTGTAAATTCTTATCGGCGATTCTTTGCATCAATTAAAGTGCAACTGATCTCTGGCAAGTTTGACTTATGCAATTGAGACAATCTTGTTTCGTATGCATTTAATTGGTCGTCATATCCCAGAATGCATCTGGAGGTCTAAGACGCGCACGATGCACCACTGGTGGTTGCATACTATGTTGCTGCACATTTGCCGTGCGTACGAGAGTGAGAGAGAGAGCGTGAGAGAGAGGGGGGGAGAACGCAGGATTGCTCTGGCTTAATCGGGCCCTGCACTTTGATTAATGACTCGTTTAAAAGTAAAGCCAGTACATTGTAGATAATTCGATAAACGATCCGAGAAGCGCATGCGAGGGGCAATAGTTCTTGGTCAAACGTCGCGGCAGACAAACAACTCGCTACGGCGTCTTCGTTGCAATGTAGAGGCGTCGCGACGAGGATGCATCTCAATCGTGGACATAGATACAGGCCACCGACTGAAAAAGGCGATTCGCGTTTGGCATTGCCCTGGCCCATATGACCAACTCTTGTGTACGTGTATATATATATATATAATGCTTGTATATATATACATATAAGACGTTTACCAAAGGCATCCAGATGGCACGACTGTCATCCGCCAATGACTTATGCAATTTTCGTCCTATCCAAATTATGCATCGGTTTCGACGTCGTTTGCTCTTTTCTCTTTGCTTTGTATTAATTTGGTCAAATTATCGTTCACCTACCTTCGTCACTTCTGACGACAGACGCTCGAAGTCGACGTCACATCTGCGATCTTGCGATCTTCCTCCGACACCAGCGACGATACCGACGGCAGGACGTTGCAACGTTAATGGAAAAAACACACGGGTCGCGACATCGAACTCGAGGTGGAGCGATGTCTTTTTTACGAAAAACCGACGTCGTTTGCTAAATGATAAGCTTCAAGCTATTTAATGGATCCACGCCTATATCGACGTCTTCGTCGAGTGTCGATAGCGCGAATCGAGTTTTATTTTTATTTTTCTCGGTGCTACCCCTCTTCTTTTACCTTCTCTCTCTCTCTCTCTATATATATATATATATATATATACTTTTTACTCTTCGTATTCCCCATCTCTCTTTTCCTTCTTCGTTCTTTGGATTACACCGAAGATGCTCGATGCTGGTATATCGACGTCTTTGACGCCAATTACCCTACTGCATGGTGATGCCGACTCTCGCGTCACCAATCGAATTTGTCATATCGGAGGTGGCTGTATCTGTCGAGCAAATATTTTGAGGTCGACCTCGTATAAATGCAGTGCTCTTTTTTTTCCCCCTAACGAAAGCCGTATTCGCTCGATCGCATTGCAAGTGAGTATACAAAGGAGAGAGAAAGCGAGTCTAAAGACCTTGTAAATTCTTAATTTAACTACAAAGAGAAAAGTAATAAACAAGGACAAGACGGTTAGCCGGCTGGTGGCCGATTAAATAAAGAAAAAATAAAAAAAAAAAATAAAAAAAAACAGAAACTTATCGCCATTGCAAATTTCACAGTGATTTATGCACGTTTAATCATTTTCTTTTTTTCGAGTCAAACGACTCCAACAAAATTCCCGCCAGTTTCTTCCCTCTTCGTTATACAGCTAACCCTGTATAACTTTCGCGGTAGCGCGTCTTGCGCTTTACGAACGTAACACGTAGTATATATACCCATAGACATACGCCCACGGTTATCGTGTCATGTGAAATATACGTAGTAGTCCTCATGTTCGTTCGCTGTGATTATTGTTACCTTTTTTTTTCTTTTCTTTGTTTTTTTTTTTTGTCGAAAAACCATTTATTTCATCGAATAAATATTCTTCTATCTATTCATTCTACCTAGGAAGTACACGTTATACATATAAGTATTTTTTTTCATCGGATACTGAGTACATAATTCCATTAATATTATACACTGACAAAACGCGAGATTTTATGATTTGGTGGTTGACGAGAGAACAGGGGGGAAGGTGGGTGGGATCGGTAGGAAGGAGGGTGTAAGAAAAGTTTATGGACGAGGAACGAGGGAAACACGAAAGAATCGAAGGAAGAACGAGGAACGATACAAAGAAAAAGAATATAGCCGAGCGGCTGCTTATAAATTAATATTGTTAAATTCGTCAAGTATTAAGAAGCACAGGAACAATTCTTCGTATCGATGTAATTTTTTCTAAGATTAAGACAGACGGCTAGTGGCGAAGGGCGTGTACGAAAGAGTGAAAGACGAAATGGAGAGAGATAGCGAGAAAAGATTAAATCCAAAAAGGACTGTAGGAAGCAGTGAAGTAAATTAAAAAAAAAATCTAAAAGTGCGGATCGAGGGGGTGAAGATAATCGGGGAATTTTCGTATAAAGCTTAAAAATAATTAAGCGAAAAGAATTGATAACGGTGAGTGTTTAAGCGATAACGGACCCACGGCCGGTCACACATTTCAAATAGGTTAAGTATATATATTTATATGTGTATATATATATATATACACCTGTTATATATATATATATATATGGATAAGAGTGGTTTGACAGGATAGGGACTGGGTCAGGAAAGGGTTGGGGGTTAGTGGTAAGCAGATCTATGGCCCCCCGGTCCACCCCCTCACCACCCGCCCCGCGATTCCCGCAGTAACTACGTGATTGCCCTCGGACATTGATTGGCCATTGTTAACTTATCCGAAATGGCCGATGGCTCAAAAATTGATACGCCGTAGAATTTTGAAAAAGACATCTGAAACAACGGCAATAACGCTGTGCTTAAGGGAGATTGAAACGCGTGACGTAACGTCATTGTCATTTATCGTACGCGTATATACGGAAAAATACCGAAGACCGAAGAAACGTCAAGTTCATTAAGGCAACACGCTGTTATTGCCGACGAACGTCGTCGTACGCGCTTATTCTCCTTTCACGTCCATTCACTTTATTCATTTATTTCATTTGCTTTATTATTTATTTGGACAAACGCACAGAGAGAGGCGCGCACTTACAAACTCAATATAAGTCACGCATAAGGTCGGTCGCAGTACGCGCGAGCGACGAGTGTCACGTGCATATTTGGAGAAGGATGGGATAGAGGGAAGGCTGGGGAAAAGGGGGATATAGGTATTTGAGCTAAATTAAACGAGAGACGTGAGACAAGAAAATAAAATTGTGGGTTGGGTGGGCTGGGGTTAAAAATTGTGTAATCGTTACGATAGAAAAGAGAAGAGAGAAAAAAAAAACGTAATCACTGTACACCGAGATCTTCAGACCACCGGCACGATTAGCGAGGTACGCATGCGCGAACGAGGGGATTCCCCAGTGTTGCCGATAGTAGCGCGCCACCGTGCCGGTGGCGCTTTAAAAATAATACCGTGACGCTAGGAACTATTCGCCTTGCCATGGAAACGCCCATATACACCTCGATGGGATAATTATACCTCGTGCTTGAAATCTTAATCGATACACATTATCGATCACGCTACGTATCTGTGTCCTTATTGTCTGACTCACCCGGGTCAGACCCTATCCCATAGCCAAATCATAGTCGACCTCTTCGAGACCCACCCCAAGTCCCATTACTCACCCCCACCCCCTTTCTTTTTCTATAAACACATTCGGCCTACACACACACACACAAGGCACTTTCAGTCTACGAGAAAATTCGCGCGGCTTTTTAATTTTCAATACCGTCCATCTATATGTACGTGCGGTCGCAATCATTGACGACCTCGTCATCGTCATTGGTCCATGGTCCGCGTAATCATCACATCACGATCCTGTACGAGGGATTGTTCAATCTTGCTCCGGATAACGGATGCTGGTCATTCTGGCTGATGAACCCGCTGATATCCGATGATCCTCTTCGTCCTGATAATCACGATGATCCTGACCGATTGACTATGAGCATCCGCAACGCTCCACCACCATACCCGGAAGTCGCGAGAAGACTATCTGGTACTCGTTGTCGAAGTAGAGCATCGTGATCTCGGATAACTTCCGGGGCGCACAGCAGGGACCCGTGTTATTCGGCGGTTCCGCCAGCGAGACTATGTGCGTGTTCGGATACGCTGGGAGAAAGGCCATTGGACAGTCGCCCGAGCAGTAATTGGCGTCGTACCTGAAATCAAAAAGTGGAGAAAACCTGGTTTGCTTAATCCTTCAATTTAATCGTTGTAGATCGCAATTGATCGCTAATCAGGAACAATTTTTCTCGTTGATCATTGACCAAGCCACTGACGTAACCCACGGATACGAAGAAAGGCCTGGACCAGAGCGAGTAGTATCTACATAGGCGCTTAGGTGCATAAGACAAGGATAGACATACCGATCTTCCAAATCACAGACTTTCTCGAATGATTCGCATGACGTATAGTGCCGTAAATTTTCAACGACGCGATGTATATAAATATGATCATGAATTTTTTTACTTTAATTTTTCTATAAATTATTTCTAACATAAAATTGCATGGTTCCCAAAGGTTACGGGTTACTAGATAGGAAACTCACTTCTTAGGCGCGATGATCCAATCCCAGCCGAACTTCTCGAAGTCCACGGTGAGCTTGTAGCGGCAGCACCGTGTCTCCTGACTCGAGTCATCGCAGTTCAGACCGACGTTCCTCTTGATCCTGGCGCCATGCCTCGTGTCCAGCTCCTGCGTCTGAACCTCCAGATAGGGGGCATACTCGGCGCCAGGGTTGGTCTCGACCAGACGGACGTTCCGCCGATGACCCGGAGAGCCGATCTTGATGGCGACGCCCAGGTTGTCCCGCGGATGCTTGAACCACTCTGCGACCATCCGCCTGAGCTCGATGGTGACCCACGCGCCGCACCTTCCGCGAGGTCTTATGTGCTTGGTGGTGAGGGGGGGTCCAAGAAGGGAGATACCGCTCTCAGTGACACCGCGAAGGATCCTCTGCAGAGTAATCGTGACTGGTACTTCAGCGTCGGTGCCCTCGTGCGAGTCGCCCTCGCTGTCGCCCCATATCCAGAGTGACAATTCAGCCCTGGTCACACGATGCTGGACGATCTTGTCTGAGAACTTGAAGTACAGAACGTCCAAGCTGCCCTTGGAGTGTCTCACCCTCTGATCTGTAATGAAAATATTTTTTTCCAAATTGGTAGGGAGGATACAAATTTTTTTTTTTCAACGCTGTACAGTTGGATGGCCTGCGCGCATGCGTCGATACGGATAAGGACAAGATAAGGAAAACACACGGCATTTCATGGAGGACGTTACGCTATTCAGGACTCGTACGAGGAACCGGCACCATATGAGGATGCTGGATGGACCCGTTATAGTTCAGCCGCTTCTTTGATGGTGAACGACATCATTCTTCGCGGAAGGGACATGATTTCTTGGGTGTGTTGTAACAATGCTGGATGCTGCGTTCGAATTGGTCCATTAGATGAGAATTGATTTCAGGTATTGGATAAGATCGGATGCTGGGCTCGGAGATTGATTTAGATTCTTTAACCGATCGGAGTAAAGAATTGGCCCGGGTTTTTTTTTTACAGGAATCCCTTGTACCTTTGTACGGTTCATCCACTTAGTCCGCACCAAGGCCACGTGTTGATAATTAAATGCCCGTCGGATTCTTTTAATGAATATCGCACTTGGAAAACAATGATGATACGAGGTATTATCTTCGTGGGCTCTCTATAAATAAACTCATGATAATTGATACGGAACGACCTCCGTCAGCCGGTTAACTGCACTTTTACACTATCTCCCGGTTCTTTAACTCTTGCGCGCGTCTTTCGCGCGTCCTTCTATTGTGAGATTCAGCAATAACAAAAAAAAAGAATGCTAAAGAAAAGAAGCCAGCAGCCAGGAAGTATCAGAACGTCAAATCTTGAAGGGGGATCCATGCATAATACGAAGACACCGGCAGATAAGTTCGGTTGGCAGAGATCAAAGAGCGTGGAGGAGCCAAAAGTAGAGGGAGAGAAAGAAGTGGAAAAAAAAATAGAATAAAAGCAAAGACAAAAGGAGCGGCCATAGAAGGAGGAGCGCGAGGTGCATTCCTCGATTCTTGGTAATGGGGGTTCGATGGACGAAATCGAAGGTCGCCCGTAGCGAAAGGGTGTAGGATGAGGAGGGTCAGACACGTCTGTATGTCAGTCCATCGGCTCCTTCGGTTCCTTGTGTCCGAGGTCATAGTCTGGCCGGGCCAGCCAACCGGGGGAGAGAACACTGGCACAGAAGCCCCTTGCGTGAGTCTAGCGATACTCCCCGCTCTATACCAATACAGCTATTCGCCAAGAGCATTGAACCCCAAAATTAATGTTGTAATGCACTTTCATTCCTGTTCCATCGTTCCTTCCTACCAGCTACAATTCCCATTCCCATAACGTACCTTTACTTCTATTACCCGCTCGATATCTACCGTGCTCCTCCTAGACGGGGATTCCCCGTAATTTTTCACCCGACAGTCTCATCTCGATCCAGTACACGCCCCTTATGTCCCTACGAGACCTGAGGTGTCTCATTGAGAAGGTACCTTTACCACGTCGAACAGACTATTCGTGCAAGAACGGATAACTCGGAAAAGCAGATCCCTCGTTGACTAAAATCGGTCATCACGTGACGATTCTCTCGGATAACTTTTTCGCGATAACCGAATCTGACCGACCAGACATTTATTTTTCCCAGTTATCAGTCTTCTACTAGTCCGTTGGATGTATGAAAGTGTACCTGTAAGGTCAGCACGTACATTGAGCAAATAATTGACCAATACTTTTGCGAAAGAACTTACCGTTTAGTCCCAGGTATATCCGAGTGCGTACCTAACCGACAAATACGAGAGATGCGTGGCGCCACCATCGAGTAAAAAAAAAAGGCGGGAACGAAAGGTAAATTCAAATGAGAATTAAAGCAACTCAGACCCTGTACACCCGTGCGTTACCAGAGACATTAAAACCGAGCGTGCTAAATAATTGCATCGCGTGACGCAATCGATGCAACTTGCGAGCGCACCTCGACGACAATAACTCCCATGAAATTCGCATTTGGGTCACGCGCCTTACGAGTGTCACGGCGTACTGTGGTTAAACGTCTTTTTTCGTTGGTCCACGTGCCGAACCTCGCGAAACTGCGCGCGCATCCGATGCGCGGGAAATTCCTCAATTTCCTAATCAAAGATCAGGATTCCTCGTACGGCCTTATACCCTGTACACTTCTGACGTAGGGAACTGTACGAAAATAATTATCTCATTTCCTATCGCCGCTCGACTCGACTATCACCAAAAAATGTATCCCACTCGAGAGTTCAACGTCGTCCACGTATGAGAGCCTCTGTCGACGCGGCGCCTGTCTGCGAGTATGCTGACCGCAGTTCCCCTATCAACCGTCATTATTCACTGGCGTTATATATCCATTTCAGATTTATTAATTTCTCGCGGATTAAAAGCAGGGATCGTGTCAGTGCTCCAAAGTGACATGTATTGTCGGCAGAAGGAGGGTGACGTCTTATCATCCCTATCGAATATGCACTCAGCAATAACCCGCAGGGATTCGTATATCCACGTGCAACGTGTGTGCACATATGCAACACGCTCGGATTACATATGGCCGCAGAGTAAAAAGTATTTTTTTTTTTGTATAGTCAATTGCCTGTAGGGGACGCGGGAGGGTAGGAGAAGAGCAGTACGATGATATCAGAACATTCGGAGGACTTGACCTTGATGACGAATCACTTGAGAAATGTAGAAGACAGTTTTCAGAGATTATGCTAAAACGTGGTATCGTTCAAGATCATTTAGAATGTTGATGGCTCATTGATCAGATCTAGCAATCATTGATTAAGTGCATAGATCACTCATGGCCAATGGACCATTTATTAATAACGAGACTGTTGCCTAGGTCAAACTGATACAAGACTTTGTCTACGATATATGTAGAAAACTTAACCGGGCTGTGCACCGGGCCGTGACCTTCGGTGCCGATTAAGTCTGCCGGGATTCAAAATTTTTATGTGGACGATCCTAACGACCGGGACACCCGAGGCATTTTTTGAAAAAAAAAAAAGAGTCCCAGAATACCGAGAATCACTTGGCAGCTCGTAATCGGCAATAGGTCACGTAAGCTCAAAAAGGTTATCCGAAAAAACATAAAAAATGCTATTAAAAATGTAATTACAAGAAAGATGAGGTTACAGAAAAAAATTTAGAAAATTAAAAAAAAAAAGCACAAATCGACGAACTTCAGAGTATCGATGAAAAATTTGATAACGGACAAGGGATAGACGGCAAGGGATACCCGTGACTTGGTGCACACGTACGTAGACATACGCGACACTTTGGCATATTACACGCGTGATAACCCTTGACAAGTTCACACAGCACGAGTCTTCTATCGTAGACAAGTATCGCGGGGCTGTTGCGCAGGACACTGGATGAGAGTCAACGATAAGGTTATTATCGTTTACTCGGCACAAGTAGACGGGACATATTTCAAGAGTACGTAGAGACGTCGCTGTTAGGACCCACGAGTCCAAAGGGGAGTTCACAGACGCGGTAAAAAAAGGCAACCAAGAACTGGAGTAAAAATGAACGGGGAGAATTTCCAAGAAAATACCGAGTTCACAGGAGAGCAAAAAGCCCGTGTCGCCGGCGACAGAAAGATCGTCTGCCGGCAGAAGAGCGTTTACGAGAGAACATACGTGCCTGCCGATTAACGTACGTGCATGTATACGCATTTACGCGCAATACACGTGTGCGCCTACGTGCGTATGCGGTATAGGAATATAAATGCCCCGTCGGTAAAACAGAGCCGATCCCTCCAATAAGAAAAAGCAGCTGCGCAGAAACGTGCACCGACCGCTCACCTTGTGTAATGTTAAGCGACTGAGAATGAGATACGTAGTCAGTGAGTTACTGACTTACTGACTTATTGACTATCAGTACTCATGGAAATATATTACACTAAGCATGGATGATTCAATGACTTACGCGGTTGAGCGAGGGCAAAGACGCTCTCAGTTTTGGCAGCGTAATCGTCGTACTCCTCGTGATGGCTAATGCCGGGCTCCAAGCCCTGAGGTTGATCCGCCTGCATCCCGTACATGTCCATGAGCTTGGAGATGGGTGGGATCCTGGGTGGTGCACGTCCGGTCATATTAGGCGCCTGCTTCAGTCCCAGTTTACTTAATATTTGCTCCTTTATCATCTCCAGGCTAAATGCGCGTATCTCCTCGTGTATGCGACATGTGTTGCAGCCCCCGTTACTTGCGTCGACTACGAGACGGTGGGTACTGGTCAGGAGGCCGACGGGACCGAGGCCGTCTAAGGCCCCGAGAATTATCATAGCGCCGAGGATGACGTGTTTCCCGATCATCATCTTGCCGATCCGTCGCTGGGATTCTGAGGAGGCGGGATCGTTGGGAGCGGGGGGGAGTGGGGGAAGTCGATTAAAATTAACGAAATTATTTTTGGGCGACTCTTTACTTCGTCCCTTCCTTACTTCCTCTGCTTGTCCTTCTCCTCGTCTCTTCTTTCACCGCCACTTCCACTTCCCTTTTTATTCTTCTGCTTCCTGGATACGCAGCGAGCGGACGTGGACGTCTCACTCATCCGACGTCGTCTCGATCGTCTTTACCGATCTTTGTTATTATTGTTATTATTGCTTCACAGATCCTCCTCCAGTACGTTTATCTCGAGGAAAACAATTATTTTTATTCTTATCGTTAACGATCTATTTACCGATCTCCTTATCACCGTATCGACCGATCCCGATTTACCGCACACTTATTAATCCAAATTTCTTTTTTCCGGATATCCTCATGCAAAACACACGGTGCAAAGTGTCTGTCACGGGTATTTAAGAACTTTTACGTGTCCCTACGTTAAGCACACACTGTATATATCTGGTGTGCTAGAAGTACATACATAAGTGTCCGTCTTTCACTGCAAAGCGTGACTGACTGCGTTACTACCGGACACCAGTATACACGCGCGGTAATCATAGATATAGGAATAGAAGAACCGAGATGAAAAAAGAGGACGGAGATGAAGAAGTCAACGACGGCGATAACGATTTGAAAAAAAAAAAAAAAAGTAACAGAAATTCAAACAAAGTTATTTCAAACTGCGACTGTCTTCTTTATATCTCTTTAGACTTTTTTCTTTTACTCAATTTCCCCTCTCTCTCTCTCTCTCTCTTCCTCGCACCTCTGACAGACTTTTCTCAATTCACAGACAAACGTTCGCACGGCATTCGCGAGCGCACCGCACCACTAAATATATCATCGTACATTCTCATTTTGTCCCACGTCACGCGTCCACACACATCGTACATAGGTGTACGTGAATACTCTTCCCTTCCGCCGCTTCGCACTTCAAGAATAACTTCCACTCGGCGTTTACAGAAACTTTGTCAAATCTTCGTACGATGATGCCAGGAGTCCGTGTCAGCAGCCTATTCAAATTTCCCGCCAATCCGTAACCCACGGTCCGTACGAACTTTCCTCCCACTGGGGCCTGTCTCCAGGCGTGCAACAACGACAGAATCAACCAGGAACAAACGGCGTGTCAATAGCCAATACAGAGTCGGCTATAAAAATCCCGTACTTCACTGTCGAGATTAATACGAACGAGAGAGAGAAAAAAGATCTCGAAGGCCTGAGAAGTCGGTCGGGTTTGAAAAAAAACAAAAAAAAACGACTTTTGCGATTCTCGATCGCTTCGCTCGATTTCTCTCTTTCCTTTTGTTTGTCTCTCGTGACCACTGTCTCTTTCCCTCTCCCTTTCTCTCTTTCACACGCACATTCTCTCTCTCTCTCTCTTTTTCTTTCTTCCCGGCAGCTCTCTCCTCTCTCTCACACTCTCTTATCTCTTAATAAAACACATCTATCTATCTATCTATCTATCCCGTTCCGTGGGCCACCACGAGAGATGCTAAGAGCTTGCTGGCCTGTCAAGCACTGAGTCAGGAGGCGCGCGTCCTCTCCGCATATATGTTGAGGAGACCTCCTCCTCTTCACTCTTCTGTATCTTACGCATTCGCATGTACCCACATAGGTGGCTATATAGCTAACCCTCTCGTTCCTGATACACCCCACCCTTCGTTTAGCCAACCATCTCACACTCCCCACGCCCCGTGGCTCCTACCACTCCTCCTTACCTCTTTCACCTTGCGTACCTTCGGCAGATTCGGCTGGACAGCCGTGAGCGCATCCCTCGATGCCAATCTGTATATCGTATGTAGATATTACGACGATCCTCGGATACATTAAAGATGCGATTTTTTCAAACTGATACCATGCACCGGGTTCGCCCTTTCTGGAGAACGCTTCCGGTGCGACCTTCGAGAGTTGCTGCTTACTTCTTGTTACACCCGGTGTAATCCGAATACTTGGCACCCGGTTGTACGCGAAATGTTAAACTAGGCTTATGACGGTTGATAACGATTTTAGGACGATCCGGAAGTTTCGCCTGGTCCCAGGACCGGAGTGGGAGCTAGGGTCGTATAGGCGACGAAGAGGAGCTGCGCAAGGGGGGAAGGAAGCGACGACTTGGAGGGGTTGAAAGAAATTGAAAAAAAATTCAAACGGCTTAGCAACGGCGATCGCTCGTGGTTTTTTCAGAATTCGGAAAGACCAATCGGGGCCCGATGGACCACATGCATTTATGCATCGTCGAGGTCAATCCAATGCAGCGTTACTATCGAATGATCGGTCAACATTAACATGAATATTTCGCCACCCGAGCGTTACCCAAATTTACGGTTGCCGCATGAAAATCAAATTGTTCGGCGAAATTTGTCATGCGGTCATTTCGAATACAATGAGAAAACGAAGAAATAGAGAAAGAGTGAGAGAGGGGAAAGGGGGAGAGTGATAAAAATGAGAATGATAAAAATTCACTCTATTTCCTACAGTCGTATACCCGAGTTACTCCTCGAATCGTTTTACCGATTACTTACCGATCACAATCGATATCGAGTCCACGTGCACGCGAGAGAATCGAGTTCAAGGCGTGCAATATATAGCTACGTGAACTTTCGCCGAAGCTGTCTAATCGGACGATAAATGTGGGTAATTAGGTATATAAATGGAATTCAAAAATAGGAAAAAATAATTAAAGGCATTAAAGAAAATACATAAGCCCCCTCCTGGGCCAGCCTCAAAATAATTAATTTTCCATTCGTTATTATTATTATTGTTAATAATATTATTATTACCATATGACGCACGTCCCCCCCCCCCTCGGTTCATAGACCAATCCTCTTCCCCCTCCCGATCCTCCGATCAATTCTCTCATTGATCCTCATTCTCCTTTTTTGATCTCTTCTCTTTTCTCTTAAATTCAACCAAGACTCTTTTTCACGGCAGCTGATTAGTCTGGACCAAGCCAATTAAGCATGACAAGACGTTTAATAAGCACGTGAATATCGTGATGCGTTATCTCGCGTTATTCGCGGCTATCCTTATCAGTGCCGGCGGCCGTTAGAACTGACAGTGAGGTCGAAGGCCCTCCTTTCGTTGTTCGTTGGTAATGGCCGTCATTAATTCCAATCTGTCAATATTTTTTTTATTTATCTCCTTCTCCCTCGGATCCTTGGATGCATTCCCTCCCATTGCAACGTACGCGACACGTGTCGACTATCGGCAGCGAGGATGCACTTGGCATTGACGGGCGGGACCCTGAGAGGATGCCACCTTCTGCATTGGGCTCTCGATAGCTGAACGTCCTGTGCACACCATACGAGGGAACGAGACGAAAAGTGTTCTTGGTGTATCGGGATGGTGAAACCGATGACTTTTCCAAGTTCCCGTTATCTCTCTTTACCATGTGCTTGCCCCACGCGTCGCTTCTACCCGTCTGTCAACGGAGCAGCCGGTTCAGTTAGCGCAGTTGCAGCAGGTGGCCCAAGGGGCTTGATCCTCAATCTTTTCCACACTCACGCGACACCAGGGTCACGTACATGGGATCTAAGAGACGTAACAAGCTTGACACTGTGTTACCTATCTTAACATTATATGCGCCAGTGACACGGATTCCTGTTCGATCTAGAAGGACGTGCAGGCGTCGATCGAATCCCCTGGATAACGGGCAAACCAAAATTTAGAGGTCTGCGGAAGACATCCAATCGATGGGATCTGCTGTGAATAAGCTGAGGACAAAGTAATTATATTAGTTGGATATTAATTAGCATGTAATTGAGCATAATTATGAGGACCGAGTGCACGTGTCTTTGAGGATATAATCATAATGATAAAGCTTAACAATTATAGATAGAAGTGTATTATTGCGCATATATATATATATATTGAATTTCCTGGAGGCGCACGAGGCAACTTCAAGATATAATGCGTTTCTTTTTGATAAAGAGAGTGCCTTAACCCGTGTAAATGATGCAGTTAGCAGTTAGCGGGCTGCAGTGTGTACGAGGGTGGTAGGCGGGGCGGAGGATGAGGTGCGTTTTGCCAAATTGAAATCGGCACTCTAATCCACATCCGGTTGACAGGCCAAGAGAGTGCAGCAGCAACGAGCATGCAGCGAGATGGAACTGACGGTGTCGATGCGCCTTCTTGCACGAACAAGGTGAAAATGCCAATGTTAAATTACTATTGCCAGAGTACCTTCGCGATAACTCTTAAGATATCTTTGTGGGTACGTATTGCAGTATTTGTCACTACTAGAAGAACTGAAACCACATTTGCTTGCTTATCGACTACCTCGAGAAGAGGTATGGGGACGTAACGAAGAAAAAGAATGCAGAATATTGGAAATGATTGCGTTGTTAGATTGGCGCAAGGTATACGTGGAAGACGCATATATATAATTATTATAGCTCGGGTCAAACAAGTTCTATATACGTATATTGGCAAGTAACCGGTCACGACTTCACCATCTCTTTGGGACGAGACCTTATTTGGACAGACACCTGTTGTTTTATCAATAATGCCGATCGATCATTCCCTGTATACTTTATGCCGCAAGTCATAGAAACAACTCGACCGTAGACATAACCTATGATACTGTCTAGACGTTCTTACTAATAACATTTTCGATTGGTCGAAATTCCTTGCAGCGGGTGTGAGGTGTAGATCTATTAGGAGCAGGCACTTCGAAGCGTGAGTGTCACAGGGTTTAACTCAGTAGGTAAGTTTAATCGCAGTGCAGTGCAATTCAGTGCACACTGAAGATCAGAATCGAACATAAGAAACTTCGTATGACCTTTATCATCCCGCTAATCGAACACGCACGGTATTACACACTTTAGATCCGCTGTGAAATAAATTCAGTCAATTGAAAACACTATAGCCCGTATTCAGAACTCGCTTTTAGTGCTAATAGTGCGCTTTTAAGTTTTTTCTTAGTGAGTTTTAACTACAAGCGACTCTGTTAGTGACCTTAAGAGCGAGTTGTGAATACGGACTTATAAGTAATGATTGTATGCGTACGACTAAGCACTGTGCATACAACACATTAAATATACTTAAAACAGGAAAAACTGATGCACTTTATCCACTCATAGTTCGTCTATTTCTGGATGGAACTATTTTTTGTTTGGATAAGGCTTGGTTGGCAACGTAAGGTTTTTGGTAAGGTTTTTGGTAAGTGGTGGGTAACTTACCGGCTAATGGTAAACCCGATAAGGATTTTCTCGATCCCTGATTTATCTGGAATAGACGTGCTGAATATTCAACCAAGAAATGTCTTGTACCTAGTTTTAGTGGCCACTTGTCACTGGCCGTTAATGCACTCTGTACTTCATATTACACAGTATAGATATCATACACATAGGATACATTTTGAGCTAAAATACAATCGCGTGTTCTGACTCCGTATTTATATATAATTAAAAGAATGATTATAAGGAAACATAGAGGCCAGTAGGTCCTTTGATCTTTTGGTTTACTAACATTTTTTTTTTTTTCAAATATCCTCAATCTATAATATCGAATTATACAGTTAAAATACTCGATAAAATTTCAACAGCAGTCAATTGTTCCATAGTAGACCTGCGAGTTTAGTCAAGATACAAATTCCAATACAAAGTTGTGACAATTTTGTATCGTACAATACTTTATTTACAAAGTTCATCGCAAACACACAGTAAGAGATGGCATGTTTATCGCTTCATCTGTGCCAATATATTATTTTATAATCAATATTCATTACTACCTCATCTTCGGAGGCAGTTTTTATTTTCGATTGTAAAGCCCCCCCTCTAATGGATCGCTATGAACTCGATTTAAAAAAAAAGAAGTCTTCGTCTCGCATACTGGAAGTGACATTCCACGCGAGTACAATGACCAATTCGTTCCTTTCTATGAAATGGCAACAAAAACATCGAGATTTCTTACGAATACTTTCTAGTATCCCGAAATCATGAGATGCCGTACGATATTGAAAAAATCGAAATGTCCCAAATTCCCGGATAAAATTTCACGAGTCGTGCACCGTACAGGCTATTTCCTCTAACAATAAAAACCTTTTATGCATACAGCGAATAATAATTGAAATTATAACATTACCTACGTGTGACTTGGCCGTTCCACTTTATATATATATATACACACACACATATATATATATATATATATATATATATATATATATATAAAGGGCGCGCGCGCGTGTATCAATGAATACCGAAATTGTTATGAAATTGTATAGTAGAATGGCATGAGAAAATAACGGTAGTACAGTGGAGAGAAACAAAACAAAGAAATCAGGATATAGGAGAAGGGACATAACGTGGACCCGCGTTTCTTTGTTTAAAAAAATGTAAGATGACACTGGCGGCGCTACAATTTGCAGCGATTCGATTTAACGGAGTTTCAATAACTTAGTTTCGACGTTGTCTTCTAGTTTGTAGGGCATGAGTTTGATTGTCGGCAGTGGTTGCGCTGCCGGGACCCTCGTCTCAGGATTTGCCCCCAAAACCACCCATAAGGTTACCCAATCCACCAGCAGCACCCTGCTGTAACTGCTTCATCATATTTTGAAGGCCGGACATGCCTCCTGGAGGAAAATGAAAAAAGGTTGTAATGAACAGAAAAAACATTCAGAAAATAATACAAAAGGAATTATAAGACTAACCCATTTGATGCAATACACGCGGATCCATCATCTTAGCCATCTGCTGGTTTAGTTTTGCCATTTGCGTTGGGTTAACATTCTTTGTCATATCTCCACCTCTGAATAATCCTTTGATGCCACCCATTTTCTTTACAACAGCTGCAAATTTCGTGTACTGAGCTATCAGGTCTTTTACTTCTTTCTCGGTGACTCCAGAGCCACGAGCTACCCTTACGATTCTTCCGGGTTGCTTACTGAATAGTTTAGCGCCATCTCGGTTGTCCAACTCTGGGAAAAAGTTAATGAATTGTTAGAATAGTTTCGGAATTAATTTTTTTCATAAATTGTTTTAGGTTTAATGTACCTCCGTCATTCATACTATCCATCATGGTCATGAGTTTCTTCAGTCTGGCCATTGATTCTTGTTCGGTACCTTTTGACATAAAGTCCTGACTAAATCCAGGAATCATACCCTGTAATCAAATGGATGCGATAATATGCATTGATGCCTGCAGTGTTTGAAAGTAAATAGGATTTTTAATTATTATATTAGTACACTTACCATAATCTGTGAGAATGGTCCCATTTTCATTATGTTTTGAAATTGTTCGTACATGTCGCGTAAAGTAAACTGTCCATGTTTAATTTTTTCAAGTAATTCTTCGTTGTCATCTAAATTGAGTTCATTGACCTTATCGATAAGGCCTTCGATGTCTCCCATTCCCAGTAATTTGCTGATAAACGGTTTTGTCTTGAACGGTTCCAGGTCATCTATATGTTCTCCAGTACCCACGAAAATCACAGGACTCTGTGTTGCTGCCACGCTATTTTAATATAACGAAATTAGACTTTCGTGATGGTAAAATGAGGAATGTTTGTTTGGTAATTGCTTACGCAGAAAGTGCTCCACCACCCTTAGCATGCCCGTCCAACTTCGTTATTATAACGGATCCGACATTAACACGTTCTTTGAAAGCTTTTGCTTGAGCTTCACAGGCTTGACCTATCGTTGCATCCATTACGAAGATTATATTGTCTGGTTGCTGTAAATAGATTAAAACACCTTTTATGTGACACAGATAAAAATTCTACTGTTAACAAAACATACATTAAACTTTTATGGTGAAAAATTATTGTCGGTAAGTATACTTACCACAGCATTAGATACTTGCAACATCTCCTCGAACAATGACTCTTCTTGTTTATGCCTTCCACTAGTATCCACAATAATAATTTCATATCCCTCCTTCTTAAACATTTCTACACCTTCCTGGGCTATTACTACAGGGTCAACTTCTGTATAACTGAAAAATAATTAATGGATTCAATATAAAAATGACAATAACTAATCTAGATTCTACCACATATAGTTAATGAAAGATATAAAAATTACCTTCCGTAAAATGGTATCCTAGCTTTAGTGGCATTTTGTTTAATTTGATCGTAAGCACCAGCACGGAAAGTATCAGCACAAACTAAGCATGATTTCCAATTTTTCTTGAGATAGTGATATGCCAATTTAGTACAGGTTGTTGTTTTACCAGATCCTTGCAAACCGACAAACATAATTACGTTTGGTCTACCTTTAACAGGCTGGTAAGCTTTTACTCCAGGATCCACCAACTGCAAAGGCAGTCATTAAAACGTTATCCATTGAATTATAGCTGTCTGTGACTAAATACCATTGTAGGTTCCATACAAATAACTTACTTTGACAAGTTCCTTAAAAACTGCACTCTGTATCATTCGCCTTTTATTAAGGCCTCCAGCCATATCATCAAAATCGATGACTGTACGTACATTCTCACGTAATTTCTTGACTAATCTAATATTAACATCAGCTTCAAGTAACGCCGCACATATTTCCTTCAGCATAGAATTCAATACCTATGAGAGAAACAGTACAATCAGTATTCTATAATAATTATGAAATTAAGCAAACAGAATAATAATATATGTACTGAAATATAAAATCTAGAAAAAGCGGAAGGTTTACTATGACTCTCTAAATAATATCATGTCTGTAAAAGTTAACTAACTAAAAAAAAAAACAGAAAATGTCTCAAGGCCTTTAAAGCAAGAAACGAAGGTTAGAACCTAGAGAAAATATGTCGACAATTCCATGTATTAACAAATCTAACGATATGTTACACAGGACAAATAAAAGTCATGTGCCATCGTGTTTATCGAAAATTTAAATCATAATGAGCTTGCACTAATGATTCAATAATAAATTATGCCATCTGTTTACATCAAAGTGAGCAAAACTTTCACCTCTTCATTGATGACAGTTGCATTGCTGAGAGAACGTAAAGCGGACGTAATTTTACGTCCTAAGTCCGCCAAGACCATCTTCGCGGATTTGTATTACCGCACTAGTACACGATCTAACAAACCACAATGTATTATCAACTATTTAGATATTATTGTAGAAAAAGATGTGCCAATTTTGTCAGATTGGGCTGGATTGGGCCAACACGGCATGGCGATCCTTCCGGTTCGACTAATCTCTGCCAATGGTTGCATAGGCGTCTTTGCTTCGTTTCCTATTAGGCGCTACGAGAGTAAAGACGTCTTTTCAACTCGATATAAATCGGTACTTTTATATATAATTTGTAGCAAGATGTAGTGCTAAACAGAGCAACTTTATAAATATGGACAAAATATTATTGTAAATTGAAATATTAATTCAGAATCTTGTTATATTTGAAATAAATATAAGTAGTTAAATTTTAGGAAAAGACCCATGGTGCCATCTTTTCGCGAGCGAATGAAACGTGTCAATGTTGTCAGCGTTTACTTCATAATAGTGGATAGATCCAAATTGTTGTTTGTTTGCTTGTCCAGATATAATAACATAACATAACCCATCACCGGCTGTAGTGATTTATTATATTGTTTGAATGCATTGAATAAAACACTTTATGTTATTATTCGTGACTGCTTCGTGAGTGATACACTTGAATCGAGAATGTAAATCATTTTTTGATTCCGTTCATGGTTGACAGTTTTTTATATGAGAATATCTGTCATCAAATGTCAAGTATTTCTTTCAAATGATACTATGACCGCTACCAGACCAATAGATATGTCATTATCATTAGTATTAAAACAGGAATGTAATGATAATATTCTCGAGGATGATGACGATGATATTAGCAGTGTCTCTACCATGCCATTGCCAGCAATTCCTGATAGGAATTTAATTGCGGCTGATGATCCCAATGATGAGTTCCTACGTCTCACTACCATGGCACGTTTTTTGCTTCACTGTTGAATTTTAATCTGGTAGACACTTGATAGCTTATAGGCACAATTATTTGATGGCTAATTGTTGTATAATCAATAGGTGCGTGGTGTATACTTCTCTTATCTGCAGAAGTCTCTGTTGAGTAATTATGTTGTCTGCTGTACTCCCAATAAGAAGGATGTCACTCAAATCGATTTGAAAACATGTGCTGGACAGATGGAACTAAATGCAGTACGTGCATCCTTGGAGGCTTCCTTATATAGGCAAGCAATGCTTAAAATGGTGAGCTGATTATCAGAGATGCTCTGGTGCTACGCTTTAGCAATAACCATATAGGTTGTTAGTGTAGATTTCAGATATAAAGGCGCATACCTCCAGAAAGAAAGTGCACAAGAAGTTGGAAGCGTTTCTAAGTACACCTCCAAGTAAGGTCAGCATAGCGGTACAAACAGAGGAGCTTACATTGGAAAGAAGACTTCACACTCCAGATACAATAGAGAATAAACATCTTCAGGATTGTTCAGAGCTTTTAAACTCTGATGATTATACTCTTGCAAAAATATTACAAGCCAATCTGGAGCAGGATAGTCTAGACCAGAGGGTATCAGATCTCCTAAATGAAAAAGAGCATCCTGGAGAAAGAAGTCTTACAAAAAAGCTTTCGTTAAATACTTATTTAAAGTCTGAGGACTGTTCAAGTGAGCTTGAGAAAGATCATAAGTTGGCGACCGTCGTCAAGTCCGAGATGAATAACCTAGTTGATGAAGCCAGGACTTCTCAAACAAAGAACGATATTCATGAAATCTTTGGCATTGGTAACACGAGTAAAACAGTATTGCAAGAAAATGACGATTCCCAGGATTCTTTACTCCAGCACATGGAAGACATGTTCTGTGAGAGTGATGATAGCAGTGACTTGATGACCCTTATTGAAAAACATTCTGGAGTCACAAAAGCAAATATAGACCTAGAAATAGGTAAAATGTGTCCAGAATCAACAAAAGAATCTAAACCAAACGCCAAAAATTCGTACAAGGACAATACCGGAGCACCATCCGAATTGCATGCAAACAAGCGTAAGCTCAGCTTCAACAATTACAAAAGAATGAAAAAGCAAGCGACAGAGGGGACGTCGCTGTCGCTAGAAGAGACCCTCGAGGATAGGAAAAGGCGTAAGATCAGTAAAATATGGTTCGTGGAAAGGGTCCATCAGGTTTCAAAATTGAAAACAAAGATGACAGAGATCTCTATAACAAATTACCGTAAGCACGGTAGAATAAAGGCTAAGTTTCTGGAGCTCTTTGGGGAATCCGATGACGAGGATATGATGCCAGACTCACCTATCTGCATTGAGGAACATCTGACTGCCTGCAAGGAGAGAATCGCACCCTGGGTAGTTAAGCATCTCATGCCGTTTTACAAGAAAAAGAGAATCAGCGACCGGACACTCTTTAAAGAAGTGGCCAAATTCATTGCTGATATGCTCATCATCGAGAATACTTTTCCCGGTCAGCCCTTTCACCAAATCATCTGTTGTTGTGCCTTGTTATTCAATCCTAACGTGACATCTGGCAGCATGCTATTGCTATTGTACACAATTGGAATTACTCTTATATGCACCACTTTCTGTAGCTCAGCAAAACGTACAATAGAATTCTTCAGTTGTATGACAAGCAGCACGTTGTTTCTGTTCTAGTTAATTTTATTTCTTCTCACAGCATGGTAGAACTACTGTGCCTTGTTGTTCTTTATCGCTTAACAACACTATCGTTCTTCAATTTGTTCTAAAACTTCGCTGCGCATTTTGTTTTTATATTTCAGAGGAGAACGATGTTAGTAAGCACGTGCAGGACTACTTCAGGAACAAGAAGAGCATAAAGGCTAAGCCTGATATTTATATTTAAAATGGCAGTGGTACACAAATCATAAAATGTTTGTTCTTATTTTATGACGACTTGCTGTAACTATGTGCATTAGCAATAATAGTTTTCCTTAATGTGTAAATAGCAGAGTGCAAGAACGGCATAGACACTAACTTGTATATATTTCTCGTCCACTGTTGGGAAGTTTATCACACTGTATAATAATAACTTTTATTAATAACAGAGTTCGGAAATCGTAGATAAGTAAAGCTACACTTTTGTTTTTACATTATTGCGTTAACGGTAGCTCTTCTGAACGCAAATGAGTTTTTCTCTCTATATTTCTTATTACTCTTTAACTTTTGAAGTTGTACAAATGATGCAGCGTAAACAGCTGAAGATAAATAAAAATGTATAATATCCCTTGTATAAGGTAACAATATTAATAATAATAAGAGAGTATTCAAAGACTGACGTCATAACTCGGCTGAAAATATTTCTTTTCCCTTTCCGTTAACTTAATATTATTTACAGTAGCTTTTAATCAATTTTATACTGTTATATAGCGAACAAGTTTGTATACTTTTTTTAATATTTAAACATTTCACTATGACTCTATTGCCTACGAATTGTTTCGAGTACTTCATTTATCTAATTACCATTTATTCTGTCAGTTTATAGAATATGAATTATACACAATGTCGATCAATGAATTTGCGATAAATAAATTGACAGCATGAACAACCAATGTCTCATAGTCGATCAATCAAATCAACACTATTGTGGGTTGAATATTTATTTAATAATAATATTTAATATTTGTTAAACATCTGTATCCAGTTTATACAATAGACTGTCAAAACTGTTCGTTGTAATCCTTTGACAACAGGATAAACTGTTCCCAATGAAACAAGTAGAATCAACTGTACAAAAATAAGTACAAAAAACAATAAAAAAATATAAATACAAAAGATTCAAGAAAAGAACGGAATACAAAAGATGTGGAAAAAAATAAAAATGGAATTGTACAAAACCATAGCACAGAAGAGAAACAAACAATATTTTTCCTTTTTTATTATTATACGATAGAAATATGGTATGGTTTACATAAAATGCGAAGGCAGAAATAACAACAACTAAGATGCTCACGAAGATGCTAAAAAGGAAAACGCGTACGACTTTCGTACATTATACACGTTATACCATTTTTACAAGGATTTTAGCGAATTCACAATAACTCACTTGTGGTTTAAGTATTGTTCATTTGTCTTTATCATTGTTGTACATAATATATTTCAAGCTCGTACATACTGCATGCAAAATGTATTACATACATCACCTTGCGATTTGCATCATTATCACAATAAGGGTTTGCACCAAATACAATCTGAACAATAAATAGTCTCCAAAAGCTTTTGGAATGTTTGACGACTGCTGAGTTTCTCGAGTGGAATGGGTTTACAAATAGTACAAAAATGTACAAGGCGAAAAGAGAAAAGGAGCAATGACACAATATTGAAAAATTGCAAGATACAAGGCAACATTTTCTTTTTGTTTTTCTGATGTTTCATTTGAACATTACTAGCGCGAAAGGAATAGAAATAAAGGAATTTCATAGTAACGTTATTAATATTATTACTATTAAATATTCTCTATCTCAATCTCTCTTTTTCGCATTCTCTCTCTATGTATCTTAAGGCTCGGTTATATCACACGCGTATAGCTCGCTGTTACCGACTTCTTCACTGGCACTCAAATTATTACACATACGCGTCTCCAGAAATTATTTCCGGTAAAAACTGTTAATTAAGTGCCTGAATAAAATTATGTGAAAGATGAATTAATCAGCAGATTCTTAATGAAACAGAGACGATTTCGTTCCTGTGATGCAGTTTCCTCGATGGAACTAATAAATTCTACAGCCGCGCCCGATAGGCAAATTCCATAATTTTTATATAGTAACTGTCTCTCATAACGACTGAATTTTTCTCTGATATTCTATGGTATAATTTGATTTAAATATTAAATGCCATAACTAGTCACAACCCCTTTACACAAAGAAAAACAAAACTGTAGCTCGTACAGTCGACTCATCTTTCCCCTAAAAAATTCATTGAACAAACTTAATCTTGCTACGTGTATCTATTGTATCAGCAATATATCACTAATCTATTCCTTAGGCATAATGATCAGTAATACTAGCAGCCACGGAAAAAAGGAGGAGACAAATGGTACAAAGAAGAGAAGAAAAATAGGAAAACTTATCGCACTGCTAATTCGTATTTTCGTTGCAAGATTCCAAAATAGGATCTCGTCTTACATATGTACAATATTATGTATATTAAAAATGTTCAAGCTGTACCAGTGCAGATAAACTTGCTAGCCTACGGATAGGTAAGTATTACGCTACGTAATAACGTACGGAAATACGATTTGATGCACATCCCATCTGAATTTCGTGTGCTAAAAACTATAACAGATTTATCTCCTCTCCTTCTCCACTTTTAAAAACATCCTTCATCTTCACATTGCCACGCGCGTCCCTTTCATTCCTTTCATTTTCTTATTTTACCCGTTCATCCGAGCTTAACAAGTCTTCACGTAGGACTTGAAAACAACGTCACCATCCTCGAGGACAAATTCATTCAATGCCGGAATGGAAATACTGGCAGCATCTGGTGGGTGCTTGTTCCAGTGGCAGTGGATATCAAATGGCAGACGATACTCATCTGTCGATAAAAGTAAAAAGTGAAACAGATAAGATCTGCAGATACGTAGAGCGATATCATTGAATAGATTGATGAATTCATTTGAATTATGTTTACCATGTCGCTTTGGATCCATTTGAGGATACGCCGTTCCAAAATTTCATTACATATTGCACGACGAAGACTACCAGGATGACGACTATGGTGTCTATGAAGTTCCTCGACATACCCACGTTGTAATTTTGTTCTCGTTGTCCACGTTGCCTCAATGCTAGCTGCTCGATGGACCGTTGAATTCGAGTTAACTTCTCATTGTGTTCCCCTAAGTGAGCTTCCATCTCCTTTACGACATTGAGCAGCCTAGAATCGATTGACTGATAAATAAAGTATTAAATTTGATTGCTATATTAATTAAATAACATGAAAGCTTACCGAGCAGTCGAACGTCTTCGTTTGCCCACGGACTGACTTGAATCTGAATGAAATTCCGCCGAGGAACTTCCGGAGTCATGGGCTGTTTCCGTTAATGGTAAAGTATTAGATAGTTGTCTTTTCGAGGACTTCAGCACCGAGAGAGATGAGCGAGATTCAGCCTGTAGTAATGGCAGCTAGAAAGAAACATATCTTTATAGTCATTAATTGCCATCAAATTAAAAATTTCGTTTTTACAGAAGAAGCTATCGAAAATAAGGGGTACTTCTCTACGAGGATTTCAACATTTTCTCGTTCTTGTTGCTTCTTGATACTTGAAAACAACTTTAATGAGATACGGATAAGACTGAGAGAAAAATTTAATGATAATGATACTATAAAATGCTCCATCGAGTAGTATTTATATAATTTAAAACCCCGTAAAGCAGTCGGAAGATATTTTTAATGGTTGTGCCGTTTATTGCGGAAAATGCAAACATTATTTACAATCTGTTCAAGCAAATTATAACAGGAGATTAATACAGCCAATACAGAACTTCCAGTGCTCGAGGAATTCTTAAGGGACGTGGGTTATCTTTCTTTGTCATTTTTATCTAGCAATGCCTTTTGAGAATCTTTTTTCGTAATTCCGGTACCTGTGATTGCGGCTCCGTTGAGACGATACTTCCTGTTCTCATGATAGGTGTCTTATGTCGCGTCTTGGTGCGCACCACATAATCATGCTCGTACTGCACCACGTCATTGCGTGGATCCCAGGGTCTTATATCAGCATGCTTGTAAATCCAGTTTCCGGTGATGATATCCTGTAATTAAAAAAGAAATATAATTGATTGTAACAACGGCCAAAATAACATAAAAGAGCTGGTACCAACCTGAATAAAGTGCTTGGGTATCCATTCTTGACCAGAATTCTTACGTTCCTTGGCACGATCCCGTTGTGCCTCCTCTAGTTGCGTTTTCGCCTCTGTTGCGGCAATCTGATCG
The DNA here is from genome assembly GCA_963971525.1 of Cephus spinipes. Classification (NCBI taxonomy): domain Eukaryota; kingdom Metazoa; phylum Arthropoda; class Insecta; order Hymenoptera; family Cephidae; genus Cephus; species Cephus spinipes. Next base: position 16,571,907 of record OZ020578.1, read on the forward strand.
TCATTGTTTATAGCCAGAGTCACAGCGTGCCAGAGGTTTTCACTCTCCCATGTACCTTGATGTTCAAGAGGTACTGTGTACTTCTTTAGCCGCTTTCTGCGCACTTCAGGTGTTGGATTGAAGAAAACACTCTCTTGCTGCATGGATTTGTAAGCGTTATATGAATCTGACACCCTATTATTGTATCTTATTAATTTATCTTGATCAATACCCACCCCTGTTCGCTTATCAGTTATCATTATCTGACCATCCCAATAGCCTGATATAGTAGCTAGTGTCTCTTTTCCAAGTCGTATTCTGCCTACTACTTGATTCATCTGTTCTGAACCACCCAAAAATGGCTGAAATCAATAATGAACACGTGTTATCAATCATCTATAAGACATATGAGAATTCAATATTGTGAATACCTTCAGCTTGAATTCGAGCTCGGTCTGATATCCGGTTTTTTCGCAAGTTATATTTATCTTGCCACCTAATTCCATAGAGAGGGTTCCCATGAGGATTCCTTTACAATGAGCATATGGTATAGTCATTGTATAGTCCTCGCCTCTAGGAAGCATAGTCAGAACAGCTACACCATCAAGAACCGCCGAAGTTGAATTTCCTATATATAAGTAATTACACAGTTACACGTACAATTGATATACTTCTTTGACGCTTACAACTCACCATAGAATTTCGATTTGGCGATTATGGTGGCACTGATTGTAAATCCATCTTGTCGATTGGTCACATAAAATCCGGAAATTGGTGGATGATGCGACAACTGTAAAATATTCATGAACATCGTTACAAAGGACTCAATCGAATAATTTTCAATTATTAAAGATATAAAAACATTTGGAATTTAAATTACCTGTTCGGCTAAGTAAAATGTGCGTGATCCATTGGGATGTTGCCAGTAGCAGCGATACGTTTCACCCAGTAATGGATTGTAAGGTTTTTTCAGACCCTGAGGTTTTTTGTAGAAACCAGAAAGATACCACTTAACGACGCCCTTCATACGAGTAAACGCATCGTCCTCGATTACAGCCCTGTTTCGAAAATATACTAGAGAAACTCCAAAGAGCGAAATCTCAAAATAATCTATATTTATAGTTCGACAGGAAAAAACGTACTGGGGCAGTAGATCAGCATGATAATACGAATCCGCAAGCTTCTCCAGGAAAGATCGTGGTTCCAATATAAAAGTAGGTAAAACCACCTTCGAAAGGTCCATACCAGGACGCACTTGTTTCACTAGGAACCAGATCAGGGATTTTTGCTCCTCTTGAAGTTCCGCCACGACCTCGCCTGCCTGTATGAATAAGGTGTCATTGAATAAAACCAAAAAATGATATTTTAATTAAGAGATCCAACTAATAATTAAGAATCCATCTACCCACCGAACCAAGAACTTCGTTTTCATTGGCCACGTAAGGCGTCTCATTGATTTGCTCAGGTTCATCCTCCTTGGCGGAGACTTCGGATTCGCTGTCAGACGCACTGATCTCAGCATCAGCGACGACTCCGTTCTCCGGCTGGCTGATGTCGTCCAGGTCTGTGTTCGAGGTGTATACAGGATCTAGCGTTACTATGTGATGGGTTTCGTACTCTAGGACATGGACAGAAGGAACGGTCATGCGTCTAGCAGGAGATAAGGAAAGCAGTGCACCAGGCGACGCTTGTGCTGCGGAAGAACGACAAGAGGAAGTGAGTGACGAGCCAGCAGACTCTGGGAGATCATTTCCGGTATCCGAGCACTCGGCAGAGATCGTTGAAACGACGGTTTCAGGATCAGTGACGGGTGTCGGTGACCTGGCATTAAGAAGTTGCTTCTCCCAGTAGGCGACGGCGTGGTAAAGCTGTTGGAACATTGGCGTCGGCGACGGGCAGAGGTTTTTAGGATCGCGGATGACGACGACGCCGGTACCTAGAGGCTGGGGACAGGAAAGCAAGCGACGCTGCGGAGTGGACGGTGAACGCGGTGCATAACGCTTTAGGAATACGGAAGACGATTGCAAGGATTCTAAATTGTTAGTTGTGTCAGGTACAGCCGGTGCCAATTTTAATGGCGAGCAGCAACGAATAGATTCAGCCACGTTAATTTATTTACTTTCGTTACGTCATCCGTCATGATGAAACAATACGAGTGTCAACCATCCTTCCGTTCGAACACGATTCGTAAAAAGCGCGAACACGTATGTATAGCAAAAAGTTTGACATACAAAAAGAAAAAAATACGTTAACCTGCAACTGAATCTTTAACAGAGTATCCCTACACTCAGTTACATGACATTTGTCATTCAGCTAACTCAACCGATAATGTTGGCATCACTGTGAAGTGCGGGGATAACCTAGTCATTGTACTTTTCATTCAATTATTTTTTTCGTTCCCAGCATTCTTTTTCATGTTACAAAATCATTGAGTCTTTGACAGCTGTCAAATCTAAACTAGTATAGTCCAGTAAAATGTTTCTGTGCCATTCGTTCTGTTTTGCGACATTGAAAGACAAGTACTTGATTTCGCGTAAACCTAACTTTTACAAAACTTACCATGGTCATCAAAATGCTTCTCGTAATCCGCTTCGCTCCACTGTGTCTCATGTGTCGTAGTAGCGTCGTGTTGAGGTGATCTCGGAATCGCACTGGCCGATCGCACAATGAGCGATGAGCAACGTAGTGACAATTCAAGAGCGTCTAACCAGCACTTGCCAGCAGCCTGAGAGGGCGCCCTGAAGATGAGATAAGAAGTCGGCAGCGGCTGGACAACGGCTCCTGGAGCATAGGTACTTTTTTAACTGATTAGTGCATGGCATGACGAGTGAATGTTAATTAAACAATTGAATAATGGATCACTGATAGCGGTAACAATTTAAATAATCGTTGCATTGTTTTCCATCGACATCGACTTACCGATAGCTTCCTTTTCCGGTCCACGAGGCGCCCATATCGATTGCTCCAGAGGATGAAACAACTTGAAGCAGAAACCATCCTTCTTGCTTGGTCGCTCAATCACTTGGCAAGTGTTCAACAGTATTGTACCGACCCAATGATTGCTCTATAATTAATCGATCAGAAAAATAAGTGAAATGGAAACACACCTGACAATCTATTACTTGTGTACCTTGATCTTAGGACTCTTGTACAGCAATAGTAAACCAGGCTTCAGTATGCACCACAGTTTTGTCCAGCTCTTGAGCGTACCGCGAACTTTGAGCCAATCGCTCATCACAACCACAGTGGGATCTTTGAGCGAGCTCAATAGCTCATTGGCAACTCTTTTCTTCTCCATGCGGTAATTCTTTCTCTGAGCCTTGTAGGATTCCTTGCGTGTGAGCTTGTAAGTCTCCACAGACTGTAACGCAAGTCAGATGCATTAAAAAAAAATGTTATTGATAAGCAATCATTATATTTCCTTATTCCCTTCATCCGTCACGTTATAACTACCTACCTTGTCCGAAGAATTGTCCTGTACCTTGAGGCTACTCTCACCCATGGTAGACAAACCTAAAACAGTAAAAAAAAAAAACATTATCAAGAGTTACAAGAAGACATTATAAAAGTACCAGACACAAATATAACATTGGGTTAATCGCGTTATTTTCTCTGTGCGTTTGTCTCTCTTATTAATGCTACAATTATAATGGCTAAGTCATTTAATCGATGAATGACCATGTGTCGAAACCTGTAAATCTTCTGGGCACTATGGCTTCGCGTCTATAGTACATTAATTAAGAAATTGAATTACGCCAGATTTCTTCAACAGATGGTACTTTAAACACTTCCGGTAAAATAGGAATATCCTCTTTACTCCTAATCGCTTTCACTGGTTAGACTTAAGTCGAATAATGAAAAAAAAAAATCAATAATGAAAATAAATCTATTAGAAATTTTTTTCTAGTACGTAGCTTACACAGTGTCTTATGTCGCTGAGCCAAATTGGGCTCGCTGTGAAATATTCTTCCGACACGTGAGCGCAACTTCATTATTGATCGCTCGATCTACGGATGTTATTGGTAACAGTGTAGAAGACAACAATAGTATTAAATAAAGATAATACAAAAAAAAAAAAGAAACAAACGTTAAGACAACTTGAAAGATCTACGTAATCGATACTCTCAACGGCATAAAAATGAAACTTGGAGAATATTTCCAATTATTCGATACAATTCGATGACGAGACTGCCTTTATTTTTATACACATTGATATAGATAGTATGTTATCTAATCGCTAAGCTAGCCCTTATCAGTTGGCATAATTGTCCACGTTTAACTTCTCGATCAAATTTCTTAGCATCTCAGAAATTGAACACCCATAGCACGTGCAACAGTCGATCGAAGCGTTCATTATTATTAACGATTCAATCAAGTACAGTGAGATCGACTTGATTAATTAAAAAGAATCTTTCTATACTTTCTCTCGAAACACATCACCGTAGAGCAAATGAGTATTGCGCTTTTAACATTAAATGACTGATAAAATCGTTTTCCGACAATGCAAATATCAGGACTGTAGTGCGGATAAATAAGTAACCATTCTTGATCGTAGACTCAATGCCGAAGGCCATGGGTCACTAATGTCATAACATGTACGTATTAGCATTACATTTATGTTTCATAATCGTATAATTAACGCAGATAATAATAAAAGTCATGGTAGTCCATGTACGTTCTGTCAATAAAATAATATATTACACTCTCCGTCATATTCAGTGATATGACAGTACAGAAATATATTAAAGGTATTACTATTTACTATTACTATTTTCCATATTTAAGGTATTAGCACGAATACCATATTCCACTTGGACTGGTCAAATAACAATAATACAGTAAATGGACAGTTTACGTAATTGACACCAATTGACATTCACCAGCAATCAACGAGTATTTCCTGATGAATTCTACTGGTGCTCCTTTCGTAATTTTCATATAGAATTGAATCTAGTAAAAGAAGAAAAAAAAAATTAAACTTTTCACCATTCACAGTCTTCGACTCAGACCATTATCAATAAACGACGCTCGTACCACCGACCGTCGTTTGAATTATCAATGAATGCGATGAGTAAGGGGATTCGCGCGTGTGCCTAAGAAGCCATTCGTACGATGCTTAATTCTTATAAAGTATATCAGGCATAGGCAGTAAAAAAACAAAAAAAATGTTGCTCGGTAGAAAAAAATTGTTCTTCCCTAAAAGCTGCTTCGTGTAATTAGTAGTATCGACCTTCCTTAGTATACAAATATTCATTTACAATATTTTACCTGGTGACGGCGGTGCGACGGCGCCGCTCACGACGTTCGTGCACGTCGTGAGCGATTCTGAGGATGGTAGCTTCGGCAAAGGCACCCCTTGGACCTGAACGCTGCCACGGCGAGGTCGTCGATCGTCTGCTGCTGCTGCACGTTCATTAAAAGATGTAATACATCCGTATTAGAAGTTTCAAAATTTTGTGTGTATTACTGTACTCTCCGGTGTCACCGCGTGTCGCAACGGTAACTGTTGATCGATTTTGAGTATCGATTCTTAATTAAATGTTAGAAAAAAAAATGTGCAGCCAAAACAAAGGTTATTAAAATAAATTTAGCTGGGCGACGACGACGACGACGACGTATTGCTTACCTCGTTTGACACCAGCTATGGATCTTATCCATTTGCCCATCTTTAACTTGTCGTCGTGTCTTTTACGTAGATTTTTAGGCATTGATGTCTGATTAAGTCAAAGTTGGTTATTTCAGCATTAGGATGCCCGTGGATCATGCACGATTAATGTATAATAGTTCTAAGAAAGCATAATAGGAGAAGAAATAAGTAAAAATAAATTTCACAGACAAAATAACGTGCGTTAGACTAGTTGAAGCATAGGGTTCTTGGATATGCATAATTTCATTCAGCTTTGTTTACTGAGTGAAAGAGAAAGATAATAAAAATTTGAATTTTATACGACAGATGTTCAAGTACACGGTGTTCATTGAAACCCGGGTGGCTCTATTTGTCCACGACGACGCTGGACGAGGGAGAAAAGATTGTTTATGTATAAAAGTAAAAAAAGGAAAGAACCTCTTTTCAGCAGGTACAAATGGGTTGGCTTATCACGAGGAACTAGCGTAGTAGGCGAACTAGGATAGCACATATCGATTTCCATCTTTACCACTGACAGCCAAGCCTCGCCGAGCAAACCCTGGGTTGATTTATATTAATAAGTGAATTCCTTTATCTGTCTCTTCTATGGTATAGCGACCTTACCTTTACACCAGGTCGAAGTATACATTCGCAAATGAATATTGGAAAGCAGTAAAGTCGAAGACGAACACGAGTCAAGGTGCAAATATCATGCCGGAAAGTGTGGAATCGTGAAGTGGGTTACTGGCAAATTAGAATATGGATGAGCGGTATATCAACATATTTTTTCTCTCTTTGCTTTTTCACGCCAGTATAATGATATACGCGGTTCAATAAATACGTTATAAATAGAAAAAAATTAAACGAAAAATGTAGCCTGACCTAATTTTATAAATAATACAAAGACCGATGATGTAACTTTTACATTAAACTGCGCACTTGCTCGACTGTTCGTTTGAGACTATTTTGGAAGCTTTCTACTAACGTTCCGATACTCCTATAAATGCCTAGACATTATATGCATGTGGCTTTATGTATTAGAATACTCCTCGAGGCACAATTCTTAATGCAGCATGACTCTGCGTACTAGTATGCGGTGTTAGACAAATGAAATTTTTGGCAGTACAACTGGCCAGACTGATTTTGTAATAGACGTTTCGCCGTGCTGTGATTTTTGCCATCTTAAAGTTTTATTCAGCATAGAAATATATCGGTAGGTTTGTTAATAAGTCAGCACATGTTATACTCGACTTTATGTTGTTATCAGTGTCTAGGCATAAGGCGTTAAGAACGATAAAAGCCACGTCGCATCGTGTATGGGACCTACGGAGTTAAGGAAATATATGAAAACCTTGAAGAGACGAATTCGTATTTAACAAAAAAAATAAATAAATAAATAAAATTAGCTTACCCATTCAATAAGAAAAGTCGGACTATCATTTAAGTGTAGATTATGTCAGAAGCTATTAATAGGAACGATAAAAAGCATCCATGAGGATATACAAAGTAGAGGATAATTAATAACTACTTAACTGGCACGTGTGCAATAGCACGTTTAAGTGTGTCCTGGCCCAAATTGGCAAGCGAGTGCGCGATTGATGCGTAATAGGGAACGATTTGACGCAAGAGAGCCGAACTGACAATTTGGGCCAGAACACACTTGTGATGTGCTATTGCACACGTACCAGTCAAATAGTTACATTATCTACAGGATACGCGTGTTCAGTTTTTATCCCATTTTCCCTCGTGCTCCCAATCTCATTACTGTCTCGTGGATTGCTAGGAAAGAACTGTTTCACAATGTCATTACAGCTTGCTACCATTGTTTTTGCTATAGAATATATATGTGCTCGTTAATAGGTATTTATGTCATTAGATGCGCCACTCGTATAATACAGGTAAGAAAAAAAAAAGAATGAAAAAAATACAGAATAACAAAACGTTTTATACACATTAGTTTTAAGTCTATCTAGCATTATAGTTTACGTACAAACAGATCATAGTGATAAACAGATTAAGGATATACACATGTGTGATATTGCACATCAAGGAGATACTAGTAAAGCAAAGAGTCACAATGGTCACGAAGCTTTGTGGGATTTTGTGTTTGACAGCTATTGAGCACAGTGAGCATTAGCGATATGATGGAACCAGCATAAGTAGAAGTACAAGTTGTGGAAGGGTTTAAAATGCGATATAGTTTGTGTCAGACACAGAACGTATGAGGTTTGTGACCCTCTTTATCAATATCTTCTTGCTGTTATGGGTTTTACATGTGTGGTAAGACTAATCTTTCGTAAGAGACAAAGTTTTATTACGCTACTTAATTTCGTTTAATGTTATCTCTTATTTTACGTCTTTATCATAGCTGAGAGACATTTCGATTCATGTTGAATTACTGGTATAGAGAGATTTACAGGGATATTATTGAATACTTACGACTACTCAGTGATCTGCTGACATTTGGTGGTGTCATGGTTTTAAATGACTCTGTTGCATTGCCAACTGATACCGAATGAGATTCTGACTGAGAACGACGGTCTCCACCAGGAACCATGATTGGTTGAGAGCTCATACTTGTTCCTGAAAAATAATAATAGTTATTATATATGTTGAAAATATTGTTTTCTTCGAGGAACAAGTTTTTTTTTAATAACTGAGTGAATTTATATACTCATGCAAACTTATACTGTTACAATCGGTAAAATAAAATCTTATGTATTATCAAATATTTATTTATTAACAAGTGACTGTAATTATATTTTGCAAATAGGATTAGTGATACAATTAATTTCAAATGATGTATGCTGACAGTTAAGAGAGTTTTAGTACAGCAATCTCTCTTCTCAACTCCTTTCTTAATGTACTTGCACAACTCAACAAATCTCCATGTACTATTCCACTGCTGGAGCGAGAATTTTGTTGCGACACTGTACAAGTACGTGTTACAAAGCAAACTAAAGTAAATCGCACATACATTTTTCATTTAAAAGCCTAAGTAAAATATAACAGAAAGAGAATTAGCGTAGAAAACAAATCACAGTTAAAAAACAAATGAAATAAAAGAATATAACAAATCATGCAATAAAATACTTTAAGTAAACACGAAAAGTATAACACCCATAAAGATACCAAATATTAATCACGTTATGAAAAAGTTCACACTGTCAAAATTTGCATAAGTCTGATCACCCCGAAAATAAAAGGAAATAAATGATATAGAGGAGAAACTGAAGCGAAAAACACACCCTAAAAAACAACTCACCAAAAAGAATTGCGTGATCCTCCAACAAATCCTATCCACACCCAATGTCAATAGACGTTCACCAATCAATTAAGACGGATCGATACGGTAGATGAGCATGGCGAACATCCATACCGAAAATAAAACTCCACTGTATGCTCAGCAGCAGTGTCGCTTATGGTACTCTCGAGAGAGAGGCAATTAGTAAATGGTACTTCTTTTTGGAATGACTTACGAACCTTTAAAAAGAAAATGTAATGCATAATTCCATTAGTAAATAGAGTCTTAAATTCCAAAAAATATGTACTAACAAAGATTACAAGAATCACAAACAGTTTGATTAACACGAGTAAAGAATAATACAAGAAAAAGCGCGAGTAAATCTAGCAATAAGAAAAAATGTGGAAATAAAAGTTGCATTAATTGAAAGAATTAAAAAAAAAAAAGAGAAGAGTCTGCAACGTTGCGCATCCATCCATTTACGTCACGCATGCTAAAACATACTCGTCATCGATGGAAAAGAGATAGTAGACCAGAAACGAGAAAAGAAAAAACAAGATAATCATTAGAGGACCGAAGAACCAAAACTCTTTAACGATTTTTTTTTTGCATGAAGTTTCAAGTGTACCTTGGTCCAGAATATCAGGAAGAGATAAGGATCCAAATTGTGTATTCAAATTTCCAATAATTTATCCTATCACAGAGATGGAACACTGCAGCGGTATACTGCGACATTTCTGGAGCCGGTTACTTGATGATAGTTTAAGTGAGGAAACGCACTGGGTGATCATGGTCAAGGCTTTTAACAGTCAATTTCAGGAACTTAGAGATGAGGTATCGAGAATCTTTGTAGTATCTGAATTATTATCATAGACGATTTCCACTGTAATAACAAGCGATAATCCCTGTATTCGCGCACGGACACTCGCGAAGCACTGACGATGCACGATTGATCTTCTCAGGTATAGTTGTACTAGTTTTCTTTTTTTCTATAGTGAGGGCTTTTGCACCACGCAAAATTTCTACATGAAATGCGCCATCCTTGTAGATGACGCAGTGAATGCCAGAAGCTCCTTGTGGGGTTTTATGTTGATGATAATTGGGAATTTAAACGTGGCAAATATTTGATGGTCGTTGGTATCCACTGTCGGTATATTGCTGTTGGATTTAAGGCGGTGATTAAGGTTTACGATCAGGGACCGTAACCGTAATTGAAACCGAAATAGATAACCGATAATAACCGGAAAAATAAGGAACCGAAATTGTTAACCGGAACGTATTTCATTAATAATAGCAGAGATGAGTAGAGAGATTACCAGTGGGCCGATTTTCTTGAAACTAATTTTATTTTAGTGCCGACGCGCCATCTGAGCGGAGGCCCGTCGAACCATACCCACGTTTTTGATTGGTCGAGTATATATAGATATACTACGCATGATATTTGTGACTCCATGTATTCCTATGTTTATGGTAGAAACTGGTAGAAACACACCCAACCTGGAAAAAAGAAACTGAAAATTAATAAGGAAGAACGGAAAATGAAAAATCGTTACCAAAAACTATCTCTATTTAAGACTGAAAACGAAATATATTAAATTAGAAAACTGAAAACCGTAAACGAAAAATAATTAATGAAAAACCCAAAACCGCAAACTAAAACCAAAATTCAGGCTTTGACCATTGTGAACACCGTAGCCGAACCGATATTTCTTTCAGTTGCATTCCCTGTTTAAAAGATGATATCTATATTTTGATTGTACTTATAGTATTTATAAGACATTGAAGATACTGTATGTTACTATTTTCTATGATATGATAATATTATGCATTATATTATTGCGGCATTTTCTGTCTGTTTGGATTCAGTGTTTAAACTCTGTAGGTCCCCTCAACCGTGATATAAATAAAGTCTGTGTCGCGAGGTAATTCGCTAACTTGTGTAAACTTCCTAATTCTCTGAATCAGTTAGACTAATTACTGGCACATGTCCCCTTGAGGATAAAATCATCAAGGAAAGGAAGGAAGTTCCGGTGCTATTATACTTTGGCTTCCTTATTGCGCTACTCAGGCCTGACTGATTGTGATCTTACTCACCGAGATACTCATCGTACCACGAGTGACGTGCAGTGTTGTGCATGAAGCAGCAATACCTATGTGTCCATCGTACATGATTTTAGAATGATTAACCAACTATGTGCAATATTTGAGAAGAAAACAATAGCAACGTACTCAATGAGCCGCAGCACAGTCGGTGCGCCCGAGCAGACAGAACGTCAAAGTGTTCAAGTGGAACGCGTATGCCCCACTCTGACAGCTCTATGATGTTTATTATGAAATTAGGTAAAAGAAGAAATTAAACAGATATACAATGTACAATCTATTTATTATTTACAACAATGTATCAATCTTTGTTTAATCGCTTATCACACAGTTTACAAAACGTTACTCAGTCGCTCAGTTATATAGATTCAATATAGACATAGGCTATTTATTATTTACATTCCTACAGATATATTTCTTTTCGATGGCAAATGTCTGGCCCGCGTCGAATTCGAATTAGCGCACGCATGCTAAAACGAACAATTATACATGCTAAATTTCAATATAAATATGACACTCGAATATACATCCAATATACTCATGCACACATCACACGACACGTTCAACGTGAATTTTGAAGATTCAATATTCAATATAGCCACACCTGGGTCACTTTCCTTCAATTGGTCGAGAGTTGAAATTTTTAAGAAACTCTTCTCTCTCTCTCTCTCTCTCTCTCTCTCTCCTGTTTCATGCTTCTCATTATTTTCTAATCCCTCTAATATAATTATCAAACAATTCTAATCACCCAGTGTGCGATCAGTCATCACATACAATAACCACAGGAGAAAATCTCACTAAAATCTCGCCCGCGAGAACAAAGAGAAATTGAAACAATAGTTAAAAATCTTTAATATTTCAATATAAGATGTCCCTTTGGTACATCACCTAGCTAAACATATTGTCACTCGCCACGACTGTCATCTGCAGCGCGATGACCAAGAAATTTTTGTTCTTTTAATAATTTTCGAAAAAAAAAATAAAATAAATAAAAAACCATTTTACCTGAAAGATAAAAAACACGCATTGTCAAAATTTACCACACTAAATACAACAGCCGAGAGGATGGACGGATGGCTGACATGTATTCACGAAGACCAAAATGACGTCTCGAGTTACATTATTGGTAAACCAAACAATAGAGCGACTAATTAAAATATAAAATAACACTTCTTATTTGTTTTTTTATTTCGATCTCGCGTTTCAAGATTAAAATGCTCTCGTATGCGAGGGACAATATTTATTTATACCATTTTATATATATGTATATATATATATATATATCATTCAAGTCAGACATTCACGTGGTCTCCGCCATGATACTCATTTTCAAAATTTACTAATTAGCATACGTCTCTAATATATGCATAAATATCCTCAAACATACATATTGCATGTCTTTGCTCTCGTGTATCAGGTATACAGATACATATAAATAGAAACGTATAACATCTTCGTAAAGGTGGGTGGATGAATTACGTTCATTTTTAATGTTTATATATATATATATACATATAGTATGAGTGTGTTTATATATATAATATAATAAATCGTATCTTTCTTTGGCACATCTCCTCGACTAGGATTATACGGTCGGTGCGGACGTGTATTGTTACAGGCTTAGGCTCCAGATACTCAACGGATTAGAGAAAGTTATAAATACTCCATTGGTACAGTAGCGGCCATTTTTCATTTTTTTTTTCTGTTTTTCTTATCTATTCTTATTACACGTACACTTTCCGTATGTTTATTCATTTCCATTTAATTGAAGTATCTTGCGCGACACTCTAAACACTGTTTAAAATTCCCGCGATTTTTTTTACGATAACGACAATTGTAGAATTGTCGTACCCTGACTAATCGTCTAGAAAACTTATAAGCAACGTAAAGGTCTGTTAGTACCTCCTATATATATACTATATATATATATATATATATATATCCCTCGTGTCAATCTTCTAACCTCAAATCTCAGCAAATCATCGTTACTTTTATACTTATATTCAAATAATCTAATTCTTCCGTGTTTTATTTTTTCCTCTTTTCTCACAATTTTCTTTTCTTAATCCTCGTATAATATCTCGTAAAACGTCACTCGCTTCTTCGCACAAGTGGATCGGCGTGGCAGGCGAACGCGGCTGTGTGGGAGTTGCGCCGTTTTGACTTTTGTCCGGCATTTCCGAAAGGCTGTACCGAGCGCGTCGTAAAAAGGAAAAAGAATTGGAAGAAGCGATAAAAAATTTAATAATTTTTCCTTTTTTCTTTAAGAGACATAAAAAGAATGCGATTCTCTTTTAAAAATATTTGTTGGTCTTCTTTTTTCTATTTTTTTTCTTCAAATTCGCACCTACGTAATCGCAGGACGAAACCATCGAAAGACTCGGTCGATTCTCGCGCCACGTACAGACAACAGTCGGTACATAAAAGATAATAGAAATATTTGGTGAACGACGATCGGTATAGTTGAAAAATAAAAAAGTCGCATTTGGTCGCATCGTCCCTCCTCTTGTAAATAAATAATCGCTACGCGGCTCCTCCCGTATAATATCAACAACAACAACAACAACAACAACAACAACAACTAGAGTTACGTATACCCGTCCATTCACTCGCAATTAGCAAAACAATAGAATTCAAACCAAATACGATAATCGGTTGCGTAATATCCCGCCTAACCATTCTTTACAGGGAGTTCCAAACATAAATTTACCGTCCTTTTCGCTATCCTGTGATTACTATAAAATTTGCAACACGCTATAGATTATAATAATTTTCCATTCCCCTTTACATATATCAATCTAGCTTCTATACTGGTTCTGCATTTTTGAGGAACGTCCATTTACAGTGATAGACACATTTTGAAACACTCTGTAGAGATTGAAGCGAGTTACGCAACGCAGTACCATTGTGGACTAGGACAATATGAATAATTCTATTAAATAGGCTCTCTATGCTTAATGAGATAATGGCTCAGCTCTTACGTAACCGTAAGCGCAACTCCGTGGACCCTCTCAGAAATATCCGGCCCGAGCGTCGGAATTTAATTTCCATTTTTTAATATCTTTTTTTTCTTTAAATATCTTCAATAAGACTCCATTAGATAAGTGTATCCATGAACAAGGCACTGCTCGACAAGATGATTTCGCGTTGCTGGATCACTTGTTATTAGCCGCTATGATTCACCTGCAATCATTGTCATATACTGATTGAATAATTAGTAAATAGGATAAGAGAAATCAGCAACGTGAAACCTGAGAGACTTATAAATTCTAGATGGACAGATCATCTATTATTACTGAGAAATACCATCGCGTTACTTAATTATCATTCGTTATAGATGGTTAATCATCAATCATCGTACCCGAAGATCATCATCATCATCATCAATATCCTCATCCATATTTTCATCTTTACGCTTTAAGATCGGTACTACGTTTTTTGGTTTGATAAATTTACTTAAGAACGAAATGGAGGTTACGCGTGAACTATGACCTGAACAAAATGGCTGACTTGCTGATTTATGATTATTTTTTAAATCGAACGAAAATTGATGCTTGGTAAGTGATCTTTCGATAGACTTCCGTGTCTTGTACTTCAATGTATCTAGTTGTCAGATAGAAAACATGGTCCAGGAAGTATTCCAAGGGATGATTTTCGAGTAGACTCCTTCGCCAATAGGTGTACGAAGCGAATGCAGGTCTTAGGCTTCCAGTTTCTAGGCCGTTTGGCTTCTTCGCTGTTATAAGGGGAAGCACTTGGTCCTCTTTTGGACGACGACAGATCTGCAGTCGACCTTACCTAGAGTGAAGCTTTCCTGCTTGACAGTCTCTTCGACGGATATTCGTCCGAGTCTCTTCTTGACCCTGAAGGGAGTCGAGCGTGGTGAAATTATTTCATAAAGGTCACTAGTACGACCCTGTATCTGCACCCTGCGTTTGGGACTGCTCTTCTGATCGACAGGTATGGCAATGTCTACTTCAGGACAATGATTACCACGGGATCCTACTGACTGGTTCATCCTGGACTCCGCCAGGATGCTCCTGTCCTTGTCCTTGTCCTCCTCCGATGGGGTATTGAACACGTCGGAGCAATAACTTTTGGAGTCACAGATCAAAGCGAGCTCTGAAGAATCGATAGCCTCCTCAGTGTCTGATGGGGGACTTCTTGCTGATACTAGAGAGATGGCCCTGGTTTCAGGTCGCTGAGGTCTCTCGTCATCAACATAGTCCAGGGAAAGACAACGTTTCTCAAAGAGGGCAGGTCCTGGGATCATCCTGATACTTGGTTCCTCTTGATGAACTTCCTTAGCGTCGCTCTCTTCGGAGTTTAATGCTGATTCCAAGGACTTCTCCTGAGGATGAGACTCGAGTGTGTTCATATGATTTAACGGTGGCTTACCCTGGTCATCCTTTGAAGCACTGTGTTGACTTGGTCTTCGCACGCTATTCTCTCTCTCAATCGAGAGACAAAATTCCTTATCGGTGAGTAAGATTTTCTTAGGTAAGCGTACAGCTTTTTCATCCTCGAGGACGTCGGGTTTTTCAACGGATGGTGTCTTCAGCAGACTCTTCACTTTGCGCAATTCGGTCAGCAGATCCATCGTCTCCTGGGAAGGCTCGTGGAATATTTTTCTCTTCGGTCTTCGCAGAGACTTGTTATCATATTCCTGGTCGTTGCAATTTGCTTCTACATTTTCTTGCTTCCTCAGGACCGACCTGACCGAGTGTCCACGTTCTTTAGACATAGTGTCTGATGAAGAATCTATGCCCACTTTTGCAGGGGACATCAATGCCGTCTGGACTTCTTGACTGTCATCTCCGTCCGCTTGGGAGAATGCAATGCCACGTGGTAGTATTCGCGGACGTTCAGTCTGACGTCCTTCCCGGGCACGACGTCTAAATACGCCATAACTTTCTGGAGGAACGTTCTGAAGTTCGAATTTATTGTGGAGTTGCCTGAAGGCCTCTTTCGAGGAGTCTTGGCTCGCGACAGAGCCTTTGGAACCTGACGTCAGACTGTCCTGGGGCTCGAAAAAGGCGTCGCGCTTGCAAACATCCTGACTCTGATACCTCACGGAGGACTCGCTACTGACTATTCCTAGAGTGGAGTGATCCTTAGATAACTTTAGGTTGTCCGAGGAGATGCCACGACGTTCAAAATGTTCCTGCTTTATTCGGTGCATTATATGCTCGCTTGTTTTGTTATCGTCCATCTTGTCCAGGATGTCTTCGGATGCTTGACGTCTAGTCTTTGTCGGCGATGCTCCCAAATCCTTGGAGAAAACGTCCTCGTCGCATTCTGGTGACATATTAGAAATCCTTCTCTTGGTCGGTGAACTTACAGTCTTCAATAATCCATTTCCAGGATTACCTGGGTTGTCCCTTGATTCAGTTTCCCGTTTTCTCCTTGTGGGCGTCTCCGGGGTAGTGCCAGTTTTTCTCTTCGGTGAATTGCCCCAGGACGTGGCCTCGCGCGGTGAGCCTAAACAAGAACTCGAAGAGATGATTTCTTCGCTTGATGTTATCTTACACTTTACCAGCTCGGCGATACTTGTAGACTTTGGCTGCAGGTTTGGTACTACTATTTCTTGCTGGGTATCCTCCAATGGTGGTAAAGAACTGGGTCCGGAATCTAGTACATCATCTAATGATGCACCTCTTAGAGGATCTCGATGACTCGTGTTTAATGAATCCCTTGGACCTTTAGAATCGTTCAGATCCTCTGTTTCAAAGGAATACATTTTAAGTAGATATCCTTTTCGGGAACGACGTCTCTCAACGGCGGGTACAGGTTGTTTTTCAGATTCCATCACTGCCTGAGGTTGTAAGGTAGTCTCAGGAAGTTCCTGAACCACGTCCGGCTTCGGCGTTACACCTGATACTTGATTGAGTTTATTAACTGGATTAGTGACCTTTGCGGACACTGGCGTACTTCTACGTGGTATATCAAACGTGAATTTATCCAAGGTCTTGGAGGAACCCGTCTTATCCAAAAATGGCTTCTCAATAGCTTTACTGGGACCGATCTTCTCCAGGTATGGTTTACTGATAATGCGTGGTGCGAGTTTCGCCAGAAATGGCCGATCCTCTGTCTTGGATATTCCAATCTTCCTTAAGAAGGGTCGCTTTTTCCCCTTCGGATCCTGAGAACGCGAGGAATCTGGACATTTATCGCTTAATCGTTCGTTGCTGTAATGAGATGTGTTGTCACTGCTCTTAGAACGTGCCCTCTTGTTCCTAGGGTGAGGCGTCAAAGGCGTCCGAGGTGTCCTAGGCGTGAGAGAAGGACTGGCTTCTTGGTTCGGACAAGTTTCATCTAAGAGAGCAATGGCATCTCTTAGATCCATGTAGGCCTTACGTGGCGGGGCTGAACCTGGTGGTTTAGGCTGTTCACTCTCGACGCTACTGTTCCTGGTGGAGGCCAGATCAGGCCTGGCCACGTCTTTATCATTGTACGAGTAGGAGGGGTACGAGCTTGGATCGTACGGTCCTGGAGAGGAATCTGGTTGTTGTTCTTCGAGATACCAAGGTGTCACTCTGAGATCTTCTGGTCGGGTTGCTCGGTTCTGGAGTACAGTATTCCGGGATACGGCGCCCCTAGATTGACCAAACTCCAGGTCATCCCCGGTCGATGACAATACCCCCACAGTGTTACCACCTGGTGCATCTATCCCGGAAATGCCATTGAATACCATTGATCTACGATACGAAGAACACATAGCGAAATACGGCGGCGCCGGTCTCGCGGTCTCCACTACTATACGGCCCTGGGCGCACGGTACCACTGGTTCCCCATCTGCTGGGGCTTCCTCTGGAGTTAGGGGTAGCGCGGCACCCCGGCCGAACTCGATGAACCACAGCTCGTCCCTCAACTCGCATTCTCACTTCTTCTCGTTCATGTCCTTGTTCAGGTAATGCAGCACGTAATGGAGGACCAGGTCGTAGCAATATTTGTATTCCGTCTAGATAAATAATTATATTTTTAATCATCACATTTCCTCCTGACTTGTCATTAATCAATACAATTATTTCGACAGACTCACCATATTTTCCACGAGCTGTGGTCGGTGTCGGCGTACAGTCTTGACAGCCTGAAAAATGTCGACTTCGCCATGTTGTATAACCTGCTCTATACAGGCATTGGCAGCACAGTAAACACCACAGCGACTTCGACCATCCGGCGACACAACAGCAACTGGTCCATAATCAGTTCTTTGTCGCCAGCGTTCCACCATGTTCATTAATTCAACTAAGCTATTGGTCGAGGTCGGCACCTTGTGTCCCATTGGCCAACACGTAAGTTGAAACAGTTGTACAGTCTTTGGTGGTGCCTTCACTCCAGCCATCAATTCCGTTAGAGAGACTATTTTTTTATTTATTCTGAATACCTGCAAGTATAGATTTACCAATTATGTCAGTTCTCAACGTAACATCGAAAGTCTTAAACTATCAAAGTAAGTTTCTCAATAATAGTTAGAGAAAAGCTCTGTAAGTACGTAAGACAAATAGATACGTAGAACGAGAAATATAGAAAAACTTTCTAGACTTTTCCAATGAATATTCTACGTCAATGAAGTTGAATAGCCATTGAAGCATGTAGGTGGGGGATCTCATCGGCTTACCCAAGTCTTGATGTTGGTATAGTGATTGTGACTGATGTGATCTATGGTGAAGACTGGACCGTACTTCTTCGAGTGTCTACCCTCAGGCCAAAAACTAGGAAAGTTCGTAGAGCCTTGAGGCGGTACACAAAGTACCACAACGGCTGCGCACTCGTAGTCATAGACAAGAGACCAAAATTCACCGCAGGTATGTCGCAGGGGCCATTCGGTCACAATATACTCGCGTGGTTTCGTATAGCCCTAGGATGAAATGGTCCAATAAATCTTCATAATTGCACTACAATTACGTTATCGGTCCAAGAATTTACTCACATCGACAAACACCGCGTTTATATAATCCGTGAAACTGTTGCCCTGGAAGCTCGTGAGGTATGGCCTGAAGTTATCAGCTATAAAAGAAAAATCGGCTATTATGGTATCGCCGTCACTATTTCGAATATCTGTTATCTTGAATGAAATAAAAAAATAAAATTTATTGTGAAAAATAAAATTAATGTTACTCACGCGGTACCACGAGGACATCACGATTCTTCTCACGGTTGTCAGCCCTGTGTCCACCGGCGCAGTCGCCAATTGTGAATCGCGGCGTTTGCTTGCAGATCTGCTGATACTCACGCTGATACTCGTTTATCTTTGTTACAGGGTTTTTTATGCTCTTCTGCTTGAGACGTTGAGACAATTCCGAGACGGGAAACCAGGACGTGCCGCATATAACAAATTCCTCCAAGGTGTCGTATACAAATTTGTATTGGTCCTGTCAAGCAGAATAATAAAGCAAAGCTATAGGTCTTTCTCAAAATTTTTTTCTTTTAATACAAAGTCCTCGAGAAAGTCAAATGAGAAATCATAGGAAATTCAGTTGTTCCAACTCACCAAGTTCTCTATCAAGCCCTTTCTGCTTTGTCTCAGCTTCTTTAGATATCCAAAGACATCAAAGGCGTCTTCCTCTTCAGCTAATTCCATGTTAGCGTCTATAGCCAGGTACACACCGGATCTACCGCCGCCGTCGCTAAAAATTATACCCTAATAATTAGTATTCCTTGTTAAAAATATTGTTTTGTAATATACTGAGTCTACGCCACTGTCCCGAAAAAGCTAGCTGCTCTATGATTGGCGAAGAGAGGTCTATAAGTACAATAGTGAGGATAAACTCCTCCCATATTGACTGATATCCAGTGGCGTAGGTTCAATCCGAATGCAGTCTTTATTAAATTTCAAAACTCTACTGCTGGATCATCCTAACAAAGCTGTCGCTAAATTATCTAATGAAAAACGGTATCACTAGTATTTAGAATAATTATATATTTACTCACTTGCAATGAACCACCATGGGACCGGATTCATTTTTTATGGTGGAACCGACAACAGCCCTAACCCGTCGTCGAAACTCCAAAACGGCATTTCCAAAGGGACAAGTATGAGAGTGCCATTCGGTATAGTGAAACTGTAGCAATGTCCTCTCTTCGCTAATTTCCTGCGAAAGTCGACAAACAAATTATTAAAAAAACTTATAATATCGTCAAACAAAGTCCAAGAGAGCCAACGAGAAAAGGCCAAAAATGGATTATGGCTCATTCAGGAGAGGCCAAGGTGAAACTTTGACTGTCTCAATATTCAGGCTATAGGAGATTGTTAATCTTCGGAGGGTGAAACCTCTAGCGAAATGACTTTTTTAATAAGGACCCCGACGCTCTCTACTCTTCACCCCGACCCTTCTGTCCACCCCCTCAAACACCGTTCCTCCTGTCATTCTGTGCTCAAGAAATTTACAGGAAAATTGTAACATACTCTAAGACCTTCGCAGTCGAAGTTGGCTAGAATAACTTTTTCTTCCTAACCTTCTCTCCATCTAATCCTTTCTGCTAAAATCAACTTCCCCAACTTTAAGAGGAGACACCGCACAATTACGTATAGTCGCCATTGCTCAGAGATTACTGAAACTTTTGCAAAGTCTTGTCAAGTCTGTACAACTTGCTGGACAGTACGTGTCAACAGGAACATACGGTCGGACCTTAGAAGCTTCCATAGAGTCTCTCAAGTTTCGAAATTTCAGATTGAGTTTTCATCTACAGGCAATCCTCGACCATGGACTAACTTCAGGCAATGAGATTGAATTAAGTTCATCATTAATTGTTCGATTGGATCCCAGAAAGTTCTTGTCGTACAATTTAACATTCACGTACAGTAACGATGCGCCAGGAGGAAAAACGTACGTTACCTAACAGAGAATGACAAATGATTGTAAAATTGAAAAAGTTTCTCATTTCTCATCGTCCAACTTACATCCTTCTCGTTCTTCTTGTAGAGCTTTATCGTGCGTATATGAAAATTCGCCAGTTCTTCTTCCTTAAGAACGGATACACCTATTCCACCATATTCTTCGTCCTTGTCTTTACTCGCTGGCCAATACTGCACGCACATAACCTGCAAGTGAAGAATTAATAAAAATTTAACGAGACTTCCACTAAGGATTTAACAAACCGGGTAAGTAATAACATTCGTAACGAATATCGATATTCAATAATCGTGAGGAATAAATTAAAAATGACAAGTGCCAATAACTCTAAAGAATCAAATCTATCTTTTTTTTTTAATAACAAGTTAAAAGTCTGCTGCCGTAGGTTATTTCCTCTTCCGTTTTTCAATTTTCTTTTTACTGTCCCTTTCCTCTATTTCAGTTCTCCAATAATAATCAGCCCAGTCAACAACGTCGCAAGCCTCTCGATGCGTTACCAGGTAGTATGTTTCTCTGGGCAGCAGTGCATTCATCTGCGAATCTACACTATATTGACATTCTACACTGTACGTATAATATATGTATATACGCAGAAGCATATCCAACAGTGGTATGCTTCAACGTATGAAAAATTATTTTTACTATTTTGTATATATATATTAGGTACGAGCAACAAAAAATTATGTACCATTCAAGCAAGTGTTGGACAGGTTAGACTATAGGTGTTATATATGGATATGTAGTGTGTCAATATATTATATAGCAAATAGCTTCCACATGTACTGCAGAATAACGATTATTGGAAAGCTAGTCGGGAAACAATAGGTTTTCAGGAATCGTGTACACGACTCCAGTGAAAATCGGATTATCCATCGAGCAATAAGAGATACGCTGGTCGCTAATATCGAAAGGCGGGAAATTCAATTTTATCTTTTTCAGAATATCGTAGTTGCATGCTCATCGAGATGCGTCCGATAGAGTCGTCGTACCTTGCGACATAAAAATTCCATATAAATTTATTATTCCCTCTTATTGTGAACTCACCCTAATAAAATCAAATGTCTTTGTCAGCATCACGATGCAGGATGCCCTCTCTTGCCAAACCATTCGCCAAAATTCCGTCACGGTATTTTCCATAGGTCCCTGAGTGACTATGTATGCATTTGGTTTCAGTATACTCTGAAAGTCCGTAAAAAAATTTTATTTCGTAAACCACACAATTTATAACATTTTTCTTAATACCAGTTTCTGATCGTTATGGTCTTCATTAAAAAAAAAAAAAAAATTAAATACTCACATCGACGTAGGAGGCATTTACGTAATCAGAATCAGGCTCGCCAGGTATCGTCTCCAATACAACCCTGTTATAGTCATCTGTAAAAAATAAAAATAATTTTTTATACCAAAATAAATTTTTTTTTCCAAATTTTATATTACACTCCACACTCACATGGGATGCATCGTTGATTTTGATTCTTTTCCTTATTCGCAGGTTTCATAGCGTGTCTGCACGAATGCGTCTCCACTTTGGTGGCGGTCTAAAAGAAAAAAAAAAAAAATGAAACCGGAAGTAAATGAAAAAAAAAAATCAATAAGCTTCTCGAATACCACCTCTGCCAACTGGGTAATTATCAATTAATTAATAACAAGTATAACGCAATTATCCGTTGATTACTTTCATCACGAGTCTGTCTCCAGTGTATTTTCATCTGTTATCAGCGATCCAAATATCTCAAGGGTTCACCGCACCTGCTATCGACGCTTATCGAGTTCCGGGATAACTCGGAAAATCGATATTAATCCCATCCGCCTCGAGTCCCGTTGACGAGAAGCAAACGTCTATCTAACGAGAAATCGATATCGACAACTCGAACGATACGAGAGTCTCGGTTCAGCCAGCGATATACGTTTACCAAGATTATTTTGTGTCCTTTTCTATTGTCTGGAATCGTGAGATTGGCTGGCTGGCTGCCTTGTCTTCCGACACTTACTGTTTATATCGGAGTACGGCCAATCTAACCTAACCCCGTTCTTCATGCACAGCTACAAAGAGCTATACCTATATATACACACAGAACTATATAAGAATCATCCATCTCCCTTCACTACTTTTAAACTCATATCGAATTTCGTAAACGGGCTACACCACTTTGATGTCGTATATACCTGGTTAAAACTTAACCCTTGTTAGGGTAAAATTTCCAGCAAATTACAAAAGCGCTTTATACCAGGTCGTAATTAAGACCATTAACTTGCCCGAGGGGACGGTACGAATTTTTACCTCTTAGTTTTGGGAAATACTCGCACGGTACAGTCACGTGAAGATTCTTTCTTCTCCACGAGCCTTTCTTACCCTCCGGGATCGTTTGCGTTGCAGTCGGTATCAGCGTGTAACCTAAACCTAACCTAGCTTACGCATGCGGCATGTCCATTGTCTTGCACAGTTGATTGTCACGTTTTTAATTAAAGTTCCCGAGGGAGAAAAAGACCGAGGGATGCTGCCATAATGCTCGTGGTAAACTAATAAAACGGTCTATCCTACCCACGTGAATTTTATACCAGACTTCATTGGAACAGGCACTCCATCTACAGTAAGATTATCTATAGACTGTCTTTCATCAAGGAGAGTCGTGAATTTAGGCCGTAACGTATAAGTATTCTCTGGAAAGGTCTTTCTTTTATATACCGCACAAAAATTACGTATATAATATATATAAATAATGTATACGTATGGCATATAAATGACACATTCCGAAAAGTGAACAAAAATATTTAGATTTTCTTCTTAATCAACGGCTTTGAAATTCGAAATATACTGCACTGTATCTGATTCGATGATGCAGTCAGCCAATTTGTTTACGGATTCATACCGTGCCACGCATTTATTACAAACTTATAATTTCCCGGAAGACAGCTTGAATGCAATTACAGTAAAACTTTTATTACTTCTTACTCACCTGAAACTCGACGCGATATAGAACCGGAAACTTTCGTCGAAGCTCGCAGAGTTTCGGATACTGAGGAAGTTCGGTGGGCGCTGTCGGCAAGGTAGTACCGATACCGCTGATTTCTTCGGCTATTTGAAAAACAAAAGTACCATAAGAGAATGAGAGATGAAGTTAAGAACTAGAATAAAGAGAGAGAATTTATTCTGTATTCGCCAGTAACTTTTCCAATCTTAAAAAGTACATTCTAACCTAGTACATATACGAATACTTTTTTCGAATTCTTATTGAATAATTTTCTCTCTCTCCGTTTCTTTTTTTTTTTACCTAACAATTTTAATCGTAAGACCATATATTATACTTTATGGTATTATACGAGTCTTGATTAATAATATCTTCTTTTTTTTTTAATTACATACAGGATTCTACAAATATAAGGTATCTTCTTCAATGTGTATCTTTCTGTATATAGTATGTATACAAATACTCAAGTATTATGTTGAAGATGTTAAGAAGTAAATTAAATACGATAAACATATATATATATATATATATATATATATATATCGGGGTATTCAGTCCAAGCGCACCACCTGAAGTCAGCGCTCTCATTTGACTCTTATAGTAAAACCATGTTCAGGTGGTCCAGTCGGACTGAATAACCCGTTATATTCGAGGTATAACAAGCTACACGCGACTGAATTCTCTATATAGATTATATATATATATATAAACTAGGTGTTACATAGGTAACGGATATATGTATATATTATACATATGTGCACAGAGTCACCACTAACGGTATGTGGTCCGCATCGTCAAGTTATCGCGAAGTCGTTGCACACGACTCGCCAGTGCGAATTTAATGGTCGCCTCAATTGACCTGAATTTACCCGAAAACGTTAACGGGTAGTAATTCTAGCGAAGTTAACGACTCATTAAGATTTTCGAATACTTAGCATTGTTTCGCGACCGTGAAAGAAAAAGGGAAAAAAAGAAACGGAACGGAAAGCATGAGAAGCAAGAAACAAAACAAAAAGAAGAAAATAGTCAAGAGGAACGATCTACCACGTAATCACGGGGCGAGGAAAGCTTTCGTGCAATTTTCTTTGGCGATAATTCCAAGGGTGAAAGCTGCGTTCTTTTTCGACTATGCTTTGTTGCCAGTAGACACTGTGGCATCCCGACATATTAATTATATGCAACCAATAACCGTTTGCTTTTGAGATAGCATTCGTCTGGTATAACCTAAAAAAAAATATTTTATTTGCTTCCTTGGTGCCGATTGGAAATTAAATTAAGTTTTAGCCAGAATAATATTTTATGAGAATACTCACGGTTACATTGACAATGTACATTTATCGGCTATGGCTATATAGACGTTTCTTGTATTCGCTAGCTGCTCAGTAGATATCATACGACTATTGACAGACGTATTGTTATCATTAGGCTAATGACGTACGTACAATTGTTCGCAAATAAGAGAATTGTATACATGACAAATTTCAATATGTAAATAGACCATTGGATTATGGCGATTGGATAACGAGGGAGTCTCTGCTGAGAGCTGTACTGTCCAAAGGAGACAATGGTAATATTCTATTATGGGGAATGGCAATGTATCTCAATCGGAAGTAGTTGGCTGCTCTATTGAGCATTCTAACAGGGTTGACAGTCATGCGATTTCAATTGGCCAGTAATAATAACTTTGATCGTCACAAGAATTATCAATACACGTAATGGCAATTAACATAAGAAATAAGAATTAAAAAATTTTCTTACAATCTTCTAATTGCACGTTTGTAATTTCATCGGAGACAGATTCCTTTTTTATGTAATTATAATACGTAATTTATTCATGTTTCAGGGATTCATAAAGTATACGTATGCACG
This sequence comes from Cephus spinipes, assembly GCA_963971525.1. Classification (NCBI taxonomy): domain Eukaryota; kingdom Metazoa; phylum Arthropoda; class Insecta; order Hymenoptera; family Cephidae; genus Cephus; species Cephus spinipes. The sequence goes on from OZ020578.1 coordinate 16,597,551, forward strand.
TCACGTGTAACACGTGACAAACGCTCATGAGGATTTTGAGAAAGATTTTTTTTTTTCACTCATCCACTTGGCACAGTACCACTAATTATCATTCAGGGAATATTTCCCTTTGTACCCATACACAGTGAAGGGTGCAAACGAGGACAGGAAGGATGTAGCAAAGTCAGGTTAGGTCAGAATAATACCCCTAAAGCATATAAGCATTCAGTTTCTTTAACATATAAATCTCCTTAAGGAGGAATTGCACAGTTAATCAAAATATCGAGAAATTCATGAATTTTTGATATGCTATAGGTGAATATGAAAAAAAATGATCTGCAAAGTTTGAAAACAATTGTCTGATTAGTTAAAGAGATATTCAGCTTTAAAATTAACATTGGTTCTTATGCGAAAACGAAATTTCTACACATTTCTTGAAGAATATTAATATAAGCCGTATCGAGAAATTCATAAAATTTGTATGGCGGTTAGATTCGTTATCTACAATTCAATTGGTACAGTCTCCCGGGGATGTTACGGACTACACCAATAACATCGATTTTTATAATGAAATAATTATTTTTATAAGAATATAAACCTATTTTGTTTGATAATGTGTAGAGGATCGATCTCTGAAATCATCAAAAAAAGATTATATGTAATAGAATGGCCATAAATCTACATTCACGATTTTGGAATAAACTTTTGGCTGGGATTACGTGCAATTCCTCCTTAAAGCCTGAGGACCTCCGAGCAGCCCTCATGTACGAAATATAATAATAACCCTTAACCAACTTTCGCGAAGCACTCGTGTATCACCTCCCGTCTGCAAGTCGGTATAACAGATCCCGATAATGACAAGTTGAAGAGCTGATGGCGCTGCCATCGACGAAAAGTCTTGAAATATATTTTATTACCAAAGATTGTCCAAGCCCTAGTTAAATGTCGACTAGCATCGTCCAATCGTCGTCTTGATAAATAGCTGGTCACTATTTATGACAGGATGCGTCATGGAGTCTCAGCGAATAAATCTGACCCGTCAGTTTCACGTATTTATTCAATATCTAAAACAAACGTTACAGTGAAATTTCGTTACCACCACGAAGCAGAGACAAGCAATGCATGTAGACCTACCCTGACCCAGTTGGCATTGTCAGACTGCAGAATCTCGTTACTGTCGGCGTTACCGTTAACGTTACACCCAGACGTAAACTCCTCTGCATTAAATGGAAGCGGCGTGGAATTCGCCCTGACACTAAATTCCAATGAGAATTCCATATAGGTCCTAGGTGCACTCACCCGCCGGCATGAGAAGGTTTGGTTTAATAAAATATTCATACCGTCGGACACGAATAGATGCCCAGTCACTCGCCGCATATAGTATAGTATGACAAGAAGTATACAGAGTGAAGTTATTCGCCTATCGATAAAGATCGAAGTGAAGTTGGTTGTGCGTCGCTGAGTCAGTCGCTTCGTAACCTAAAAAGCGTTGACTGCTTCTGCCTTTGAATCGAACGTAAAATTAATCTTGGAAAACGAACGACTGCTGTTATACATTAAAACCAGAAGTGATTTTTGATAATTAGATTAAAAAGGTAAGGTTAAGAGACCAGTCGTTTCTTATCGAGTGAAAGTAAACGCGTGTAACCTCACTTATTTCGAACCGTTTGACAGGTTCTTTGAGTCTGTAAAAAGAAGGAGAAAAATCTTGGCTATTTATTTACCAATTTATCCTTCGATTACCTTACGTTAGTCCAGACTGCTAAGTACGATCGTACGCGACCTGAATTTCTTACACGGTAGCTCTGTGTACGAGGCCTTTAAATTTTAAACAACATTCTTTTTTCTCGTGCGATTCTTATTCGCCGGAGAGACTCCCCTCGATGTACCATAAAGAGCGATGGTGCCTACCTACACGACGGGGTAAATGGAGCGACGCGACGTTAATAGACGCCTCGACGATTAAAACGCAGCCTAGGTCATTTAACCGTATTTACGCGGCGTGTGACTTTGAACCGGGCTTTAGGGAATGTTCGAAAGAGTAAAAAGCGCCTTGACACAGTTGTGCTTGGGTGCACTCCAACACGTGTCTTACAACAAGGAGGACCCTCAACGTACGTCCGAAGGCACTGGATCGAACACACGTGAACACGCACGACATAGTATAATATTGCGTTGCACCAGTGTGACACATCGGACAGTCATTTGAGCGGGAAATGTCAGGGGAATTCAAACGTTTTAAAGATAGAACATTATTTTCAGGACAGTCTTGATATATTTCGGAAGAGAGAGATAGAGATAGAGATAGAGATAGAGAGAGAGAGAGAGAGAGAGAGCGTTATGGGATCTGCGAAATCTCTAGTATATGGTCGCAAGGTAGATAAATAAAAATAAAATTGAATAGTCGTCTCGTTCCTTTCTTATTTTTTCGCTTCACCCGGCACTCTTTTTCATTCCCTTCTTTCCTCCGTCTTTCGTGGTATTTTTTCTTCTCTTCTATGTCCTCTATGTATGTACACGTCTAGATATATATATGTATATATATCTTTACCTCTCTCTCTCTCTCTCTTTTTTTCTTTACCCTTTCACACCATCCTGCCAACGAAAGCTTTTATCCCCACGAGAATACCATCCAGAAAATTCCCGTGGACGTAGGAAAACCGCAAAAAAAAAAAAGAAAGCACCACGCCGCCATCTTTTTGTCACGTGACCATATACAAAGACAAAGGCACGTACGCGATATACAAATACAGGTTGACACATAAAAATGTATCTTTTTATACACTAAATAGGACCACAGAACAAGAAAAGAAAGTATAACGACAGAGAGCGACGAAAACGATGCGGGAAAATTAAAAAAGTATAAAATTCAATTTCACTTGTGCAGATAAAGAATTAACAGTGATTTACATAAAATAGGTTAAATTTCTCAATATATTTTTTTTTTATTAATAATTCATATTATTAAGATTCGTGATTGTTAATGATTATCTCTCTCTTTTTTTTTTTTTTTTTTGAAAATTCAGTCAATCCTTTCCCTCCAATCAGAAACGGCTTTCTGACGTTATTAAAGCTATATATATATATCGCTATATAGCTATATATACTCGGCTTCTGATTGGCCTTCGCGTGCAATCATCATCTCCTCTTGAAGAAATCAACAGCCATTCAGAAGGCAGGTGCGCGCGATAAATTCAGGCGCCTGCAGGACGTCGGGACGCGAAATTTACTCTGCTATCAACTGGTCCACGAGCAGCAGCCGTCGGGAGGATGGTTTGCTATCGGGGATACATGAACAAGCGCCGAAAGAAAAAGGCAGTGACGTACGGTAAATAATTAAATAATCCAGGTCCAGTAAAATTCACTGTATATTTATCAGCATGCACCTTTCACATTCTGCATTCGAAGCAATGAAATCTGCATCCTTCGAGCTGCAAAGATATGCCCTAAATGATTAGTGACACTCGTCAGACCAAGTTGCAAAATATATATCGAATGTAATTAAAAAAGAAAAAAAAAACAGTGTCAAGTCTCAGAAATGCATTTTCCTCGAAAAGTCCATGACCCACCCGCAGCTGCGACCTTTAGCCACAGAAGCTCGAAGCTCCGGCGCAAATGCAGCTGCAGCTGCACAAATTGAATTTGACGGGAAAGCACAGTCCACCCAACCACATATACAGAGGAAAGACTCGGTCTGGCAGACACGTCAATGAGGCAATGCATTGTTCAAGGCTCGCACTACGTTGCCCTCGGTGAACACTCTATAGGACACAGACGGACATATGCAAAAGGCCCGTTGAATATCGCGGGGACCAGATGCGACCAAGTGTTTGGGTTTACGAGGTCACCCGGGTGACAAATAAATTATATACAGCCACCCAAGGCAAAATGGTCATGGGGTCACGAGTGCTATCCAAAGGTCAATCGAAAGCACGGAAACTACTTTACAACTTGGAAACCCCCAACGGCGATACCTAACACACAATGAAATAACCATAGAGTCCAGTACGCGATATCTTACTTATATAGCAACTCCATTCCAGCGATATGAAACGCTCTGTATGTTTAGTGCATATATGCACGCAATTCCAGCACAAAGGTAAATACATAGGTACCAGGTAAGTGGATGGTGCTTATCAGTTAATGGACTTTAACCGACCTTACTTTGACCCTCTAACGGCCATGAAATATTTCAATAATCTTACGTGACCCACGTGGGCGTTACCGTTAATTGGGAAAATCATGTGGTGCAAAGAGGTCACGCAACGACTGCAAAATTTATCGATAAACGTTACAGAGCCAATGCTTGGAAGTTTATTCGTTTCGCTTCTTGACATTTTTTTTTTAAACCTAAAATAACGAAATTTCCAGGGGGTTACGTGGAAGGGGGGAGGGGAATACGGGAATCGGTTAAGTCGCCCGACAGGAAAGCGACGGCGTCGCGGCGCCATTTCGCCCATGAATCTTTCGAGCGTTAGCTACACGAGCGGTTATACACAGTGAACTTGGATATATATATATACATACATATGGTACATATTTACCCAACATAGTTATACTGTCTACCGTTATTGTCAGAGGGAATAGCCGGAATATCTAACGCTGAATTTCAATTCGTCCACAGCGAACATATCCGAAGCGTCTTTCCGTATCCGGTTCCGCATTTGCGGGAAATTCTCCATCAGCCACAAAAATTAAATGGCCCGTTCAAATTGAGGAATAACGAAGCAGCCTTATACGGATGACGTTGCGATTACGAGACGCGGCGAATCTTTAATGGCGTCCTGCGACGTTGCCGATATATCCGTAATACTTTTCCCTCTTTCTCTTTTTGTCAGATAATCAAGGTAGAGACGAATGCTGTGTGGATAGATTTCGCGTAGGTTGTCTTTAAAGCATAACCTTTACAATATTCGCCAGGTCGATAATAACCAACGTCGGAATTAGGGAAGCGTGAAAGAGAGGGGGGAGACAGGGGGGGATAGGTAAATTTTGAGATATAAACAAAAGACGGGGAAAACAGTGGTACAATGAAAAAACAAATGGAAGTGTAAAAGAATAGGCAACAGAGGCCAGGAATATTTATTAAGAAATATCTTTTGATCGATCCGCTTCGCGGAGCCTCAATAAGTGTATAAAATCAGTAAATTCATTGACAATGCCTGTCACGACACAGTTTACCACCATTTGGCACAGATTTGCCAGACAAAAAGCTCAGAGGGAATTATTCGATTTTCATTGGCCAATCTCCAGTGTGTTTTAACCGATCTTGGAAGGGTCCGCTCTTGTTAAAGATGTGCTTCGTTTCATCCACCGTAAGTGCGAGAGAGAGGTACCCATGCGCGTTTACGTAAGTAAGAGAAAGACAGACATAACGATCGTCCAGAATTTCCTCCATGGGCGATCAACGTCTTTCTCGAATTTAATGTTTACCTATTTAAAGTTTCATTCGCCATGACATATATTGAACCGTTTCTAATACGAAAGTGAGTCAGCGCGAATTAATGATATTGAAAATTTTAAGAGGAATTAAAAAATTTTTTTCATAACCTTGTTCGCCTCGGAAAATGCTCCGTCGTTGCGTTCGTCTCTCTCGGACTCGTGCGAGTGCCGGTAACACCCTCTCTTTCGCACTCATGGCTGTCATAGGAAAACTCAGAATCTCAAACACAGACCTTTCGCTACCCCGATAATACGATGCTATTCATGATACGATATTAAGACGGTTATTTAAAGGTGCTCGAGTAAATTTCTAAAAAAATTGTGCCCACGTTTACGAGAAAGTATAGCAATTGGAATTATCTTAGAAATTGAAGGTCTTGTGAAACTTATCCGATACCTTAATTATTTCATACTTTGTGGATCGCGCAGGCTCGATTTATCCATTTTCGAAAATGAGGACGCGGCGGTCGTAGCTGACTCCCCGTTTCCGACAAACCGGAAATGGCTCGTATCCCCCCTCCCTGCCCCTCTGCTCACACCAATACTCCAACCCCTTAATGGATACCACCTAATCTCGACATCGGCTCAGAAATACAAGTACCTGTGTGCTCATTATCTTACGTGTATATATATATCCACGTTTTCACGAGGCCAAGGGATGCTTACTCAAAGACGGTGGTTGGAGTGGCCAGAAGTGATACTTCCGATCGGAGGAGTTGCTGTAGTTGCTCTGAGCTACGTGGGCAAAGATCTTCTCGAGGGGTTGAAACTTTCAGTAGCCGTTTCGAGTTAGCGCCATTTTATTAAGACAATAAGACAAAGAGACCCAATTGGCACGGAGGATACTTGTAAAATTGGTATAAGGAAAGTCGTGTAAATAAAAAAAAAAAAAAAAAAGAAATTTAATTCCATTACGAGCGTCATTTTTTTTAGATCTTTTTGTTGAAACGGCAAAAAAAATTGTTTCTTTTTTTGTTTCCGGAAAACGAACGATAACCGTGAAAAATCATGCGGGACTCTTTTTTTATCGGTGCAATAAGTATCCTCCATTTTGTTATTACGAATGTTTACCTCGAAAATGTATTTTTCGATATTCCGACATAAATCGCGTGTCCCCTCCTGAGCCACTTTGGACGTCTGCGATAACTTCGTGCACGAGGGGTTACAATGAGATTGTCGTATCAGACGAATCCTCATCCGTCTTTCAGGACCGTAAGGTATCGTTCCCTATGGTATAAGTGGAAAATCGGTTAGAGAGATCCCCTAGGGAATATGCTAGGGGAATTGTAATGCGAGCTTCGTACAGGGTTTATCATATTTAGGGAGGATGAATTTTCGCGAGCTTTATAAACAATGTGAAACCAGGTTTAGAGAATTACTAGAACTTGTCAGTTTGGTAATCGTATATAGTTTTGATTTGAGATCAATCGACATACGGTGTGTTTGTCGGTGATAGATTGACAATATAAAATAATATTAAAAAAAAGACACCCGAGTTATCATGGGACAAACCTAATAAAGATCGACCAAGATTGTCTACTATGTGGTCACCCAGTATATATACGTAGTACACTAACCTGTTTCTTCTCTAACAAGTAGATTCCACTTTCAATAGATCCCCGTGAATCAGTATGGATTCCTGTAAGGGCCGCTACCAACCTAACTACGAGAATCCCCTATAGGCTTCATGAATTCAAAGATCGAGGTTCACCGAATACAATAGCGTTCTTATAAAACGGCTACGCGGGATTCTGACTATTCCTTATTGACTTTTCGCTTCTTCTCTTTAGATTTTTCTTTGCTTTTCTCTTTCTCCTCTGTTACTTTCTCTGCATGCGCACTGATCCGAGTGAACACTTCACTCTTTGTCTCTATTACTCTTCCATTCTCTCAGAAGCTTCTCTCGGCTGCTCTCAGCTGGAGCCACCAGCGTATACCACGGCATTCCGGGGATTCCCCTTCTTAAGTGACAATCGCGTATACTATTTTACACGGAGCTCAGGGCACGTTTCTTATTTACCGTCCGTAATATACTTCCACGCTTTAACATTGAAGTTTCTACATATACGTGGACTCGGGCTCTATACCCTTATCAATTTTTTATCAGTGCTCCCTGGCAAGATACCGTTACGCGTCTGTGCCTCAAAAAACGACTGCGGAATCAGACAGAAAGAATCTGCACGTCTTCGTGAAATTATGAAAAATTGCATTAGCGAACAGTATCTTCGCGTTGACAATCCAGCCGCGTTTCTGCACAGAATTGCAAAATATTTCGATGAAAAGTTAAGTGACAGCAAGAAAATAAAAATGGGGGAGAAACAACATTTTTTTTTCTCCTCGTTGGCGTCGGACGTTTCTGGGGGATATCCTTTTTACCGGCAGAGAATACTGTGGCCATTAACCAAGGGATCCTTATTTGTCAACGTCAAGTCCGCCACTCTACCTGGCAGGAATACCCACGGCTGACCGTAAACTGCTATACTACTGGCTGCCGTTAAGTATAGCAGTGTTCCGAAATGGCCCCTGCAGACTCCACCTGGTGACCCTGGAAGTGACGTCACATACTTTTGTCTCACTCTCTCTCTCTTCCTCTTCGTGCAATTACTCCGCTGCTTCTGCAAAACGCATCGACTCTACGACGTCTTGATTTTACGTGTAATAAAATAAAAATAGACATTTTACGAATCTTTTCCTGTACATCTGAAAATTCCTGTGTACGGTTCCGTGACATTGCTGTTATTATGATATTCCACAAATATGTTCATCAAACCATATTTACGTAGAAATATACTGGCGTGCTGACTCACTCTCGCAGCCCCATGATAACCGCACACTTCCTATATTCGCATACAGTGACCCATGACCTGTTGCACGTAACGTAATAGACAATTTCTGCGAACAATAAACGTGCACGATAATAATGATAATGACAATTCCGTGCGAGAAAGGCAAAAAGTTTAGTCAAAGTAAAAAGATGGATAAAAAAAATATCTACAAGCTACAAGATTCGCGAGGCTGCGAATGAGTCCTGTTAGAATTTCTCTTGGACAGAGAAAAAAGAATTGAAAGAAAAATATGAAGATATAGATATACAAAAAAGGGTGCGATGTTCGGGCGTTACTAAACCTATCTTTTTTGTGACTTGGGGATCCTGGCGATCACTTTATTAGGATTTGGGATCATCAGTCATTCAACAAGCTCGTAACAGATCTGGACCATTCGTCATTGAGCGATAGAAGCCAATTTTTTTGTTTCGAAAAACTTTGAATTTGCAATAAAAAAAATCGTGAGACCAACACGGAAGTGCCCACGGAACAATAGTGCTTAGATGCAAGTAGTGAAGCAATCGAGAAAGTAAAGTAATGACTCCTGAAAGAAAAGGGGAGCGAAAGAAAATGGAGAATCGTAAAAGTTGTCCGCGACTGAAATTCAATCGGGTCACCCGTTGTAAGGAGGGCGATGGGCGAAGCGGGGAGCGTCGTTGGATTAGACGAAAACAATGAGGAAACAAGGAAAGAGCGAAAAGGGGTGGAGATGAGGAGGGATAAAATAAAGGAAGTTAGCCGACGAGTGTAAAAGGACGCGGTGGAACATTGGCTGGACATTCGAAAATGGCGGTGACACAAGGGCGACAAATGCTGCGGGCTCTCGTGGGATACTCGTGAAGTACAAAAGAGAGAGAGAGAGATAAAAAAACGGAGGTACCAAAATGTCGAGAACGAGCTGCCGCGACGATAAGCAATAAAAGGACGTGAGCGTAGAATGGGGCTGGTGGAAAATCCAGATCCTTCCAGTATGTATAGACGTAAAATCCCAGAGGTTGCTGTCACGGCGTTTCGGAGCAGCCAAGTACTATCGAATAAAGTTGAAGTCTGTCGAACGCGACTGACTTTACCTTGTTGGGATAAAATGCACGCGAGAGAAAGAGAGACAGAGTGATACAGAGTTGTCGGGGCGTAATTGGACCGAAATAAAAATATAAAAATTTAAAAAAAATTGCCATAGTCAATAATTCATTTGTAAGCTTATCGACAAAACGATCCGTGCATTATATGTTGAAAATCCGTGTACTATGTCCGTCTGTATATTAAACAAGGGACGGCGAAAGTCCCTGAAATGTATTCACGAGGTTAAGGATGAAAGTGGATTGAATTTGGTTGAAAAAGAAAAAGAAAAAAAAAGATGGCGTCCTTCCAAAAATACAATTTTCAGTATCAGCTTATGCCGAGTGGCATTTTCCTACGCGATCATCGCTATATAAGAATTCCAAGGGAGGTCTGCGTCAGGTGCGTGCGTATACGCAATGAAAAGGCGGCTTATTGGTAACGCGTTTGCCTGTGTGTCGGAGGATTATTTTTGGCCATAGAACGTTATGAGTAAGGGTAGTGGTAAAGATGGATGGGCCGGGACGCAGCAACAACTTTCACGCAAGCCTTCTTAGCTCTATATATCGCATTCACTATTTACTTAATGCATACCAGCGATTAAGGTTATCGCATTGCGCATGCGCGTACGGGGAATCCCCTTTCGGGGATTTTCCAGTTAAGCGACAAAACCGAAATTTCCCGTTCAAAGGGGAACTCGTTTTAATTGTATATGCGTGACTTTACCTATACAGAGATACCCGATCGATGATGAATATGATCGAATTCTATTATCGATAATCTAAATTCAAATAAATTTAGAAAAACTCCATAATGGTATTATAGCATTATTTGTCGTACGCGAGTGGACTTTACCGACGGTAATTCGACTCAGCCGGTAACGAAACTGTAATCGATATTGGATGAGCTACGGCGTGATTAATAATTTATCGATAATGGCAAAATGCAATTTTTTTTTTATATAAATAATTATTATACAATTTAATCCAATTTAATCCAAGGCTATCTTGGATTAGTTTTATTTCTTTCTATTCCTTTCGCACGTGGTCCATTCAAAGTCGCTTCATCGTTTTTTAAGATGAATCGGTAGAAAAGCGTCATGACTATTGGTGCGGAAGAAATGAATTTAATAATGGTCGTTCTTCCGGTACGAAGATAAATCGTCGAGATTACAGAAAGCCTACGGTCATCTCCATTTCTCTTTTCTTCTCTTTGATCCGAACGTAGAGACCTGCGGAACCGAAATTTCGACAATCAAGAAAGAGACCCTATTATCGCGAAAGAGCTCCGAGCAACGAAAATGCCAATTCGATGTAATAAATCCAGCCTATCCACAACAAATATTTTGACAATCTAAAATTTATAAATAAATATTAAGAAAAAATTTACAAGAGAGAAAAAGGAAGAAAAAAAAAATAAGAAAAAGAAGAGTCACATTTTTCGTTGTTACAATTTAAACAAATTTTAAGGCAAGCCATTAATTAATTTGACGTGTCTCTTACCGATCGAGAATCTGGCTAAAAAGATAAAAGAAAAAAGAAAATCAAAGTCAAAAGTGTTTGTAGGTTAGCATCCCGAAGATTGCCGAGTCTTCCCGAGAACTGCCGATTCGCATAATCGCGGCTGGGACTCGAGTCACTGTACTAAAATAAAGCAATCGATACGTCCATACGTTAAATAACGTCATGTCAGAAACTGATAATGGTTGCCGAAGCCCCATAAAGAAATGCAATTGCGACGAATTAGAATTCGCCAATAATCTCCCGATCGTTAAAACGACTAATCGGCTTAGGTCTATTATTATAGAATTACACCGGAAACTCAAATAAATAAAGACAATTCAGAAAATATTCTCCCCCCCCCGACAAATTACGCTGTTGCTACACATTTTTCATACCGACTGTACCGTTATTATGCTACAGTTATCTCAACGTTCATTAACCAAATTTATTTTCCTCTTGATACAACCGAATATCAACAATAAACAAGTGCAGACTATAGACAACTTTGTTTATAGGCTGATTGTCACTTTTTTCTTTGACTAAATGCTTCCTGCTTTTTATATATACAATATACACTATACACGCGCGTACAGTCGGAAACAGAAGTAAATAGGAGGATATACGTATCGGAGGCTTCTAGGGTCTAGAAATAGTAACGTGAAGCCGCGGCATCAGGGTCGCCTTACGTCAGAACACGAGCGACCGTGATTTTTCGCTGTCGCGCACGAACTTGGTCCGAACACGTGAAAAACTTACGAAAGAATTTGTAAAATCGCAAAATTCAAAGCCGAACGTCGTTTGAGCGTCTTTAAAAGAAAACAAATTTCAGTGCCGCTTCCTCCTTAAGCATTACAAAAAGAAAACAGTCTATATTCACTTTCCGCAAACTGTACAGAGTCGAGATACACGAGAAAAGTGGTACGACACGTGGTTTCAATAGAGATCACCCTAATTTCAGCGACGACGTAAAACTACCTGTACCTTTTTGTGGGCCTATATATATATATATATACGAAAGCTTGTCAGTGATAAATACCAGAAACTTCTTTCTCCCGTAATTACGAGGTCGGAAAATGAAACGAGAGGATTTCAGTGAAAAGGTGGGAGAGTAAAAAAAAACGGATAGAGAAGGACAGAGAAAGGACGAAAAGAGCCAAACGGAGAAACAAGAAAGATTGAGGAAAGAAAAAAAAAAAAGGAAAATTTTATTTTACTTTCACGTAATCCTGTAGACAAATTCCTACGGCAGCGTAGCAGAGGGAAACGAGGAGTTTACAGTAACGAAAAGTTGAAAAAGATTTTTTAATATATATCTCTCCTTCCATACCCCCCCCTCCCCCCCCCCCCCACTTTCCTCTATCAACATACGACTCCGCAATTTTTTTTTTCCATCAGACAGCATGCAGGTAAATTTTCCAACTGACTTCTCTTTGCACCATATCCTCAGTACTTGCATGTCGTTTCACAATTTATTTCCTACGAAAGGGAAGATAAAATAATAAAAAAAGATCAAGAGAAATAGAAACAAGCACGCAGAGTCAAATAAAAAGCCACAAGTCGCAGATGCGTATCTGCGCCATTTTTCAATTGCACGCCTCATGCAGTGCGGCGACCACAAAAAAAAATAAAAAAAAAAAATAAAAAATCAATCCAACGGGCAAATGAATGCAAAGGACGAAAATAAAGAGCAAGAAAGAATATCGTTACAAGGCTAGAGAGTCACAAAGGTTGTATCCCCCCGGTGTATAGAGCTGAACAGCATGGTCGCTGGTCGCTCTTTGAGGACTCAGCCCTAATATGGTATTCCTGGTAAAATTCAAATCGCGAGACTCTATACGTTTACCTTTAAAAGAGTTGGCACGCAGGACACTCGTACAAATGCACAAAGAAGAACCAATAGGGACTATATGACTCGTCAAGCACGAGGAATCTAACCCGCAATAGAATTTAAGGTCGAGCTATGGAATACCGGATGCCATTTTTTTCCACTTCCTAAACCCTCGATAATACGATCAGACGGGAGCGGCCATTAAAGTCAGTAGAAATCTGTGCGACCAGTCAGCCGTGTATAGTCTACGATTCAACTGGCAGGCATCTAGTATGCATATACACGGTACAGCGTAACTTACCACACGTAGATATATAAATATATATCTCGTATGTACAGCGTCGGGTCAGGAACCTCTGTAACCCCTGCAGAAAGCAAAGGGAGTGCAAGTCTGGCGATTAGGCGGATATTGATAGCTGCGTACTATAGATTAGTTCGAGAAAGAGATTGTGAGAATAAATTTGTGAAATTTTATTTTTTTATCGACGCTTAGGCGTTATTTCACGAAATACGGTCATCCCGTGTACTAGCAGCGTTTACAGGCGATATGAGAGATGACAAGCATGTACAATTGTATATAGGGTTATTCGGTGCAAACGTACCGACTGAAGTTAGCTCCATTTTAGAAAGCAAATGGATATGCAAGTCGGATGGGCAAACTTCAGGTGGTGCGTTTCGGTTGAATAGTACTGCGCGTACTTTGATGTCAGCCATAGTGAGAAGCATCTGTTTCGACATGGGTCTATCGGTATACAGCGTCGCGACGCCTATAAATGCGTCGTCGCAGGGTTGGCTAGTACGACGCCAACTTCGGACCAAACGAAAACACTTAAGCCTCAATTATCGCCTCTGTATTTTAAATCCTCCCAGGCGTATTTCTGTTATTGGAGTCTCGTACTCGTTTGCACACTGTCGGGAAGATCGTGAATTAATACTAAAACAAGAAAGAGATTGGCAAAACGTAAAAAAAAAAAAAGTATCTTGATAGCAAACCAAGATCAATTTTTGCATAAAACTACAAGTATACCAGTACTATAAAAAATTGTCAACCTTAAAGTCGTCTGGTATTTTTGAGTCATCGCGTTGGTATCAGTTGTGATCCTAGTCGGTTCAATTTTTTTGATGTTTTTCCACGTATCACTGTATACAATATTTGTTACAAAATATGTATATACTACATGGATTTCGGACTGAATTCTTTTTTTTTTCCCCTTTCAACACACATTTTATGGAAACCCATGTGGGATTTGCTAAGGACTTAATTGCTTGCAAACTGTCAAAAAAAAATGTATTGAATTCGTAAATCGACTACATCTCCCTAACCATCAGCTAATATGAACCTGTATCCTGAGCTTTGATCTCCGACTTGACGATTCTCTAATGATTTTTTTTTTAACAATACGGGATTTGCCATACAAACTTTAAGAAATTTCAGATTTACGGTAAAATACAGAAATAAAAGATTTACATTAAATCAACAATTTCTACCACTGTCAATAAATCACGTTTCGCCTTAAAAATCCGTTCGCACCCCCCCCCCCCCCCCTTCCAGACCTCTCCTTCCCCCCCCCCCCTCTCGCTTTTTCTTTGCATTTCAACTGCATCACTTTTTTTTCCCGTATATTTTACCAGAGTAAACTCACTGCGTGGAATGATTAAGAGAGTTCTGTCGGAGTCATTAATGAACGCCAGGGTAGTGTTTCTATTTGAATAACGTGCGATAGGGGGTTCAGATTATACGCACCTATATATATATATATACGTATAAACATACCTATATACAGTGCCTATATCACCCTTGCACGTCAACAAGTACTAATTATACTTTAAGCGAAGGGAGTCGTGTACCGTGATGTTATAGGTACACCTGAAAACCAAAGAGTACCCTTTGCGGAGTGTAATTCAAATTACCCGCCAGTTGCACGCCCTCGATCGCGTTCACAAAAAAATTCAAATATACGAGATACGTCAAGCACCCGAAGCTGTACAATACGTCAGCGTCAATCGTCCAATGAGAATAGCGAATAATTACGATGAAATTGGGTTTTGCGCGTTATCAAATATTGACCCTCGTACCTCAAAAACATTTCGACAGATCTCTTCGAGCCTGAAATAATGTTGAAAAATAAAACCCATCTCTCTCTCATCTAATCGAGAAAGTTCGTTTGCACGCGTCTCTTAAAAATTTTCCGAATAATACGAAAAAAAATCGATACTTGCCAGAGTCCACGAAAACACGTTCTCTTACGTCTTAACGAATAGAAGCTAAGTTAACCTGACTCAAGTAGACCGAAGCCGGCTCAACCTAACCTAACCTAATTTTCATTTCAAGCAACGTACAGTGATTAGGCGAAATGCCCTATTAAATTGAAATGCAACCACAGGAGCTAATCGTTTGAAAACGCGACCAATCCTTTCGATCCCCTTGCGTGACTTTCGTCGCTCTTTATCCGTCAGCAGCTGTTTTTTTTCCAAGCCACGATAATTCCCTCTCTCTCTCTCTCTCTCTCTCTCTCGCGATAAACTCCCTAGAAGAAAGGCAGTGCTTGCACCAATCCATTCGCGTTCCGTGACTGTCGTATCGCCCACATAGAAATGAAGCGCCCGTTAAGTTGATACCAAGTTAAAGTAATAGAAAATCTTCTAGCTAAGAGTATAAGAAAAAGTAAGACTTCCTATACAGCTCGTTTCACAAACCAACCTGTACTTTCTCACCTGATCGTCGCTTATTCATCGTGCATAACAAGAGCAATAACCGAGCTAGAGAATTCCACCAGAGAACATAAGATGGCGCGTGTCACTCTGTTACGTGTGTATTTACTACGCAGTAATAATATCGAGATCAATAAAATCAGTTTACGCGCAAAGCAAAGACGCTGCTCTGCTGTATCTACTCGTATACAGCAATAGGTATACTTGAGAGGTATATAAATTTATGTGCGCACGTACGCCACAGTCCTCGTCGCCCCCGGGTTACACTCGTACGTGCCTGTAGGTGTAACATGTGACGTCAGGATACACATACGTCAGGAACCCGACGGTGGGACGTTTTCCCATGGGTAAAGGAACTCTTATCCAAGGTACGCGTCAAGGTATAAAAGTTCGACCCAACCGAGGTACAATGGTCTAACCTAGCTGTGACCGTCAGAGTGAGTTAAGGGAGAGGTCTGACCTTTAGAGTATCAATGAATTCAGGTTCGACTGGGTACCTGACAAGGACCCGCTACTAAGGTCAGGCTATACGGCGATGGTGCGTCTCTTTTCGTATCCGTTAGGATTGGAGGCTGCACGCTAAAAGGACACAATCTGTTTGATCTTCGTGTCCGCCTTGCAGAAACTCACAAGATTCTTTCTGTATCTCGAAGCAACCCCAATCCCTGTGTACGCTGCTTGAAAATTCCTTGGGATCAGGGATTTCAATGCGATTGGTACACGAGACACTGAAGACCGATCCGTGATGAATTTTCAATGGTTGCTCGTGACGAAACGTCATTGCAACTTTGTAATTAATTCGTTAACAGATTTCGCTAGTTAATTTTATCAGATTGTCAGATTGCTCGTACAGGTTAGGTTATATCTGATTATCACTGTTTACAATGCAATCATGAAGTCAGGCATGATTTTCTTTGCCTTTGATTCTCTCTCTCTCTCTCTCTCTCTCTCTCTCTCTCTCTATCTATCTATCTATCTATCTTTCTCTATCCTGCGGCTTCCATGGCAAGCACTCTCGAAAAGCGCACGCTCATTAGACGACCGCACAAATTGGCTTCATTTGCCCAAGACACTATTCACGTTCTACTGAAATACGAAAAGCGATTCAGGGAGGATAAAAAAGACACGTGCACCCCACAATAGCCCACCCTCCCAATGGATAATGGGTCGTGATTTCAGGTGATTTTGTCCGACTGCGAAAAAAAAAAAAATTAAAAAACCCAAAGAGAACAACCTCAAAGCGAGACAGTACTCGCCGATTAGAAAGTCCGCGTAAAAAAAAAGATATCCCCTCACTCAAAAAAAAAAAAGTCCCTTTTCCAATGTCTCGAATAATTCTCAGCCGAATTCCGTGGTAAAGCGGAGAGAATTCTCCCTGAGACCAAGAGAGGCAACCATACCTGACAGTAAGAGAAAGAGCGACAGCGACACACGTATGCACCCTACCCGCAGGGGTGGACCAGGTGGACTGATATCCCGGCGGAGATGTAAAACCTGAATGACGCTTCCATAGCGCCATGAAAAATGGAGTTAATGGGTTCTCGAGTTCCACGGATTTCCGACTGTAGCCGTCGGGTCGCGTCCCGACGCTTTTTACATGGACGGACCAATCCCATTAGGCCACCGCACTAGGCTATATCCCTGACTGTACCCTTCTTTCCCATCCTCTCCTCTTGAACCCAACTCCTCTCGCCACTCGCCAATCCCCCTCCCGTCAACGTCCTAACCTCACGACCTCCACTCTCGAGCAGCATTTGCTGACTGAAAAGCACACTTCAACGACCCCGAACGCCTTCGTTCACCTTTGGTAACCTGCCTACCTTACCTACACTCGCCACTTCGTACCCTCCGACCCAAACGCTCAGCCACTCTAATCGGATTCTCTAGTGAGATTCACACTTGGTCACGCAGCCATTTCGCCTATTTACTCGCAAGCTCATACACGACGCACGTGCGCGCAAGCACTCGTACTAACATTGCCAACGGCGAGGATCCCTGCCAAACACATCAAACAGTCTGACCAATCTAGACTCTCATCGTTTTCACTCTACCTTGTAACCACGTGTGCGATACAGCAAAACGATATTACAAGATAAAATTTCGTTCAAACATGTCAGACGGCAGTTTCCAGGACCGCGGACATTCACAATGGCAAGCAAATGCGTTTTAAAAAAAAAAAAACTAGACCTTGGGACATGTAGCATTGGAATTCTAACCTAACCTAACCTAACCTAACGTACTGCTTCTTAGCCCATCACAACTCCGAGTGTCTACCATCAAAATTTTTTTGAAAAATTCGGTGTGAATGCCGCCAACTGGTCCTGGAAGGATTCGTTGTATATAGGATTTTTCCAGGTCCACCCTGGAAAGCACCACATGTTCTCAAAACTGCCAATATACAACGGAAATGGTCCTGGAAACCACCTTGTAACATATTTATATGCATATACAATATTCTTTAAGCTTTTCAATGTGCACGTTCATTATAAAGGGCTGGACGCATATTTAACGCGTCAACAAGTGGTATAAACGATTAACGACAAAGTCCTGATTAATTACTGTTGCAGTCGGTAAACAGGCTTTCGAAACGCTTGGGTTAGGTTAGGTCTGACAATAGCGATTCAAATTGAAATTTCGATTAGGGGCTAAATATACCGGAGTGCAGTTTTATCTGCCACCACCGTATAAATAGGGTGACACGGTGTAGGTATATTTTTATTTTTCCTGGTCACGAGATCAACAAACAAATACGCAATGGACTCTTCCCGATACGACTCCATAAATATTCCAGTGTCGTTAATCAAAATTCAATTGTCACGCGGATCCAATTAATATGCACTTTATCTGCGCGTCATAGAACGTCATATCCGTCGATACGAACAATGAAAGATGCGTGCGCTTGGATCGTGCATATCGAAATCGATATATCGACGTTTACTCGAATTTCGATCGATTTCCAATAACAATCGATAGTCGTGCGAGTAGGTGTGAAAAGTTTGTAATTTAAATATCGCTAATTAAATCCTAGTTACATTATCGTGCGTAGATGCAATTCGTACGATTAATTATAGTTATGGTCGTTTCCTTTTTTTTTTTTTTTTTTACAGAGAGAAGAACCATGACGAAGAAGCGTTTCAGTACCATCGTAAAATTAATGACCCATGAAAGCGTGGGGATTCGCGTCAAAACTTAAATCCCGCAAGGTTGGTACTACGAGTCCTAAGATTAAAATGTTCTTAACGAAGAAGTTAATGAGGGCTAGTTGAGAGCGTTTATTGGTTTTGCCGGCGAGACAAGAAATTACGTTAAAAAAAAAAATGAAGAAAAACACAAGTGCATAGGGGAAAAAAAGTCCCTAGGAACGAGTGAAGACGCATTTACTTTGCACGATGCAGGGATACCGTTTGGCGTGGGCCACTGTGAAATGTTTGAGTTTTGCCAAAGTGGAAAAAAAAGTGAAAAAAAAAAAACGATGTTCAATGAATTTAAAAGCAAACTAGAGGGTGAAGATTCAAAATGGCGGGGACGTTGAGATTACAAGTGCTAAGGGTGGTCTGGAGGCAAAAGGGGAGAGTACCTCAACCGTCAAGACCTAGAATCAGTGCTTCCACGATATTGACTTGCTAATCGTCGAATTTGCCATTCAAATGATTGCACGCTTTGGCTCCGGCCTATATATCCCTAGCAACGATCGCGTTTGTGTATTAAACCCTGAAAAAATTAACGTGACAATTTGTTATCCATATAGGGTGGCGATTTCGGTAGATTTTCGAAGCCCACCAACATCCTGTGGATAAACGTGACCGCGTCTAGGGATTTTAGCACCGATACCCTTATACTGTTTCAAAGACTGAAATACTATATATCGGGGTTCCTACGACACCGTTAATATTGTCAGAGGATATCTCTCGTTGAAACTTATAATTTAATGACAATTGGACAGCCTGAGTAAATAAGAAGAAAAAAATTAAGTTACGCAAGATATAATTAAAAAAAGCCACAACCATCAGTGACGTACAGCAAGGTCAAAGATTTCGCGAAAGGGCACAAGAGATAAGTTGGTAACCGTGAATTTATTATCCCAATTAACCACGTTCCACGATTTCGCGGGTATTATAAATTAAATTTAAATATCCGTAATACGATCGCTCTTCGTTCGATCCGCAAACTTCGAAAATTCAATTGGCTCCTCTCCGAACGTTCAAACAGAAGTGTCACCGTGGAAAGTCGAGTCAGAGTAAATACAAAGTACAAATTACCTAGGGAATTTTATTCCCTACACAGTTAAAGCGCAACCGTGTATCCTGATACCATCCTCCAAATCCTGGTGTGAAATCCTCATCAGGATAAAAGATTTAAAAAAATGTCCAAGCGATCCACGTCCAAAATCAAATCTAACGGTGCAATAAAGATATAATTTAGTATCAGAGTACCAGGTTACGAATCGGTTGTCCAACAGAAGAAAAAAAAAAAAGACTTACCAAAGCTGATCAAACCGCTATTCAACATCGATAGTTTAATCTGACTGGGTATAGAGGCCAAACTGTGTCCAGGATTGAGATGACGCTTCCTTGGTGGTTTTTCCGGTGCACGTGGTGCGCTCCTGCTTCTGTGATGATGATGCTTCCGGTGGGAATGAGAGTGCGAGTGGGTGTGAGAGGTGGCAGCGGTTGTCGAGGTGGCTACGGTCCTGTCGGAACCGACGCTGCTGAGGGCACCGGTCGTCGCCGACGCTGCCGACGCCATACCGCCCCCAGTGGATTGTGTACGAAGAGACGACATTTTTTAATCTGAAATTACAAGCATTTATTTTTATTTCAATAATCATTCAACGTCATCCCACTAAGTCCTGTCGATAGACTCATTGTCAATCACCCTGCGCGTGATAAAATAATAGTATACTATATACCGGATAACAGAGGTACAACGTGGGATTCGAGAGAAATGTTCAATTGTATTTCGCAGCCACCATCGATAATTGCTGTGATTGCTTATTGCTATTGTCGAGCCCTCTCGTGGTCACCCTTTCCCTTTCATTAGAGTTCCTGTATCACATTCGCAGTATCCATTATTGTATTGGCCGAGGCACTCGAGGTGCTTCTAAAATGAGCTTTAGTTTTTGAGTGACTCGACGGGCTGCGCGTGTAGCAAAGAATAGAGGCGAGGTGCCCAAGCCAGCTGGCAACGTAAACCAGCTCTCTCTGTCTCTCTTGTTCCTTCTTACTCTCTCACTTTCTCTCTTTCACTCAACAAATCCGCATGCCCACGAAGGAACTTATTATAAGAACCATGTGTACGTACAGTCCAGATACACTTGAATTTACAAGTATTCGAAACGTCCTGTGCAAGTAAGGTGATATAAATTCCAAATTTGAAAAAAAAAAAAAAAAAAAGTGAATTATCAAGCCACGATCAAAATTGAGATCTACAAATTAATTGCTTTATTTACAATTTACGGTGTTGTCGCATATAATATTAATCTGGTGAAAAACCGGAAACGTCACTGAGAGAGAAGCAAGATAAAGATGGCACGGAGACTAACTGTTAGAGAAAATAATTCATTTTCCATGACTTGTCAAATCGGATGTATAACGTCTTCCTCTGGAGTTTACAGTGCGAAAGAAGAAATACGGTGGCGCGTAATGAGATATCCATATGGCCGGTAATATCAGACTCCAAAGTCGACGCAAGCCTTTAAATACTACAGAATTGTAAAGTTCGAGAGCCAGTCAAGCCTTTTTAATAATTGTCATGTTAGTTACCTTTTTTATACGTTAAGCCGTCGTCCAGGTAATTTCTATCGTTTAGACTCACTGGCAGTCTTTGCAATTGCACGTTATACGTGGAGGCCGCGAAACACGTGTAACTGACACCATAAACAGAAAGAAGGTAGAAGAGAATGGAGAGAGAGAGAGAGAGAGAGAGAGAGAGAGAGAGAGAGACAGAGAGTAAGAGAGGAGGACCAATCAGACAGCGTTAAACAATTATCGACGCGTCGTCAAACGATGCTGATATAAACAAAAACAAGAAACTTTAGATGAAAATTGAACGAAAAAAGTGGCTTCGCTTCTTTGAGGGCTGTGTGAACACACCTTTATACACTGATATTAAACTGTCCGTGATTCCAACATCCTTTGTCATTAAATTTAAGAGTGTCAAAGTCGACGCGCACAGATCCTTTTAAACGATATTAGAGACTTTCGCAAAAGCGGAAGTGAATGAGATTCCGGATGTTTTAAATACCGGAAGTCCCGCGGAAACTATCGGTAAGGTTACCGGTATGCGAGTACGTTGATATAGGGAGGATGGTTGGTATAAACCGGAAACACACTGTCCGATGACACTGGGCGTCGCTCGCCGTGAAAAGTCACGCTCTTTGGTCGTTCGCGTAATTTGGCAAGTCGAGTGTACGAAAGGAAGCGACGTTAAAAATATTGGCAAATTCATAAGAAAAAAGGAAAAGAAAAAAATAAGATAGATCCTCACAGAAGAATTATGATAACTGTCCGTTACGTGATGGCACTGGGTGCGACATGTGTGGTAGAGTGAAAAATAAAAAAATAAAATAGTCACCGGCGTCTTTTTTTACGAACGTATAAAGAAAGTGCGGTGAGATATTGCGTGCCCGCCCGTCGACGCGTCGCGACGTCTATACCGACGACATGTACAAACGTGTGGTTCGTGGGAGACTGGCTCGGCAGGGCTGTGATATTCGGCGGTAGCGTCGAGTCAAGTCGGGGATGATCGGACGGCCGGTATGGAGAGTAGTGGGGAGGACGACGCCGACGGCGACGCTTTGCGAGGGCGTGGTCCTTCCTCTTCTCCTGGGGTGCACCCTGTATCGCCGACGCTCGGCGTCTTACATCTCAGACCCCCTTTTGCACCCACTATCAGGTACTTTTATCGGGAACGCTATGATAACGAGGCGTCGCGACGCCGGCTGGTCACCGATTGAAAATCAGCTGAGCCTCCCTCTCTTTCACCACAGGTGAAGGACCTCACGAGCACCTTTATTAAATATGGGAACTCTTATTAATTCTTTATGGAAGATGCTGCTACCTGACCTCCTGAATCGCGTCTTCCAGGACCTTTGATCTTTGACCAAGGCAGTACGTCCATCGGCGTTACTCCAAGGTATCCTCAATTCCCATGATCCATCTTCCTGGAGCATCCTCGACGGGGCAACAACGAACGAAACTGATCCAGGACATAAAGACGTCAAACTGCCAAGAAATTAAATGGCTCAAAGGAGTAATAGGAACTCACGTAGAGGAGGGTGAAGCAGTCAAGGATAAAGTAATTCGGTTTTACTCGTCTCACCAGGAATCGATACGACGTCTTCCACTCCAGATCCACAGTCGCCGTTACGCGAATGCCAGCGATGCTAGATTCTCCACTAGGTTGGGGACTGGCTGGACTTAATCAAGGACTATTAAGGGCACCCCGTGGATGAGCTTATTGGAGGTCGCCAAATTAATTGCATCATCCTCGAGATTAGCCTCCAGGTCACCCTTACTGTATTAGTAAGGTAACGATGAAAATTACGTATTCTATGCTCTCAAAGGGATACGAATAAATATAACCTCTCTTGCCCTGTTATCCACGCCATCCTGATCTTCCTCTACGCTTCCACTATTGCGGCACGACATCCTGGTGACACGAGCATCGGGACGTCGCGATGCTGACCCAATTGGAAGCGGCAAGACGAGAGGGCATCGTAATAAGCGTCGAGGTGACATGCCTGACGGTCCGCGTCGGGCAAGGTTAAGCGGCGACCCTCGGCACTTATAAATAACTGCCAGCGATCCAACTGGCGTTCCGACGCCTAGAACGTGATCTTTTCCCCGATATAGGACGATCGTTCCATCATGGGATAATACGACACGTTATACCACTGCATGAAAAAGAAAAGTAACTAAATAACTCAAGTGATAATGAATCTATCGATAATAATTCCAACTTTGGTGTAACCTAACCTTACTCTTTCTTACCCGCCAATCACTGCCTGACCGACGAGTCAATGAACCGTTGACACTGAAAAAACATTTGAAATAAGTAACTGAAGAAGTCGAATCTAAAAAAAAAATATAAATAATTCATTTCTCATTTCTTACGTCGGAATTCTCTTCGACTAATTCTATATTAAGATACTTCTATTAATACAGTCAGGCTTCTAAGTACCGTACAAGTACCTGTTATGTTAGGAGCATCCGGTATCTTTCTCTGGTCGTGTTTATCGGGCCAATGGGAATTTTCCTCGTAGCTGAGAGAAGATTACGAGAATAAAAGATAAAGACAGAAATCCTGCGCCAGGAGGAAAAAGCATGAAAGAAATAGAAACAAATGAGCGTTCTTTGAACAGCGTGGGAGGGTTTACGTGCGTAAGTACTGGTACAAATATACGATGCGAAGACGACGTTGGAAGTTCGCGCGTTATTGGCGGGTCGCCATAAATAAATAGAAAAAAAAAAAAAAAAAAAAAAGATAGATTAACAAACAGAAAGCCAATAAGAATACCCGAAATTCCACGACGTGACGATGTTGCATTAACGCTGCTGAATTAGCCGTTCCTGCCTGCGCGTTCGATAAGTTTTTCAAGAAATTCAAACTAGACATACGAGAAACATTTCCAACGCCTCTACACAAAAATACTACGCGATACAATACAAATGATAATTAACAAACACCGGACACGTCTGGTTACAGGATAGAAGGTGGCCGCACTTATCATTCCATCGGGTTACAAATGGTTATATTTTTTTTTCTTGCTTTGTTACAAAATGTGATACTATCGCACGCTACGCACGTCTCTCTCTCTCTCTCATTCCCTTGCAAACACAACGACATCTTCCAAGAAACTCGAGTACTCAATTACAGAGCAATTACCGACCAAGCGTATCAAGCCATTCATTCTCATACAATCTTCTTTACCGACAGATATTATCTCCACTTTTTGCTACGTCCGCAATTCGAGATAACAAAAAAATAAAAAACACAAATTCACTGATTCGAAAATGACAGTGAGTCCTTCGACATGATGCGCTACAAACTTTTATAAGCGGATGTACAGATGCTAGAATTAATGAATGCTGCAAACTCATCTTCACGCTCGAGCGAGCAGCGACGATTATCATCTTTTCGTTTTCTTTATTCTTTTTTTTTTTCTTTGATAACTAATTATGAATTCGTCGGGACCCGTTTTAATTACGTACTATGATAAGTTATTAAACGGTACAAGGCTACACGTGCATTTACAGTATATACAGTTTCACGGGTCCTTCTTTGAATGCATCACGCAGGAAGATGCTGCGGACAGACAAAAAAAAAAAGAAAAAAATTTCAGCTACATCTCTGAGACAACGATAACGATCTGGATAATAATTAGTAGACAAAGAAATAATTAATAATCATATTTTCAACGAGTTCCCGGACTCCTCGTTAAATCCAAATTTCAACACACACACACACACACACACAAAACACGCGCGTCTCAGCGGCAATTTAAAGACACACGTTACAGGTATTAAACTCCTAATAATAATAATTATAATAATAATAATCCCAATAATAATTCCTGCTTCTCTATACGATTCAATAATACGATTAAATGTATACACATATATATATAATATATAATATGTATACGCACGTGTATGTATGGATGTATGTATTTTTATCGTTAGTCATCGTTTCGCATTATTATTATTATTATTTAATCCTATATAGTTATAGTCTAAACCGAACGCGCAACACCCTGAGGACACTGCTAAAAGGGACGCAATTATTGGAGGTTACCTTTCTTTTTATATATATATATAATTTAACAAGAGACCTCGAATAGTCAATATAATCGTAACGACGTTCGTTACGTACGTCTAACGTAATAATTTCAATAAAAAAAAAAAATAAAAAAAAAATGACACGTGCGCGCGACTTTTCGAGCAAAAAGGTCAAAGAGCAACATGCATAGAGGAACTTTGTAGAGGACGCCAAGTTATGGTTACCGAGGACAGATTGGATTCCGATTGGCTTTGGATTGCGGAGTAATCGGCACTCCTGGGTGCGCGAGGGTACTGTACGTCCACGTGGTAAGATCAAAGTTCATTGGAGCAGGGTTAATTATTGAAGCAATTAATTAAAAGAAAATTGGGTCACCGGAGAGCAAAGGAACAGAGACTGTCGTGTTATTCTTTCTTCCTCTCCTTTTTCCCTTTCAACCACCAACAAAAGCATAACCACTCCACGTGTGTACAGTACGCGCAAAAAACGCCATGGCGCGGACGGCAGTGTGTTAAACTTGAAAAAACAACTTTTTTTTTTTTTCGAAAATAGACACGCGCCAAAACTACGTCATGAATTCGGCTTTAATGGACCGACGGCTTCAACGGTCGGTTGACAGCTTTCGGGATCAAGTGGTGCCCTCAGGCCGTACTGCCCTGTGTTACCGACCGAACGAGGTAGTGACAAGAATTCAAAAAAATAAATAAACATGCACAAACATTTTCTTATGTTCGCTTTGTCGTTACATTCTGAAATTACGTTTCCTCAGGATGCTGCGAGAAGGAAGGAAGGGACGGTGGTCTGAGGCTGGCTCGGTTCATGGACACAAAGTGGGCTACCTCGCCTGTGTCTAAGCGCCTTACGATTTACGTCGTTGATTAATCGACGATTAGTCGTCGATACGTAAAGTCGGCATTAAACGATTGATAATTGGCGTCAAGCATCCTTTATTCGGGGCTTGGAATTCACCGTAAAGAAATAATGGACAGGACGCAGACGGATGATGGGAAATGGAGGATATCGTAGGAAAGGTAGCGAGGATAAGGGTAGGATCACTCTTATTTACGATTTTTACTTCTTTTTTTTTTTTCTTCTGTTACTATAATTGTCGCTTCACGAAGCATTTAGACCAGATCAGAGACTTCAACGCGACAGACACAGGCGAGACAATATAATCGATATAGTAAAAATATAATAGCGACAATTCGATCGATTGATAATCTATGAGCGATCAATAATGAAAATTATCATCTCTCTCTCTCTCTCTTTCTCTCTCTCTAGGTACACATCGCTGTGGTTCTTTTTCTATTGTTCTTTTCTGCTTTTTTTTTTCGCGTCGCCATAAAAGCTGGTAATAAATGGCGTCGATAATCTAAGTTGATTAATAATATTATTATGGTAATAGCTATAATTATTGTAATATAATAATAATAATCAAATATAATAATAATAATAATAATAATAATAATAGTAAACTCCTGTTAAAAACGAATCGCGACAACCACTATACTGGTAATGAGCACACCATTCTCCTGCGGTATTAAAGAGGTCCTGGCGATGCATGCTAGTCAACTGATCAACTATCGAATCAATTTCATAAATCGATTAAAACCAACCGAACTTTCTACGAAATTATTCACATTAAATATAGAAATTTGTTTGTAGGTGTTTATCTTTGTGAAATTAGCTCATTTATACAAATATATTTGAAAATCATACTCTCATTTGACTTTTATTTGTTTGTCTGTTGGGTCTCTCCCGATCGATGGAGATTCGGCAATTTGATTTGCAATTACTCTTTGAAATACCCGGTAAGGTCACTTTTTTTATGGTATATATCGGATCCTGAAGAACTCACGAATCCGTAGTATACCATTTTTTGCTTCAAAGTTCACTTTAAATATGTTAGTTTCTCATCGAAAGTCGAAATTCAATCTCTGTGACCTTCGAGTCCATATATAAAGTTTCGTTTTTAATATTGCTTTTCTTAAAATTTTCGTCGTTGACCGACCTTCAAATTTCACAATTGAGTTCAGAATTGTTTAGTTTATAACCTATAAAAGTTTCAGACGTGAAAATTCAAGTAGGTAGTTTCGACAGGACCTCCTTAATTAATCGACCGCGATCACGCAACGACACTAACAACAAACGTGAAAAAACACCGTCGATCGGTTAACGTTAATATATATAATATGTATATGTATATATATATTAAAGAAAGAAGGTAGAAGAGGAAGTATATAGCGGAAATATTTACGTGTCACTATGGCGCGCGTTTAAATAAAATCTCGTTAACGCCTGCGCAATCGGTGAGCTGCGAATCACGAACGCGATAGAGTAAAAAGTACAAAACGAAACCAAAAAAAAAAAAAAAAAACAGAGAAAACAGTAGTAGACAAAGAAAAAGAAACGATATAAATAAGATAAAAGAATTCCACGAGACCGTATAAAGTGCCGCGAGGAATCCGTTCTGGTACTTCTAGAAATCGTAATGGCGCCATTGAAGTTCTCTTTAACATAGAGAAACAGTGAATACTTGAATATTTCAATAAAAACGTTCATTGGCTACGCGGGTAAATGCATTTCCGGTATACAGAACGCTGCCCTGATAGCTGCCGAGTT
This sequence comes from Cephus spinipes, assembly GCA_963971525.1. NCBI lineage: Eukaryota > Metazoa > Arthropoda > Insecta > Hymenoptera > Cephidae > Cephus > Cephus spinipes. The sequence continues at coordinate 16,625,300 of OZ020578.1, forward strand.
GATTGCGTATTCGGGAGTCGTGATACCCGGTAGCTACACCTGGCCGTTGACGGATCTCGCGACAGAGCGAATCCTCAACATATTCAATTGTACGGATTAACTTAAACGAATGAAATATCTAATGATTAATAATTGCGAGTTAAATAATTAAAAGTTAATTAATACACAGTCGAGTTATTACAATAGCTGCCATATTTCGTGTAATGCCTGACGGATAACGGACTGTTCTTTTTTTTCTTTTCCTTCTTTCTTTGGGCTACGTTGGAGACGAGAAAACGAAACGGGTTGCGAAAGGGAAATATTGTCTTTACCCTTCGTCACTTCCGGTCGAGATACCAATCACACTACGTGTGTGGCCGTGCGCGTCTGTATATACTTCTCTGTGTATAGTATTTATATTATATACTTGTATCGAACTATGGCTAAAAAGAATTTGAAAATATCAATCTAATGAAACGAAGGAAAAAATTTCCTTATAAACGCAGATTTGTAAAATGCGTCGACCAGAGATAGGCTAGAAATTATCTAAAATTCGCTTTCTCTTCGAGTGCCGTCTAACTGCAACCTCGAATACTAATCGGAAATACGTGAATTGGATCGATAAATCAATCGAATGTCTACTTTGATTATAAAGGCTAACCTCTTCCTCGCGATTGATATTGTCTCTTATCTTTTATGCGACATAAGAATTAACCAATCATCTCTCATTGTAAACACCGCTACCTTTGAGATACATAAAATGGTACATAAGATAATGCGCGAGACGTGGTCGTGAATGTGATCGACCGTACAGTCTCCGTCCACGCGTGAAATAGCTTTTCAAAAGGGGCAAACTTTCTATGACTTTTAAGCTAAAAGAGTCCCCTGAACTCTTTTACCTGGTGGACCTATACTTTTATCTTTTACGTTTTCCGTTTCTTTTTTCCTCCCCGTTTGGTCGAGGATCGAACTGAGCGATGTCAAGATAATAAAAATAATAATACCTATAAGTTACATATACAAAGATTAAGAATCCATCTGAGTTCGACGATGAGACTCAGCTTTTCTCTTTTGTCACAGAAGCTGAGACGGTACAGTTGTACGTCACGACGGCAGGCGCCGATTCCCCCGTTAACGGCAGTGTTGAACGGAGACAATGACGGAGACGCAAAGCTTCAGAGCTTCTATCTATTGTCACGCCTTTGAATTTGAAATTTATTTGCGATTCTTCAGTATCGTTCCGTGAAGGTTCTCCGCGGCGACGAGGACGGTGTCGTGACACGTGGGAATCGTCGCGCACCCTCCGGGTTAATGAATGACGAGCAAAGATAGAATGACTATTAGGAAAGTATACGCACGGAATAAATTCCGGGTAAGCAGACAACGAAGTAGAAGAAGTGCCGATGGCATTATGGAGCAGATATCGTCGATATGGAGATGATAAAAATATAGAAAGACAGAAGATAAAGAAAAATAGTCAAGATCGGTCCTCGACTCGGCTGAGGATGGCTGGATTAATAATATGTCCGGTAATATCGATTAAAAGTTTCCTCCTCTCTCAGAATATCTTGCTCCACATCTTCTTCATCTTCTACATAAATTCTCTTCCGGCGTGAGGACGGTTCGTCTGTTGCGGTAGCCGGCCGCGACCGCGTCCATTTCCGCTTGGCGTGTGTCTCCGGGTGTTCCTGATCTCCCGGTCAACCTCAAGCTCCTCCAGCTTCATAGTCAATCCCAGCTTCTGCTGGACCGCCAGACGTAGAAGTTGATTAAGAGTCTTCCTGTCATCCTCGGCGACAGCGAGCTGACGATGAAGCTCATCCACTTGGGTGACGTACTCCTCGCAACGGGCAGCGAACATTGCCCGTAGACCTGGGGAGTGTATGGTTAGCAGGGTTTAACACGAGAGACAGAGATGAGGGTATTAAGAGAAGATAATGAAGGAAAAGAGAGAATAAAGATACATAGACAATGAAAGCATAGGAAGCATGCTGGATCTCCTAGGAAAATTTTTGATCCCAAAATAAACACAAGAAAACATGCAACCAATACCAACCGAGGGGCACGATCACTAGTTAAGAAACTTCCTCAAATTCTTTATCGGCAACCCATTATCTTTCATCTGGATATGTGTAGTTCAGTTTGGGCACCTGAGGCACCTGACTAGCTTTTATCTCATAAGTTACGCAGGATGTTATATTTATATGACCTGTGGCTAATAATCTTCTATATCACCGGACAACATTGTCTTACGCATACGGACAGTCCTACTGCAAAATCTACCATGGCACAGCTTAGTATTACAATCAGTATATAAGTAAGCACTGTGCGATTAGGATTGTTCATATTAATGCGTTAATCGATGCGTGTTAGTGGAAGAAAAGATCAAGAAAATATAAAAATTACTAAAGAAGCTCTTAAACAATTCTTGGACAATGATATAGAATTGTAAGGTGGGTAATACAGTGGCTAACTAAACGGGGTATCGAAAAGAAAAAAAAAAAGGGAGAATGACATCAGAAACGCAAAATAATGAAAACAAAATATTAATATATAACCTACGTAAATCATATTGGCTAATCTAATTACTCATGGCAACAGTAACGTAAGCGCATAACCGGCATAAAATTTCTTGATGAAATAAATGGAATTAATATTCAATGTACGTGCCTAGTCGTCGCTTTCGTTTCTGCATTCTTTATGCGACATACGTTGTGTCACAATTCGAGTGCAAACTTAAGAAAATAAAGAGAATAAGGACTTCTAATAAGTGTCGCAACTCACTTGAAAACGTTGCAGCATTCTCCTTGAGCATTCTCAACTCGTTTCTAAGCTTCAGCATCGTCTCGCTCACGATACTCTTCTCGTTCTCGTACTTGCTCTTCAAATTATTCAGAGCCACCTCCGCAGTATTCTTATTAGACTTCAATACTGTCCTAAGTGTGGCGACCTGTTCCCTCTTCGCAGAAAGTAGAGCCTTCAGTTTGATCACTTGATCCTGAAGATCAGCAACCTCAGCCTTGTTTTGATTGGCCGATGCTGAAATAAGATAGAGCAATTGATAAAAATTTCTTCTTACCTGTGAAATAAGTAACATTAAATATATACAGTTTAACTCACCCTCGCTGACATTATTTTGCATCCCCTTGATCTTCGAGAACTCAATAGTATGCTCAACAGCACTTCTAAGATGTTTTATCTGATCCATTGCTGTCTCAATGTGCTTACTGATTTCTTTAGCCTTGCTGAGACTCTCCAGATCCTTGATCTGAATGTCACTCTTGAAGATGGTTCGGAACAGCTCAATCTTACCATTCTCTTCCTCTTTATCTGGTACAATCTTCTCATGATCAAGAACCACTCTGGACGGTGTTTCACCATTTACAGTACAGACATGGTGATAAAGCTGTGCTAATTCATCGGAGATGGTGAGCAGGTCATTCTGCGAGGAGTCTAGGGAGCTGCCAGCCTCTGCAGCTATCTTCGACAAAATCTTCACATCAGATTCCAACTCCATGCTACGCTGCTCAGTATCCAGTAGCTGTAACGAAGGGAAAATATGCCTGGTGAAAATCACTGTATACTCAAGAATAATCCCCAATGCCAACCCAGGGGACGAGTAGCAGACTCTTGAACGTTACTGAATGCATGTAACGCAGACTCCATATCAGGGCGCCTTTCGAAAGCACGACTCTTAGCCGCAAGCTGTTCCATTCGCATAGATGGAAGTGTTCTCGACCAGGAGGTACAACAGGATGACGGATGACGTACAAAAGGAAACAAGGAATATAGTAATCCCGTAGCATCGCGTAATAATGCTTCGTGCAATACAGGCTGCCATCTTAATCTGCCTTATATTTATATTCTTATGACATGCTGCGTTAGAGGCGATTGATTCGTATCATGTCAGAAGAAGAATAATAGGGACATTCCTGGAAGTTTACGAGCTCGTTTTCCCAACTATATAATATAATTCAATATGATGCATGAATGAAAGAAGCCGCGGGATCCGTACATTTATATAAAACGAAGTAAGAGTCCCTGTGAAGCAGAATACGTCTGTCGCAAAAGATTTTCGTGCTGCGACTCTCGAATGGCATTCTTGTGCATTTTTATATATTTTTTGTCCTTGTTTAATTGTACGTCGTCAGTATTTACCTGAGGAGTAGTTTCAATGCAAACAGACTAATCCTTATTTAAAAATCGCTTATACAATAGAGAGTAGTACTTTCACGTCACGTAAAACGTTCTGTTAAGTGATATCAAGGATACATAATATAAAGCGGTATTTATAATAGGCGGCTGTTAGGACACTGAAAAGCAACGTGTACGGATCGATTAGAGGAGCCAATAGTAAAAATAAAACGAGTTATTAAATGAATATAATAAATACGTAAAAAGGGGGCCACACGCTCCAACCTTTTCTCGAAGGCTCTTCTCGGTGACTGGCATCTGAAACGCCATAATAACTATTCAAATTGTGGATATCTAAGACAGTTGCTCTTTCATTTTTTTTTCTTTTACTTTTCAAAAAACCGTCCTTGTGCACTAAATATCCCGCTGTTTAGCGTGCTACAAACAGAAGTGAGAATTTGAGATTCTGACCGATTAGAATCCTCATGCTTTCTTCGTTCGATCGCTGTTGATAAGGATTTGACAGTGGATAACTTTTGAATAATACGTAATAAGAATAGAACCTACCTTGTTCCTCAGGTTCGTTAATTCCGTTCTAAGTTGTTGTGTGGAATCGGATACTGTGAGACCCTTTTCTAACTCTGACAAATCCTTTTGCAACTGTTCTATTTCCCGTGCTGACATCGTACTCCATTGGTGATATTGTACGACAGCCTGAAATAATAGAATTAGGGTTTGATGAATATCAGATTGAGGTTAGTTTTAAAATTTGTTGTGAAAAATGTTTTTGTTTACCTGCGTGAGCTTGTCTAGAGCTATTTCCTCGCTCTGCTTCTCTGGAAGCTTTAAATGTAAGTGATGGAGTGACTGTACATGAGCAGCCAACTGAACTATCCTGGCCATGAAGGACTGCAACTCGCCCTGACTCTTTTCTACAGCGTACTGAGACTCCCTCAGGTTTTGTGTAAGGAGAGCTTTCTCACTTTCAGCTAGTTCCAGCTGCTTCTCCAGTTTCTTTAGTTCATTTAGATGAATTTCGGAGAAGAGGTCCACTTGTTTGCCAGCTGCGGATGTGCCAGGTTCTTGGGTCTTGAGATCTGCCTCAATTCTTCTCAATGCTGGAGAGTCGTCTTCTCCGTCGCTACACATTGCTTGGTCCTCGGTGATGCCGCGAATCGATAGAGCTAGGTTGTAGATAGATTCACTGTTGATTCGCTGATCTAGTTCCTTTCTTAAAGCGTATTTGGCTTCGCGTTCAGCCTGAAGAGATTCCAGAGCTTCTTCCATCTGCTTCTCGGCGATTTTCTTCAAATTTGTTAATTCGTCTACTTGGACATTCAGAACACCCACTTCCTCTGTCAACCTACGAATCTCATGTTTGTCACCTTCGAGCTCCACCTGACTCGAACGCAATACTGACACCTGCTTTTGCAGGGATATATTCTCATCCTCCAGTTCAGAGTAATCCTGTAGTAGTCTTGTTTCACGAAACTTGCACTCGCGTAATTCTGTGCGTAGCGTTTTACGTTCAGCTTCTGCCTGCCGATGGTCCTTAATGATTTCATCCCGCTCTTGCATTGCATGGTCCCGTTCTGCCTGAACACGCTCCAATTCGTGTCGCAGCTACAGTACATAAAGAACAATAAGAAACTTCCTTAAAATAAGAGAAGATATTAGACTAATATGTAGGTACCTGCTTAGTCTCATTTTCTAATTCTACTATCTGGAACTGAAGTGATGTCTCACGTGCAGCACTTTCATTAAGTAGGCTTTCTTCCTGCTCGATGCCACTCTTCGTAGTGAGCTTTGTGGTCGTTTGAAACTTAGCGAGTGCCTAAGAAGCCGAATGAACAAGTAAAATTAATACAAACATTAAATGTCAAACTCACCTCAGTACTACGTTGCTCCATAATATGTTCTTCTGAAACACTGGAGAACTGATTTCACAGTCTCAAGGGAAACAGAAGAAGCATCTGGCTCTTGTATATACAAAGTCTAAAGACATCTGGTAATACCTCTTGTTTATTTTTGCTCTAAACTCGTAGGGTAGATTCAGTAACACAAAGTGGACTAATCTTGAGTTCACAGTATGCACTGCACTCCAACCAAGTAATAAAGACTCAAAATATGATTCTAAGAGGACAAAAAGCTAAATCCAAATTAACCTTCTGAGTGATGTCCAGCTCATGTTTCGTGTTCTCGTAGAGGCGCTCCAAGTCGTTGCATCGTTGCTGAAGGGTAGACTTTTCCTCGAGCAAAGCAAGTCCATACTGTGCCGACTGTATCTTCTCTCTGGAAGTGAGATCAAGTTCCCGGGATAGTCTCTCGACCTCTGTCCTCAGATCCTCAACCGTACTGGCCCCTTCGGTCGTGGCCATTGCTGCGCTCTCCAGAAACGACCGTCTGGTCCTTTCGCCTTCTTCCTATCTTTATTAGCGTTACCGCGACTCTCTAGTTTCCTCACCAGGAAGCGCAGTTACTCGCAGAGGGTGCGGGTGCATTATTCGTCAATTCCCCGGCGCCGTCAGTAACGCGTATCCCCTTTACAGGCAGAGGAGTGCCTCACATAGCTCACAAAATTGGACCTCGTGAACTGGACGGTGAAGAAGAGAGGGGGGATACCCTCTGACAGACGTAAAAATAAGGCGAACACGACGACGCAGGCAGAAACACGGATGAAAAATCCGCACGAACCGGATACCCACGTCGATGCCTTGCCGTTCCGCTTTTCAACGGTTCTGTTGTTTCGTGTTCCCACCGTTTACCAGCACCGCTCCAAACCGTTCTTAGCAAACTGCTCACACTCGGCAGACTCCAATCTCCTAGAATGGAGAAGGACAGTGTCATGCCAGCTTCCAACACCACGTATCCCTCTCGCTCGATAATCCATTTTACAGTAAATCAGATTTTTGGTATAGGGTATCGTAAAGGACAAGTTCCAGCAAGGTAGACAAGATAACCGTTGCTTCCTGCAGAATTTGAATAAGCTTTCCGCTTCTCAATGCTTCGCAATATTATTTTTGAAGATGAGCCACCGGTAACGTCATCCATATACATAAGATCCTTTTTTGATACCTTTTTGGACAATGGATGCTTTGTGAAACAGCTAAACTCATTTTGGCAAATCAAGATTATTCATTGCGATGATTATTTTGGAGTATGTACTCATATCACAGTTGCGTACCAAAATATTGATGATATACGGCTTGACTCATCAAGCCTGATGAATACGGAAATACATCTTGCACAATTGGCTTCCGCTTTCTAATAGTCTAAACGTAAGGGTCGAACGGTTGTTGAGCGCGGGATATTCGAATCGATCCGTGCGACGAAAACGATAAAAACTGAAGATGATGAGTTGGACATTTACGCTTTTATTAGTAAATAATTGTTCCCTCTCACGCAACTTAAACCATAGATACAGAGGAATACGTTTGGTGTTATTCTACTCTTTTTCTTTAATTGCAGGGGTGAGGGTTTAGGGCTGTGATTGGGTATGTTCAGCAGAAACACCGCTGAGGGAGCAAATACATTTGATTGGTCAAATCTCAAAACTGTTTCAAGATTAACGATCAAAAGACCAATCAAATGTATTTGCTCCCTCAGCGGTGTTTCTGCTGAACATACCCATTGACACGTCGTGCTTCCTTAGGCCTTTTTTTCCTTTTAACGTGACGGAAAGGGCACATATGCAGACGCGTTAAATCCAGATAATTATTTCTCTCTTGATATTCATCCTCTCCTCATTTCTTTCATTGCTGTTATGGTGGGGAAAAAAAGATGAAGGGGGATTTCGTTACGGTAAAATAAAGACGACGGATGATTGCCTCTCCGTACGTATTCTATTTCAAAAATTCAGTTTAAAAACATAACTTTGAATACTCCGTAATCCTTTATTACTTTATAGCTTATTTTGTCTTCGTCTTCTTTATCAAAGTCTTGCTTTTCTTCGTCTTCTTCAACTTCCTCCTCCTCCTCGCCTTTCTCCTTCTTCCATTTAAAGTATTAATAGATTAGTTTAATATAAGTCGAGCACTGACTGGACCAATATCCAATCAGAATTATCAATACACTGTAACAGTCGTATTCTTTACAATAATCGTACGTAAGTCTTGTAGCAGAGACAAAAGCGCAGGTGCCCCAGTCGCACTCATCTTTATTTCATCCCCCACGCGCCCCACCCCGTACCAACGCACAGTTCACAGAACCTTCGACGCTCCTGCGCCAATTTGAACAGCCAGAGGACAAGCTCAACGAAACGGCGGCAAATTCAAAATCTTAAAGCGAACGAGGGCTACAAACTACAGATAAAAGTGTCGCTCAGTCACGATGGCAATACGTACATCGTTAAAGTACACGTAGAAAACTATAATAAACCGTGATGATCCTTCGAAATTTAATTATTAATTAACACCGTCAATTATTTCGCAAGTAGCATCGAAGGCTGTTGTTATATCCAATAAAGCAGAATACAATGGCCTGTTACTTTTTTTCTTTCCCTACATCAATTACGTCTTCCCCGTCTTCTTCATCGTAATTTCCCATCTCTTCCTCCTGCTTCGTTTTTGCTTTATCTCTCCTTAGCTTTAACTTTCACCGCATCTCGAATGATCATTCCAGTCTCGTAAGACGCACACTCGCCCTACGACAATAACTCTCATTATTTTTCAAATACCAGGATTCGCGATCATACGCGTGAGATCGGACGTCAAATACATTAAATAGTAATAAGTCGCGAGGATACGTTTTCCATATTTTTTCGTTATCATTTTGTTTCCTCTTCTCCACCCTCTATTTTTTCGTCATCCTCTATTTCTCTTTTAAGTATAACAACAAAGCCGTTGCAGGACACCTGTACTACCGTAGTGTTCATACGCAACAGGGACGCTTCCGTTCTACAGAGTCAGGCACGCCTGGCTACCGGACATTTTTTTAAAATACACCTTGTCACTGCTGGGAAACGAAAACACTGATATTACACCTATGATTTCTGAACTGTCACACGTGCAGCATCAATGTACAAAAAAAATTGCGAATCTCGATAACTCATAAAACGTAACTTCACGATACGAACGACCGACATGTCCAGAGACCATTCAAACTGAACAAATAGCATTGAATTAAACGTGGAATCAATTTTACAAAATAATATATCTAAATAAAAGATTCAAACGTTTCGCAACAAAGCCAGAGCCCAATAGCACAACAAAGCTATATTTACTTTTCCACTCTTTTAAGAATTCATTATTGTTGTTTGAAAACATGCAGTCCCATTCGCAAGTGACAAAAATAGTTGAACAGCAGCGACCAAGAAGTATACCCTACCTTTTTTTTATACAGTACAAAATACAGTTCCTGCGTATATGTATCTCGATGCGCAATACATGCGCGCGCGCAAATTTTACACCGCAGTGGTAGTTTCAGTGCGCGCATATATATATATTAAGCAACGAATTATTTACCCAACGTGTAAGGACATAATAAGAGAGAGAGAGAGAGAGAGGGGGAGGGAGAGAGAGAAATTATATGTACCTATAATTAGTGATATTGACGTTGGAGACTATATGTAGCAAAATTTATGTACCGCTGTCATTAAATGTATAAACGTATATGAATATACATATCTTTTTACTTCCATATATATATGTATATACATATTCATGTACACATAAGATACCTACATATCGTCACGGTCAGTGGAAAAAATTAGATTACGGTGTACAAGCTTTTTATTAAATCGTTATACTTTAGGTAAATTCCCTCACTCGTTTTATCTTTGTCTTCCTTTATCTTCCTTTTCTTTTTCTCATTTAATTTTAACACAAAGTATAGTCGAGCAATTATATTTAAAGACATACACCA